>OX438627.1:16584422-17791922 GCA_949316285.1 Eupithecia subumbrata | reverse complement strand
TAACCTAACCTAACCTAACCTAACCTAACCTAACCTAACCTAACCTAACCTAACCTAACCTAACCTAACCTAACCTAACCTAACCTAACCTAACCTAACCTAACCTAACCTAACCTAACCTAACCTAACCTAACCTAACCTAACCTAACCTAACCTAACCTAACCTAACCTAACCTAACCTAACCTAACCTAACCTAACCTAACCTAACCTAACCTAACCTAACCTAACCTAACCTAACCTAACCTAACCTAACCTAACCTAACCTAACCTAACCTAACCTAACCTAACCTAACCTAACCTAACCTAACCTAACCTAACCTAACCTAACCTAACCTAACCTAACCTAACCTAACCTAACCTAACCTAACCTAACCTAACCTAACCTAACCTAACCTAACCTAACCTAACCTAACCTAACCTAACCTAACCTAACCTAACCTAACCTAACCTAACCTAACCTAACCTAACCTAACCTAACCTAACCTAACCTAACCTAACCTAACCTAACCTAACCTAACCTAACCTAACCTAACCTAACCTAACCTAACCTAACCTAACCTAACCTAACCTAACCTAACCTAACCTAACCTAACCTAACCTAACCTAACCTAACCTAACCTAACCTAACCTAACCTAACCTAACCTAACCTAACCTAACCTAACCTAACCTAACCTAACCTAACCTAACCTAACCTAACCTAACCTAACCTAACCTAACCTAACCTAACCTAACCTAACCTAACCTAACCTAACCTAACCTAACCTAACCTAACCTAACCTAACCTAACCTAACCTAACCTAACCTAACCTAACCTAACCTAACCTAACCTAACCTAACCTAACCTAACCTAACCTAACCTAACCTAACCTAACCTAACCTAACCTAACCTAACCTAACCTAACCTAACCTAACCTAACCTAACCTAACCTAACCTAACCTAACCTAACCTAACCTAACCTAACCTAACCTAACCTAACCTAACCTAACCTAACCTAACCTAACCTAACCTAACCTAACCTAACCTAACCTAACCTAACCTAACCTAACCTAACCTAACCTAACCTAACCTAACCTAACCTAACCTAACCTAACCTAACCTAACCTAACCTAACCTAACCTAACCTAACCTAACCTAACCTAACCTAACCTAACCTAACCTAACCTAACCTAACCTAACCTAACCTAACCTAACCTAACCTAACCTAACCTAACCTAACCTAACCTAACCTAACCTAACCTAACCTAACCTAACCTAACCTAACCTAACCTAACCTAACCTAACCTAACCTAACCTAACCTAACCTAACCTAACCTAACCTAACCTAACCTAACCTAACCTAACCTAACCTAACCTAACCTAACCTAACCTAACCTAACCTAACCTAACCTAACCTAACCTAACCTAACCTAACCTAACCTAACCTAACCTAACCTAACCTAACCTAACCTAACCTAACCTAACCTAACCTAACCTAACCTAACCTAACCTAACCTAACCTAACCTAACCTAACCTAACCTAACCTAACCTAACCTAACCTAACCTAACCTAACCTAACCTAACCTAACCTAACCTAACCTAACCTAACCTAACCTAACCTAACCTAACCTAACCTAACCTAACCTAACCTAACCTAACCTAACCTAACCTAACCTAACCTAACCTAACCTAACCTAACCTAACCTAACCTAACCTAACCTAACCTAACCTAACCTAACCTAACCTAACCTAACCTAACCTAACCTAACCTAACCTAACCTAACCTAACCTAACCTAACCTAACCTAACCTAACCTAACCTAACCTAACCTAACCTAACCTAACCTAACCTAACCTAACCTAACCTAACCTAACCTAACCTAACCTAACCTAACCTAACCTAACCTAACCTAACCTAACCTAACCTAACCTAACCTAACCTAACCTAACCTAACCTAACCTAACCTAACCTAACCTAACCTAACCTAACCTAACCTAACCTAACCTAACCTAACCTAACCTAACCTAACCTAACCTAACCTAACCTAACCTAACCTAACCTAACCTAACCTAACCTAACCTAACCTAACCTAACCTAACCTAACCTAACCTAACCTAACCTAACCTAACCTAACCTAACCTAACCTAACCTAACCTAACCTAACCTAACCTAACCTAACCAACCTAACCTAACCTAACCTAACCTAACCTAACCTAACCTAACCTAACCTAACCTAACCTAACCTAACCTAACCTAACCTAACCTAACCTAACCTAACCTAACCTAACCTAACCTAACCTAACCTAACCTAGTATGGAAGTGAAATCAGTGCAGTGCTAAGTGAAATTTCCACGAAGTTACAAGTGAAAAAGTGTAATTTTCAAAATTTTGAAAATTCACTTCGATTTTTCTCGTGATCTGCAGCGGCGACACACAAATTTTTATTGACACAAGGGAAGGTATCTTGGACCCCTACACATTGGACCAGTTTGCTGATTTTTTCCGCTTACCATTGCGGAATAATCAGCAAAAAAACAACTTCCACGTGGCCACGAGGTCATCGAAGGAGAGGTGCGCGGTGTAAACTGACGAAGAGGATCTGAAGAGGACACCATCAGAACTCCGGAGGCGTTTCAGGAATTTCAATAACATAAGTGGTGAGGAAGATACAGACATTTTTATTTTTGTGCAGTTCAGGAACTTTTTGGACACTCGATAACTTTAAATTTTCAGCGATAACCTATTCTAAATTTTTAATATATTGTAATATCCTTAACCTAGATTATTTTAGCCCTAAGATTAGATTTTTCCGATAAGCGGTTTAGGAAATATCGTCCCCGTAGAAGGAAAATTAAATAATTAACACATTTTGCGAAATCGACTTTATTGCATTTCTATAAAGTCTAATTCAAGCTGCATCTTTTTGTCTTACTAACGTTTCGCTATCTTAATTTATCAAAAAGTTATCTGTAATTGAAACTTGCAAGTCGGAACAGATGGAAAAATAAATTTCTCAGAATACACAAATAAGTAGCGAAGGAAAATTAAATAACGCAGCCATAAATAGATAAGTGAAATCATTGATTATTTTGCGACAGCGTAAAAGCCATAACATCACTTATTTAGTTTTCCCTCGACAAATTTTTGATTCATCAGGAGCAAATGAAATAGGTAAAATGAAATAAGGTAAGTTATTGAATTTTCGTGTGCTATGCTTAGCATATGCTGCGTAAGTTATTGATTTTTAAACGGTAATAAGAATAGAATTTGGCGCGAAATGCATAGGCGCCTCTATTTTTTTATGATCCCGGCTATATTAGCCTTGCTGCGGTGGAGTTAGCGGGGTTGGGGCATGGCCTTGAACTACTGACGGAACAGTATTTGTTTAAGTGCAAGCATGCACCTATCAATACCTATCATATAGCAAGCACCTATGTAATCAATACTTTAGGACACCAAATCCCAATGAAGCCATCAAGAATGAATACATCGAAAACGTTGCAAGAAAAGACGCATTTAAGTCTAAAGATACAGACAAAAAGAAATCCGAAGTAGATCCTACCTTCCTACGCGTGACAATGGATCTGCAGAGCTTGCTGCAAATTCCATCTACCGCTGACAGCCTCATGTATTACTCTAGGAAGCTAAATCTTTACAACTTATCTGTGTATGAATTTAACCCTCCAAGCAACAACGCGCATTGTTTGATACGGAGTTATGGACCGAGGTGAATGGGAAAAGAGGCAGCACAGAAATAGCTTCAGCCGTTAATACATGGGTCAAAACCATCCCAGAAGAAGTGTCGAATGTCACACTATTCGGATACTTGCTCAGGCCAATACCGAAACCAATACATGTCTGCCTCTTTTTTACATCTCGTTCAGACAAACCCAAATTTGAGTGTAGTCGAGCAGAAGTACCTAGAAAGTGGCCATAGCTTTATGAAGGTAGATTCCATGCATAGCTTAATAGAAAAGGAAAAGAGATACACAAACTTGTACTCAGTAATTGACTGGAAAGGTATCATGAGTAGAGCGCGATCCACAAGGCCTAAAAAAAGTGTTTCCCCGTACAATGTTCATGAATTTACATTTATAGACATGATAGACGTTAAGGAACTGGCGAACAAAATTAGAAAAAACAGGAACATGTACCATCGGAGAAAAAGTCAACTGGCATAAAATAAAATGTTTAAGATTTGAAAAAGAGTCTCCAAACATCATCAAATTCCGGTATGATTACGATGGCCCATATAATTCACTGGACACCTCTTGTTCTTCAGGACGTATGACCAGGAGGGCAAAAAACGTCGAAAATACATAACATTGCCCAACAGGTACTGACTATGGCTTAAATGGAAATCATTTTCCAATCACGGAAGCAAAGAAAAAAAATTTACTTAATCTATGCAAAAAAACTAGTACCCCATGAATTACACGGTTGGTATGAAAGCTTGCCTTCGTCAAATACAATAATTGACGATTTCCAATCTGGAAATGATTCTGATTAGAATAGAAACCACTAAAATGAATAGTAAGTAAGACTGAAATAATAAAGCTACATAGTTAGTAAGACAGAACTTAAAGCCATTGAATCGATCTCAAGTTCAATTTGATTTGAAGTGAGTTTATAAAGATGAGACTGAATCAGAGTTGATTATTTAAACGTTTGTTAATTAAAGCTTATGTAGGTACCCAAGTGCATTGTTTTTAAATAATTTAATAGTTTTTGTGTTTTAAAGTTGTTTATTTTGTTGATTTTATGTGAAATAGTAGTAAGTTTGATAAGTAGTACCTAATGTTAACATTGATTTTATAAGTCCGACAGTGAAATGTAGCCGTTTCAGAGGATTTTTTGACAATCTCTTAATAAAAAGAAATTACAAAGTATGAATAATTTGGTTTTCTTTTGCATTTTATTCAAATGAATAGGATGGTTTTACGAATTATAAAGTAAACAAGAAGGCAGTTTATGATTTCATTGATGAAGGAAAATTAAATAAGGGCATTTACCGTATGCTTTTAAAGTTTCAGCGGAGAATATTGTCGGAGGAAAAATGAATAACTAGCATACACAATTAAATAACTGACATAAACAATCAAAACTCTGGCGAGGGAAAAATACATAGTTGCTTTTGTTTTTTTTTTCTTATAAACCAATTACCTTAATTTTTTGTTTGTTTAATTATAACCTAGGTAAAGTTATAATCTTTAAAATATCAAAAAGTGGACAGTAAATTTATTTGGCAAAAAAAAATTATCGGCATTTTTGTCGCAAAAAATCAGTAAATCGCGTTTTTCTCGCGATTTTGGTTTTGTCAGTTATTTAATTTTCCTTCTACGAGGACGATATACATTTTTTAGTAAAAAAACCAACCGCAAATAAATTAAAAGCCTTGTTACTCCTAAACGGTGAGAGATAGCCAAATTTTATGACCAGTTTGCATATATTATTATATAATATATGTAACCAACTTTCAAATTTAATATTCTACGTGAACCCCCCTTTTAACTTTTTTATTTATTTTATTTCAAAATCTGTTTTAATTATTTTCTTCAAGAAAAATCAGAAAGTGAAAATTTTTACATTTGTTTGCTGTTTATATTAATATACTGTACAAAAAATTTATGTCAACCCTCACCCACCCCCACCCCTTCTTTTAGAAAAATCCCCCAATTTTAAAAATTTTAAGGAATTTCCTGGTTAACCAATTTTGTCTTATAGCTCCTATTTTTCCCCCCAGGAATTCACCTTTTATACTCCCCTCCCCTTTATCAACCTCCCTTAAAATTAATTTAAAATTAATTTAGAGACCTAAAACGTCATATCTCGGAAACGGAGCAAGATAGCTCAATTTTGACCACAGTTTATATATTTAATAAATATTAAATATATAAAATTGTTTCCAGGTTTAAGGTTTCTAATTGACCCCCCCCCCCTTATTTTTCCCCACCCCCTGAAGTTGAAAGCCTCATATCTCTCGAACCGACACTCGAATTTTGACAGCGTTTTTTGCGTGATATAGAACATAAGCAAATCATTAGTTTAGTGTGACAAAACGGGACTCTAGGTAGAGTCTTTTTAAACTTATTGACTGGAAATAACTTCTTCGCATGTTTTTCGGGTTCTTCACGACTTGACCATTATATCCGTACAATCTTGCTTGTTATGTAGAGGCCGGTACTCTACATAGAACACCTTGAGCTGCGTTTACCTACATTAGTGTAGATCTGACCGTAAACCCCGGCACGAAGAACCTGAAACAGAAAACATTATATATAATTTTATATTATTATTTTATATTTATTATTATTTATTATTTATTATTTTATAAATCAAAACTTTTAAAACTTATACAAACCTTTAATCGTGTAATTAAACTTACCCATATACGACGTCTGGGCGACACGCTCCTGTTGTGCTCAAAACTAACCGGCAACAAATAAAAAAGGAGCAAAACATTTTAAAACTTATACAAACCTTAACTCGAGAAAACTTACTTACCCATAGACGACGTCTTACCGACACGCTCGGTTGTGCCCGCGACAAATCTGTAACAGAAAAAAAAAAATTAATCACTAAGAATAAATATTAATAACAAATCTAATTTACACGCGACCCCAACCCCTGGCGATATGTTCGGACTACGGACACCCACAAAACCCAAAACGATGGACGAGACAGCCCCAGAAACGATTGAAAAAGGAAAACAAAGCCCAACCCCTGTCGCTAACTTGAGCCAGACATCGAACGTTAGGAAGAGTATAGGAGAATGGGAGTCTGGGAAATCTGACTCGCAGTCCTCCTGAACTTCCGCAACCACTGCAAACTCACCAAAGAAGGCAAAGACAAGGGAGGCACCAAAGCCAAAACCGAAGGAGACATCCTTGCTCGATAAAACGGTGACGAAACTTAGACCATCGATGGAGGCAGACACGAGCCCATCAACCAAAGTCTCTGACAGGCTTGCTGAGGCTAGAGCCTGTGTGACCAAGGCCAAATTACACCTTAACAACTCACGGAACTTGAAAACCGAAATCAAAGCAGAGGTCACACAGGCTATAGACCGCCTGTACCAATTAGTAAAAGAGACAGGGATGGTAAAAGGAAGCAGACAACCGAAACAAACAAACGATCGCCTAGAGGGGTGTGAAGAAGAGAAACAACCGGTAAAGACAAAAGAAGAAGGCGAGCTGTTGAAAAAGATAGAAGAACACACAAGACTACTCCAAGAAAATAACGAAAAGATGGAAAAGCTAAAAAAGACCTTAGAAACTCAGCAAGAGATACGGCAGAGCCAAACATACGCGGATGTAGCAGCGGCCTTCCCCGGGAAGCAGTTCCCGGAGCAGACCGCGCTACACTCGGTAGTGGTCACTGCTGTAGACGAGAAGGAAACAGGAGAAGAAGTCTTGGATAGAATAAGAAAAGCAGTTAACGCCAAAGAGAGCGGAATATCGGTGGAAAAAATCAGAAAGGCAAAGGATAGGAAAGTAATAGTAGGGTGTAAGACCGAAGAAGAAAGACAAAAGATTAAAGAAAGACTCCAAGGAACAACAGAACTGAGAGTTGAAGAAGTGAAAAACAAAGATCCCCTAGTGATCCTCAGGGACGTCCTAAAATACAACAGCGACGAGGACGTCCTCAGTGCACTAAAAAACCAGAACACAGGCACTCTCGGGGAACTAGGGGATCATAAAATGGAAATTGCGTTTAAAAAACGTACCCGAAACGCTCACACACATCACATAGTAATGAGGGTGTCCCCTAAAGTATGGCAGCGACTCGTTCAAGCAGAATCAGTCAAAATCGATCTACAGAGAGTGAAAGTGGCGGATCAAACGCCACTCGTCCAATGCTCACTCTGCCTGGGTTATGGACATGGCAGGCGATTCTGCAGAGAGACGACAGAAAAGTGCTGCCACTGCGGGGGACCCCACCTGAGGGATGACTGCCCTGAATGGCGAAACGGTGAGGTCCCATCTTGCACGAACTGTAGACAAGCCAAGCTTGACAGGGCAGACCATAACGCCTTCAGCGGCGAATGCCCTATTCGTCGCAAGTGGGAAGCCCTAGCTAGGGCTAAGATAGCGTATTGCTAAGGTGGTCCCGGGCGTTAAAAACTCTTCTAGCAGCGAAACTGTTTACGTCGTAGCCCAAGCAAACTTGCAACGAAAGGCACTGGCAACTGATGAAATTATGCTTGAGGCAAACCACTTGAAAGTAGCAGTTGCGCTGCTTCAAGAGCCATATGTTGGATCGATTGGTAGGATGAAGAACTACGGGACGGCCAGGATCTTCCAGAACATAAATCAGCTAGATGGCACCACAAAAGCAGCTGTCGCTGTATTTGATGACGATGTGGATGCCATTTTATGCCCGGACTTTACCACCAACAACATCGTGGTGGTAAAACTACGGACAAGTGCCTGGGAGGTCCTGGTGGTCTCATACTACTTCGAACCAACGGAGCCGATCCAACCATACTTAGACCACCTAAGCAAAATAAAACGCCATGCCGGAGTACGCAGGATCCTCATGGGTGGAGATGCCAACGCCAAAAGCTCATGGTGGGGAAGCCCGGAACAAGATGATAGAGGAGAAGAGATGGCTGGAACCCTAGAGGAATTGGAAATGCAGGTACTCAACGAGGGAAACACGCCAACTTTCGACACGGTCAGAGGAGGGAGGAGTCTGACTAGTTTCATCGATGTGACGGCCTGCGCACTGGATATGCTGGAATTGATAGAGGACTGGAGAGTGGAGAAAGGCTTGACGAGTTCCGACCACAATGTTATTATTTTTAAAATTAGGTTATTAAAAGCAAAGGGAGTTAGTGTCAAAAGAACAACCAGAATTTATCACAGCAAAAAAGCAAATTGGGTCCAGTTTCATGAGAAACTGGTCCATTTGTTAGTTGAAAACAAAATTACAAAAGAAGAGATATTAAAAATAAGCAATAAAATAGAATTAGAGGGAAAAGTAGAAGCATATATAGAAGCGATAGCAAAAACATGTAATAGCAGTATCCCGAAATTAAAAACAAAAAAGGTACTTACCATACCGTGGTGGACGGAAGAACTCGCCAAGCTGAAGAGGGAAGTCCGCACGAGGAAGCGTAGAATCCGTTGCGCAGCGCCGATCCGTAGGAACGATGTCATCGAAGAGTACCTGCGAAAGAAAGAAAAGTATGAGCTTTTGGCGAAGCATGAACAGACAGCCAGTTGGAAAAGGTTCTGTGAGAAGCAGGATAGGGAAGGTATGTGGGAGGGGATATACCGGGTGATAGGTAGGACGGCCAAAAGGCAAGAGGACTTACCCTTGGTTAAGGAGGGTAAAGCGCTTACTGCAAAAGAGTCCGCCACTTTGCTGGCCGAAACTTTCTACCCGTGCGATAACACGGACACGGACAACGAGGATCACAAGCTACAAAGACAAAAAGCCGACCAAGTAAATGGATTGGAGCATGCTGGAAATCATGACCCTCCATTTACCGCTGAAGAGGTAAAGAGAGCTGTGAACAGCTTCAATCCTAAGAAAGCCCCAGGTGCGGATGGATTGACCGCAGACATCTGCAAACATGCAATCACACAGGATCCGGGACTCTACCTGTCACTGGCGAACAAATGCCTGGAGCAAGGGCACTTTCCAAACACCTGGAAAGCAGCGACCGTAGTAGTACTTCGAAAACCAGGAAGAGGAAACTACACGGAAGCGAAATCGTACAGGCCCATAGGGTTGTTGCCAGTGATGGGGAAAATCCTGGAGAAAATGATGGTAAACAGAGTGAAGTGGCACATCCTCCCAAACATCAGCACCTGCCAATACGGCTTCATGCCACAAAAAAGCACTGAGGACGCCCTCTATGCCCTTGTCAAACATATACGCAGCAAGCTGGACCAGAAGAGACTTGTAACCCTGGTGTCTCTGGATATAGAGGGCGCCTTTGACAGTGCTTGGTGGCCCGTCATTAGAGTCCGTTTAGCGGAGGAGAACTGTCCTATAAATATCAGGAGGTTAATGGACAGCTACCTAGACAGTAGAAAGGTGTTCGTCAGGTATGCAGGAGAAGAAATTTGCAGACATACCACCAAGGGCTGCGTCCAGGGATCCATAGGTGGACCGATTCTCTGGAATCTGATCCTGGACCCTTTGCTGAAGACACTGGAGAAACGAGGAGACTACTGCCAGGCCTTTGCTGATGACGTCGTCATGGTCTTTGACGGAGATACGGCGCTGGAGGTGGAGAGACAGGCAAATGCCACTCTCGCGCATGTTCAGAAGTGGGGTGTCCAAAACAAACTTAAGTTTGCTCCGCAGAAGACCAACGCCATGGTGATAACGAGAAAACTGAAGTATGACACTCCACGCCTGAGCATGGGCGGGATTGACATCTGCATGGCTCAGGAGATCAAGATACTGGGGCTCACGATAGACAGCAAACTCACGTTCAATAGCCATGTATCAAACGTATGCAAGAAGGCATTGAACGTGTACAAGCAGCTGTCGAGAGCCGCCAAGATCAGTTGGGGCCTCCATCCAGAGGTCATACGCACAATATATATGGCAGTAGTCGAGCCAGTAATCATGTATGCTGCCAGTGTCTGGGCACCGTCGGCTCGTAAGTTAGGAGTGAGGAAGCAACTGGACACCGTCCAGAGGGGCTTCGCACAAAAAATGTGCAAGTCATATAAAACTGTTTCCCTAAACTCGGCACTAGTGCTGGCTGGAATCCTGCCTCTCGACCTCAGAATACAGGAGGCAGCCGCCCTGTATGAGGCAAAGAGAGGAGTCCCCCAGCCGACACTAGGAGATAGGGAAATAGAGAAGATGGTGTCATCGGTGGATTCTCCCCATCCAGCTGAAGATATGAGCCTGGAATTCGTATGCCTGGAAGACCAAGAGCAGGTGAACATTCACAGCGGTTACGCAATCCGAATGTTCACGGACGGCAGCAAGATTGAGGGTAAGGTTGGAGCGGCATTATCCGTATGGAATATGTCTGCCGAAACTAAAACCCATAAATTGAAGCTGTCGTCCTACTGCACCGTCTACCAGGCTGAATTACTGGCAATATGCAAGGCTACCAGGGAGATCCTTAACATCCCCGAAACAAGTTTTGCCATCTATAGTGACTCTAGGTCCTCGCTCGAAACCGTAACAAACCACGCCTCTTTAAACCCTCTTGCAGTGGAAGTACGGAAAAACTTAAGAGTGGCTAAAGACCAAAGTAAAACTGTGTTTTTATTTTGGATTAAAGCACACGCTGGTTTGGAAGGTAACGAGCGAGCAGACACTCTGGCAAAGGATGCAGCCCTAAAGATGAAAACGAAGCCTCACTACGAGCGATGCCCAGCCTCTTTTATTAAAAGAGAAATTCGATCAAAGACCAAAATCGAATGGGGCAATAGGTATAACGCTGGAGAAACAGCCGCGGTAACAAAACTGTTCCTTCCCGACGCAAACGAAGCATTCAAAATTATTAAAGAAATAAGACCAAACAGTGTACTGACTCAAATCATGACAGGACACGGTGGATTCTCTGAATACTTGACACGGTTCAAATGTAAAGAGAATCCATCGTGTATTTGTGAACCTGATAAACAGGAAACCATCCAGCACATATTATTTGAATGTCCCGTTTTTGGTAGAGAGAGGTATGAGGCCGAACACAGAATAGAAACCCAAATATCACCGCAAAATGTAAGTGACATTATGAAAAACAACAGTGTAAGAGACTTGTTTCTAGACTATTGTATAAAAATCTGTAATACTGTAATAAGTAGAAATAAAGATAGATAAGTTTGTTGAATATGTATATTTTAAAATATATATAACATCAGCAGTAAATAATATTGTAAATAAAATAAGAATACAAAACTAGGGATAAACATAAGTTGTATAGCATAAATTAAAAATAGAAAAACCTTAAATTAAGAATATTATAACTAAAGTAAGAAAATGTAATAGAATAAGCTTTCCCAACCACCCAAATAAAGAAAACCCTTAGTTCTTAGCAATAAATAAAAACACCAGTCCCTAATCCTTGCATTGTATACAAAGTCCCTGATCATGTCAGGGGTAGGTTAGCTCGCGGGCCGGGACAAGGCGCTCCCGGACAGGATAGCTCGCGGGCCGGGCCTTAGCGCCCGGACAGGAAAAAAAAAAAAAAAAAAAAAAAAAAACCTAACCTAACCTAACCTTTTTTTTTTTTTTTTTTGGAGGGGGGAAATGCCCTCGCACTTCCCTTCCGCCATGGGGGTGACGGAAGGGGGTATGTGGGACTCGAACCCACTAAAACCCCCCCGTGAAACGTCCACCGCCGTCATGGGGCGAGATGGGGTCGCGTTGGCATTCACCATCTCGCTCCGGCGGGTGGCCCGGGAACCGGTCCGGGCCTCGGCCTCAAGGAGGAGCAACCCTTTCACACAGGTCACCCCTCAGACGCGTGGAGCCGTGCTAGCCGGCAGAGAGTCCCCCGACTCTCCACCATTGGCCCCACTACGGGGGACGAAGGAGGCGGGCGAACGTGCCCCGGAGCACCCAGTCGTAGCCAATGTTCCACAGGAGCGGTCCCAGCACCGACCCCTGTGGAACCCCGCGGACGACGCGACGGTGTCTCAAGCCGTCGCGTCCCTCAACCAGGACCTCCCTGTCCTGGAGGTAGTCCGCCAACAGCCTCCGCAGGTACAGGGGCACTCCGTGATAACGGAGCGCCTCCCGTATGGTTCCGTGCGGCAGGCTGTTGAAGGCGTTGGCAATGTCGAGCGAAACAGCCAACGCCTTCCCTCCCCGGCTGACCACATCTTGGGTCCAGCCCTTGAGCCAGAGTAGGGCGTCTATCGTCGAACGCCCCGCTCTGAACCCATACTGGGCCTGGGACAGGTCAGGCCCAGTCCCCGCCAGGTGCCGGATGACACGGGAAGCCACTACCCTCTCCAGCAGCTTCCCCGTGTCATCCAGCAGCACGATTGGCCTGTATGCGGAAGGCGAGTCTGCGGCTCGACCTTCCTTCCGCAACAGGCACAACCGCCCGTCCTTCCAAAGCTTCGGGAACTGTCTGGAAGTTGCCGGACTTCCTGGCAACTTCCAGGATACAGGCGAGCTTCTCGCCAGCGTGGGCCCTCAACTCCTGAGCGCTCAGCGCGCTGATGTCCCCGACCCGCACGGCGGCATCGGTATCGCTACCGGTCGTCGTGAGATCGGGGACAGCAGCGGCGCGCTCCTTCCCATACTTCCTGCTGAGCAGGACCTCCGTCAAAGCCTCGTCGACCGGGAGAGGCCTCAAAAAGGCCCCCCTGGCCGACGAAGCCTTCCCCGACTTCTTCCTCCCTCTAGAAGCCGTGTTGACCTTAGCGGCCACTGTCCCCTCGGTCTCCGTGTCCGAGTCTAAATACCCGGGCACGAAGAACGAGGAAGACGGCCGCTTCCGGGCCACCACGTCCCCCAGCACTTCCTCCGCCGTGTCGGACTCCGCCCTTACCTCCGAAGAGGGGCCCTGAGAAGGGCCTTGTTTGGGCGGAGAACCGACGCACACCTCCCCAACAAGATTTACATCTCCCTCGTCCGACTCCCGCGGGGAGGGGCCCTGAGAAGGGCCTTTCGAAAACCTCCCCGTCACGTCGCGCAAAGGCCTCGGCATGCCTTGGCCCTCCGCGACTCAAAAACCCAACCCTCACAAGCAAAATCAACCCAAAATCCGATATATGGCGTAGCACAAGGCTATCTACTCTCCTCCGTCCAACCTAACCTCAACCTAACCTAACCTAACCTTTTTTTTTTTTTTTTTTTTTTGGAGGGGGGAAATGCCCTCGCACTTCCCTTCCGCCATGGGGGTGACGGAAGGGGGTATGTGGGACTCGAACCCACTAAAACCCCCCCGTGAAACGTCCACCGCCGTCATGGGGCGAGATGGGGTCGCGTTGGCATTCACCATCTCGCTCCGGCGGGTGGCCCGGGAACCGGTCCGGGCCTCGGCCTCAAGGAGGAGCAACCCTTTCACACAGGTCACCCCTCAGACGCGTGGAGCCGTGCTAGCCGGCAGAGAGTCCCCCGACTCTCCACCAGTGGCCCAACTACGGGGGACGAAGGAGGCGGGCGAACCGCCCCCTTCGTCTCCCTGGACGTCTGCGCCGGAGCGGGTCAGATTGGGCGTCATCCTCCCTGACCCGCTCAGCGGCCTCCTTCTGCGACATAACCTCTTCGCAGAAGGAGACCATGGCCTGCCACTCCCTTTCGCCGTCGAGCATGGCACTCACCACGCTCGGCAGCGAAAGGTCCCGGCCCAGGAACGCTGAAAGCGTGTGCCGCATGGGACCCCACGCAGCACACGCCTCCAGCGTGTGGAGCGCCGTATCCTCCGGCGCCCCACATTCGTGGCAGACCGGGGTCGCCTCCCGTCTCGCGATCTGGTGCAGATACTTTCCAAAGCATCCATGCCCGGAAAGTACCTGCACCAATCGGAAGGTCAGCGACCCGAACCGCCGCCGCACCCACCTTCGGAGGACCGGCCTGATGGCGTCCACCGTCCACTGACCAGGGACCGGTGGTTCCAGGTCCTCCGCCCACCGCCGCAACAAGGCGTCCCGCGCCAGCCGCCGCATGCGCGTGACCTCCTCCCACACTGGGCGCTCCCCGGCAGATCTCCTCGCCGCCACGAAGTGATACACTTCGGCGAGGATCTCCGCCTGAAGAGCCCAGGGGGGATCACCGGCCAGCACGCATGCTGCTGTCCAGGACACCGTCCGGTAACCGCGTATCGCCCTCGTCGCGATGACCCGCTGCGGACGTCGCAGCAGGGTCAGGTTCGCGCGACTGAGGGCGTCCACCCAGACCGGTGCCCCGTAAAGGGCCATACTCCGGATGACCCCGGAGTACAGCCGGCGACATGTGGCGCTCGGGCCGCCCACGTTGGGCAGCAGCCTCCCTAAAGCGGCCGCGGCTCCCAGGACTCTTGGGGCCAGTTGGGCGAAATGTGCCCCAAAAGTCCACCTCCCATCCAGGATGAGACCCAAATATTTCATCTGGGTCCCAACCCGGACCTGAACCCCGTCCAGAACCACCCTGGTTCCTGGACGAGGCCCTCCCCGAGGCCCATGGAACAACAGGGCCTCGGTCTTGGAGAGGGCCACCTCCAATCCCAGGGAGCGGATGCGGTCGACCACTAGGGTAGTGGCCATCGTGGCCAACCGCATCGCCTCCCCGAGGTCCCTCCCCTTGACCACGACCAGGGTATCGTCCGCGTAGCACGCCACTCGCATACTTGCGGGGAACGTGCCCCGGAGCACCCAGTCGTAGCCAATGTTCCACAGGAGCGGTCCCAGCACCGACCCCTGTGGAACCCCGCGGACGACGCGACGGTGTCTCAAGCCGTCGCGTCCTTCAACCAGGACCTCCCTGTCCTGGAGGTAGTCCGCCAACAGCCTCCGCAGGTACAGGGGCACTCCGTGATAACGGAGCGCCTCCCGTATGATTCCGTGCGGCAGGCTGTTGAAGGCGTTGGCAATGTCGAGCGAAACAGCCAACGCCTTCCCTCCCCGACTGACCACATCTTGGGTCCAGCCCTTGAGCCAGAGTAGGGCGTCTATCGTCGAACGCCCTGCTCTGAACCCATACTGGGCCTGGGAGAGGTCAGGCCCAGTCCCCGCCAGGTGCCGGATGACACGGGAAGCCACTACCCTCTCCAGCAGCTTCCCCGTGTCATCCAGCAGCACGATTGGCCTGTATGCGGAAGGCGAGTCTGCGGCTCGACCTTCCTTCCGCAACAGGCACAACCGCCCGTCCTTCCAAAGCTTCGGGAACCGTCCAGACGTGAGACAAGCGTCGAACAGTTCCCGAAGCCGCTCGCTCATCTCCCCCAAGGCGATCCGCAGGACCCGCTTTGGGATCCCGTCCGGACCCGGGGCCGTCCTTTTGCCACGCAGGCGTCCGACGGCTACCTCCATCTCCACCTCTGACACAGGTGGGATGGAGGCCGGGTCAATCTCCTCGGGGAGGAGGGGCGGCGCCGCCATCGCGGGCGGGGTGTGGAGGGGGTCGATGTCGGGGAAGAGCCCCTCCATCACCCTGCCCAGAAGCTCCGGCTCTAGGGACTCCGCAATCGGGGACGTCTGGCCCCGGAACTTTTTCCGGGCAGCCCTATACGGACGTCCCCACGGGTCCCTATCGAGGCCCCAGAGCCTCCTCCCAGGCCCGCGTCTTGGCCCGACCGACGGCCAGCTGCAGCTCCTTTTTCGCTTCGCGGTAGGAGTTGTACAGCTGGTTCTCGGCTGCCAGCTCCTCCGCTGACAGCGCTCCGTCGGTGCGGCCGTGACGCCGCCTCCGGCAGCGGGCGTAGGGCCGCCGCGCCGCCGAGCAGGCGTCTCGGAGATCCCCGATCTCCGAGCTCCACCAGTACACCTCTCGGCGACCGGGGAGGCGCCGGGCCCTGGGCATGGCGGCGTCGCACACCGCCGTCACCGCATCCCGGAAGTGGCTCGCCTCTACGTCCACCTCCGGGTGCGTGGGCGCGGCAAACCACGACTGGACGATCGCCGCCTCAACCGCAAGATCGCGGTCGAGGCGACTGACCGTCCAGCGCGGAAAGTCCGCCCGCGCCCCACGACGGCCCCCCCCTTGGACGTCGGAAGTGGATATCTCGAACCTTATATATTTGTGGTCCGAGAGAGTCTCCACTTCCGACATCACCCTCCAGGCCCGGGCATGTGCCGCAACAGCGGGGGTGGCGAACGTTATGTCCACCACGGACCCCCCTCGCTGTCGCACGCACGTGTGGGCCGACCCTCTATTAAGAAGGGTCAGCCCGGTGGCAAGCGCCCACTCCCTGACGATCTCCCCTCGAGCGTCAGTAGTGGGGCTGCCCCAGTCCCGGGCCTTGGCGTTCAGGTCCCCCATGATGAGGACCTGACGTGGCGCCTGCCTACGCACCGCCGCGGCTAGGAGGTCCATAAAGACCTCCAGCTCTGCAGCGGTTCTATTGGGGGAGAAGTATGCGCCGACTATCGCATACACCCCCCACTTGGCCACCACGTACCCCGAACCCCTCTCCTCGACTGAGAGGGGGGGGACGCCACTTCCCTTCCCTATAATGACCACGGAGCCGTCCAGGTCCCCAGCCCAACAATGGTTTTCGGGGGGGACGTAGTACGGCTCCGCGGCGACCGACAAATCAATTTCCCACTGCGCCAGGGACTGCATGAGCAGATCCTGAGCCCTGGCGCAGTGGTTGAGGTTCGTCTGGAGGAAGTTGAGATGGCCGACCTGATCCATCAGTCAGCCATCTCAACCTCTTGGCTCAACGCCGCGTGAGCTCCGGCAGAGGGAGCGGGGGCGATCCGGGCCCCGGCGGTTTTCCCTTTCGTCTTCGGGGGAATGCAGCTGCGTCCCCCCATTACATGCCCGGAGGGCCTGCCAGACTCTGCGCATATAGCGCAGTGTGGCTCGGCCCTCCCGCAGGTGGCTGCCTTGTGACCTTCGCCTCCACACCGGAAGCACAGGTCACCTCTGTCCGCCGCCGCGGGGCACTGGGGGCGCGTGTGCCCTAGCCCCATGCACCGGTAGCAGCGCATGGGACGCTCCCCCAGCCCCACCACTCGTGCCGAGCTCCACCCCACCAGCAGTCTGCCCTTTTCCAGCAGCACTTTGGCTGCCGGGATCGGGCAGGAAACTAGGGTTGACCCGGTGCCACCAAAGCCGGAGCGGATCTCCCCGGCCTTGACGAGCCGCACATCACAGCGGCCCGCATCGGCGACCGCTGCGGCCACCTTCTCCTTGGTGGCCGTGTCGTCCAGGCCCGTGACACGGATATCCGTGGACTTCACGGGCCTGGTGACATAAGCCACCTCCGACAGGACTTCGCAGAGCTTCTCCGCGAGCCTGTCGGCCTTTTGTCCGTTTTGGGAGCCAGTGATCTCCAGCATCCTGGCTCCCGTGGCAGTCCGCCGGAACCCGACCCGTCCTATTTCCATCTCCTCGAGGCTTACTTTCTCCTGCGCCAACTGGAGGACGGAGGAGTAGGTCACCCCTTTTTCCGCAGCCCCGGGCTGTAGCGACAGCACGACAGCCGCGGATTTCGGGGACCTCAGCGCCGCCCTGGGCTTTGGGGCCGAAGCGGCGGGACGAGCCGCTGGAGCAGGCGCAGGTGCAGAGGGGGGAGAAGAACTCTTCCCCTTCCCCTTTCCCTTCTTCGTCACCGTCGCCCAGGTCTCCCCAGACCGGGGAACGGCGACAGCGACCGGAGCAGCCTCCCTCGAGGGACCCGCGACTGGCACAGGTGCCACGGCGGGTGCCGCCCTCTTGCCCGCTTCGGAAGCTGGGCCACGGGCCTGCTGAGGTGGCGTTGGCCTCAGCGGCGCGGCCACCTCTTTTGTGTCCGCCCTCAGTGGCGGACGAACGACCGGAGCCGGCAGGAGGCGCTCCTCAATCCCCGCGATTCGGGCGTTCAGCATCGTCCCGAACGTTGAGGTCAAGGAGCGCTTCAGCTCCTCTATCAATTCCGCCCCCACCTGCAACATGGTGGGGGCCCCCTGGGTCCCTGCAGCGGCGGATGCAGCAGCGGCAGTAGAGGCGGCGGCGGCCTCCGTCTTCGCCTCGGTGAAGGCGCGACGAAGAGACTTCACCTCGGCCTTCAGGGCCTCCGTCTCCAGCCGTAGACGGCCGTTCATTGCCCTCAGGCGCCGCGTCTCCTCCGCTTCACTCCGGTCTGCGAGGGCATCGACCACCTCCCGCAGACTGGACGCCGACCCCTTCAGGCGGCCGACAAACTCGCCCTTGAGGTTGCCGGACTTCCTGGCAACCTCCAGGATACAGGCGAGCTTCTCGCCAGCGTGGGCCCTCAACTCTTGAGCGCTCAGCGCGCTGATGTCCCCGACCCGCACGGCGGCATCGGTATCGCTACCGGT
This sequence comes from Eupithecia subumbrata, assembly GCA_949316285.1. NCBI lineage: Eukaryota > Metazoa > Arthropoda > Insecta > Lepidoptera > Geometridae > Eupithecia > Eupithecia subumbrata. Next base: position 17,773,043 of record OX438627.1, on the reverse strand, counting down.
CGTCGTGAGATCGGGGACAGCAGCGGCGCGCTCCTTCCCATACTTCCTGCTGAGCAGGACCTCCGTCAAGGCCTCGTCGACCGGGAGAGGCCTCAAAAAGGCCCCCCTGGCCGACGAAGCCTTCCCCGTCTTCTTCCTCCCTCTAGAGGCCGTGTTGACCTTAGCGGCCACTGTCCCCTCGGTCTCCGTGTCCGAGTCTAAATACCCGGGCACGAAGAACGAGGAAGACGGCCGCTTCCGGGCCACCACGTCCTCCAGCATATCCTCCGCCGTGTCGGGCTCCGCCCTTACCTCCGAAGAGGGGCCCTGAGAAGGGCCTTGTTTGGGCGGAGAACCGACGCACACCTCCTTATCACCTCCCTCGTCCGACTCCCGCGGGGAGGGGCCCTGAGAAGGGCCTTTCGAAAACCTCCCCGTCACGTCGCGCAAAGGCCTCGGCATGCCTTGGCCCTCCGCGACTCAAAACCCAACCCTCACAAACAAAACAACCTAAAATCCAAAATATGGCGTAGCGCAAGGTTACCTACTCTCATCCGTGAAACCGTCCCAAGTGAACCTTTTTTTTTTTTTTTTTTTTGGAGGGGGGAAATGCCCTCGCACTTCCCTTCCGCCATGGGGGTGACGGAAGGGGGTATGTGGGACTCGAACCCACTAAAACCCCCCCGTGAAACGTCCACCGCCGTCATGGGGCGAGATGGGGTCGCGTTGGCATTCACCATCTCGCTCCGGCGGGTGGCCCGGGAACCGGTCCGGGCCTCGGCCTCAAGGAGGAGCAACCCTTTCACACGGGTCACCCCTCAGACGCGTGGAGCCGTGCTAGCCGGCAGAGAGTCCCCCGACTCTCCACCAGTGGCCCCACTACGGGGGACGAAGGAGGCGGGCGAACCGCCCCCTTCGTCTCCCTGGACGTCTGCGCCGGAGCGGGTCAGATTGGGCGTCATCCTCCCTGACCCGCTCAGCGGCCTCCTTCTGCGACATAACCTCTTCGCAGAAGGAGACCATGGCCTGCCACTCCCTTTCGCCGTCGAGCATGGCGCTCACCACGCTCGGCAGCGAAAGGTCCCGGCCCAGGAACGCTGAAAGCGTGTGCCGCATGGGACCCCACGCAGCACACGCCTCCAGCGTGTGGAGCGCCGTATCCTCCGGCGCCCCACATTCGTGGCAGACCGGGGTCGCCTCCCGTCTCGCGATCTGGTGCAGATACTTTCCAAAGCATCCATGCCCGGAAAGTACCTGCACCAATCGGAAGGTCAGCGACCCGAACCGCCGCCGCACCCACCTTCGGAGGACCGGTCTGATGGCGTCCACCGTCCACTGACCAGGGACCGGTGGTGCCAGGTCCTCCGCCCACCGCCGCAACAAGGCGTCCCGCGCCAGCCGCCGCATGCGCGTGACCTCCTCCCACACTGGGCGCTCCCCGGCAGATCTCCTCGCCGCCATGAAGTGATACACTTCGGCGAGGATCTCCGCCTGAAGAGCCCAGGGGGGATCACCGGCCAGCACGCATGCTGCTGTCCAGGACACCGTCCGGTAACCACGTATCGCCCTCGTCGCGATGACCCGCTGCGGACGTCGCAGCAGGGTCAGGTTCGCGCGACTGAGGGCGTCCACCCAGACCGGTGCCCCGTACAGGGCCATACTCCGGATGACCCCGGAGTACAGCCGGCGACATGTGGCGCTCGGGCCGCCCACGTTGGGCAGCAGCCTCCCTAAAGCGGCCGCGGCTCCCAGGACTCTTGGGGCCAGTTGGGCGAAATGGGCCCCAAAAGTCCACCTCCCATCCAGGATGAGACCCAAATATTTCATCTGGGTCCCAACCCGGACCTGAACCCCGTCCAGAACCACCCTGGTTCCTGGACGAGGCCCTCCCCGAGGCCCGTGGAACAACAGGGCCTCGGTCTTGGAGAGGGCCACCTCCAATCCCAGGGAGCGGATGCGGTCGACCACTAGGGTAGTGGCCATCGTAGCCAACCGCATCGCCTCCCCGAGGTCCCTCCCCTTGACCACAACCAGGGTATCGTCCGCGTAGCACGCCACTCGCATACTTGCGGGGAACGTGCCCCGGAGCACCCAGTCGTAGCCAATGTTCCACAGGAGCGGTCCCAGCACCGACCCCTGTGGAACCCCGCGGACGACGCGACGGTGTCTCAAGCCGTCGCGTCCCTCGACCAGGACCTCCCTGTCCTGGAGGTTGTCCGCCAACAGCCTCCGCAGGTACAGGGGCACTCCGTGATAACGGAGCGCCTCCCGTATGGTTCCGTGCGGCAGGCTGTTGAAGGCGTTGGCAATGTCGAGCGAAACAGCCAACGCCTTCCCTCCCCGGCTGACCACATCTTGGGTCCAGCCCTTGAGCCAGAGTAGGGCGTCTATCGTCGAACGCCCCGCTCTGAACCCATACTGGGCCTGGGACAGGTCAGGCCCAGTCCCCGCCAGGTGCCGGATGACACGGGAAGCCACTACCCTCTCCAGCAGCTTCCCCGTGTCATCCAGCAGCACGATTGGCCTGTATGCGGAAGGCGAGTCTGCGGCTCGACCTTCCTTCCGCAACAGGCACAACCGCCCGTCCTTCCAAAGCTTCGGGAACCGTCCAGACGTGAGACAAGGACGAGATCCCAAGGACGCCGTGGAGAGCAGCCGGGAGGCACCTTCAAATCAGAAATTGGACCTTATTTGACGGAGATAGAGACTCGAAAGTTTTTGTGCTGTTCAGTTTTTCATTGTAAGTGTTTTAATTTTATTTCTGCAGCGACAACATAGGTTTATTTTTTGTGTATTTGTGGCCCCTATGTTGTCAAACATTTTGCACACAATTTTGCATTTTGCATTAATACAAAATTTAGTGCAAGAAGGTCAAACAAGAGCAACCTTTTTGCGTTACGCACTTATAAGAATAACATCTCTTATTACAATCCTCTCACTAGAATGGCGCGTCAGTACAATGAGATATCTATAAAACATACTGAAATTGACATTTTTAACCCCAGAATTCACCATTTCATTAGAGAACTTAAATGTATCCTCCATTTCAATGATCCTGATAAAGCTGGTCCTCCACGCTGGAGCACTCAACCTGGTGAAGGAACAAAATAGGGTACTGCCAGGTACTATACCTGGCAGTACCCTATTTTGTTCCTTCTAGCTATAATAGCTATAGGTATAGCTAGGCAGTGTGCATGGCGCGGGCGGCGTACATGCGTACTATGCCTCAACTCTGTGCATGTGCACTAGGAAGATGTTGCCTGGCTGTAGAGTTGGTTGTGTTGTATAAAATTAAGTTTTATCACCAGTGTCCCTTACAAACTAGTTTATTCTTTTTATTGTAAATCCATTTAGTACGAATAATAAAATTCATCATTATACTTAGCTGTACACACATATTTTTACGCTACAATGTAGATTAAAACAATTTTTCTGTATGTTAATTTTAGCTGGCATTGTAATGTGTTTTGTGTGTTAAATAAATAAAATAAAAAATAAAAATAAAAAACATTTTTGTGAAAAATTTAGATTTTTAGGACAAGCGGTCTCCGAGCGCGAATTATTAGATTAAGTTTACAAACCGCAAATAGATTCAAACGCTGGTTTCTCGGAAACGGTGAGAGATAGCCAAATTCTAAGACCAGTCCGCATATATTATATATATAATATATGTGGGCAACCCCCAAATTTAATATCCTATGTTGACCCCCCCTTAACTTTTTTCTTTAGAATTTTAATATTTTTTAAATTTTTATTTTTCCTTAAGAAAAGGCGTTATTTGTAAAACTGTTAGTCGTATTTGATAATTATATAAATAGATAGCTTTAAAATAATTGTCAACCCCCCCTTAACTTCTCTCCCACCCCCCCCCCCATATCCAAAGCTTCATATCTCTCATACCGACACTCTAAAATTGACGGCGTTTTTTGCGGCACATAGATTATAAGCAAATCATTATTAAGTGTTGACGAAACCAGACTCTAGGTAGAGTCTTTTTGACTGAATTTATTTTCGATACGTGTTTCTCGGGTTCCTAACGACACGACCATCTTATCCGTACGGTACTCCGTAAATTCATAAGGAGGCCGGTACTCTACACTGAGAACTTTGAATCCACGGATACTTACCTCTGTACAGCGCCGACCAGCAACCTCGACGCGACGAACCTGTAACAGAAAAAAATCGATTAAAATTCTTGAATTAAATTTTTGGTAGAAAACGTATTTTAAAACTTATACAAACCTTAATCCTTAATTGTTTTTCTAAGTTAATCACGGACTCTAGGTAGAGTCACTTATATAACTTTTACAAACCTTTTTTTAGGCCAAATTTTAATCTTTTTAACCGTCTTAACTTCATCTATCTAGTTACTTTACTGTATTGTGACTGTAAAATATGTTCGGGATCCGTACACCCGTCAAAACCGCACAAAAGACTATGGATCCCGACACCCATAAGTCCCCGGACTTGACAGAGAAGGCAGGTCCTTCACACGAACCGACCGCTACCGCCAATGTGAGACGGAGCATTGGAGAGTGGGAATCGGGAAAAACGGACACCCAACCTAAGCCCTCCCCGAAAAAAGCGTCACAGGCGCTGGCGGGACCTCCCAAAGCAAAACCGAAGGTAGACGTGGCGGGATGCCCGCTGATGCCGGAGAAACCCAGGTACGCCAGTAGAATAGCGGAAGCTAAAGCCTGCCTGATGAAAGCAAAAACGCAGTTAGGTAGTGCGCGCAACTTAAGAACCGATATAAAAACCGAGGTCACATTAGCAATAGAGCGACTCTACCAGCTAGTGAAAGAGACGGAGGGAGGGAAAGGGAAAGATGGAGAGAGCCAAAACAGGAGGCAGGAGAGGGAGGGAGAGGAGGGGCCACTGGTTTCTCCTTCCCCTCTCCCCTCTGCAACCAGATCCGAACCCGAAGCGGAGTTGGTAAAGAGACTGGAGGAGCACAGCAAGCTCATAAAGGAAAGTAACGAGAGGATGGAAGTACTTAAAGAGGCAATGAATAAACAACAAAAGACCTTGGAGGAGATGACGTACGCAAATGTGGCAGCTGGTCCTACGAGAAAGCAACCCGTGAGTCAGACCGCGCTGCATTCCGTAGTCATATCCTCAAAAGACGAGACAGAGACTGGAGAAGAGGTGCTGAAGAGGGTTAGGGAAGCCGTTAATGCAAGGGATGGATGGATCAAGGTGGATAGAGTTAGAAAAGCTAAAGATAGAAAAATCATTGTCGGATGTAAGACTGAAGAAGAAAGACAAAAAGTGAAGGAAAGGCTGAAGAAGGCGGAGTCGCACCTCTGTGTAGAGGAAGTCAAAAACAAGGATCCACTTCTGATCCTCAAGGACGTCTTGCAGTACAACAAAGACGAAGACGTCTTGAGCGCCCTGAGGAACCAGAATGGCCACATCCTTGGAAACCTCAGCACAGAGGACGACCGGATTGAAGTCCGATTCAGGAAAAAAGCCAGAAATCCCTATGCATGCCATGTCGTGCTTCGTGTGTCGCCGAAGGTATGGAACCTATTGGTTGAAGCAGGGGAGGTCCACATTGACCTCCAAAGGATAAGAGTGGCTGATCAGTCTCCCCTTGTACAGTGCTCGCTGTGCCTGGGATACGGGCATGGCAGGCGCTACTGCAGGGAGACGATCTCGAAATGCAGCCATTGCGGGGGCCCACACATGAAAGCTGAGTGCGCAGACTGGCTCGCTGGAACGGCTCCAACCTGCTGCAACTGCAGGCATGCCAAACTGGACGCAACGGAGCACAACGCCTTTAGCCAGGAGTGTTCAGTGAGACGGAAGTGGGACGCCTTGGCACGTGCCACTGTGGCATACTGCTGAGGGCGTCAATACAGAAAATATCTCCAGCGCATCCACCAGGAAACCCTTTTTGGTGGCCCAAGCAAATCTTCAAAGAAAAGAGTTAGCAACAAATGAGCTAATGATAAAAGCAAGCGAAAGAGAGATGGCTTTTGCGCTGCTCCAGGAACCGTACGTGGGTGGAGCGAAAGGTATGAAGAGCTACAGAGGAGTCAGAATCTTCCAGAGCACTGAACAAGGAGAAGGGAACGTCAAAGCAGCAATAGCTGTCTTCAATCGTGACCTTGACGTTCTGCAATGCCCAAAACTCACCACAAAGAACATCGCAGTGGTGAGGATCCGTACCAGTGCTTGGGAGATAGCAGTAGTCTCTTACTACTTTGAGCCAGACCAGCCCATAGAGCCGTACCTGGAGCAGCTCAAAAAGATTGAAGAGGAGCTTGGGCCAACAAGGATTTTAATGGGGGGCGATACCAACGCAAAGAGCCCATGGTGGGGCAGTAAAGTCGTCGATCACAGGGGGGAAGAAATGGCTGGGGCGTTGGAAGACATGAACTTGCAGGTGCTGAACGTGGGTGACACGCCTACGTTTGACACTATCAGGGGGAATCAGACTTACACTAGCCACGTCGACGTGATGGCATGCACTGAGGACCTGCTCGCCATGGTGGGAGACTGGAGAGTCGAAGAAGACCTTGTAAGTTCGGACCACAACGGCATCACCTTTAAAATTAATCTCGTTAAATCAGTAGGTACAAATGTAGAGAGAACAACTAGAATTTTTAACACAAAAAAAGCAAATTGGATCCAGTTTGATGAGAAACTGAACCAATTTAAACTAGAAAACAATATAAACAAAACAGAAATAGAAAAAATCAATAGCAAGGAAAAGTTAGAAGAAACAGTAAATAAATATATGAGTATAGTTAAGCAAGCATGCAAAGAAGCGATACCTAGAAAGAAAATAGTCGAAAAACTTACCTTGCCGTGGTGGTCCAAAGAACTCGCCGTCATGAAGAAGAAGGTCACCACTAAGAAACGTAGAATCCGATGTGCAGCGCCGGTTCGAAAGGCGAAGGTCATCCAGGAGTACCTGCAAGAAAAAGAAAATTATGAGAGAGAAGCCAAAAAGGCGCAAATAGGGAGCTGGAAAGGTTTTTGTGAAAAGCAGGATAAGGAAGGAGTCTGGGAAGGAATTTATAGGGTGATAGGAAGAACGACGAAACGGCAAGAAGACCTGCCCCTGGAAGTAGACGGGAGAACACTAGACCCTAGAGAATCTGTTAGAGTGTTGGCTGAGACTTTCTATCCCGAGGACACTGAAACCGGAGAAAACGCAATCCACAGGCAGACAAGAGAAATAGCGAACCAAGCAAACGTCTGGGTGCATAATGAGAAATGTGACCCACCGTTTTGATTAAGATTGGGCGTCATCCTCCCTGACCCGCTCAGCGGCCTACTTCTGCGACATAACCTCTTCGCAGAAGGAGACCATGGCCTGCCACTCCCTTTCGCCGTAGAGCATGGCGCTCACCACGCTCGGCAGCGAAAGGTCCCGGCCCAGGAACGCTGAAAGCGTGTGCCGCATAGGACCCCACGCAGCACACGCCTCCAGCGTGTGGAGCGCCGTATCCTCCGGCGCCCCACATTCGTGGCAGACCGGGGTCGCCTCCCGTCTCGCGATCTGGTGCAGATACTTTCCAAAGCATCCATGCCCGGAAAGTACCTGCACCAATCGGAAGGTCAGCGACCCGAACCGCCGCCGCACCCACCTTCGGAGGACCGGCCTGATGGCGTCCACCGTCCACTGACCAGGGACCGGTGGTGCCAGGTCCTCCGCCCACCGCCGCAACAAAGCGTCCCGCGCCAGCCGCCGCATGCGCGTGACCTCCTCCCACACTGGGCGCTCCCCGGCAGATCTCCTCGCCGCCACGAAGTGATACACTTCGGCGAGGATCTCCGCCTGAAAAGCCCAGGGGGGATCACCAGCCAGCACGCATGCTGCTGTCCAGGACACCGTCCGGTAACCACGTATCGCCCTCGTCGCGATGACCCGCTGCGGACGTCGCAGCAGGGTCAGGTTCGCGCGACTGAGGGCGTCCACCCAGACCGGTGCCCCGTACAGGGCCATACTCCGGATGACCCCGGAGTACAGCCGGCGACATGTGGCGCTCGGGCCGCCCACATTGGGCAGCAGCCTTCCTAAAGCGGCCGCGGCTCCCAGGACTCTTGGGGCCAGTTGGGCGAAATGGGCCCCAAAAGTCCACCTCCCATCCAGGATGAGACCCAAATATTTCATCTGGGTCCCAACCCGGACCTGAACCCCGTCCAGAACCACCCTGGTTCCTGGACGAGGCCCTCCCCGAGGCCCGTGGAACAACAGGGCCTCGGTCTTGGAGAGGGCCACCTCCAATCCCAGGGAGCGGATGCGGTCGACCACTAGGGTAGTGGCCATCGTGGCCAACCGCATCGCCTCCCCGAGGTCCCTCCCCTTGACCACGACCAGGGTATCGTCCGCGTAGCACGCCACTCGCATACTTGCGGGGAACGTGCCCCGGAGCACCCAGTCTAACCAATGTTCCACAGGAGCGGTCCCAGCACCGACCCCTGTGGAACCCCGCGGACGACGCGACGGTGTCTCAAGCCGTCGCGTCCCTCGACCAGGACCTCCCTGTCCTGGAGGTAGTCCGCCAACAGCCTCCGCAGGTACAGGGGCACTCCGTGATAACGGAGCGCCTCCCGTATGGTTCCGTGCAGCAGGCTGTTGAAGGCGTTGGCAATGTCGAGCGAAACAGCCAACGCCTTCCCTCCCCGGCTGACCACATCTTGGGTCCAGCCCTTGAGCCAGAGTAGGGCGTCTATTGTCGAACGCCCCGCTCTGAACCCATACTGGGCCTGGGACAGGTCAGGCCCAGTCCCCGCCAGGTGCCGGATGACACGGGAAGCCACTACCCTCTCCAGCAGCTTCCCCGTGTCATCCAGCAGCACGATTGGCCTGTATGCGGAAGGCGAGTCTGCGGCTCGACCTTCCTTCCGCAACAGGCACAACCGCCCGTCCTTCCAAAGCTTCGGGAACCGTCCAGACGTGAGACAAGCGTCGAACAGTTCCCGAAGCCGCTCGCTCATCTCCCCCAAGGCGATCCGCAGGACCCGCTTTGGGATCCCGTCCGGACCCGGGGCCGTCCTTTTGCCACGCAGGCGTCCGACGGCCACCTCCATCTCCACCTCTGACACAGGTGGGATGGAGGCCGGGTCAATCTCCGCGGGGAGGAGGGGCGGCGCCGCCATCGCGGGCGGGGTGTGGAGGGGGTCGATGTCGGGGAAGAGCCCCTCCATCACCCTGCCCAGAAGCTCCGGCTCTAGGGACTCCGCAATCGGGGACGTCTGGCCCCGGAACTTTTTCCGGGCAGCCCTATACGGACGTCCCCACGGGTCCCTATCGAGGCCCTCCAGAGCCTCCTCCCAGGCCCGCGTCTTGGCACGACCGACGGCCAGCTGCAGCTCCTTTTTCGCTTCGCGGTAGGAGTTGTACAGCTGGTTCTCGGCTTCCAGCTCCTCCGCTGACAGCGCTCCGTCGGTGCGGCCGTGACGCCGCCTCCGGCAGCGGGCGTAGGGCCGCCGCGCCGCCGAGCAGGCGTCTCGGAGATCCCCGATCTCCGAGCTCCACCAGTACACCTCTCGGCGACCGGGGAGGCGCCGGGCCCTGGGCATGGCGGCGTCGCACACCGCCGTCACCGCATCCCGGAAGTGGCTCGCCTCTACCTCCACCTCCGGGTGCGTGGGCGCGGCAAACCACGACTGGACGATCGCCGCCTCAACCGCAAGATCGCGGTCGAGGCGACTGACCGTCCAGCGCGGAAAGTCCGCCCGCGCCCCACGACGGCCCCCCCCTTGGACGTCGGAAGTGGATATCTCGAACCTTATATATTTGTGGTCCGAGAGAGTCTCCACTTCCGACATCACCCTCCAGGCCCGGGCATGTGCCGCAACAGCGGGGGTGGCGAACGTTATGTCCACCACGGACCCCCCTCGCTGTCGCACGCACGTGTGGGCCGACCCTCTATTAAGAAGGGTCAGCCCGGTGGCAAGCGCCCACTCCCTGACGATCTCCCCTCGAGCGTCAGTAGTGGGGCTGCCCCAGTCCCGGGCCTTGGCGTTCAGGTCCCCCATGATGAGGACCTGACGTGGCGCCTGCCTACGCACCGCCGCGGCTAGGAGGTCCATAAAGACCTCCAGCTCTGCAGCGGTTCTATTGGGGGAGAAGTATGCGCCGACTATCGCATACACCCCCCACTTGGCCACCACGTACCCCGAATCCCTCTCCTCTACTGAGAGGGGGGGGACGCCACTTCCCTTCCCTATAATGACCACGGAGCCGTCTAGGTCCCCAACCCAACCCGCTTTGGGATCCCGTCCGGACCCGGGGCCGTCCTTTTGCCACGCAGGCGTCCGACGGCCACCTCCATCTCCACCTCTGACACAGGTGGGATGGAGGCCGGGTCAATCTCCGCGGGGAGGAGGGGCGGCGCCGCCATCGCGGGCGGGGTGTGGAGGGGTTCGATGTCGGGGAAGAGCCCCTCCATCACCCTGCCCAGAAGCTCCGGCTCTAGGGACTCCGCAATCGGGGACGTCTGGCCCCGGAACTTTTTCCGGGCAGCCCTATACGGACGTCCCCACGGGTCCCTATCGAGGCCCTCCAGAGCCTCCTCCCAAGCCCGCGTCTTGGCCCGACTGACGGCCAGCTGCAGCTCTTTTTTCGCTTCGCGGTAGGAGTTGTACAGCTGGTTCTCGGCTGCCAGCTCCTCCGCTGACAGCGCCCCGTCGGTGCGGCCGTGACGCCGCCTCCGGCAGCGGGCGTAGGGCCGCCGCGCCGCCGAGCAGGCGTCTCGGAGATCCCCGATCTCCGAGCTCCACCAGTACACCTCTCGGCGACCGGGGAGGCGCCGGGCCCTGGGCATGGCGGCGTCGCACACCGCTGTCACCGCATCCCGGAAGTGGCTCGCCTCTACGTCCACCTCCGGGTGCGTGGGCGCGGCAAACCACGCGGTCCGAGAGAGTCTCCACTTCCGACATCACCCTCCAGGCCCGGGCATGTGCCGCAACAGCGGGGGTGGCGAACGTTATGTCAACCACGGACCCCCCTCGCTGTCGCACGCACGTGTGGGCCGACCCTCTATTAAGAAGGGTCAGCCCGGTGGCAAGCGCCCACTCCCTGATGATCTCCCCTCGAGCGTCAGTAGTGGGGCCTCCAGCATATCCTCCGCCGTGTCGGGCTCCGCCCTTACCTCCGAAGAGGGGCCCTGAGAAGGGCCTTGTTTGGGCGGAGAACCGACGCACACCTCCTTATCACCTCCCTCGTCCGACTCCCGCGGGGAGGGGCCCTGAGAAGGGCCTTTCGAAAACCTCCCCGTCACGTCGCGCAAAGGCCTCGGCATGCCTTGGCCCTCCGCGACTCAAAAACCCAACCCTCACAAGCAAAATCAACCCAAAATCCGATATATGGCGTAGCACAAGGCTACCTATTCTCCTTCGTAAAACCGTCCAACCTTTTTTTTTTTTTTTTGGAGAAACCTAACCTAAACCTTTTTTTTTTTTTTTTTTTGGAGGGGGGAAATGCCCTCGCACTTCCCTTCCGCCATGGGGGTGACGGAAGGGGGTATGTGGGACTCGAACCCACTAAAACCCCCCCGTGAAACGTCCACCGCCGTCATGGGGCGAGATGGGGTCGCGTTGGCATTCACCATCTCGCTCCGGCGGGTGGCCCGGGAACCGGTCCGGGCCTCGGCCTCAAGGAGGAGCAACCCTTTCACACAGGTCACCCCTCAGACGCGTGGAGCCGTGCTAGCCGGCAGAGAGTCCCCCGACTCTCCACCATTGGCCCCACTACGGGGGACGAAGGAGGCGGGCGAACCGCCCCCTTCGTCTCCCTGGACGTCTGCGCCGGAGCGGGTCAGATTGGGCGTCATCCTCCCTGACCCGCTCAGCGGCCTCCTTCTGCGACATAACCTCTTCGCAGAAGGAGACCATGGCCTGCCACTCCCTTTCGCCGTCGAGCATGGCGCTCACCACGCTCGGCAGCGAAAGGTCCCGGCCCAGGAACGCTGAAAGCGTGTGCCGCATGGGACCCCACGCAGCACACGCCTCCAGCGTGTGGAGCGCCGTATCCTCCGGCGCCCCACATTCGTGGCAGACCGGGGTCGCCTCCCGTCTCGCGATCTGGTGCAGATACTTTCCAAAGCATCCATGCCCGGAAAGTACCTGCACCAATCGGAAGGTCAGCGACCCGAACCGCCGCCGTCCCCACCTTCGGAGGACCGGCCTGATGGCGTCCACCGTCCACTGACCAGGGACCGGTGGTGCCAGGTCCTCCGCCCACCGCCGCAACAAGGCGTCCCGCGCCAGCCGCCGCATGCGCGTGACCTCCTCCCACACTGGGCGCTCCCCGGCAGATCTCCTCGCCGCCACGAAGTGATACACTTCGGCGAGGATCTCCGCCTGAAGAGCCCAGGGGGGATCACCGGCCAGGACGCATGCTGCTGTCCAGGACACCGTCCGGTAACCACGTATCGCCCTCGTCGCGATGACCCGCTGCGGACGTCGCAGCAGGGTCAGGTTCGCGCGACTGAGGGCGTCCACCCAGACCGGTGCCCCGTACAGGGCCATACTCCGGATGACCCCGGAATACAGCCGGCGACATGTGGCGCTCGGGCCGCCCACGTTGGGCAGCAGCCTCCCTAAAGCGGCCGCGGCTCCCAGGACTCTTGGGGCCAGTTGGGCGAAATGGGCCCCAAAAGTCCACCTCCCATCCAGGATGAGACCCAAATATTTCATCTGGGTCCCAACCCGGACCTGAACCCCGTCCAGAACCACCCTGGTTCCTGGACGAGGCCCTCCCCGAGGCCCATGGAACAACAGGGCCTCGGTCTTGGAGAGGGCCACCTCCAATCCCAGGGAGCGGATGCGGTCGACCACTAGGGTAGTGGCCATCGTGGCCAACCGCATCGCCTCCCCGAGGTCCCTCCCCTTGACCACGACCAGGGTATCGTCCGCGTAGCACGCCACCCGCATACTTGCGGGGAACGTGCCCCGGAGCACCCAGTCGTAGCCAATGTTCCACAGGAGCGGTCCCAGCACCGACCCCTGTGGAACCCCGCGGACGACGCGACGGTGTCTCAAGCCGTCGCGTCCCTCAACCAGGACCTCCCTGTCCTGGAGGTAGTCCGCCAACAGCCTCCGCAGGTACAGGGGCACTCCGTGATAACGGAGCGCCTCCCGTATGGTTCCGTGCGGCAGGCTGTTGAAGGCGTTGGCAATGTCGAGCGAAACAGCCAACGCCTTCCCTCCCCGGCTGACCACATCTTGGGTCCAGCCCTTGAGCCAGAGTAGGGCGTCTATCGTCGAACGCCCCGCTCTGAACCCATACTGGGCCTGGGACAGGTCAGGCCCAGTCCCCGCCAGGTGCCGGATGACACGGGAAGCCACTACCCTCTCCAGCAGCTTCCCCGTGTCATCCAGCAGCACGATTGGCCTGTATGCGGAAGGCGAGTCTGCGGCTCGACCTTCCTTCCGCAACAGGCACAACCGCCCGTCCTTCCAAAGCTTCGGGAACCGTCCAGACGTGAGACAAGCGTCGAACAGTTCCCGAAGCCGCTCGCTCATCTCCCCCAAGGCGATCCGCAGGACCCGCTTTGGGATCCCGTCCGGACCCGGGGCCGTCCTTTTGCCACGCAGGCGTCCGACGGCCACCTCCATCTCCACCTCTGACACAGGTGGGATGGAGGCCGGGTCAATCTCCTCGGGGAGGAGGGGCGGCGCCGCCATCGAGGGCGGGGTGTGGAGGGGGTCGATGTCGGGGAAGAGCCCCTCCATCACCCTGCCCAGAAGCTCCGGCTCTAGGGACTCCGCAATCGGGGACGTCTGGCCCCGGAACTTTTTCCGGGCAGCCCTATACGGACGTCCCCACGGGTCCCTATCGAGGCCCTCCAGAGCCTCCTCCCAGGCCCGCGTCTTGGCCCGACCGACGGCCAGCTGCAGCTCCTTTTTCGCTTCGCGGTAGGAGTTGTACAGCTGGTTCTCGGCTGCCAGCTCCTCCGCTGACAGCGCCCCGTCGGTGCGGCCGTGACGCCGCCTCCGGCAGCGGGCGTAGGGCCGCCGCGCCGCCGAGCAGGCGTCTCGGAGATCCCCGATCTCCGAGCTCCACCAGTACACCTCTCGGCGACCGGGGAGGCGCCGGGCCCTGGGCATGGCGGCGTCGCACACCGCCGTCACCGCATCCCGGAAGTGGCTCGCCTCTACGTCCACCTCCGGGTGCGTGGGCGCGGCAAACCACGACTGGACGATCGCCGCCTCAACCGCAAGATCGCGGTCGAGGCGACTGACCGTCCAGCGCGGAAAGTCCGCCCGCGCCCCACGACGGCCCCCCCCTTGGACGTCGGAAGTGGATATCTCAAACCTTATATATTTGTGGTCCGAGAGAGTCTCCACTTCCGACATCACCCTCCAGGCCCGGGCATGTGCCGCAACAGCGGGGGTGGCGAACGTTATGTCCACCACGGACCCCCCTCGCTGTCGCACGCACGTGTGGGCCGACCCTCTATTAAGAAGGGTCAGCCCGGTGGCAAGCGCCCACTCCCTGACGATCTCCCCTCGAGCGTCAGTAGTGGGGCTGCCCCAGTCCCGGGCCTTGGCGTTCAGGTCTCCCATGATGAGGACCTGACGCGGCGCCTGCCTACGCACCGCCGCGGCTAGGAGGTCCATAAAGACCTCCAGCTCTGCAGCGGTTCTATTGGGGGAGAAGTATGCGCCGACTATCGCATACACCCCCCACTTGGCCACCACGTACCCCGAACCCCTCTCCTCGACTGAGAGGGGGGGGACGCCACTTCCCTTCCCTATAATGACCACGGAGCCGTCCAGGTCCCCAGCCCAACAATGGTTTTCGGGGGGGACGTAGTACGGCTCCGCGGCGACCGACAGATCAATTTCCCACTGCGCCAGGGACTGCATGAGCAGATCCTGAGCCCTGGCGCAGTGGTTGAGGTTCGTCTGGAGGAAGTTGAGATGGCCGACCTGATCCATCAGTCAGCCATCTCAACCTCCTCGCTCAACGCCGCGTGAGCTCCGGCAGAGGGGGCGGGGGCGGTCCGGGTCCCGGCGGTTTTCCCTTTCGTCTTCGGGGGAACGCAGCTGCGTCCCCCCATTACATGCCCAGAGGGCCTGCCAGACTCTGCGCATATAGCGCAGTGTGGCTGGGCCCTCCCGCAGGTGGCCGCCTTGTGACCTTCGCCTCCACACCGGAAGCACAGGTCACCTCTGTCCGCCGCCGCGGGGCACTGGGGGCGCGTGTGCCCTAGCCCCATGCACCGGTAGCAGCGCATGGGACGCTCCCCCAGCCCCACCACTCGTGCCGAGCTCCACCCCACCAGCAGTCTGCCCTTTTCCAGCAGCACTTTGGCTGCCGGGATCGGGCAGGAAACTAGGGTGGACCCGGTGCCACCAAAGCCGGAGCGGATCTCCCCGGCCTTGACGAGCCGCACATCACAGCGGCCCGCCTCGGCGACCGCTGCGGCCACCTTCTCCTTGGTGGCCGTGTCGTCCAGGCCCGTGACACGGATATCCGTGGACTTCACGGGCCTGGTGACGTTAGCCACTTCCGACAGGACTTCGCGGAGCTTCTCCGCGAGCCTGTCGGCCTTTTGTCCGTTTTGGGAGCCAGTGATCTCCAGCATCCTGGCTCCCGTGGCAGTCCGCCGGAACCCGACCCGCCCTATCTCCATCTCCTCGAGGCTCACCTTCTCCTGCGCCAACTGGAGAACGGAGGAGTAGGTCACCCCTTTTTCCGCAGCCCCGGGCTGTAACGACAGCACGACGGCCGCGGACTTCGGGGACCTCAGCGCCGCTCTGGGCTTTGGGGCCGAAGCGGCCGGATGAGCCGCTGGAGCAGGCGCAGGTGCAGAGGGGGGAGAAGAACTCTTCCCCTTCCCCTTTCCCTTCTTCGTCACCGTCGCCCAGGTCTCCCCAGACGGGGGAGCGGCGACAGCGACCGGGGCAGCCTCCCTCGAGGGACCCGCGACTGGCACAGGTGCCACGGCGGGTGCCACCCTCTTGCCCGCTTCGGAAGCTGGGCCACGAGCCTGCTGAGGTGGCGTTGGCCTCAGCGGCGCAGCCACCTCTTTCGTGTCCGCCCTCAGTGGCGGACGAACTGTTATACCCCTTCTATGTATGCGAATTTGCTTAGTTACTGCCGCGTTGCATTTTTGCATCCCTCAGTCACAGCTCTTGCAGTGACTTCGTGTCAGTCTCGGTTGAGCATTTGATCAAGCAACACGCGTCCATAATTTGTCTCCGGGCTCAATTCTTTTGTATTACGTAACTTAATTAATTCCAATTAAATCAAATTAAGTGATTTAAATATAAAATCTTTTTTTTAAAACCCCTCTCGAAAGGGGGCGCATAACATTGGTGGCAGCGGTGGGATCCGAAAGGTCCCAGTGTCGTGAAAAACTGTGAATAAAGTTTACGAAAAAGTGAAACTTTTACGGAATTTTGTGTGAAATTCGTGAATTTTCGAACTGTGCTATCTTCTGTCTCCTCTTCATACCTGAGTGATCGGCAGTGGCAAAGCAACCTCATTTGTCATCATCATAATCCTACGAGTGACTCCGTGACAGTGAAAGGCGGCTCCTGGAACACTTACCTTAGTGGTCCAGCATCTTCATTCACCAACTGAAACTGCAACGGCCAGGATCCTGAAACTACTTACGTGGTCATCATCATCACCATCTCCGGCGGTCCAGCGGCGGCGAGAACATCTTCAGCGGTTCCTGTAACTACTTACGTGGTCATCATCCTACTTCGAGTCTGCAGCGAGAACCATCTACAACGACGTGATCTTCATCTAACGCCGTGTTCTTCGCGACGGTCCTACATTCGTATCGCGTTTCTCGGAACAATCTGTGTTCGTGTCGTGTGAGTGTATCAATCCGGAATGTGCCGATTTGCAGTATTTGCCTGTGCCGTCTACACGCTGATTATATTGTAAGTCTTTAGTCATTGCTTTGTCCAGGGCCGTATTTAGGGTTCTTGATTTATTATCTTTGTAGAGTAATGATAGTGTCCAGATTACTTTTACATAAGAAATAATTGTTTGTAGTGGAATTTTAATATGCCAAGAGAGCATAGTACAGACGATTTAAAAATTGTCATTCCGTCCCTAGCAGCGGGACAATCCTCCGAGAATACTCCTCAAGTTTCTCCACGAGGAAACACGTCTAATAAAAAGGACAAAATGGCTGAACAAACCGTAGAATTAAATACGTTGTTCAAATTCATCAAACCCTATGATGGTAATAGGGAAACTGCTAATTCATTCATTGTTAATTGTAATAACGCATATGACCTTGCATCAGACGCCCAAAAACCAATTCTGCTTAAATTTATTTTAAGTGTACTTCAAGGAAAAGCGGAGGTTGCCTGCTCTATCAAGGAGTTTTCTACTTGGGAACAATTGAAACAGTTTCTGAAAACACAATTTTGTGAGAGAAAACATAGTGCTCACCTCCTCACTGAACTCCAAGAAAGCAGGCAATCCCCGCAAGAAAATGTGAGCCAATATTCTTTGAAAATCGAGACTTGCCTCTCACAACTGTTGACGGAAGTTAGTTTGTCAAATACCAAAGTCAAGGAATTAGCCGGTCGTTGTGCCGCTATGGAGGATCTAGCACTCCATCATTTCCTAATGGGGCTTCACCCCAGAATCTCTAACATTGTCAGATGCAAGTCTCCCAAAAATTTAAACGAAGCCATCAGCATGGCTGTCTCCGAAGAAAGGATACAGCAGAGCCTGTATAGACGCACTGTACAGGATCCAAAGCATCTAGGCACTAGGTCTAAACCAACGCCTACGTCATCTTACCCCTCTAGCTCCCGACCAGCGCAGTCTGCACCTGCAGCCCAAGGTAAGTCCAACAGTGAGTTGTTTTGCCGCTATTGCAAGACTGTTGGCCATGATATCAAAGATTGTAAGCGACGAGAATTTAATAATAATAGATTTGCGTCAAAATCCAATCCACAGCAATCTAACGCTAATAACTCGCGCGGGAATAGGGTTAATCACGTCCGTGAAACTGCAGACGAAGACTTTGTCGATGAGGAAGTTTCACAAGATGATTTAAACGAGCAGTCGTCTCGGGACGGTGCCGCTCGAGACAATCAGTAGGCGTTGGCACCAGAAATAAGCCTGGTTTCCGGGTCATGCAACAGGGTAACCAGCCCCAAATCGAAGGCCCAAAACCTAATTCTAAAATCGAGGTCACGCAGCAGGGTAATCAGCCCCAAATCGAAGGCCAAGAATTTAATCCTAATATCCGGATCACGCAGCAGGGTAACCAGCCCCAAATCGAAGGTCCAAAATCTAATCCTAATATCAAGGTCATGCAGCAGGGTAACCAGCCCCAAACCGAAGGCCTAAACTCTTCTTCAAAGACTAACCGACAGGGTAGCCAGCCCCAAACTGACAGTCGCAATCCAAGGACTAACCGACAGGGTAATCAGCCCCAAACTGACAGTCCAAATCCAAGGACTAACCGACAGGGTAATCAGCCCCAAACTGACAGTCCAAATTCAAAAACCAACCCTCAGGATAATCAATCCCGAACCGATGATCCTGATCACAGTAAATCTGTATCCAATGTCTATGAAATAAATCTAGACTTATCCAAAAGATACTTACCTCATGCTCTCCTTGAATCCCAAGTATCTAGTATCCCTTTGACGCTCTTGGTAGACTCAGGTTCTGCCATATGCCTGATTAAAAAGTCCAGTATCCAAAATAATCAAAGGCTTGTCAAAGAACCCATTAAAATCAAAGGTATAGATCCCGGCGACACGCCTACCTCGACAGAAGGACATCTCCAGTTAAGACTGAAATTAGCAGAAAGAAAATCTGTGTCATTCAAATTCCATGTCATGAACCATGAAGCAAACCTACCTTATGATGGGATCATAGGTTCGGATTTCCTTACATCCTTTGGTTGCAAAATAGATTACACCACTGATGTTCTGAAAATTAAGAATATCACTATTAAATTGCATTTCTTTGATCCCTATTACGTTATTCCACCTCGCACCGAATCAGTTATCGAGTGCTCAGTCTATAACACCAACCTAGTGGAAGGTATTGTCCAAGATCAACATTTATCCGAAAATTTACTAGTGTCAAACTGCATTGTAAAGGTAAAAGAAAATAAGCGTGTAAATTTAACCGTCGTAAATACATCCGAATACCCAATCAATGTCAATTCAAACCTATGTCTTAAACTGGAACCTTTAAACCACTGCGCGATGCAGCTGAGCCATGACTCGCAAAGCACATCAGACCGCACCGACGCAGTCCTTGATTCAATTGTAACTGATCACCTTAACCACGAGGAAACTGACGCCCTCCTAGAGCTATGTACTCAATATTCAGATATTTTCCATTTACCAGATGATAAGTTATCATTCACATCTGTCATGAAGCATCAGATTAAAACTAACAGTGACAATCCTATTCACACAAAATCTTATCGATTTCCTGAATGTCACAAAAAGGAGGTCGAAATCCAAATCAACAAAATGCTTGGTGAAAATATCATCAAACCTTCCTCATCCCCTTGGAGCTCTCCTATTTGGATTGTTCCCAAGAAAACTGGCCCTCAAGGCGAAAGAAAATGGCGGATTGTCATTGACTATCGAAAGCTTAACGACATTACCATCGGGGAAACCTACCCTATTCCCCAAATATCGGAGATCCTTGACCAACTCGGGAAAAGTAAATACTTTACTACCCTAGATCTTGCATCTGGTTTCCATCAAATCCTTATATCTCCGGAAGATGCAGCTAAGACTGCCTTCTCTGTCCCTCAAGGTCATTATCAGTTCACTAGGATGCCATTCGGGTTAAAAAATGCCCCATCCACTTTCCAAAAATTGATGAATTCGTGTCTCACAGGACTCCAAGGTACTAGGTGCTTTGTATACCTGGACGACATAGTCATTTACTCATATGACCTCAATTCGCACATTGCAAACCTCAAATCTGTTTTCGACAGACTCCGTAATTATAATCTAAAATTACAACCTGAAAAATGTGAATTTCTCCGGAAAGAAGTTGCCTATTTAGGACATATCATAAATGAAAATGGTGTTAAAACCAATCCTGAAAAAACTAAAGCGGTAACAGAATTTCCTGTTCCTCAATCCCCAAGGGATATAAAATCATTCCTGGGCTTAGTATCCTACTATAGGAGATTTATTTCTGATTTCGCTAAACTAGCAAAACCTCTCACATCTCTTCTCAAGAAGGATGTTCCTTTCTTATGGAAAAATGAACAGCAACTTGCTTTCGAAGCTTTGAAACAAAAGCTAATCTCTGCCCCTGTTCTAGCATACCCAGACTTTACTAAGCCATTTAATTTGACTTGCGATGCGTCAAATTATGCGATTTCCGCTATACTATCACAGGGCCCAGTTGGTCAAGATCGCCCTATTGCCTACGCATCTCGCACACTCAATAAAGCGGAATGCAACTATAGTGTGACTGAAAAGGAATGCCTTGCTATAGTCTTCGGAACCAAGGTGTTTAGGCCTTATCTTTACGGTAATCACTTCCAAATCCTATCCGATCATCGCCCCTTGCAATGGTTATTCAACTGCAAAGACCCGGGTTCCAGACTTATTAGGTGGCGCCTGAAATTAGAAGAGTTCGAATACGAGATTAAACATAAAAAGGGTAAAATAAACACCAATGCGGATGCATTGTCTCGGTTTCCGGTTAATCCAGTCCAACCGGAATTGGAAAATCCTAATCCTACTAACGAAAGGGAAAATCGTCCGGCGATGGATAGGGACCTTATGGATCTACTCGTATCTCCTCCATCGTTTCATCCTGACGAGGATGTTTCTCCCAGGAACCCCCTTGTCGATCCGTATGACGATATCCTACCCTTACCTGATATTGACTTACCATCTAATATACCTGACGTCCTTAGAGATGAGCTTGAAAATGATGATACCTTACCTGAAATTCAGGAAGAAATGCATGATATACCTGATGTGGGCGACTTACCTGAATTGTCTGACTTACCTTTCCGTGATGAAGGTAGAAGTCTTCTTCCATCCACCAGCGCCTCTCCAGGTACCCCCGTCGAAGATTATCCCACTTTCCTGAAAGCAGTATCAGATAAAAGTAAGTCATTTGACACAAAAATTGAAGAATTTAATGAAAGTTTGATGAAGTGTCCCTCAAAGATAATTCTTGTACCTACTTCAATTGACCTTGACGAGTCGAATCCTTACATCCAAGATGTACTTAGTGATCCTGAAATTCATGCAAATATTCATGATTCGGAGAAAGAATTATTCCAATTCCAAAAAGTAGATTTTAATAATAAAAATTATTACCTTTTATTCCTGAAAGTCCATCACTTTGATCAAGCCTCTTATCCCGAAATCTTCGAAACCCTGAAAACGATAAGAAATGAATTAATTTCACAAGGAAATGTAACTGAGATGGGTATATCAGATCTAAAGAATCCATTTGATAAACATTCGTTTATCAAAATATATAACATCCTAACTTACTTGTTCCATAATTCCCGAATTTCAGTAAAGATCTATCACAATAATATTATATATCCAGCTCCAGTCGAAATTAAAAAAATATTATTTGACAATCACGATATACCGATAGCTGGCCATTTGGGGTCAGTCCGCATGTATAATAGGCTGAAACAAACCTATTACTGGAAAGGAATGCGTAGTGACATAGAATCATATGTCAAACAGTGTAAATCCTGCCAAGAAAATAAGGCACTAAGGAAAATAAATCGTGCACCTATGCAAATTACTTCTACTTCAACAGAACCGGGCCAGCGAATATCCATAGACGTAGTCGGTCCTCTTCCTGAGTCCGGCCCTGGTAAGCTCAAGTACATTCTTACGATTCAAGATGACTTGACAAAGTTCTCGTCAGCTTATCCTATCCGAAGTACCACTGCTGAAGAAACATGTGAATGTTTACTTCATTATATTTCTATTTTCGGCATACCTAAAATTATTGTTACGGACCAAGGCCCCAATTTTACGTCAGATTTGTTCAAAAAGGTATGTCACTTCCTAAAAATAAAAAATTTGTGGGCCTCACCCTACCATCCGCAGACTCAAGGAGCATTAGAACGCAGTCATTCCACAATGAAGGAATATTTTAAATCTTATATAAACGAGGACCATACTAATTGGCCTCGATATATCTACACTGCTATGCTCGCATATAATACAGCTGTTCACTCTACAACGCATTTTACGCCTTACGAACTTATGTTCGGCACTAAACCATTTATTCCTAACAACATCTATGATGAATCGCTAGGAGTAACTTATCCTGATTACGTCCGAATGATGCAAACTCGTTTGAAATTTTCGCGCGAAAGAGCATTAGATTTTATTCGACAGTCCAAAGAAACATCAAAATCTTACTACGACTCCCATTCTCGTCCGGTTAAGTACAAGGTTGGTGATTTTGTATATCTCAAAAATCATCTGAGATTACGAAAAGCCCTCTCTCCTATTTGGAAGGGCCCTTACAAGGTAATAAAAGTAAATGGAAACAATACACTTACTTTGTTAATAAATCGGCGTCATATTACTCATCACTATGACCAAGTGAAATTAGCCGACCTCGGTACTAGCGGAACAAGGAGTTAAGCTGTAGCTTTTAAGTTAAGATAGGCATAAAACATGTGTTTTTTCTTTTCATTCCACTGTTACCCTAACTCTTATTGAGATAGGCGATCTCAGGGAAAATCTAAATTTAACAAATTAGCAGTAGGTAGTTTAAATAAGTTTTAGACATAAGAAATAGCATAGGATCTATCTTATGTACAGGGTGTTTTTTTATTGTTGCCTTGAATCTTACGATACAAGTGTTCTCAATGAAAGATACCCACAAACCCTAATATGGTAGAATATAGCAATAAGTATATGTAGTAATAAGTAACTTAGTCTTATGATTATTTACAGGGAATCAGCCCAAGGTCAGCCACACCAGGAGTACATCCAACCTATTACTTCAAGCTCAGGCCTTTATTTCGATTATTTAGGAACCTTGAAAATTCATAACGGTTATCTAAAAGTACTTTTACCATTGGATATTTCACACTTTGATACTCACTTACAAAACATTAAGAGTGCTTTAGAAACAACCAAGTACCTATGTAACCAGACACGCATTATAGAGATAACCGCGGTATGTCAAAACATCCTACAACCTCTAATGATTCGATATGAAGAACTTTGTAGAGACTATGAATCAATCTCGCATCTATTAGATAACCGCATGAAACGCGCATGGATAGGAGGTATTGGCTCTATTTTGAAGGAAATATTTGGTACTCTTGATGAAAATGACGCTTTAAAATACAACGACGCCATAGAAAACATTCAAAATAATGTAAACCAAGTAGCTACTTTAATGAAGGAAAATATTTTGGTTACTACCTCAATAATTTCAGCCTATAACGAAACATTAGATAAAATAAATAGTAATGAAATTGTACTAAGTGAAGCTATCGATAATCTTTCTATGAACGTAAAAAATATCTCTAAATTAACAAACGGACTTTACATCCAATCAAAGGTTAATGTTATTCTTACTTGCCTCGAAATATCTGTACTTACCTTGTCGTTTCAACTCGAGGACGTAACCAATGCTATTTTATTTAGCAGCCAGAACATCCTTCACCCGGCGATAATAACGCCTCTGCAATTATACCAGGAACTCGCCGATAACTACAGGTACTTACCTGACCACCTACGATTCCCCGTAGACCTAAGTCTTAACAACGTTCATCGTATTCTGAACGTATCTAAACTTGTTTGTTATTATGTAGATTATAAGATCATCTTTGCTCTTCAAGTACCATTAGTTGGTATTGAAGAATATGTCTTGTTTCATAATATTGCCCTACCGGTCCCTCTTAACACCGAGGAACCTAATCAATTTAGCCTGATTATTCCAAGCAGTAAATACATAGCAATGACTAAGGACAAAGCTCGTTATTGTACTCTCCATGATTTAAGTAGTTGTGCGATGATAAGTACCGGGAACTATATCTGTGACGTCGCGAATGTATACGCAACCGATGCGAAGTCTACCTGTGAAAGTGAACTTCTAACTAAAGTGACTCATGGTATACCTACACAATGTGACTCTAAGTTTATATATGGAATGTTAGATATCTGGAAACCATTGATGAATAATAAGTGGATTTTTATCCAATCAGTACCTAATAAAATTTCTTTAGATTGTGTAAATTCAGAATTTCATGAGATAACTATTTCGGCTACCGGTATACTCACTGTTCCAAACGAATGTGTGGCTCATTGTAAAAGTACCACTCTGATACCTAAGTTCTATAATACCTTTAACTTTACTTCTCCGATAAACAATGTACCAGACTTTAATCTAATCCACGATACTTGTTGTAATAACGAAAAGTTTAATGATATCATAGGCGATGTGTCCCCTATTCACTTACACAATATTGATTTAGATGAGTTTACCTCAAAGAGTAAGAATTCACTTGACTCTCTAGTGAAAGATTTAGGAAAAATAGATAACAGCTCTCATATTGTGAAATATGGCACACATTATTCTATATTAATTATTTTTATTGCTATTGTAATCATCATGTATTTAGGATATTTAGTGATTAGAAAACTTTGTAAGCCCGTTGACAAAAGTTGGAATTTGAGTAAAATCAATATAAATAAACGATCTGTCCAACCTGTATCTACAGCTACAAGTACCGACAGACCGGACTCTGACATAGAATTGGATCAAATTGCTAGAATCAGAACTCAAGTTTAAGTTGACACCCTAGTAGACTTAGTAGGTAAAACCCTAAGTCTCCTCTTAAAGGGGGAGGTGTTATACCCCTTCTATGTATGCGAATTTGCTTAGTTACTGCCGCGTTGCATTTTTGCATCCCTCAGTCACAGCTCTTGCAGTGACTTCGTGTCAGTCTCGGTTGAGCATTTGATCAAGCAACACGCGTCCATAATTTGTCTCCGGGCTCAATTCTTTTGTATTACGTAACTTAATTAATTCCAATTAAATCAAATTAAGTGATTTAAATATAAAATCTTTTTTTTAAAACCCCTCTCGAAAGGGGGCGCATAACAGAACGACTGGAGCCGGCAGGAGGCGCTCCTCAATCCCCGCGATTCGGGCGTTCAGCATCGTCCCGAACGTTGAGATCAAGGAGCGCTTCAGCTCCTCTATGAATTCCGCCCCCACCTGCAACATGGCGGGGGCCCCCTGAGTCCCTGCTGCGGTAGATGCAGCAGCGGCAGTACCGGCGGCGGCGGCCTCCGTCTTCGCCTCGGTGAAGGCGCGACGAAGTGATTTCACCTCGGCCTTCAGGGCCTCCGTCTCCAGCCGCAGACGGCTGTTCATAGCCCTCAGGCGCCGCGTCTCCTCCGCTTCACTCCGGTCCGCGAGGGCATCGACCACCTCCCGCAGACTGGACGCCGACCCCTTCAGGCGGCCGACAAACTCGCCCTTGAGGTTGCCGGACTTCCTGGCAACTTCCAGGATACAGGCGAGCTTCTCGCCAGCGTGGGCCCTCAACTCCTGAGCGCTCAGCGCGCTGATGTCCCCGACCCGCACGGCGGCATCGGTATCGCTACCGGTCGTCGTGAGATCGGGGACAGCAGCGGCGCGCTCCTTCCCATACTTCCTGCTGAGCAGGACCTCCGTCAAAGCCTCGTCGACCGGGAGAGGCCTCAAAAAGGCCCCCCTGGCCGACGAAGCCTTCCCCGACTTCTTCCTCCCTCTAGAAGCCGTGTTGACCTTAGCGGCCACTGTCCCCTCGGTCTCCGTGTCCGAGTCTAAATACCCGGGCACGAAGAACGAGGAAGACGGCCGCTTCCGGGCCACCACGTCCCCCAGCACTTCCTCCGCCGTGTCGGACTCCGCCCTTACCTCCGAAGAGGGGCCCTGAGAAGGGCCTTGTTTGGGCGGAGAACCGACGCACACCTCCCCAACAAGATTTACATCTCCCTCGTCCGACTCCCGCGGGGAGGGGCCCTGAGAAGGGCCTTTCGAAAACCTCCCCGTCACGTCGCGCAAAGGCCTCGGCATGCCTTGGCCCTCCGCGACTCAAAAACCCAACCCTCACAAGCAAAATCAACCCAAAATCCGATATATGGCGTAGCACAAGGCTATCTACTCTCCTCCGTCCAACCTAACCTAAACCTAACCTAACCTAACCTAACCTAACCTATATTGTTGACATATATTAGTAACTTAGATAAAAAAAAAAAAAAAAAAAAAAAAAAAGATGTTTAAAATAAGAAAATAAGCAAACATACAAAATGTATTAAGAAAGCGTAATTAGGCACAATAAAGTAAAAGATCCCTACCCCGATTCCAATAGAATTAGAAATTGATGAATGAAAGAGACAATAAGAATGAAAGAAGACGGACAAAAGACTCTGACACTTGTAAGAGGAAAGGAGAAAAAAAAAAAAAAAAAAAAACTTAACCTAATTAAAACAAAAATTCATGCGAAATAAAAGTTAAAAGTAAAGTTGTTAATGCTAAATTGTAAAAGGAAACTGAAATTTTACGTTTACACTGAACAAATTAAGTTAATTATGTAGGTACTTAGAACTTAATAAAAAAAAAACATTGTTTTCAATTAAAATTACATTCGTTGTTAGTTACACAATAATAAAATAAAGTTGTTAAAAATATCTAAGGTGACTTGTTACGTAAGTACCTAACTTGCGTTAAGGTTTGCAATGCGCGTTCTATGTTTAGAATAAAGGTCCTTAACAGTTACGACACAATATTTCATATTTTCACGCACGCATTCATGTCTGTTTTTTTATATTTTTTATACACTGCACTGCACTGTTTTGTATTCACTAACACTATGCTGCAGTCTCTGTTGTTTGTTACCAACAAAAGTACCGATTAGAGTCTTCGCAATTTAACGAATACCGAAAAATAGTAATCTGAAATGTAGTAAATAACTACATTTCAGATGGATCTCTCTGCATGCTTCGGTTAAAGTGGGTAATGGTAAATTTTTCTATTTTTTCAAAATATTTCCATAAGTTTGAAACCTACAGAAATTTGAAAAACTGTTTTGAAATGTCCAAACCTTTCATTTGATACCCCATTTGGTGGGGTAGCTTCCCCATTTGAAAATTATTCCCCACCTTCTTGACTATTTTTCAAAGTGTTCATTTTACAGACTTCACTATTTATTTCAAAAATTATGAAACCTACAGAAATTCGAAAAACTGTTTTGAAATTTCCAAACCGATACCTTTTATTCGATACCCCACTCGGTGGATTAGCTCTCCTTTTTGAAAATAATCCCCCCCCCCCCTTTTTGACCATTTTTCAAAAAGTGTTCTTTTTACAGACTTCTCTATATTTTTCCTGTAAAATATATATTCATATCTACAAACGCTCCATAGATTTTAAATGGATCGCTCTGCAAACTACGGAGATAGACTCACACTTTGACGGATCTTGTTTCCTTTTGAGGAACCGAACCCTAAAAACAACTACCTAGCTCTAACGATAGCTGTAATACTAGTAGATAATACTACTACAACTAGTTACTAATAATAATGTATACCTACCGCACCCCTACCTACTACTGCCTCAATACAACTTGATTTTGTAATTAGTAGACCGGGCGTTCATTAGCCAGCCAGCGTAATCAGAGTGGGCGCCGCGGGCGGGGCTCGAGACCTCGGACGACCGCGAATGAACAGTTATACAGCGTCAGTCAAATAGAACACTATTCACTCAGGCTCAGAGGACAACCATGGCAAATAATAAGCCTTTCGCAAACAAAACCGCCGAGTTCTTTTACAAACTCTGCAAACTGACTTTTCTTTGCGGTCTGCCAAATTTCTGGATCGAAAAACTCCACATGTCAGATATATTCTTGGAAACATTCCGCTTCTGTAGTCGGATTATTGGCTATTCTCTTTACGTCCTCGTGAGCGTGGAATGGGTTGCGTTCTTTACGAAGCAACCTTTGACCGATAAACAAGAGTCAGACTTGATGATTTTTGGTATATCTCACCCAATGTTATTGTTTTATGGTGTTACTTTATCTAACCAAAAATTTAAAATCAATAAAATATTGCTTGAAATAGTAGAGTTGACGAAGGTGTTCAACGACAGCACCGTGGAGGAGAGTTTGCTGAGGAAGTCGAAGCTATTCTCCTTATTGTTCGTCTCTAGCTGCGTGCTGGCGATGATGATGTATTCTGTAGACGCACTCCTGCAGCTCGTATTAAAAGGTAACGTTAGACTGCCTTGCCTACCGATAACTTGATGACATACTACCCAGACTACCCAGATGCTGCCGATGTTGATGTATTCTGTAGACGCACTCCTGTAGCTCATATTAAAAGGTAACGTTAGACTGCCTTGCCTACCGATAACTTGATGACATACTACCCAGACTACCCAGATGCTGCCGATGATGATGTATTCTGTAGACGCACTCCTGTAGCTCATATTAAAAGGTAACGTTAGACTGCCTTGCCTACCGATAACTTGATGACATACTACCCAGACTACCCAGATGCTGCCGATGTTGATGTATTCTGTAGACGCACTCCTGTAGCTCATATTAAAAGGTAACGTTAGACTGCCTTGCCTACCGATAACTTGATGACATACTACCCAGACTACCCAGATGCTGCCGATGTTGATGTATTCTGTAGACGCACTCCTGTAGCTCATATTAAAAGGTAACGTTAGACTGCCTTGCCTACCGATAACTTGATGACATACTACCCAGACTACCCAGATGCTGCCGATGATGATGTATTCTGTAGACGCACTCCTGTAGCTCATATTAAAAGGTAACGTTAGACTGCCTTGCCTACCGATAACTTGATGACATACTACCCAGACTACCCAGATGCTGCCGATGATGATGTATTCTGTAGACGCACTCCTGTAGCTCATATTAAAAGGTAACGTTAGACTGCCTTGCCTACCGATAACTTGATGACATACTACCCAGACTACCCAGATGCTGCCGATGATGATGTATTCTGTAGACGCACTCCTGTAGCTCATATTAAAAGGTAACGTTAGACTGCCTTGCCTACCGATAACTTGATGACATACTACCCAGACTACCCAGATGCTGCCGATGATGATGTATTCTGTAGACGCACTCCTGTAGCTCATATTAAAAGGTAACGTTAGACTGCCTTGCCTACCGATAACTTGATGACATACTACCCAGACTACCCAAATGCTGCCGATGATGATGTATTCTGTAGACGCACTCCTGTAGCTCATATTAAAAGGTAACGTTAGACTGCCTTGCCTACCGATAACTTGATGACATACTACCCAGACTACCCAGATAGCTAAAAAGCGCTTTGTCTGTCTTCTTTTCCCTCCTTAATAACTCAGCAACTACTGCAGCAGCTATCAACTTGAAATTTAAAATAATAATATATAATCGGACCACGAAAAAACAGCACAAAAAACTACTCGAAATCAGCTGAAGCCCTATTGTGAGTCGGAAATTCCTGAATGCAATGTTAATATTTTGGTGTGTTCTACTTATAAGGTTAGGTTACTTAGTTGTTTGCATTTGATTATTTCAAGAACGAAAAACTACTTACGGTGTAAATAAGTGGATCAGGGGATTTCTGGAACTCTTGTCCACAAATCCCCTGTGCGTCTTCTCTTTGAACCGGCAGGGGATTTTTGGACAAAAAGTCCAGAAATCCCCTTCGCAGGGGATTATGGCAGGGGATTATTGGAATAAGCCATTTCGTTCGCCTGTACATATTAAAAGAAAAATAAAAGAAAAATTAAAATGAATATTTTCCATACAAATTGTGGTGCCGAAATTTTAAAACATACCTACATTGAAATATTTTGAAAAAAGTCGAAAAAATACCCATTCCCCCCCTATCTCCGAAATTTGCAGAGCGATCTATTTGAAATGTATGAAGCGTTTGTAGATATGGATCTATATTTTACAGGAAAAATATAGAGAAGTCTGTAAAAAGAACACTTTCTGAACAATGGTCAAAAAGGGGGGGAATAATTTTCAAAAGTTGTACTATGGTTTGTTTCATACATTTTGAAATATTTTGAAGAAGTCGAAAAATTTACCATATATTAAAATAATAATATTAATACTAGTGCGCCTGTACAGATTTAAAGGGAAAAAATGAAAATGAAAACTTTCTTAACGTAAATTGTGTTGTCCCTATAACCAGGTGCAGGTAGGTATAGGATGGGTATAGGTACCTATTTTCTTTTGAAATATCAGCAATTTTTTGTACGAAACCATTTTGGCATATTGTTTTTGGTCAAAACCATTTTGGCATATTGTTTTTGGTCAAGCGTGAGTGGCGCCTAATAGACTATGTTGGTAAAAATAATTAATGCTGATCGACTGAGTGTCTTGTAAGAATCATTAATTTCATTCTATATGACGAAAAAAATCTGAGCAAATTATAAAAATATAAAACGATATAGAGGGGATACTCGTACATGGAAACGGTCTATTAATTAACCCTATTATTAATAAACCCTATAATAATGTCGACAGAGACAGATGCACAAGCGTGCTGTAAGTGAAACTAAATTAATTGACTTTCATATTATGAGTGAACAGTAAGCACTAAGCAGGCACGAGTTGAGCGTCTTAATGAATTGTTTGCCTTTGCAAATGTTCCAGGAGCAACTTACACAACTATAATAACCGCATGGCCAGAAGTAGACGACAACTCGACGGCGGCCAACATGGCGCGAGTGGTCTGGAACGCCCTGTGGTGGGCGCTGCTCGCGCGCGCGCTGGCCGTCTACAGCTTCGTGATCTGCCTCGTGACGTGCGTCAGTCACCAGTTCATGCAGCTCCGGGAGTACTTTCTGCAACTTGATCATATATTCGATAGGAAACCGTTTAACCAAACACAAATGGAAATTGACTATGAAAAAGGTTTCAAAGTTGGCATGGATTTATATAACAACACTTTGCAGTGAGCAGACCTACTAATTTACCTCATAAAATTTTTAACGATTTATTTATTTATTTATTTATTGACGATGGAATACCTATTCATTTCTTGTCTTTATTTTCTCAAACTAAATTATAATTTTCAGGGTGGTCCACCTTAGTAAAGATATCTGTGGAGGCGTTATGAGCTGCCAAATAATATTTAACATCACATTGGTAGTCATAAACATGGCCCAGTTGCTGGTTAGTACTAATGGTTTTAAGGATTGCGTATACAGGGTGTCCCACGGCCATAGGACATGGACGCTAAGTACCAAAAATATTCAAGCTAGGAAATTTTACTTAAAGCAAACATTCCTTTCTTTTTAAAAATAAGTAAAACTGCATCAAAGAATTTTGAAAAATGACTTGCTTTATCCGATAATCGAACCCATCAAAATAAAAATAAAACACCTGTATTTTTTATGGTACCGATCGGTAGAGTCAATCATAAAAATCAAATCTGTCCAATAAACATGCCATATTAAATGAAAAGAACTATGAAACCTGGGTCAAGACGAAGCACTTTGAGTGGCTCTTTTACATCAGTTACAGTTAGACCAATCAGTGCAAGCCAAGCAGTAGACTGACGGAGACTATGAATATTAAATCAATCACTGGATTTGGTGGTTTGTAGATAAATTTTGATAAGGACAAGGCAACGATCGCCTTGGTGACTGGTGTGCTTAGACAGGGCTATGTCTGCGACACGGGATGCACGGGATGCACGGGATGCACGGCACGAGGGGGGGGGGGGGCGCAGGCGGTAGTCAACTGGTGAGATGATATCCTCCGCAGAATTACGTTACGGCTGCGAGCAGTATCTACTGACTACTGACCAGACCATGTCCGCAGGACATTATTATAGTGCACAAATCTAATTAAATCAAAAACTCTTCATTTCCATAAATACTTACAATAATAGTAGGTACACTTGACAAGGTCAAATCATAAAACTAAACACTGACACGGATGTAAAGTGAAGTGATATATTTCATTTCTGTCGCTTCGGTATGTAGAAAGTAAAGAAGCGACGAAGAAACTTTTAGCCTGTTAGTTGTTATTTTTCGAGCTGGAGCAAAACTCGTCCCAAGCTTTTTTATCCTCTAGATAATTTTATAATATTTTGTAGTAAGCCTTTTTACAAAAGATATGTTTGACGACCTCCGTGGCGCGGCGGGCGAAGGTCCGCCTGCGACGCAAGAGGTTGCGGGTTCGATTCCCGCCTCGGAAAAAATTTGTGCACGATCTGCAGAAAGTTCCGTTGGTCTGGGTGTTTTCTATGTATACAATGTATTAAATATATGAGTTATCTAGTACCCATAACACAAGCTTTGAGTAGCTTACTTTGGGGCTAGATGGTGCTGTGTGGATTGTCCAGCATTATTATTATTATTTATTTGTTTGAATTTATTTATTGATAATTTTTGCAACTCACTTTGACTCACTTGAGTTTTGTTGTAGAAGCGTATACATTGTCCTTTAAAAGATACATTTATCTTGTGTAGCCTAGTTGTGGGCACAGCGAGTTTATTCTTATTTCTAGTATTTATATTATGTATGTCGCTATTTTTAGGGAATAGATTGATATTTCTATGAGTGTACAAGTTTTCATAAATATATTGACATAGTACTGTCATTATGTTTATTTCTTTGAATTTATCAGGCAGGGATTCTCTGGGACCCATATTATAGATTACACGAACAGCTCTCTTCTGCAGCACAAATACGGTGTTAATATCTGCAGCGTTCCCCCACAGCAGTATGCCATAAGACATAGCATTATGGAAGTAGCTGAAATAGACTAGTCACAGTGTGTGCGCAAACACTGGTGCAGTTACGCTTATACGCTCAGTCTCACAATCCAATGTGACAGCAGCCGACACAACCGGGGCCGCGGGGTTGGAACAAAAGGGGGCCGCAGGACCAGCGCCTGACCTCTAACTGGTCTAAGGGAGCCATAAAATTGCCTCGTCTCCCCAGTTCTCGGCAGATTTCATGGTCTGCCTCTTACTAAATATACAATCTATCCAAAAAGGACAGATTTGATTCTTATGACTCTACCGATCGGTGTGATAAAAAATACAGGGTAAAATGTATCCAAAAAGGATACATATTACCCTGTATTATAAAGGTATTTTTCTGCGAAAACGGAGTTTAAAGTTGACACAGTCGAAAAAAGTGAAACTTATTTCATACATTTGAAATGACTTTTTGTCACATTTTTCCGGTTGATATGGTGAATAATTATGAATATTAGTTAAAAAGATGTTGTGCGTTGAGCAATGCGTTACAAAAGGACTAGGTACTTATAGGTGCAACATAATATAACTGTAGTTGTATCATTTACCACGTAATTTTTACATATTTATGTTAAAAATAGAAAAAGATAAAACTTATAGGTTTTTTGTGAATTACTTTAAAAATATATTATATTATATTATATTTATCAGAAAAATTAAAATACACAATGAAAGTGAATGTTTTTATCTACAAAAGAAGGTACTTAAATGTAACCTAGCCCACTTAGTTCACGAACTAGAATTTTTTAAATCTTGTTTTTGTTCTCCTGTAAAGTTGTGATTTTTCACGTGTATCCCTCACCGCAGAAGGCACAGATATGTCTTTTAATGAGTGGTATAACTTCATTTTTATCATTTAACACATATTTAAAAAGGCTAGAATTTCGGCAAACTGATACAATTCAGGTAGGTAAATTATGAAAATAGGGGATTGATAAGTTAAACAATCTAATCTTTGGGGTAGGTAGTAGTTTTAGCATTTGTTTGAGCAACATTGTGTTAGGAACATATTCTAATGAGTTATTAGGTTTTTTCACTTCTTGTATATTATCTGTCTAGTGTCTACACAAAGACAACATAAAGGTGCAAAATAATATAACTGTACTTGTATCATTTACGACGTAATTTTTACACATATTATTAGAAATAAAAAAAGGTATAACTTACAGGTTTTTCGTGAATTACTTTAAAACTCTAATATTTATCAGAAAATTTTTAATACACAATGAAAGTGAACGTTTTTAACTACAAAAGAAGGTACTTAAGTGTAACCTAGCCCACTTAGTTCACGAACTAGAATTTTTTAAATGTTCTTTTTGCTCTCCTGTAAAGTTGTGATTTTTGACTTAAGTATATGACTTATCACAGGAGAGGAGGCACATAAACCTGCTGACCAAAACATTGATTTTGCTGATAAAATGCCTATTTATTAAGTAGGTAATTTATTTACTGATCAAAACTAACTTAATTGTCGACCAAGTATTGCTGATGGTTAAAATATGAAGGCCGACCAAAACATATTATGCTGTCCAAATGGTGTTTTAGCAGATATTTCCAGCTGCCCGAATATATAAAAATATACCAATAAATGAAGTTCCTTTTCAGAATTCTGATCGGACTCTTGTGAATACTGCTGCAGTATGTCTGTCGACGTCAGGGATCCTGCTCGCCACGGGGCTGTTCATGTGCAACGCCGGTGACGTTACGGTCGAGGTAAGTAGGACCAACAAACAAACCCCAGCCTTTTCTCTAGAGCTGTACCTACCTGCCTACTTATATTATATTGTAATACTCCAAACCATCGTAACATACCCTACCCTACATGTCCAATATTTTTTATTTATAATTGATTTGAATATTTTACCGAAACTTTTGTAATACATTTATGATTTGAAGTGGCCAATGATTGTCTAGCTAGCGGTAGGACGCGTACGTTGTGTAGTAACTCAGATTCTTTTAGGAGCTTTAGACAAACGAACTAGCTCTTCAACTTACTTGAAATCATCGATACTCGAATTCTGGTACAGCATAACTTTATCAGCCTTTTTCACGGTCGGGTAAACCTAACTTTCTCACTCTGGAACAGCTTAGATTACGTATACCTAGTAGAATAAGAATTCAATCTCGGGCATTCAAGGTAAAGATAATCAGGTGAAGAAGTAAGTAAGTGAAGAAGTAAGTAAGTATAGATTACGATAATAACTGGATCTCTTTATGATTTCGGTTACAATGCCTCCACTGTGCGGTTACCAGAGAACTTTGCTTTGGCCTGTGCAGGTCCAGACCAAAGCTATCTGCTATTAAGGGCTCCCATTCAGAATCACATTCAGCGCCTCGGGGTCAGTCGAAAGTAGAAGACTATCGCCTGGCCCGTACTCAGTGTAACCAGACATTTAAATGCAAAGCGATTCAAAGACGCTAACTCAGTAGAGTTTTACGGGGAAGGGTCTGAAGCGACCCAAATACACCTACCTACCTCTCCTATACCTATCCTTTTTTTTTTTTTTTTGGAGGGGGGAAATGCCCTCGCGAATGGCGGAAGGGAAGTCCTTCCGCCATGGGGGTGACGGAAGGGGGTATGTGGGACTCGAACCCACTAAAACCCCCCCGTGAAACGTCCACCGCCGTTATGGGGCGAGATGGGGTCGCGTTGGCATTCACCATCTCGCTCCGGCGGGTGGCCCGGGAACCGGTCCGGGCCTCGGCCTCAAGGAGGAGCAACCCTTCCACACAGGTCACCCCTCAGACGCGTGGAGCCGTGCTAGCCGGCAGAGAGTCCCCCGACTCTCCACCAGTGGCCCCACTACGGGGGACGAAGGAGGCGGGCGAACCGCCCCCTTCGTCTCCCTGGACGTCTGCGCCGGAGCGGGTCAGATTGGGCGTCATCCTCCCTGACCCGCTCAGCGGCCTCCTTCTGCGACATAACCTCTTCGCAGAAGGAGACCATGGCCTGCCACTCCCTTTCGCCGTGGAGCATGGCGCTCACCACGCTCGGCAGCGAAAGGTCCCGGCCCAGGAACGCTGAAAGCGTGTGCCGCATGGGACCCCACGCAGCACACGCCTCCAGCGTGTGGAGCGCCGTATCCTCCGGCGCCCCACATTCGTGGCAGACCGGGGTCGCCTCCCGTCTCGCGATCTGGTGCAGATACTTTCCAAAGCATCCATGCCCGGAAAGTACCTGCACCAATCGGAGCCTATACCTATCCTACCTCAACCTATACCTACCTAGAAGCTGCCGCTTCTGTAAACGGAGTGGAACCACATTCCAGGCTAACTGTAGATCTAATCAATAGACATAATAAACCCTCAGTTTTGCCACAGCCGGGTCATCGTCTGCAGAAAGAACCGCTTAACTGAAAGACAATTCCACAGACTCGGAACGTAAATAATCTCCCAAGTCTGCTTGTTAAGTTCAATACACAATCCAGGGTCTACTGGATGTGTTTGATATATTATATAATAAGAATTTAAATTAGCCAGCTCTGGGATGTAACACCATCTGTCTACAACGTAGAGAAACGATAGAATTAAATACCTAGTGTGTTTACGTAACCTGAATCCTCACTCTCCCGAACGATAGAATGCTCCAATCCCTCTCCGAAATCTTCGCTGGTCGGAAGGATCTCAACGCTAAAATCCATTCGCTAAAATCGGATCCATTCTGAAGCCGTTCATCATAATGTACTACTAGGTCGACCCAGCATTCTCTCAATCAACCTCACAATTCCTCACAATTTCTGGAAAACCTAGCAAAAACCCCAAAGCCCACCGACTCCTTTTCCTACCCAGACCCCACTGACACTTTCCCCAAAAAACGCCCTTTGTTTTCCTAGCTAGAGTAATCAAATTCAAATATTGTATTTTGCCGAACAAGATTTAAGAAGGTTTTATTCTTTCAGTGTTACAAGTTATTTATTTATTTTATTTTAACAAAATCCACAGTCCTTATTTTAAAGAAAATGTTAAATGTTTCTATATTTGCAAATTGAACGAGCCAGCATAAACTGGACCGTTACAATATGTATAGGCGGTAGGTAGAGGTACCTACTACAGGCAGTTCAACTTGAATTGTTTCTGATGCGAATCGTTTTCTGTAACAGGCGGCCCAGCTCGCGACCGCCATGTACCTGTCGGGGTGGCACCACTGCCGGGGCCCCAGCTCCGTCAGCGTGAGGAAGCTGGTGGTCTCCTCCATGGTGGCAGCGCAGGTAACGACGCACGACACGACCCATAGTGCCATAGGTAGGTAGTTGCGCTATTTCATGCGGCGCGGGAAGCGCGGGTGTCACGCTCACTGCCAACGGGTCTTTACGGTACCTACACCTTCTTGCTACGAATAGAACGCGCCCAACCGTTTGTACCACAGAATTAGAAATCTATTCTGTTATTTTATCGATTATTATCGATAAAAGAAATTAAATATTTTAATGTTAAATTAATTTTATTCACAAAGAAAATGACAATCAAATAAGTAGGTAATATTAATAATAGGGGTTAAAGTGTGAAATTGCCGTTTTATTGTAATAGGTACTTCGAATTGACATAGAACCTTCGTGGTTTCAGATTTTTGAGCGAAACTTCTTTCACATGGTCCCTTACATAATAATTTTTTAAATTATTAATTAAGGGAAAGGGACCATGTGAAAGAAGTTGCAGTGATTATCGACTTTCAGTTGTTTTTATTATTCAGCTTAGACAACTTAGATGAAGAAGGCTTAGAATGATAGTTGTTGTGTTGACACAAACGAGGTAAATCTAAAAACTTGCGACTAATCGTCGCAATTTGCATTTCGAGTCGTCAGTACAATAGGTACCTAGTATTTCAAATGACGCGGAAAGTAGGTAGCTCTCACATAAAAATGATGTGTTGTGCTGTGAAACTTGTGAAAGGTTGTTTAAACACCAGTAGCAAGATAAATAATATTGCAAATATGTCATTCCACTGGTAAGTACTAATATAACAATTATTATTTTGCCTCAAACAGTCATCCAAATTCATAATAAATAAATTAAAAAATTTCGTCTACCATTTTTGTGAAAATGTTGCTATGCACTGGGGAAAACGGTTTTGTTATTTAGTATAGGTGTTTAAAATAGTGCCGTAAAAATAATAATAGTACCCGTGCCTCGGAAAGCACGTTAAGCGTTGGTCCTGCGCCTGACCTCTCCCCGGTCGTGACGATCTGTCATCCCATCGGATTTTGAGAGTGAGGGAACAGAGAGTGCACCTGCGTTTGCGCACACACTTGTACAGTACACTATAATATGTCCTGCGCATCTGGCTAGTCTCCGATGAGATTGGCCGCCGTGGATGAAATCCGGCCAGGAAGACATTGAGGAAGACATTATAAAATAGCAGAGGAGGGAGAGGAGAGGGTGAACTTTACTCAAGTTAGGACTTAGGAATCAAACTACGCAGAATAAGAATATCACAGTTTTAGAATTTTAAGTCAATGGACGTTATTCTGGATAGATTCAAGTCGTAAACTCAAATTACTATTTTACAAAGATTATTACAATCAATGAATGGAAACAAATTAGAACTAGTATTTACAATTGAAACAATTGAGTTAACTGCAGACTGTTGCAAATAATGTAGAGGCAGCTCAACTTATCGATATCAATACCAGTCGTCGCGTCCTCAAGACGCTGGCGTCATTGCCCCGCTGGCTGTATGGCAAGGATCATGCGCTGCGCCAGATACTCACCAGCTCTCAGCCACTCTCAGGTCACGCGCCGTATTCACCAGCTCTCAGCCACTCTCGGGTCACGTGCCGTATTCACCAGCTCTCAGCCACTCTCGGGTCACGTGCCGTATTCACCAGCTCTCAGCCACTCTCGGGTCACGTGCCGTATTCACCAGCTCTCAGCCACTCTCGGGTCACGTGCCGTATTCACCAGCTCTCAGCCACTCTCGGGTCACGTGCCGTATTCACCAGCTCTCAGCCACTCTCGGGTCACGTGCCGTATTCACCAGCTCTCAGCCACTCTCGGGTCACGTGCCGTATTCACCAGCTCTCAGCCACTCTCGGGTCACGTGCCGTATTCACCAGCTCTCAGCCACTCTCGGGTCACGTGCCGTATTCACCAGCTCTCAGCCACTCTCAGGTCACGCGCCGTATTCACCAGCTCTCAGCCACTCTCGGGTCACAAAGTGTTCTTATCTATAGACGCTCCATACATTTTACATGGATCACTCTGCAATCTTTGGAGATAGGGGGGGGGGATGGTTATTTTTTCGACTTTTTTCGAAATATTTTAAGAATATTTCGAAAAAAAATGTACCTATAAACTGATACCTTTCATTTGATACCCCACATGACCCTGTAGGTATCTTTTAAAATTTCGGCATCACAATTTGTATGGAAAATATTCATTTTAATTTTTCATTTATTTTCATTATTTTTCTTTTAATCTGTACAGGCGCACAAAATGTATTATTATTTTAAATTTCAAGTTGATAGCTGCAGTAGTTGCTGAGTTATTAAGGAGTGAAAAAAGGACAGACAAAGCGAGACCATAAGGGTTTCGAAACCGATCTTCGATCTTCGAAACCCTAACATTGACCGATGAAACAACAAATGAAGAACCTGAAATACCCTCAGGCTCCAAAGATTATTTCAGAGTGAACGCCTTTTTGGTCATCCTTGATAGACTGAGAGCTGAAATACAGAAAAGGCATAGGTAATGCTTACCTACTTAAACTTTGAAGAAAATTTTTCATTTTTAACAAAAGTGACTGAACTTTCAACACAAAAAGTTACAGAAAAAGCCCAGTCTCTCGTGAAATACATTATACCGATGATTAAGAGG
This sequence comes from Eupithecia subumbrata, assembly GCA_949316285.1. Classification (NCBI taxonomy): domain Eukaryota; kingdom Metazoa; phylum Arthropoda; class Insecta; order Lepidoptera; family Geometridae; genus Eupithecia; species Eupithecia subumbrata. The sequence continues at coordinate 17,733,511 of OX438627.1, read as the reverse complement.
ATGATTTGATTCAAGAATGTGTGCAGTTTAAGAGTGATTTCCTCTGATAAAAGTGCAGAGTGTAGGTACCTACAGTGAAGCCTGGTGAGAATGAGAACTCATCACTCAGTCTCTCGACGTTTTTGAGGAATCAGTCTCTGTCTAATGTTTACCCTATAGGTACTTGGATACAGCTCTCGCATTGCACTTTCCACTCCGGCTACTAATTGTTCTGTGGAAAGGAGTTTTTCCAGTTTAAAACGCGTGAAAAATTATCAAATCTCTTCATTCTCTCAAGAAAAAATGAATTCTCTGTCTCTTCTCTACATAGAAGCAGATACATATAATGAATACCATAAACTATGATGATATTATAGATGATTTTGCTATTAAAAAGGCCCGTAAAATATTGTATATCTTGTTTCTTTTTTACGCTCTCTTTCTTAATGATTAGGTAATTCATTCGTTTATTTACATTTCATTCGTTTATTTAAATAATAATTTTCCATTTGTAGTAAAGGTAGTAGGTAGTGTAGTAAAAGTACCCTTTACTACAAATGGAAAATTGGAACCCGGTCCGAGCCAAACTACCCAGGAAGTAAACCATGCCGGTTTAACGTTAGGTAGGTACCTACCTTACCAACAATGACTCATATGCTCATTTGCGTGAAATCAATAAAATAAAAAAATATGAAAAATGGGTGTCTCATGATTTGACTGATCTGCAGAAAGAAACGCGTGTTGAAACCGTTGAAACTTGTTGAGTTGCCTTGTTGAGTCGATACAGAAATGAAGGATTAGGTACCTATTGGATCGAACTGTGACAGTGATGAAAAGTGGATTCTTTACGATAACCCATTGATATAAAAGGCCCCCTTTTATATCAATGCGATAACCGTAAGCGAAAAATGCAATGGCTGACCCCAGGTCAAACGCCGCAACAGTGTCATGAAGCAAAGCTTAACAATAAAAAGGTAATGGTAGGTAACTGTCTGGTTGGTGGTGTCAGCACTCAGCATGGTCTTATTCACTATAGCTTTCTCCGATTTGTTCAGTAGTTAGGTACAAATCGGTGCTGCCGTTTCAGCTTGAACCCCTAATAATATTTTTCAGTACAAATCGGCGCTGCCGTCTCAGCTTGAACCCCTAATATTTTTCAGTACAAATCGGCGCTGCCGTCTCAGCTTGAACCCCTAATATTTTTCAGTACAAATCGGCGCTACTGTCTCAGCTTGAACCCCTAATATTTTTCAGTACAAATCGGCGCTGCCGTCTCAGCTTGAACCCCTAATATTTTTCAGTACAAATCGGCGCTGCCGTCTCAGCTTGAACCCCTAATATTTTTCAGTACAAATCGGCGCTGCTGTCTCAGCTTGAACCCCTAATATTTTTCAGTACAAATCGGCGCTGCCGTCTCAGCTTGAACCCCTAATATTTTTCAGTACAAATCGGCGCTGCTGTCTCAGCTTGAACCCCTAATATTTTTCAGTACAAATCGGCGCTGCCGTCTCAGCTTGAACCCCTAATATTTTTCAGTACAAATCGGCGCTGCCGTCTCAGCTTGAACCCCTAATATTTTGGTACAACTGCAACAATTAAGCTGACTGCAGACTGTTGTAGGTAAACAATCTACAGGTGCCTTAACTGATCCATATCACAATAAATAACTACCTAATACTATGTATTTATGGTGTCCATATCATACGGTTAATTATTTATTTAGTAGGTACCTACTAGTTTCTGCCCGCGGCTTCGCACGCGTTGTTTCACCTTCCCTATTCTGGGTGTGGTTTGTGCGTCCGTCACCGGGTATATTACCTACTCTGAAATCACAGGCTATATCTTATGGGCAGGGCAGGGCAGGGCAGGGCAGGGCAGGGCTCTGCGCGCGCGCTACTTAACTAAAGTCCCCATGCATCTTACTTCCAGAAGCCTGTGACCATCAAGGGCCTGTACATCTTCGATCTCTCGTACCAGTCATTCGTGTCGGTAAGAGAAGGAACCTATTTTTTGTAGTACTTATGTATCATTTTACGGGTTAGGGTCATTGAACTACTATTACTTTACAACTCACTGGTTAGGGTACATATCTGGTCCGAATCTCAAACTCATCCGCGGACGAGATGTTCACTTCACTTTTGTGTTGGGGTAGGTACATCTCGTCCTAATCTAAATTCTCTTGGTTTTAGATTCGGATCAGTTGTACCCTCAATCAAAAGTGAAGGGGACATCTCGTCCGAATCTCTTCGTTACTTTTCAAGGTTTCTAAATCGAAATACATCCAGCACGGTAGCAGGTAGGTTAGGTACCCACACTACCCACTACCCACCCAATACTAATAGATACGTTTTATTTGTTTCAGCTCGTGAAATCAACGTATTCATTATTTACTCTGATCTACTGATTAGTTCGTTCAAAAATTACCTACCTAGGTATCTAAGTAGTACACAAAATTATTCATAAAAATATTACATAAGTACTAGGTACTTACCGTAATAATTTTCAGCTACCTATCTCTTAAACATTTGTATAGCGGTGTACCTAGGTAGGTAGGTAGGTAGGTTAGGTACCTACCGACCTTTACCCGGGTTAGGGTACATCTGGTCCGAATCTCAAACTGATCCGCGGACGAGATGTCCACTTCACTTTTGTGTTGGGGTACATCTGGTCCGAATCTAAATTCTCTTGATTTTAGATTCGGATCAGTTGTACCCTCAACCAAAAGTGAAATGGACATCTCGTCCCAATCTCTCCGTTACTTTTCAAGGTTTCTGAATTGAAATACATCCAGCACAAATGCTGCCAGATTTCTAATGGTAAATTATAGTACTTGTCAAGATCTACATTTAGGATGACAGCTATCCTCAAATCACGATATCTCAGGAACTGACCATCCCAGAGCACCAGTTTCTAAAGTGAAATTGTAGTACTCGTCGAGATCTACATTTTTGATGACAGCTGTCAAACTTCAAATCACTATATCTCGGGAACTGACCATCGCAGAGCACCAGTTTCTAAAGTGAAATTGTAGTACTCGTCGAGATCTACATTTTTGATGACAGCTGTCAAACTTCAAATCACGATATCTCGGGAACTGACCATCCCAGAGCACCAGTTTCTGAAGTGAAATTGTAGTACTCGTCGAGATCTACATTTTTGATGACAGCTGTCAAACTTCAAATCTTTATATCTCGGGAACTGACCATCCCAGAGCACCAGTTTCTGAAGTGAAATTGTAGTACTCGTCGAGATCTACATTTTTGATGACAGCTGTCAAACTTCAAATCACTATATCTGCGGAACTGACCATCCCAGAGCACCAGATTCTAAAGTGAAATTGTAGTACTCGTCGAGATCTACATTTCGGATGACAGCTGTCAAACTTCAAATCACAATATCTCGGGAACTGACCATCGCAGAGCACCAGTTTCTATGGCTAAATTATAGTATTTGTCAGCTGTCAAACTCCAGTTTTATTCAATTTTGTTTATCTGAGTAAGCTATTTTTAGCTCACCAAATTTCATGATTCTAAATCTTCGGGAAGTATTCTATAGGTTTTGTGTGCATGTGTTTCCCTTGGAAATTTAAAAATATTCGGACATAAACGGCTGTAGCTTTTGATTGCGTTGTACTATAAGTTTTATTTCTATCGAGGCCTCAAGAGGTTATGTACTTGATGTTAATTTTAACTCTATACTTCCACGCGTTCCTAAGAAAGTTGGGTTGACTGACAGACAGACAGACGGACAACAAAGTTATCCTATAAGGGTTCCTTTTTTTCTTTTGAGGTACGGAACCCTAAAAACATACAGAAGTATTGAGAACCTCCTCTATATTTTTTTAATCAGTTGAAATATCACGAAATAAAGCAATTTTTTGAATTCGGTCGCTTCGATAGCTTCGATTCGATTTTAGACTAGAGTAATGAGAGAAAGAAATTTTAAGCCTTTTAGTTGATAGTTTTCGAGTTGTCTTTTGGCTGGTTGGCCATGCAGCTTTAATAAAAAACGGCAATATTCAAATAAATATCTAGGCCATTCGTTATACAACCAATGTTCAACGAGTTTGCTAACTGAGACCGCTAGGCCGAACGAAACGGCTGACCGGGATGCCGTCGGATCATATAAATTTCGTCACTGCATTACCTATTCTGATATAACAAGAATTAGATTTAATTATATTTTTAACCCCCGACGCAAAAAGAGAGGGTTGTTATTGATTTAACATGTGTGTCTGTCTATCTGTCTGTGGTATCGTAGCTCCGAAACGGATGAACCAATTTTCGTTTACTTTTTTATGTGTATACATAGATAATTTTATCCCAAGTATTCTAAGCCATGTTTTATGAAAATCTGTCGGAGTTTGTAAAATTTTTAATTTTGTTCTTGTTATGACAGAACTGTATTGATTTACTTTTATATTTAGAGAAGAAAAATATTATGTTTTGGTTGTGCTGCTTTTTTTTCTATTGATGTATAAACTGTAATAAACGTGTAATTGACTGAAAAAAGTTTTTATTTTCGCCAAGTTTTTAGTTTCATAACCCCTTCCACTGTAGGGAATTGTGGAACTTGGGCAGAAGTTGGCCTGTTAGGGTCGTAGAGATCAGATTTTTTTTGTAAGTTAGCGATCTACACTCATAATGGGATACCGTATAGATCAGTGCCCGACATAATATTGTGATTTGAAGTTTGACAGATGTCATCAAAAATCTCTACGAGTACTACAATATCACTTTAGAAACTGGTGCTCTGCGATGGTCAGTTCTCGAGATATCGTGATTTGAAGTTTGACAGCTGTCATCAAAAATGTAGATCTCGACGAGTGCTACAATTTCACTTTAGGAACTAGTGCTCTGAGATGATCAGTTCCCGAGATATCGTGATTTGAAGTTTGACAGCTGTCATCAAAAATGTAGATCTCAATGAGCACTTTATTTTACTACTTAAACTGGTGCTCTGCGATGGTCGGTTCCCGAGATATCGTGATTTGAAGTTTGACAGCTGTCATCAAAAATGTAGATCTCGACGAGTACTACAATTTCACTTCAGAAACTGGTGCTCTGGGATGGTCAGTTCCCGAGATATCGTGATTTGAAGTTTGACAGCTGTCATCAAAAATTTAGATCTCGACGAGTACTACAATTTCACTTTAGAAACTGGTGCTCTGCGATCGTCAGTTCCCGAGATATCGTGATTTGAGGATAGCTGTCATCCTAAATGTAGATCTTGACAAGTACTATAATTTACCATTAGAAATCTGGCAGCATTTGTGCTGGATGTATTTCAATTCAGAAACCTTGAAAGTAACGGAGAGATTGGGACGAGATGTCCACTTCACTTTTGGTTGAGGGTACAACTGATCCGAATCTAAAATCAAGAGAATTTAGATTCGGACCAGATGTACCCCAACACAAAAGTGAAGTGGACATCTCGTCCGCGGATCAGTTTGAGATTCGGACCAGATGTACCCTAACCCCTTTACCCACCCCTTTGAAAAGGTAAATCTGTCATTCCGATAACAATCCTAACTATATAAGTAATAAATAAATCTACTTACTTAATTGATAAAGTTATTATTTAAATTACCGATAGGTAAGTGGAATCTACGTCCAGGTAATTCCACATAACCACCACATTACCTGCCTTCGACTAATTATCAAGAAACGTAGGTAATTTTATTGATCTAACAAATCGGTCATTTTGATAGATGGTACTTACTTACCTACCTAGTTTTGTTATAGGTAGGTACCTACCTATCTTGTGACTTCCCGCGGTTCTCGCCTTGTTTCTATTCTGTGGAAACGTAAAGGTTTTAGGTATCTATTAGCAACTTACCTATGATTTATGGAACAAAAATTTTCCTTCTGTATTTTTCCAGGTCTAGACTATTGGCGGATAAAGGGGGGGGGGGTAATGGGTGCCATGCCAGGAATTCCATACCTTAGTCTAATTTTTTCGATTCAATTCAGGTGCACTTTTACCGGCATACCTACCTAGACCTACCTACTCATCGGTAGGTTAGTTAGTTAGGTATATCAGGAAACAGAAATACTATATTCTTTAGATACTAGGTAACAGGTACAACTTAAGGTTTAAAACAGGAGAATTTATATTTCTCTCTCAATACCACCACTTCCACCGGGACTTTGAAACTTTGAAATAAACATGAATCCTTAAAAATGCAATTGTTTACGCTGAACACGTCAATTTCCATCAATCAATAGAATAAATACAAACCAATTTTCATGCAGTTAGTAATAGTAATTCAATGTTTTCATGGTTTTAATTCAACTACAAAACTAAGTAGGTAGGTACCTAACGGAAACCCAACACCTCAAGGGGTAAATTTACAAAAATACTGAAGCACGTCTAAGTAGACACACAGGTCATCGGAATGCTGGCTTCTATTTCGGACAACGAATTAGCATTGCCATTCAACATGGCAATGCTGAATGGCAATGCTGCCAGCATTCTGAGCACTGTGCCTTCTGGTGACGGCTTAGATTTTAAGAAATAGATATAAGTGTAGATAATCTAGCACGTCATAATTACCTTATTTACCGACCGAAAAGCTAAATACCTACCTGAAATACCTAGGTACTTTATGTAAGCTTTTTTTATGAATATTAGTTTATTTAGCGGGAATTTTCCATGAATAACAGCTGGGCCTGAGTCACAGCAACAACACAACCCAGTCAGGCTGATTAGCGTAGAAAAGTTCCACCCGAAGCGACACGAGCCAAACCGACGACGATTGTTTACGTAGGAAAAATCCAAAATAAGTATTCATTTTCATTTTTCATTTATTTTCATTTATTTTTCTCTAAATCTGTATAGGCGCACGAAATATATTATTATTTTAAATTTCAAGTTGATAGCTGCAGTAGTTTTTGAGTTATTAAGGAGGGGAAAAAAGGACAGACAAAGCGAGACCATAAGGGTTTTGAAACCGATCTTCGATCTTCAAAACCCTAAAAATTGAGAGCAGAGTGAGCCTCGAAAACCTTAAAGACATTTTAGCGACCACTGGGAAATTAGTAAGGAAAAGACTAAAGATATAAAATAGGCGAGCGGAGCGAACCTTAAAATTTTAAATTTTTTTTTAGCGACGATTGGGAAATTTGTGAGAGAAAAGGAAGAAAAGACGAGACAAAAGCGGTGAAATTAGCGTAATAAAAACGGCGAGCAGAAGTAGCCTCGATTTTTTTAAGATTTTTTTAAAGGCGTGGCGAGCGGAGCTGGCCTCGAAAAAAGACTTTTTAGCGCCGATTGGGGCATTTGTGAAAGAAAAGATTAAACATATAAAATAGGCGAGTGAAGCGAGCTTCAAAATTTTCCTAATTTGTTTCAGCGACGATTTCGAAATATGTAAGAGAAGAGGAAGAAAAGACGATACAAAAACGGCGAACGGAGCGTGCCTAGAAAATTGTGAAGTCTTAGCGCCGATTGGGAAATTAGCGAAAGAAAGGCGATATAAAACGGTGACCAGGAGCCACGAAAGTTTTTAAGATTTTTTTGTGACTTTTTGGGAATTCGTGACGAAAACTGTGACAAGGAAGAAAACATGATATAAAAAAGGCGCGGCGAGCGGAGATGGCCTCGAAAAAAGACTTTTTAGCGCCGATTGGGACATCTGTGAAAGAAATGACTAAACATATAAAATAGGCGAGGGGAGCAAGCCTCAAAATTTTCATATATGTTTTAGCGAAGAAAGGATGATATAAAAACGGCGAGCGGAGGGAGCCTTGAAAATTTTGAAGACTTTTTAGAGATGATTAGGAAATTTGTGATGGAAAAAGAAGAAAATACGATACAACGACGATGACGAGCGGTGCGAGCTGGAACAATTATCGAAACACTAGCGGCAGTGGGAAAATTTGAGAAAGAGAAAAAAGCCAAACCAAAACAATGGCGAGCGTAGAGAGCCGTTAAAATTTTGCGTCATTTCTAGCGACTGTTGGGAAAAAAGAACGTATCCATACTAATAATATAAATTCGAAAGTAACTCTGTCTGTCAGCCTGTCTGTTTTTCCTTCACCTTTCACGCTTAACGGAACGGATTTTAATAAAATTTGGCAGGGATATAAACGGTATCCCGGCAATAGGCTACCTGAAAAGCACTTGCGAAGCTGCGGGCTGAAGCTACTTATAAATAAACGAAATAAATTCTGTAGGTACTAGTGACAGGTCAAATTTATAAAAATTATTAAATACTTACCTGAAATCTCACTCAGGAATATTGGCACGCTCGCACTGGGCAGTGCGCATGTGTCCTTTCCTTACGCACTTATTGAATTTATTTCGCTTCCTAGAAGCAAGTAGGTAGGTAGGTATTACCTACCACCTACACCTATCCCGCTCTACAGAAAATTACAAGGTAGGTAGGTACCTAGTAGAGAAGTAGGTTTGTTCCGTGGACCACTACGCGCCTCGCAGTTTGAATTACAAAGATTGTGTACTTAAAATTAATATGATTATTGACTGTCGTCTAAATTAATACCTACATCGTACCTATTAGGTGTGTGTAATTTTCTCTGCAATCTTGTTCAGGTAGGTACCTACTAACTGAATAAACCTACCTACCAATATCTTTTTAAATTACGAGCAGTAGGTATTGTCGCGGAGTTTAGTTTATAAAGAAATTCGGCAATTTTTGGCTTAACTTTTAGATTTATCTTCCAGTTAAATCCATAAAATTTGAGACCTAGGTATTTTAGGTATTTAGCTTTTCGGTCAGTATATCAGACGTACCTAATTAGGTACTTACTTCCATTGAACTACCTACTATTACTACAACTCACTGCTTACTTCAGTATTTTTGTAAATGTATTGTATCCCATGACTTCCTGTACCCTATAGGAATTCCGTTACTTAGTTTTGTAGTTAAAGCAGGTATTTAGCCTATTGCTTGATGGAAAATTACGTGTTGTGTTTTTAGTCATGCCCCCATTACCTTGGGCAAATTCAATGCACTAGGGTAAAAATAATTTAGGGAAGTCGGCCAAGAGGAGGATCCAGCTAGGCTGGGCAGCGTTTGGGAAACTTCGTCGAGACTTCTCGTCATCCAATCAATGCAATGCTTGAAACCTAAAGTTTTCAATCAGTGCGTCCTACCCGTCATGACCTACGGAGCTGAGACGTGGACACTCACGGTAGGGCTGGTCCACCAGTTTAAAGTCGCTCAACGAGCTATGGAAAGAGCTATGCTCGGAGTCTCTCTGAAGGATATAATTCGTAACGAATACATCCGACAGAGAACCAAAGTTATCGACATACATAGCTCAAAGAATTAGCAAGCTGAAGTGGCAGTGGGCCGGCCATATCTCGCGAAGAACCGACAGCCGCTGGGGCAAACGTGTTCTTGAGTGGAGACCACGACTCGGCAAATATAGTGTAGGACGGCCTCCGGCCAGGTGGGATGACGATCTGCGAAAGACTGCAGGCAGATGCTGGATGCGGCGAGCTGAAGACAGGGCGCTATGGCGCTCATTAGGGGAGCCCTATGTCTAGCAGTGGACTAATATAGGCTGATGGCAGTGAGTAGTAGCTAGTAATAGTAATTCAATGGCTGATGATGATGATTTGATTACATCTGTGTTTCTGGTACACAGTATACAACACAGATGTTCTAGGTACCTACATCTGTGACTAGGAATTACTTCTTGACGGCGTTTTTAGTAAATGTAGCCAACGTGCATGTTTAGCGCCTTAATTAACGCGTATATGGACAATAACACCAACGACAACGCTAACGCAAGTGGAGAAGTAGGTATAGGTACCCCTGCTTACCACGGCCGTCGTCACCGTGACTGCAGCGCTACTCGTACTACTTTGTACATAACATATACAATACTACAGCTAAAGAAAAATAGCACGATTTTAATAACTGTTTGTGTATAATTTTATACATAAAAATATGAATTCCGAATATAACTTAACATTATAATAAATGCATTTAAAAAACAGAACTACTTAAGTAGGTTGGTTTATGTTATTTATTACATTTAAAGAATAATAACCTCCGCTCTTGCAGACCGCAGTAGCAGTAGGTAGGTACTTGGTTGGTGTATTTGTTTTCCTGAAGTTCTAACAAAGAATATGACTTACATAATAATATCGTTTCCTTACGTGTGTATGACGAACAAGTCTATTATAATTAATTAATATAATAGCTATCAAAAAATGCTGCTTACTTATTTTTACCAAATCTAATAGGTAAAATAAATTCGCAAGTATTTCTGTTTCTCGGTCCGTATTTCTTTTTTCGTAATAACAGTTCGTTCCAACTGAATCAACAAAGTTGCTTCTTTTAGAAAAAGATTTTTAATAAATCCACCTACAAACTACAGAGGAATTATGAATATTCTATAGTATACCTAGTACCCTGCAAATTATGGAAAATACAAGCACCAATTCCATACTCACTATCTACATTTTACGACAAAGATACAAGCTGAGTACTTATCTACTTACGTAGAGCGGATCTAGATCTGGGAACTTTATCATTCTTATTACAATTGACTCTCGGCCTAAAGCCGGCTTTTCACTATGGGATATAATATAATATATTACATCTTGAGATATAATATTTTATCGCTCACCATACATTTTGTATGGGACCGTTTACACTGTGCTATAATATATATTACATCCCAAACTATAAATATTTTTTCGACCGAGTGAGCGATATTTGAAGGTGTATATTTTACCTCACGTCCCCGGACACCGCGCCTCCCCCTGCCTCGCCCTCAGTTTGAATGTTGGCGTTCGTGTGCAGACGTGTAAACTGATCATGTGTGTTCCAAAATATATATCTTACTATCTTACAGTGTGAACAGCAATCGCGGGATGTAATATATAGCTCAAGATGTTATTTATATTATATCCCATAGTGAAAAGCCGGCTTAAGACAACGAGGCTCATGCACCGGGTCTCTTATCGGTTTTATCCTTTTTTTCAGAAAACGACCAGCCTCACTAGTCGATGACAGAAACATAATGCTAGGTATCGCATTCGCGATTCCTATAATATACAATACACGCTTAAAGATAGAGATAGGTAATAGAGTCAATTCACTGTACTGTAGGTAAGCACTAGGTCAAAATAAAGACATTCCTTTTTATTTACATCGATAAGACAAGGAAGAGGAAGACAGCACTCAAAAAGTTGGCGACCCTTTTTTAGTGATCCAAATAAATGAGTGGCATCGGGTTCGGAGCAGTCAATGAATTAAGTACCTACTTTAGTTTTAGGATGATAGGATACCATATCTGTTTAGTTTGATTGAATGCAGGACAACTGACACATCGTCATCCAAAAGCAAACTGAGCAGACAGTTGAACCGACACCACTGTCTCTCCTCATATCCTCCGCTAAACTAATTTAAAGCTTAGAATCAGGGAACGCTAACTCCTTATCTTCTGGAAGCTTCTTGAAGTAGCTCTCGACGTAATCCTCTGTGACGTCAGCGAGGGTGTTAGGGTTCCATCGAGGGTTGTTGTCTTTGTCGACCAAGAGCGCGCGTACCCCTGAAACGAGCAAATGTGAGCTTAGCTAGTTATCTCGGGCTCACCGGCACGAGGAAATTCCTTCTGCGACAGCTCGAGACACAGTTACCTTAGGTACCACCGCCGGTACTCCATCTGCAGACTGCGCCAGCTCGAGAGACAGTGAGCTACAGGGTAGTCCTACAGTCACCTTCAGGGAAGTCATGGCCCTCGGTGGCGCGCACGGCCAGCCGGTACTCCATCCGCAGACTGCGCCAGCTCGAGAGACAGTGAGCTACAGGGTAGTCCTACAGTCACCTTCAGGGAAGTCATGGCCCTCGGTGGCGCGCACGGCCAGCCGGTACTCCATCCGCAGACTGCGCCAGCTCGAGAGACAGTGAGCTACAGGGTAGTCCTACAGTCACCTTCAGGGAAGTCATGGCCCTCGGTGGCGCGCACGGCCAGCCGGTACTCCATCCGCAGACTGCGCCAGCTCGAGAGACAGTGAGCTACAGGGTAGTCCTACAGTCACCTTCAGGGAAGTCATGGCCCTCGGTGGCGCGCACGGCCAGCCGGTACTCCATCCGCAGACTGCGCCAGCTCGAGAGACAGTGAGCTACAGGGTAGTCCTACAGTCACCTTCAGGGAAGTCATGGCCCTCGGTGGCGCGCACGGCCAGCCGGTACTCCATCCGCAGACTGCGCCAGCTCGAGAGACAGTGAGCTACAGGGTAGTCCTACAGTCACCTTCAGGGAAGTCATGGCCCTCGGTGGCGCGCACGGCCAGCCGGTACTCCATCCGCAGACTGCGCCAGCTCGAGAGACAGTGAGCTACAGGGTAGTCCTACAGTCACCTTCAGGGAAGTCATGGCCCTCGGTGGCGCGCACGGCCAGCCGGTACTCCATCCGCAGACTGCGCCAGCTCGAGAGACAGTGAGCTACAGGGTAGTCCTACAGTCACCTTCAGGGAAGTCATGGCCCTCGGTGGCGCGCACGGCCAGCCGGTACTCCATCCGCAGACTGCGCCAGCTCGAGAGACAGTGAGCTACAGGGTAGTCCTACAGTCACCTTCAGGGAAGTCATGGCCCTCGGTGGCGCGCACGGCCAGCCGGTACTCCATCCGCAGACTGCGCCAGCTCGAGAGACAGTGAGCTACAGGGTAGTCCTACAGTCACCTTCAGGGAAGTCATGGCCCTCGGTGGCGCGCACGGCCAGCCGGTACTCCATCTGCAGACACTGCGCCAGGTCGAGCTGCGCGCCGCGCTGCAGAGCTTTGAGAGTTATCTTCAGGGAGCCGGGACACATGGCGTGTAGCGTCTGGAAAAAAAATAACTGTTTAGCGAGCAATCCTATTCCTCTGCCTGCTTGCTTCTGCGTCGGTAGGCGGGGCTTCCCCTCGCCGTTCGGCTCGGGTGCGTGCGCGAGCGACGTCACGTGCGCTGCGCACAGTGCGCACTGCGCAGTCAGTCGTAAGCAATCACCAGAGAGAGCGCACGTCGCCTCGCCCGCGCACACGATACCTATTTTATTATTCTGTCTTATTGTGAGTCATTGGTGTTATAATTAATATAGGTACGGGTGTAAATCGAACGTCTCGTCTTTAGCTCAAATCCTATCCTATAACTGTTGAATTGTGATTGGTTGCGTCGGATGGGATGGGTTCTACAAAGCATAAGCGACCGTCCGATTCCGGCCTGTGAACGCGCACCCTAACGTTTCAACTGCTAACGTTGGAGCCGTGATGTCGTGCCTCACCACACCGTGATCGCCCTCCAGCGCAGCGCAGGGACGCAGATCACGCGCGCCTCAAACGCACTCAACCTGAACAAGTCCCTCGTTAAAGGACCGTTGCGCGTTGGTGTTCCAACAACACAAAGGGGCTTTATAGTTAAGTTAACCCACTTACATTCTTAGATAAATATCATGACTTTGCCTTCACTTTACGAGTATATACCTATACGAATGCATTATGTTCGCACGGAAGCACATTATTATGTTACTTATGAATAGTGACATAGGTACTCCAAGTCAATATTAGAAACAAAAATAAGTTAGTGCTTCCTAAATTTAGACTGACTAAAACCAGCAAGTCGTTTCTAGGAAATTGCATTCGTTATTAAAATAAATTACCAAATAGTGTACTTGAGCTGAATGAAAGACATTTTAAAAAACAAATTAAATTTGGTCTGACTTGACTAGGGGAGCATACTATTCCTGCACCGAGTATACAGAGTACAGACGACAAGAACGCATGGACGGACATCCTCGATTGAGGTGCATTCCTTACATAATTATGGAACTATTTTATTAATGACAAGGCCTCTATACAACCGCTAAATTTATGCAATTCATTAGTTTTACTTATTATAATATTTTTTTTGTGTTTTGCCACTATAAATTCATTTTCTGACGAGGCCTCTATACAGCTGATAATCTTGTTTTGCAATTTTAATTGTACATTTAATCTGTAAGTTTATTTAAATAACCTCTGCTTAAAAATGTTTTAAAAGTGTAAAGACGTTACCAAGTGTTCCAATGTGTGTTCCTACGGTTCTTAATAAATGAAATGAACTGAACTGAACTGAACTGAATGACATAATCTACCCCTTGTCACCAGCACACGGCACCGCAGCATGCCATGCAATAAAAGCGCAAGGCGATTGTGATTCTGGGTACTGCATGATTGTTGGTATGCTCAACTGTACCTACCTATTTATTTTACTTAAATACAGTCGGTTCACCTACCATCCGTTACCTACCATCTTTATCACAGCTGCCAGTCACTATCACAGACAACATAGGTACTTAACTCAAAAACTGACCTTCAAAGTGTTCTCCGACCATTCATTGTTAACCTTCTCCAGCCTCTGAATGATCTCTTCGATAGAGGAGGCAGCGAAGCAGTAGTTGATGTGCTGTATGTGCGGCGCCAGGGAGAACTCCTGCGGCTCCGCTCCGCGCTCGTTGAACTTGTGCAGCAGCGCGCCCACCTCCCCCTCCCCGGAGCAGCGCGCCACCAGCTTCTCCAGCTCGTACAGCCGCGTGCTGGACACGAAGTGCGTGCCGATGCCGGCAAACACTACGTCTTTTGCTTTCAGTCTGTCACCTGTAATGTAAGCTCAATGTCTGTGTTTGGGAATGCGAGTATACCTACCTACTACTACTACTACTACTACGTCTTGTTGATGGAATCTTTAAAAAGCTTATGGCGGATCCTCGCCGCGCCGCGCCGGTCACGCGGGCGATTCAAATATTTTCTGTGTTTACTGCAGATAAAAGTAAAAACATTTTTTACCTTTATCTAAGTTTTAACGTGTTAATTAACAACGGCATTCGCAAATTGTCCACCGACGAAAAACGGAGGAGGTTCTCAAGTCGACGCTTATATTTATTTTTTATGTGTGACCACGACCACGCATCACTTTTTACAGAGTAGTCCGATTACAATATTGTATATAACAGAATATTGTTTATGAATATATAGAAAATTCTAGAGGCTGCTAAATTTGTAAAAGAACACTCGAATTTATTTACTAAAGCTAAGGATATATACCCTAGATGTGTACGTAACCCAGAAAGAATTGTTCTGTCTAGGACTCCTAAGACAGCATTATATAGTAAGAATTGTTATGCCATGTGTGGCTCTATATACATATAATAAAATCCCTAATGACATCAAAATTTACCTTTAAAATCTATAATATATATATAAAAGAAAGTCGTGTTAGTTACACTATTTATAACTCAAGAACGGCTGAACCGATTTGGCTGAAAATTGGTGGGGAGGCAGCTTAGAACCAGGAGACGGACATAGGCTATGTTTTATCCCGGAATTACCACGGGAACGGGAACTACGCAGGCGAAGCCGCGGGCAGCAGCTAGTTATTTATAAAAAAAATTAAAAATTATGGCTCATACAAAAAAGTTTTTATAGTGTTAGGGAACTTATGGACCTCAAATGAGATGAGAAATTAGTAGTAATCAACATTATTGATGTGTATTGTTCAATTATGGTTTAAATCTTGTTATAATTTAAATTAATACAATTTACAGATGTACCTACTTAAAAGAAATTTTGCATGCCAATGTGTTTTGGTGAAGTATGTGACACTATTCTAATATTCAAGACCCTGTATTATAACCATATTTCCTGCAATAAAAGATTTGAAATGAAATGAAATATTGAGCGAGCTGTCTCGCTAACAGCGAGCAGAGAGCTAGGAACATCATTTATGGCATGAGGAGCAGAATATTGAGCGAGCTGTCTCGCTAACAGCGAGCAGAGAGCTAGGAACATCATTTCTGGCATGAGGAGCAGAATATTGAGCGAGCTGTCTCGCTAACAGCGAGCAGAGAGCTAGGAACATCATTTCTGGCATGAGGAGCAGAATATTGAGCGAGCTGTCTCGCTAACAGCGAGCAGAGAGCTAGGAACATCATTTATGGCATGAGGAGCAGAATATTGAGCGAGCTGTCTCGCTAACAGCGAGCAGAGAGCTAGGAATATCATTTCTGGCATGAGGAGCAGAATATTGAGCGAGCTGTCTCGCTAACAGCGAGCAGAGCTAGGAACATCATTTCTGGCATGAGGAGCAGAATATTGAGCGAGCTGTCTCGCTAACAGCGAGCAGAGAGCTAGGAATATCATTTCTGGCATGAGGAGCAGAATTCTTGATCATAGCGGTGGTGGTGCAAATTCTAAGCCGGCACCACACATTCCTTGCAGAACGCGAAAAATACAGAAAAACTAGAAACTTTTAGAATTCTGCGCGCGACTAACATAAGCTGAGTGATAATTCTGATAAATGATAAAATACATTACATACCATCAAAATATACAAAGCTACATAATTTTATAATCAGCATAAACCCCATCCGTGTCTAGTAAGTAGTTAACACTGTTAACTAGGTACTTACTAGGTACTCTCGCCGCGTGCGCGCAACATTTGGACGTAAAAACGTTTTGCGCGATTCAAGAACAGCTAAAAATTAAAATACATACCTAGTCAACTTACCAGTTAAACCCAGATACAATCCAAGATTGACAGGTAACCTCGGCAGGAAATACGACCCCCCAACATCAGGGAACAGACCGATTTTAGTTTCAGGCATAGCAACAACAGTCTTCTCAGTGGCCACCCGATATTTGCCATGAACGGACATGCCTATGCCTCCCCCCATGGTGATGCCGTCCATGAAAGCCACGTACGGGATCTTATACCTGCCGATCAGCTGGTTCACTGTGTACTCTGTACGGAAGAATCTCGGTCCCTCAACTTTATCTATAGCTACTTTCACATCACCGCCAGCACAGAATGCTTTTTCCCCAGCACCCTTAACTATAACCAAAGCCTTGTTTGTCTCCCAATCTTGCAGTTGTGGCAAAATCTTGGAAACCATGGATGTGTTGAGAGTGTTCAAGGCTTTAGGACGGTTCAATGTGATAATGCCAGCATTGTTCAGGGTCTCAAATAACACATCAGCTTCAGAGGACATTGTGCGTTTTGTGGTTAGAGAAGTTGTGCGGCCGAGGTTTATTCCTAGTCGAAGCATCTGAATAAAAAGTAACAACTATTATGTTTCTTGGAAACAATGCATGGCCAAACAAACAATAAAACAAGTTATTGTAATTTATGAGCTTGGTTTTAATTTTAAGTTACCTAACTGTTGGCTTACCTACACACACTGTACCAAAATGTGTTGAAAAGTAGGTATATTGTATTGTGTACTTTATTGAATTAATTTAATGAGCATATTTAATTTATGGAAATCTGGTGGGTAAATAATATTACCATAGTTACATTAAACATTTGCATCATATTACCTAACTAAAGATAAAACAGTGGTGATGTTTGTGTCGGTATCAGCCGAGTTGGCCGATACAGAGACGAGATAACGTTTTACGTGTGAACCTATTGCCTGAGCTATTGCATAATAACTAACTTTGATCGAACATAAGATTCTACGAAGCAGAATTTGAAATTATATCATTTTTCCTAGCGTAAACCGGCCAAATTGTATCCAAAACTAAAGAAATGAGTTACCTTAAAGTGTCTAATGTGTTCAACCAAATAAAACAATACAAAAAAGTTATTGGAAGCTTGAAGAAACGAACGAAAACCGGAAACTCGGCTGCAAATTCAATTCTGTTTGTTGTTTTGTTTGTTTTCATGTTTTGCTAGATTGTTGACTTGTTGACTTGCTTGACTGACATGACATGACAGCCACCTGTAAGCTTATTACACTAATAAACGCACGTGCCTAAACGCACGCAAACGCACGTAAACGCACGTACGTGCGTTTGCGTGCGTTTGCGCGCGTTTGCGCGCGTTTGTGCGCGTTTGCGCTAATTTAAGCGTACCTATTTATTTGGTTCATTATCTCACTCATTGAATGAATGAATGAAAGATCAAAGTGTCAATTGTCAAATTATTACGCTGTCAAAGTACTAGTGGTGTGAATTGTCAACTTCAGTGAAGTTGTTTCGTCTGACATGTGACGGAGGGGTGATTTCCTTCGTCCGAGGTGAGAATAAACAAGCAAATGTCTATGTAACAGAATCTAGCCAGTCCAAAGATCCTATGAATGCTTTATGAATGACTACGTTCCTTCTATTGGAAAAATGCCACGGGCCATGGATCCCGCCGATGCACTGCGCACCGTCCCGGGGCGGCGGCCAGAAAGCCGGTGGTTCTACCTCCCAAGAGAAGAAAAATAATCGCGATTGTTTATAACTAAGTCTTCTTTAACCTCGGAACGATTATAAATGTTAAACAGCAGGTATACAGTGCTGTATAGCCAAAGTCCCCGCTTATTACCATTTGGCTGCCCATAAGATGTAATGTTAGACCTTTTCTAAGTGTACATTTATTGTAATTATGGATATAATGAGTTCTTGGTTTTGATTTTTGATTTTAATAACACGACTGTGGAACACGGAAAGGTGGATTATGATAATCGTTCTGGAATGAGTTTTTATGTGTACATATAAATAAATAAATAATGCTGGACAATCCACACAGCACCATCTAGCCCCAAAAGTAAGCTACTCAAAGCTTGTGTTATGGGTACTAGATTGAGATAACTGATACATTTAATACATTATATACATAGATAGATATATTTTTTATGATACATAGAAAACACCCAGACCAACGGAACAAATTTCTGCAGATCGTACACAAATCTGTTCCGAGGCGGGAATCGAACCCGCAGGTGGACTCTCGCCCGCTGCACCACTGAGGTCGTCAAAATAAATATGTGCACTTAATCACGCCGCACTCGCCGCACGCGCCGCAGTCATCGAATTTTATTATTATTATATGCATTTCTGTAAAATCCTGTAGGAATATGAATTCCATTAAAAAATTCAGCGTGTACGGCGCGGGCGGTACAAATGACGTCATCCGTTTTCAATCAGTGGTGACGACGTCAGTTCTATACATGGTGATGAATGATGCGATTCAGTTTGTGCACCACGTATTTACGATGCGGACAGGTGCGCCTTCAACACTACGCATAGTGGCTTTAATTTTGATATTTTTCATTTATTCAACTATTTTAATAATATAAAATTCAATAAATTAGATGTGGCTTTAATTAAAACTAAAAATCACATTATTATAACCGCCTATTGTATGTTATATATATTTTTTTGTTTTTCGTACTCAGACTGCATCCATTAAGTGCACGAATTCATAAAACATTGAAGATGATAGGTGAAATGTACCTAACTTTATAAGTATGGTTTTGCTGAAATAGTATGAAATTATGTGAAAATCGATGCAACCAATATGGGTAGATAAAATCAGAAGGTAACGATGATGTATACATAGCTTCCTAACCCTTACCTACAAATGCCGAAATCTACCATTAATAATTAGTACATTTCACAAAACATTATGACGACCTCCGTGGCGCAGCGGGTGAAGGTCCGCTGTGACGCAGGAGGTGGCGGGTTCGATTCCCGCCTCGGAACAAATTTGTGTACGATCTGCAGAAATTCGTTCCGTTGGTCTGGGTGTTTTCTATGTATAATAAAAAATATCTATCTATGTAGTGTATTGTATTAAGTATATCAGTTATTTAGTACCCATAACACAAGCTCTGCTTAGCTTGGGGCTAGATAATGCTGTGTGAATTGTCCAGCATTATTTATTTATATATTTTTATTAAAACTCCTTCTGGCAGCACCAAAGAGAATAAAATCACCCTAGCAAGCTGGCAACACTGCTTGTCTCTGGCTAAGTGTTTGTGAAATCTTTTCATCCATATAACGTATTCATGGCAGAGAGAGATCAAAATCATTAAAACTGCATGGAAATGGATCTTGAATCTCTGCAAGATGATTCTCCAACAAGCCCGAATACAGAAAACCGTGGGCGCCCACGCTCTGTCGTCGGCGCATCCGCAACAACGTAAGTAAGATCCATCTCGGTATAAGGTTTTTATGCAGACTGTCGCTGCGCCTAACCCACCCGGTACGAGTCCATTCTAGTCTAGCTGTCCATCAACTATATCTGAACAAGTTAATCTTCAATTACAGGAACAGACGAAAGACCAGAATCACTAAACGGCAGAAAGAAATCATAATAGAATATATGGCCACACATTCCTACGGGAACAGGAACTACGTGGGTGAAATCGCGAGGCACTGCTACGCAAAAGCTACTTAACTGATCTGGATGAAATTTGGCACAGAGATAGATTATAGTCTGGAATAGCACATAGGCTAATTTTATCCCGGAAGACCACGGGAACGGGAATTACGCGGGTGAAACCGCGAGGCGCTGCTAGTTATCAATAATTAAGATTAGCAACCTTAGGTACCTACCTAGTTCGTTTATGTAATTAATAAAGAGTAAGGGTCCTAGAACTCATGTGGAACTCTAGCATTAGCGCCCCTTAGTTTAAACATGTAATTCAGCTCTGTTCTAGTCAGTGGAAATAAGTTATTTGTTTTCTGTTTCTAGATAAGATTCAAGAAGCTTAGATAAATATTTGATTGTTTTTATAAAATTTTGTTTATTTATTGCGCAGACACCTGAAACAAGCCGGCCAGGTCGACAGTGGCGACAGATGGAGCGTGTGATCCACGTTAGTTTGTGCATAAGGTATTTTTAAACGACATGTTTATCCTACAAAATTATTATCACGAAAGGCTGCAGAGTGAATAGGAGCATGCTGCCCCTTAGTCATTCTGCAACACCAGCAGTTTTTGTCGCTGTCCGGGTACAGGCGTCAATGTTATACTACAGTAGGTTTTTTTGCTTCGATCATAATATAAGTGCCTACACACAACTGGCGAACAGGTGAGCCAACTGCAGACTGCAACAAAAAATCTGCAGGTGGCTCAACTGATCCTTATCTAAATATATTTATAAATCTTTAATTATAGTATTATATATCGATATTCCACAATCAAATAATACGATAATAACGTTTTACGACAGCTTGTAGGTAGGTAAGTACTTTCCAGAATCTACGTTTTAACCTGGTTTTGCGTAATTTCATTTATGTTTTATTATAAATCTAGATAGTAGTTATAGTTAGTGTTTTTGTTAATTTTATATAAGAAGAGTCTGTGCACCAACACAAACCTAATATGGTTTAATGGTGTAACATTGTCAAAACAAATGTATTCTTTTTAAATAAATAAATATTCTATTCTATTCTAGCCTAATAAATTACTTCTTACTTAAACTCAAACATTCTAACATTGACATTTATATTTGCTTGGAAAGGTTATATTCATAAATTAAAGAAACAGGGATATAATTTGCAATTTTTATTACGGTCACTTCAATATACAGTGTACGCTACGCATTGTTAGTTTAAAATATTTAAAAAAATAAAGTCTTTTGTCTTTTACCTACTATTTTTTTACATAAGTATTTATTAAAAATATTGTACACCTATCATTACAGGCACACCTAATGCGATAGGGTATTTATCTATTCACAACCATAATAAGTAGAGTCACAATCATTATAGGTAATACTAATTCATCGAAAATCGGCAATAATGGTCTTTTTGAAAATAATTTATTAAAATTCTAATAATAACATAAAACAATACAATTTTATTAAATAGTAAAGCCTTGTCACACAACACTAAGTATTGTACGACTCCTCCAGCTTATTTTTAAGTTTTAAAAGTATCCTATAAAACCATCACATGATAAGTGTATCTTTTAAAGGGCAATGTATGGGCTTCTACAACAAAACTCTGTGTTGCAAAAATTATCAATAAATAAATTCAAAGAGGCTTACTTACTACAAAATATCACATTATCTAGTCTAGAGGATACAAAAGAAGAAAATAAAAAACTCGACCCCTAACTAACTTTGCAAAAGTTAGTGCTAAGAGAGTAAGATAGATGTTAATTTAAAATCTTTTGATTTCAGGACATGGCCAAATCAGCGCAGAGAACTGCTGCGGCAACAGAAGAGATGAAGGAGTTATTAAAGGAATTGACAAGATCGATTTAAGAGATCTGCATTCAACGCACTTGAATGCAGATCTCTTTGATCGATAACACAAAAGGTCCTTGCTTTGTTCCTGGCATCGACGATCGAACGAAGTAGGAGGGTGGTGGTCATTAACCTTCAACCACCTCCCTCTTACGTTTGGCCATCGATACATGGAGAACCTTGCTATTTCGTTTGATTTTTCTTATGCAAGGTGTTCGGCAGACCGTGTGCACGTGTGTCATAGTATTTAGTGCTGTAACTTCTTTCGCACCACGGCTGATTTATCAACCTTATCCACTCCAAAGTCACATATATGTGATAAGCATCACTGTGCCCTTTTTGGAAACATAGTTGAGACTGATTAATTAGAAATAAGTTAGCTTGCATAAATATGATCATTCATAATAATATTTATTGTTAAAATTATTTCAACACATTAGGTACTTTATGTTCTAAATGATTATAAACATTAGGCCTGTGATAATTATTAGGTACTAGATACATGGGAAACCTTGCATTGATCTTTCATATATAATAAGGCTGATTTATTAACTCAATCCACGCCGAAGTCACTTATAATATGTGACATGCATCAGCGTCCCCTGTGCGCAAACTAAGATAATTGAGACTGATTAAGTAATAAGATATAAGTTAAGCTTGTAAAAATATGATCATTTATAATAATAATTATTATGTTGAAATTATTTCAACACATAAGGTACTTTATGTTCTAAATTATTATAAACATCAGGCCTGTGATAATTATTAGGTAGTAGATATATGGAAAACCTTGCATTGATCTTTCTTATATAATAAGGCTGATTTATTAACTCTCTCTGATCTGATGTGTCTGTGTGGTTGACTGCAATATAGACGCCTCCGGTGCCGCTCATAGAGATCTGGCCCTGCTGGGTGAGATCCCTGATTTCCCAGCGAAGACCCAGCAAATCGATCAGCGACTGTGGCAACGGCGACCGAGGTGGTGGCATGCCGATTGAGAGTCAGCGTCATGGCCTATGATGATAGGGTCACTGGAAAATAAAAATATTTGTTTATTTATTAAATACTAGTTCATGCCCGCGGCTTCGAAACGCATAATGATGATTTCTATCCCATGGGAATAGCCTATGTTTGATTCCAGAATTAAATTTTTTGTATGCAAATTTCAACCCGATTCGTTCAGTAATTTTGGCTTGAAGAGGTAACAAACATCCATCCATCCAAACTTTCGCATTTATAATATTAGTGTGATGTACTTCTAGGTATCTCAGTAATTATACATTAGACTCAATGTCTGAATTTTCTCATTCATTATTTTCATACCTATTAAATTATTATTTTCAATTGCGCATTGTCCCACTGCAGAGTAAAGAGCCCTTACTCCCTCCCTCGTTTGCAGGTTTCTCTGTATAATATTAGGTATATTATCAGCATTATACAATAAAGATTGACAAGGAGGTAGTGCAAAGTGATTATTAGGTTGGTAAGGCATTATGCCTTGGTAATGGCTAGAATACCTTTAGACAACTTATTTCTTGAGCAGAATAAATAATTACAAACACTTATCATGAGTGGAAGATTATCAGTGCAGTGATAAATAACCTATTTTGGTATCATTTTTATCTAGCGTACTATTAACAATAAGTTAGTAGGTACTAAGTAATAAGTTAGTACATACCACATAAAAATATACATCAATTCCTCTGAAAATAGGTAATTATTAAATTCTGTCTCCTCGCCAGCGCCACTCTGTAGAGAGGGTCGCGAGTAAATGGACGTGCTGCTTGCACTGCTGCAATTCCTCTTTCCTCTTCAAAGTCCTCTTGAGGTAGCACCCTTTCAAATCAGAATACCATCTTTTATTTTGGTTTTAGTTGTATTAAAACATTTCATTTTTGTAGTCAAATTAAATACATTACAAAAAGCCTTTAGCTTTTACTTAGTTACTATACATACCTATCACTTACCTGTAATAAAGCAATATGTTGTACAATGTACATGCAGTTAAATAAGTTTTGATGCCACTTCAGGTTGGTAATGGAGAACCCTGTCATGTCTTAAGCATCGGAAACTATTCTTAATGTAGCCATTTGTCCTTTCCACACAGTTCCTTGCCTTACAGTGCCACTGTGTGTAAGCTTGCTCTGCACTGCCTTCTGCAGCATGCAGAACTGGTGTCATAAGCCAGGGCTCTAAAGCATAGCCAGAATCACCTGAAAATTATAGTTCAAAATAATGTATTAAGTGTAGCAATAAACAAATGACACAAAAAATCCACACTAATGTTATAAAGAGAAAGATTTGTATTTCTGTACGTTTGTAACGAATAAACTCAAAAACTACTGACTGGTCCAATTTCAAAAATTCTTTCACCATTAGAATACTACACTATCCCTGAGTAACATGGGCTATATTTATATGTTTAAAAAATAAATTTTACCCAGGCGAAGCCGGAACGGGCCACTACTGTCATATATTTTACTATATACCTTATGGATGCATAATATTCATTATGGATGTAAACTTACCTATTAAAAAGTAATTTCCTCCATTCTCATAGACCTCCTTCATTTCCCTTTTTACATTTGAGTTGTTGAAGATGTATTGGTCATGGACCCGTCCTGGATATCGTGCAGTCGCACTGAGTATCCGGCAGTTAACATCAACAATCTACAACAAAAAGTGTATTGTTCATCATGGATTAATGTAAAGAAAAAGTAGGAAGTAAGCACTTTTATCTTTATCAAGAATGAACATGGATGGATTAATGTAAAGAAAAAGTAGGAAGTAAGCACTTTTATCTTTATCAAGAATGAACATACCAACTGACAGTTTAAGGAGTATATACCCTTTCTATTTTTATATTGAGCAGATTGGGGTTTTTTGGGGGAAACTATAGCCACATGTGTGCAGTCTATAGCCCCTAGCACATTATCCACCCCATATTTGGCAAGGAAACCATCTGAAATTTCCTTCCGTTGTGTCTCTGTGCCAGGAAACATGATCCACTTGGGAAGTAATCTGAAATCATTAGATAGGGCTTTATGGCACTAATACCTAATTAAAAAGGAAATTTCCTCTCTGTTATTTACAAAATAAGTGATTAAATAAATAATTTTAATGCTTCTCAGTGCTACTTACACTCTAATTACAGCAGCTGTGAAATCCTTGAGAATAATTGATACCGTTGGCTGCGCTACGCACAACCCCAAATTCTGGCCTGTTCCTTTCTGATAACTCGCATCCGCAATGAAACGAAGGCCAATTAGGACCTGAAAGGCATTATATTAGGGCAGAATAAAGTAAGCTAGGTCAATATGTATTTTGGAGTGTAGGTATAAGGTGCAGTGATTTATTACTGAGTGAGGAGACCTTTCTTGACTAGCAAGTAGACCTTTATAGACTAATAAGCAGAAGGTTTTGCAGCAGACAAAGGTGGGTATTTTACTATTGGATGGATTGATTGGACTGATTGGAAAGTTTACTGGGGAAACTCACTTTTAAATGTACCTACTGGCACCCCTCCTGCGCGGCGAGGCTCGAGGTCATTTTTAAGCTGCTCGGTAATATACAGTACCATCGCTTTGTTGGCTCTAATGAGCGAAACAAATTCAACCTCTGGGATCTCAAAAGGGTTGGTTTGATCTCGTATAGTTCTACGTTCCAAACGCCTTTGGTGGCTTCTGGCCCTACGCCGCCGTCGCCACATTTCAATGAGGGCGTAATCCATACTGTGAAACGAACAATAATTGAAAAATAAAGCACCTACCCATCTGTGTGTACCTACTGTCTTGAATCCTTTAGAAAAAAGGTAATTATCTACCTACAGAGTTATATGGACATCATCACTTCAACACAAGTAAATAACGATGAGTAACAACTTGTTTCGTTGATTTTACAAATAATTATGTATCTTACCTTAAACTATACCTACAAGACAAGATTATATCTCAGTAATTTTAAGAATCGTATGCACAAAGAAGCTATGTACAAAGGAAATACGAACAGAATAAATAAATAAACAAACAACAGAAATAAACGAATTGAATTGAAAACACAAGGAAATTTATGACTTCGTCACACACGTGTGTACCTATAGTACCTATAGTATCGATAGCTCATGCGATGCGGTTGCGGCCATATTTGTTTGAGCGTTAATTTTATCCGCCTACAAATCGACCCCGATAAATTTTTGCAACAATTTCCCCTGCCGGAGTACTTTTAGGCAGCAAATAAACGCACACGCGTGAAATTTGCTACCTACACGTGCTAGGCAGGTTTTTGACAGTATTTACACGCGATTTGACATAAGAGAGTGATTTATTTAGGGTTCATTCAGTTAATTAGCCAATCAGCTTAAAGAAATAAACGCGCACGTGCTTATGTGGCGCGCCACATAAGCACGCAAAATGGCCGCTAGCCAGCGTGTATTTCCACTTAACGCTATGTAATTAGGCTACTGGACCAGCATGACAATGACATTTTGAAATGCCAAAATCAGCTGTTGTATTAAGGTTTAATTCGCACGAGAGTTTTTTTTAGCGTAGTTTTTTAGCGTCTGCTGAAATGCGTTCAAATCTCAGAGGTTCAAATAGAACAAAATGCATTCAATTTCAAGGGCGGATCCACTCCTCAAAATAGGTTGTGGTTACAGCCAGCCACCCTAAAATCGGCTAAGTGTGAGTCAGAGTACGAACTCCCTCATGAACAATCATCATGAATGACTCATGAACGACTTTTGAATTTGATTGTTTCCTTTTTCCGCAGAGTTTGGCCATAGAAAGGAAATAATCATTGGAAGAAGTCAGACGCGAATTCGTCCATTTAATTGGACGAAATCGGGTCTGTCTTCCTCGGACCAGGCGAACGGTTTTGGTTAAATTCAAAACCAATTTCAATCAATAAATTATTATTTATTCTTCTTTTCTAGTAGCCAGTAATGTCGCCACCCTGCCACCCTATAGGTATATACTTCATATACTTTTATGCATACTTTTATGCCTATCGAGTAGTTACCAAGCAAACAACATGTTTGCTCACAGAATAATACCTTGGGGAAATATACCTACTCAAGTATATGATAATATTATGTAGAGTCCGTCAACGATTTGTTTGGTGTAGAAGTAAATCATTAATTACCTTCTTACCTTGACTTCAATCATGAATTAGAATTAAATCATCTTTGTATCAGCAACCTGTTTCAGCGACCTCTTTCAGCGTTAGTTTTTATTGTTCTGCTTTGGCTTATTATGAACTTCTCCGAAGTTAGGATTAACTGTTCCATCTGTAATTATAGTACCATGATCTCACTTGTTGTGAGACCGCCTTATGATATGTCCGTGGATTACAGAAGTATTACGATTTCATGTTTAGCCGTCCACAAGACCAAGCCTTCAGGGCCTCCCTTGGGACGCTGTTATGTGACGCGCTACCAGAGCTCTGAGGCATATTAATGTCTGTTGATGAGACCTCCATCCAGGAGCATCTCTGTAAATACCATCCTGACGATTCAGGCTCTGCCTGAACCACTCTGTGTTGGGTAATAGCTACTGCGATCCACCACATAAAATCGAACTAGGAATAGGTACTTAGCTGATGATAAAGGATGACATTCCATGACGGTCGTAGTCAGTATCCATAACACAAGTTCACCCAGCTTGGGGCCAGACAACGCTGTGTAAGTTGTCCAGCATTATTTATTCCTTATTGTTTAGACTAAACGTTGCAATTCATCATGATAGAATATACCTACTTCCATAATAAAAAATACAGAAAATAATATACTTCAAATGTGAAAAGAAAATAAAGAAAGAAAGACAGAAAGAAAATATTTTTATTTACCTTAAAAACTACTACACAGAACGAGAACATATTATGCTAACAAAATAAAACTATATAGAAAAAAATAATGTAATCTGTGCGCAGCAGGGTTTGAGGCAAATATGGCCTCCACTCAGCGTTATGCTGGATGAACACTGGTGTGTCCACCAGCGCTGGTTTTCAGTGAGGGCCATGGGAGTTACTTACGACCGTCTGGAATGGTGCGTTTAAGACGACAAAAAATACAATAAAATAAATGTAAACAGGAAAATGAAAGAAAAAGAAGAAAACAATACAAAAGCAAAATTACATATTTTCACATTAACGGCAAGCAATCAATAAATAAAAGTGACACATCTTAAATCATTTAGTCAATAAAAAGTATAAATAAATAAAAAACAAACAAACAAACTACTGTTCAAACCAAACTATTGTTCGGGCTGCCACCGTCGTCCGGTCGGGTCTATGTTACCTTAGTTTATATGACAGACCTATCATTATCCTTTAGATTCTCATCCTCTTTCTGAGCTTTTAGAAGGAGACTTTTTAATTTTAATTTGAACGTATTAATGTTTTTCACGTCTCTAATGGGAGGAGGGATATTATTCCAGCATTTTGTTGCTGCATAACGAAAACTACCCCTAAAAGCTGCGGACGAGCTTTGCGGCGTTGCTAGAGTAGGACAACACCGTCTTCTCGTTCCTTCTTTCTTAAACCAAATCAGTTTGTTATAGAGATAAGAGGGCACGCCGAACTTAATCACTCCAAATAGTAGAGTAGCTAAGTGGAGTTTTCTGCGTGACTTCATTCTGAGGATATAGTGTTGGCTCAAGAATGGAATAACATGTCATCTTGACCATAAATCTAAGCCATAAATACATAACTCAATCAAATCATTACAGAGTTTGTTCGAAGATTTTAAAAGAAGGTTTTATCTATAAGTACCTATGTAGTATGTACACTTCGTGAGCCGCTAGCCGTCGCGACAAGTAAGCCAATATAGGCACTGGACTGGGTAAATAAGTATCTTAACGCTATCTCAGGAGTTGTAAGTATGACTAGCAAGTGAAATGCACCAAGCGAGACTTAATTATGCTACCAATGCCATTACAATCACAACTACTGAACCGATTTAGATAATTTTTTTACAACTTTAACGTATATTAAATTAAACGCTAGGAAACATTTTACATGAAACAACTTTATTTGTGCCTGCTTACTTAAATTACGAATTCAAGCTTACGTTTCTTTTTCGCGAAAACGTTGATAATATCGATATCCAGGTATCCAGGTAATATCGATATCTTTGTGTAGGTATATTTATGAGAGCTAGCCCGGATAATCTTTCCTGTGCCATTTCATTGATTTTTTATTTTTTTATTTTTAAGGCGCACTTAGTTCTTTGATTTCAAGAGTTTTCATTTTAGGGTTGTGGGCATGCTCATCGTGCCCATAACGGTGGATCCGCGCCTGAATGCATTCCCAAGTCCAATGTTCACACGTCAGCGCTTTTAACACTTTCATGGCCCACGACGCAAATGTTCTGCTGTGGCTTAGGGCTCCCGCACACGGGCCACCGGCCACAACCACAAAACGCCGCCACTGGCATATTTCATTGTACATTTTATATGGACTCGCCGCACACGGTTGGCGCTGGTGGCGGCCACACGCTACAAATCGCCGCACCGGCCACTAAACGCCGACACAAAACGCCGCCACACGCCACTCGCGCGATTCCGCGCCCCTCTCTCCCTTACCTCAGTAAACCTGTAGTAGTCGTATGCCTACATATAATTAATAGCCGGGGACGGGCCATGTTATAGTTTTTAATAGTACGGGAGGAGACTCGCTTTTCACTCTAGGTAGGTATGACGTACCTATTTATAAAATTATAAAATGAGATCTGTGCCCACTTATCTAATTTCAGTTTGATGTACCTACTTATTGTACCTATACATTAATGAGGTACCTATATCTACCTATCCCTTTACTTAAATTTGTATGTTTGTAACCTATTTGTTTGTTATGAATGTCAATTTCTTACATTGTGATCTCGGAAAAAGCCGTGTACGTGAATGTAGTAGGTACCTACTTACCTAATAATTTTGATGAAAACTGCCAAATTTATATTTTCAGGATCAAAAAAAAACAATCTAGCTGTATTAACTACGTACTGCTAACGTGTATTTCAAGTTT
Source organism: Eupithecia subumbrata (assembly GCA_949316285.1). Taxonomy (NCBI): domain Eukaryota; kingdom Metazoa; phylum Arthropoda; class Insecta; order Lepidoptera; family Geometridae; genus Eupithecia; species Eupithecia subumbrata. The sequence goes on along the minus strand of OX438627.1, from coordinate 17,703,556 downwards.
TCCAGAGAGAACTAACCCAGGCACTATCTAGCTAGATAATTAATTACCAAGAGTACCTAGTTGTAGGAAGTTGGTATGGGAGGTTTGGTGGCTAAGTAGGTTGGTTTGGTACTAAATAGATCAGTAGGTACCTACATAATAATTATCTAGATGCATGATTTCAGACTAAGATTACTTATAGGTACATGACGTTTGTAAGGTGGGTAGTACTACATTATCTACCTTTAATAAGTTTTAACTGATTTTAAGCAAGTACCTAGGTAGGTAGGTATTTTTTCGTAGGTTTGTAGTATATAAATACTACCTATCCGGTTTTAATTTAGTTTGGTTCGTAGTTAAACTAGTATTTATTCAGTACAATTTATGAATATCTATCTACCTACCTAGGTACCTAATTGAATTTAAATTAAACCTTCTTCGTCCGAGTCCATTATGATACTGCATGCATGGGTTAAAAAAAGTAGCAGCCAACGACCGCAAGTGGCGACCACCGGCCACAAGTGGCTGTAGCGAGCTTCAGCTACCTTTGCGGCCGCTTCTAGCTTCTCGTGGCGGCGTTTGTGGCTGTGGCCGGTGGCCCGTATGCGGCGACACTTAATGGTGCGACACAGTGACAATGACATTAGCGGTAGTATTTTTAAAGCTTAATTCGCACGAGAGCTTTTTTAACGTCTGTTAAAATGCGTTCAAATCTACGGTTCAAATAGAGCAAAATGCATTCCCAAGTACATATTCACACGTCGGCGCTTTTAACACTTTCATGGCCCAAGACGTAGATATCCTCCTGTGGCTCAGTGGTGCTCCGGCGCGCCCCTGCGGGTCGCACTGCCCGCGCCGCCCCGCCCGCGCCGGGGCTGGGCAGTAAATGCGATATACTAAACTATCACTTTCAGGGTCCAAGACGCAGATGTTCTCTTCTGGCTCAGTGGTGCTCCGGCGCGCCCCTGCGGGTCGCACCGCCAAGGCTGGGCAGAGAATGTAATTTTAGGCCTCATTTCCAAGGAATTCGTCATAATGTTGTTATTATAGACATTCAAAAATAGTTTTAAAAAATATGGGGATATTGCCTTTACTCTTCGTATAGTGTCACAAACTGCCCTTTTAAGTATTTCTGTTTATTCAAAGGATGTACCCAGAATGCCTTTTTTTTTCCTTTTTCGTCTTCTAGCAATGCAAATCGCTGCTGCTAGTAATTTAGCAGTAACCATTTTTACGTCTTACTGAAGCGAGAGACAAAACAAGAGTGTTAAAAATGTAGAGCAGAGAGCCAGCCAGGCGCGGCGGTGAGTAGGCCTAGCTTTAGCTATGTCGATCCTACGCAGTTGATGCACAGTGATGGAAGATAGGTTGGTGGATTAAAACCGGCGAGTGAAAATAAACGAACAGAATCACATATCACAATAGTTATAATTATCTAGTGAAAACAATTAGGAACTACATTAAATGATTAACACCTAATTAGGGGATACAGAAAATTAGCTTTAGACGGACATGTTGTGTGGGCTTTTTCAGAACAGAGAGAGAAAAATGCATACGTTGCAATGTTATATTTAATCTGTGGTTGCAATAGACACTTCAACTTCAACTTTTTGCTAAATGGCTTCTGCATCTGGTTTGACTGTTGACGTTTTAGATACCACCATTTCTTCAACTCTATTAAATTTAATGAATACTTTTAACTTTCATCAACAGGTAAAAGAACCGACGAGAATATACATTTCCAAAAAAACTAACATAGTCAAATCTTCTTGCATAGACCTTGTTTTCACAAATTTTTACGACAAAGATTTAAACGTTAGTGTTAGAGAGTATGGTTTTTCTGATCATAAGGGAATTATGATAAATATGCAAAATCGAAAAATAAGTACACGGAAAAGCTGGGTTATAGAGAAAAGAATTTTCAGTGAGAAAAACATGCAAAATTTTATAAATGTTTTGAAAACTACAGATTTTGCCTCAATGATTTCCCGTGAAAATAACACAAATGAAAATTACAATTCATTTAGTGAATCAATGGTCAATATTTTGAATAAATGCATACCGAAAGTAAAAATAAAATTAATACAAAATAATAAAAAGCTGTGGTTAACGAAAGGTATAAAACTGTCTTGTAGAAACAAACGATTACTAAAACTTTTCAAATCACAGACAAACAATCCTATTTTAAATAAAAACTATAGGCTATATGAAAAAATATTAAAGAAAACAGTAACATCATCTAAAAAAATACAAAATATAAATAAAATGAAAAACTCAGATAATAAAATAAAGACTATGTGGCACATTGTAAAGGAACAAACGAATAAACTTCCGTCTAAAACCAGAAAAAACATAAAATTAAAGTCAAATAAAAAAGAAATAGAAAATCCAGAAATAGTAGCAAATTTATTTAACCACTTTTTCACTTCTGTGGGAAACAGTGAAGGAACATCGACGCCAACTGGTCAACCACCTATAACCCGCGCTGAAAATTCTATGTTCTTACAGCCTGTTACCCCACTCGAAGTGTATAAAATAATCCAAAATTTAAAAAATAAGAAAAGCTATGGCCACGATGAACTACCGCCCCTACTTATTAGAAAATGTGCAGAACAACTTGCACTACCCATCTCTTACATCATAAACCAATCTTTCACAGAGGGTAAAGTACCTGACTCGATGAAAATGTCCGTCATAAAACCCCTATATAAGAAAGGCGACCAAACAGATTTAAATAATTATAGACCAATAGCCCTACTACCTACCTTTTCAAAAATTATAGAAACCGCAATGTCGAAACGTCTATATTCATATTGCGAAAAATATAAAATATTTAATGACTGTCAGAACGGCTTTCGAAAAAATAGATCAACATCTTCTGCAGTTTACAAATATGTAAACGAAATTTTGAACATAATAGACGGAAAAAACTACGCTGTTGGGATTCTACTCGATATGAGTAAGGCTTATGATAGAGTTCTCTACCCCATTCTATTAAACAAATTACAATCTATTGGTGTCAGAGGTCCAGCCTTTGAATGGTTTGTCTCCTACCTTGCGAATAGAAGCCAATATGTCGAGATAGAACACCACGACCAGTACACAGGAAACATTTCTAAAATCCCATCTACGATAACTAAAGTAACAAAATCTATACCCCAAGGTAGTGTACTAGGGTGTATACTATTCCTAATATATATAAATGACTTACCCGCAATAATTGAAAACCCTTGCTCTCTGTTTGCTGATGATATATCTGTAGTTTTCCCGTGTAAATCAAATACATCACTAAATAACCTTCTTAAGGGTCCGGCGACGGATGAATTTCCCATACAAACGTAATACCAAAATGATTTTTAATTTGAGCATATTTTCACTATGGTCTGCTATTATTTGTATTAAAATAGTATTTATCTAGGTTCCTGACACAATTTTTGTTTAAAATACCTTTCTGAAATGAAATTAAACGTAATTGCATTTTTACATCAAATAATGAATGTTGTCATAGTAATTGTATAGATAAGTATTTTGAAATAATCTTATGGCAGGAACCTGTATAAATACTATTCTAACCCAAATAATAGCAAACCATGATGAAAACATTCTCAAATTACAAATCATTTTGGTACTACGTTTGTATGGGAAATTCATCCGTCGCCGGACCCTTAATGCCACCTTAACAACTATAGACAATTGGCTAGGAGATCATAATCTTGTAATTAATTATACAAAAACAAAGTTACTTCAATTTAGACCATATCAAAAAGCTCCCTTAGATATTAAATTCTCCTTTAGGAATATTATTCTGGAAAACGTTCATTCGTACCCCCTCTTAGGTCTTAATCTTGATTCCAATTTAAATTGGAAAGAACATATCAAAAAAATTACAGCTAAACTATCTAGATTCACATACGCTCTTTTTGAACTAAAAAAAACTACAGACATAAAAACGGCAACCACTGCTTATTACGCATACGCTCATTCCTGGCTACAATATGGAGTCATTCTGTGGGGAAATAGTGTAGATGTAAATAAACTGTTCATTTTACAGAAGAGGTGTATACGTATTATCCATCACCTAGACGACATGGTAAGCTGTAGACCGTATTTTATTAGTGAAAATATATTAACACTTACCGGAATATATATATTAGAAGTAAGTATTTTTGTAAAAAAAAATCCAAACCTCTATAAAGTTCATTCCAGACCACAAAATCTGAGGCCCTGCAATAGACTAGATAGACCCTTCTCCAAACTTCAAATGTTTCACTCAGGACCTTACGCCATGTCTATCAAAATATATAATAAAATACCTCCACAAATACAAAATGAAACGAATATAAATAAATTTAAATCAATCTTGAAAAATTTTTTAACTAAACACAGTTTTTATTCTTTACAAGAATTTTTGGATTTCTAGTCGGTTCTTTGTATAGTTAAGTTACAACCTTTAATATACCTGCCTACCGACTTACTATTAGATTTTATTAGATTTAATTAGAATAGCACTAGATTATAATAATTTTTTTTTATTATTCTTTAAATTTTTATTTTGTTTTAATGTGTAATATTATTTAATTAATGACATAAAATGTACATTAGCCACCTAGCATTATATTAGCATGATAATTGCAGTGCCCTAGCAGGGTGCATGTTTGAAACTTACCTACTATCTTTAAGACCCCCTGTACAACATGTTTGCAATAAAAAATTGAGTATTGGGTATTGAGTATTGACACAATTCTGCCAATGTCCGTCTCATGATAGCATCGCAAGCTTTATGAAGTGAGTAACAATCTATATAGATTGTTACTCACTTCATAAAGCTTGCGATATGTATGTATTGTACAGTAGGTATTTACAAAAAAAAAACTCCACTAAACTACAAAACAAAAGGAAAAAAAACCTCATAACTGCGGGATAATCAAATTTACAATAAATAAATACTCTCTCTCTCTTTGCGTCGATATCCTCAGTGCTGAGGGTCGGGACCTTTATGTAGGACCTTGGAATGCACGATGTGTCTCCATCGGGGTCGGTCTTCCGCAGCGCGGATAGCGTCGTTCAAAAATAAATACATATAGGTAAAAACCTACTACTACTTCTACTTATTACAACTTTATATCATTATTATAATGAATTTACATGAGGCATAGTTAACTTTAGGAGAAAAACAGAGAGATAAAATACATTTCATAGAAGTTGGAAGAGGAACATCAGGGGGAAGGGAGTCATATAAAGAGAGAGAAACAATAGGCCAACTGAAAAAAATGTGATCCACGTGACCTTCATCTATGCCACACTCGCATATGGAATGGTCCCTGATCCGAAGTCTCGCAAGGAAGACAGGAGTGCAAGAGTGAGAACGGTTTTTAGAGTCGAGTACTGTCAGTATCATCGAGACAACATTGACAGATATAAAGCATTGATTTATTCATAGATCCGTAATAAAATCTTAGTCTCTTATACAAGTTGAATGTTGTACCAATCAATTACCAATACATAGTATGGTTCAATATTCCAACAAAAAAAGCGTCCGTGTGAACAGTCATGTCAAGAACGTTATGGTACTTCTAAACGGGCTACACTTTTCTGCATTATGTGGCTGCAATACAATGGCCGGCAACATTGCTCGCAAATGTGATTTTTCTGTTGGGAGTCCTTAAATAAATAAATAAATAAACATTTTAGGTGTGGCCAGTATGGCCGGGCGATCGCTGACCGATCGATTTAACTGTATTATTGCCCAGCCAGTTCTATTGTTCTTTCAATCGCTCCCTAAGTCCCTATTGAAATGGAATAGGGAATAAATAGGTCATCTTTACCATCTACCAACATGAAGTTTGTTAGGTATGATGAGTGATGCTTTGCTTTGACTGTTCTTTGTTTTTGGACGCAGCACATGGCCCGGCCATAGACTAGTTAGTATACTTCGTTCTTGTCTTGGGCCCGGCCATAGATTGCTCGGACATCAGTCGTCAGTATCAGTCAGTGTTCGATGTGGTTCGAGCAATATTTTTGTAATGGCCGGGCAAAATTAGTTGCCAATAGTGCAGCCATTATTTGCAGAAAAGTAGGTACCTATAGCCCGTTTAGAACTTTTAGAAGCACCTCTCTTGCGCCAAAACGTCGGGATTTAACGCAACGCTTTTTTTGCTCTCGAGTCTCGTGCTCTGAGTACCTACTGAAGAGTTATGCCATGTGATGTGTGTTGCCATCAGCATAATAACAAAACAAAGAAGTCAATCGAATTCGAAGTAACCTAAAAAACCATGTAAATATTTGTTTGTTTAGTTTTTATTCTGATTCTTCAAGTTTATAAGTATTCGAAGAAAACTTCCCACTTTTCTGGAAAAAAGAGATTGTTGAAATGAGCGTAACCAGGAAGTTCTTAAACTGGTACGCGCGATTGAGTCCTAGCCGTGGCGTGAGGAAGCCTCCCTTCGAGCATGTAGTTCAAATCGGCGACCCTAGACTCCGCAGGGTTTGCGAGCCAGTACCGATTGATAAAATTAAAACCAACGAAGTTCAGACTGTGATAAAAAAGCTAGAACATGTCCTCAAAAAATACAAGAGCTTAGGGATGTCAGCTCCTCAAATTGGAGTGAATATGAGAATATTTGTTATCCAGTTCACGCCGGCTCAAGTTTCTAAAGTACCTGAGAATATTGTCAGGCTACGAGGTTTGGAAGTTGTACCTTTCAGTGTGAGTAAGTAGGTATATCTTATCATCCACGCCATTCTGCCCACTGAAATATAATTCCTGCCTTTAGGTCTCTTTACCTGGGCAGATTCCTAATTGGTATTGCCTAGTTAAATGATATTAAAGTTGACTATAGTATATATTTTGGTGATTCATATCTAGAAGAGTAAGGAGCCATTGGTTTCAGGTTTTCATTAATCCAAAAGTGAAAGTGGTAGACTTCAATAAATTATTACACACTGAAGGATGTGAAAGTGTCCAAGGCTACGAGGCAGAGGTTCCAAGATATAAACAAGTGGAAGTCTCAGGTTAATATAACCAATATTTATTGTGATTAACTCCCATAGTATTCATTAACGCTACCCGTAAACTGTCCACCGGCCACCGCCACTTGTGGCTTTGAGCTCTGCCGCAACAAGATACTGCTGTAGCGAGTGCCCGGTGAAGCGTGTGCAGCGAGTTACTAAAAAATGTATGGAAATGCATTTATACAGCTTGTTGCTGCCACTGTTGGTGCTGACGATGGTCCGTTTGTGCCAAGCCTAAATCTAAAGGAAGTAATTTTCCACAGGATACAATGAAAACGGTGAACAAACTAGCAAAGTGTTCCGAGACTGGGCTGCAAGGATAGCCCAGCATGAGATGGAGCATTTAGATGGAAAGCTGTACGTGGACTCCATGGACCGCAAGACATTCACTTGCACTTGTTGGGAAGAGGTGAATTTGTCTAAAGGAAAAGTTGTTATACCTTTTTCACCATAATAAAAACTAGACAGTATATTTTAAAGCATAGGTTTATTTAATCACTATTACCGATTACAAATAAGCAATAAAGTACCAGCTAACTAAATACTACCTGTCTTTTGAATTCAATAAATATTTTTGTAATGAATATAAAAATATGTAGGTATTCTAAGCTAAGCCTAACAATGACACTAATAAGTGCTTAGATTTACTTTAGATACTTAAATATGAGAATAGAATGCTGATATTTTCTCCATATTTAGAACAATTTGTAGGTAAACAAGAATCAGAAACCTTATTCATCAGTCCAGTTATATCTTCTCCAATCACATTAGATTCCATTCTTTAGCAATTCACTAAATAAGAACATTTAAAATAAAAACATTAACATTATTATGTGCTTGTAAACAATGTAGGTATTATACTTAAATTACACAAACATGTTTATTGAGATATTAATCAAATTCCTACTAATAATATTATAAAGGCAAATGTTTGTAATAATTATGAAGCCACCGAGTAGAATGTTGAGTAGTTATAGAAGCCTAATTTTACGATGTTATATAAATATCTATATAGAGAAATTTTTTTTTTATGAATTTACACGAACAAATACATGAATACTGTTTACAAATTAAATATCTAATTTAACAAGCTACACACTTCCACTGAGAAATGTTTGATTCTACCGTAAATACCAAATAATAATTTTATTTCCACTTTGATCTTGAAACACAAATGGTCTTTTCTATTTTATTTAGGATTTTGTTTGCAACTAGCAATCTTTCTAGAGCTTCCACCCGCTGTGGATGTCCCAGTATAGCAGTTATCTGAAAAACATGACAAGATTTGTTTCTGTTAAATGATGTAGAGCTTGATCGGTAATGTAGGTAACATTATTTCCCTATTCAGAGATAAACTGTAGGTATGGTGCCTATGTGCTTAATTTGTGAGCCATGAGCAAGGCTGGCCAATAGATTTTCCAGGTGAGCAAAATTTCTTAGATTGTGTCGGCCCCGGACCACTACTACTATACTACTTTATTCATAAGGAAATTTGTAACTACATAAAAAACACTAAATATGCTTTAATTTACTAAGAAAATTATAATATAATTATTATTTACAATTGAAACAATTGAGCTAACTGCAGACTGTTGCAAACAATCTACAGGTAGCTCAACTGATCCATATCAATACCAGTCGGAAGCGTCCCCAAGACGCTGGCTGCATTGCCCCGCTGTATGGCAATGCTGATGCGCTGTGCCAGATACTGACCAGCTCTCGGGTCACGCGTCGCTTCGACCAGACGCTCAGATAATTTTTTGAAAACCCGAAGAGCCTCGGTACCCCACGGACCTAGGGTCTCGACTCCAAGAGGAGCAAATGTGTAGGCTCTGTCGAGACCTGCATATTTGCGCCTCTTGAGATCTTCGGCCAAATCTGCCGCCGCGCCTGCCCTCACGGATGTCCTCGGAAGATGGGAAGGCGCAAGTGTGTCGACGCATGTAGCGTACCACACAATGGGCCTCCCCAACTCCCATGGGACTAGTGTCATACCGTCGGGCCTTTTACCATCGTCACGTAACAGACCATTCGGTTCGAGAATAGCTGGTACGTTAGCGGTGACAAAGGCCCGCCGGATGATGTCGTTAAGGCTGGCGTGGCGAGATATCCGACCGGCTGCCCTAGTACACGATAATCCGTGATGACCAAGCTGTTCGACACCAGTACCGCACTGGCATTGATGAGGCGCGCAACACCTTGCACCCAACCGAAGACATGTTGCGATACGGAAAGTTACGGGATCCAATAAAGTACCAGTGTTATATGAAGGAAATGCTTGCAACCAATGTCCTGACTCCCATTTAGAAACGGCCAGGAGGCGGGCACGATCCGTAGAGCTGGAGCACGTTTGTAACAAACAATTCCGTGTCAACTTACTATGTGTTAATTTACTTGATTTTTACATGAAATAAATTAATGTACCTAATTAAATAAAAATTTAAATGAATCTGTGAAGAGGTTTTCCTGATACATAGATAGAAAACACTTTATTATACCACACAAATACAGGAAACAATGCAAAGAAAATGCTTAGAAAAAAGGAAGTATAAAGGGCGGCCTTATCGCTAAAAGCGATCTCTTCCAGGCAACCTTGGGATGGACTGGAAATGAAAGAACAAAATAGACAGTGGCACTGAATAAATATATAGATAGATACCTACTTAAAAAAAAGGAAACAAATACTTACACTACATACCTACTGATAGTAAGTTTTTATAGAAATGGTTACCTCAACCTCAACAGTCTGTATTGGTCCACTACTGGACGCAGGCCTCCCCCTGATAAGTAAAAATTCCCCCTGAGTCACCAAACTACACTAATTTATAATAACCAACAAGGAATTACATTAATTTGATTACCAGAAATCAAATAATATCGCAAAAATTTCCGATTTCGACGGGATTTGAACCCGCATCCTTCCGTCAGTACCGGAATGTGCTAACCAACTACACCACGAGGTCAAGTGACGTCGGGTTCGAGTCCCGTCGAAGTCGAAAATTTTTGCGATATTATTTTGATATCTTAGAAATTACCCTGAGTGTGGGGTACGCACTATAATAACAAAAAACCTTAAAATTTGATTACATCCAAATGCAGTCGATCATTCAGGATGTAGAAGTAGCAGAAGACAATGCCCGAACGACGCGGATCGGTTGCGCTCGCCAGCCGCCGGCCGCCACCGACCACAGCGCGGGGGCGCGCGCAGTGGTCGGTCGGGTGCTGGCGTGCCTGGGTTTGGCCGGCCTTGGCCTAGCCCTAGACCAATAAACGTAACTTGATTTTGTATTTCAATTTGTATAGGTAAGTTTACAATTCCTGTTTATTGCTCATGACCGCACGATTTTGTCTCTGAGAAAGGAAAACTGTATACTTACTACTACTGTGCGGTGTCTTGCTGATCCAATCTCTGTTGAGTACATAGGTATATCTGTATCTTATGAGGAGAGGACTTATGATAGAGTTGGAAAGTTAGTTTAATCGCTCGCCAAGCGCTAGTGTGATATGAGATGGCTCTAAGCACTGCTCAAGTCGCCATTTTGAAACAGTTTTGCGTGACGACGCGATACGTGCGTAATCGCGAGTTGCGTTTCAGTTTTAGGGGGTACGTCTTATTTGGAATTCACTGTCATTTTTTAAAACTGTATGAAACAGTATGAAATGTAATCTATTTTGGATAATTCTAAAGTACCTACTTAGGAAGAATTTGGCGAACTGCGAATGGATTCCTGACGAACCGCTTATTGGACGAAACGCTTGTTGGACGTTTATTGCAGGAAATATATGTATATAGGACGAAAATTTCCACAACCGCACATACTAATGGGACTACAAGAAATAGTTCTCCCTCGTGTTCCCATTAATGGGACAAAATAATGGGACCACGAAAAAACAGCACAAAAAACGACTTGAAATCAGCTGAAACCCTATTGTGAGTCGGAAATTCCTGAATGCAATGTTAATATTTTGGTGTGTTCTAGGGATTAGTCCCGGGAATTCCCGTTCCCGAATTTCCCGGGAATTCCCGAAATTTTTGGCTGATTTAAGAACCGGGAAATCCAAAATCATTTCCCGGGAAATTTCGGGAATTTCGGGAAAAATATTTTAACTTTTATAGCATTTCACATTATCAGGTACCTAACCTACGCGGTATTAGGCAGGGTTGACATGATTTGTATCACTTGATATAAATCAATTGTTATTTTCCCTGCAATGAAAACAAAGAGCAGTCAAATATGTATGAGAGTGCCCAAAATTTAACTTCCGTGTACACATGCACAATGTACCTATACCTGCTTTATTGGTTGAGGATTCAGGAAATTCTCCGAAATTAATAATGCCATAAAGTTCAAATAATGCGAGTTGTCGAAAAAAAGATGCTTGCCAACATATTTGCGGCAAGTCATATCTGTTTTACAATTTGTATAAAGAACTAGTACTCCGGTAACTTTCTGCCCGCAACTTCGCACGCGCTATTGAAAACGTTTAAAATTTATTTTTGGAAACGTGCAAAATTTCAGCCCGATTCGTTAAGTAGTTTTGGCGTGAAGAAGGAACGGTACAAACTTTCATATTTATAATATATTTTAATATTATTAGCTGCGCCCCGCGGCTTCGCCCGCGTCTAAATTTCAGTTATTTATTGCACAACAGGGGGTTTGCTTATAAATAACTTTAGGGGTCGTTTTGTAAAAATAAGAAATACGTAATTCATTATTTACTTTATAGTTTATTTATACTGAGTTTAGAGTGAATCTAACCAAGGAATAATATTATCCATATAAACTTATTCACCCTTTTTAACCACCTGAGATTATTTTTTGCAAATTAGATTAACTTATGTGTTATTTCAGAACTTAAACTATCTACACACCAAATTTCAACCAAGTCAGTTAACTAGTTACTGAGATACGTGGTAACAAACATTCACACAAACTCATGCATTTATAATATTAGTAGGAAGTGTGATAAACGGACTTAGACACCGAAAAAAAAACTTGAACCAAACATGTAAGACAGAAATGAAAATGTTTCAATCTTGGTGTCTTTCCTTTCTGCTAGTACGGCTTTTCTTGCTATAGAGCCGTGACTGAAGCCAGCTCTACATAGTCGATTGCTGCCATCTTGCTCAGCAAATTACCTTGCTGAGCAACATGACAGCAATACTCCATGAAGTTGGACTTGACCTTGGCAAAGAGAAAGTACCAGAGTCAAGTGCATTGCTGCAATTTATTATCCTCTTTGTGCATGTTATTCTGATCGGCTCCGACTTCTGAACCTGTAAAGCGCGATAATATCGCCTGCGTGGGTATTATTAGGTAAAAATACCAGATACCAGCATCTGGTATCAGGTAGAGAATTCAACACTTCTTCGAACACAACGAATCGACCGTTTACGGCTGGCAGAAATAAATGCATAGTAGGAAGAGACCTCTGAAGTACCCCGACGACGTTGAACGCCAATTGATTAGACGAACAGTCATCAATGACGACCGACACGAATGGAAGTTATAATCCAATTTAATTTATTTTTTAATACCGTGGGCTAACAAAGAACACTTAGTCCAATTTTATATTTGTCTCCGTTGAGCCTGGCCACCGTGGCCTAGTATTTGGATAGAAGAACATTATATTGTTTATTATGTGGGTACGAAATAAGGTATTTTTAGATTGATGTTTTCGCTTAGAGGACTCGAAAAACAACGGGAGCTCCTCGGTGTCACTCTTACAACAACTCTGAACTTCTGTACTTTCATTGGATTAAAATGAAGAAACGAATCAAAGCTAAAACGGTGGCCACGAAGCTAAGCGTCTCATACTATACGAGATCAGGCGATATTTCACACAAGGATAGCTCAAGTCCGGCCTCATGGAGTATCCGCAAAGCACTTTGCTGCGGAACATGACAGCAAATGAATGTGTTATGCTGGGTTCAGTCAAGACTCTATAGAACGAAAAGCCTTCAGGCTTATTGTCGAACGAAGGGACAAAAGACATGGACCTATGAATTTATTATTCATTTTATTAACATCTCAAAAGAAATACAGCTTTAAGTAACATTCTTTATACCGCATAGGTACCTAATATCAGCGAAATGCCTAAAAAGGACGTGAAGTATATTAAATTATCTTATTTTGGTAGTGTTATAGCAGTAATTTTTTTTTTCGAAATTTCCCGGGAATTCCCGGGAATTCCCGGTTCCGACTTTAAACTTCCCGGGATTCCCGGTTTCCTCGAAAAGGACCCGATTTTGGAATCCCTAGTGTGTTCTACTTATAAGGTTAGGTTACTTAGTTGTTTGCATTTGATTATTTCAAAAACGAACAACTACTTACGGTGTAAATAAGTGGATCAGGGGATTTGTGGAACTCTTGTCCACAAATCCCCTGTGCGTCTTCTCTTTGAACCGGCAGGGGATTATGGCAGGCGATTATTGGAATAAGCCTATGTGGAGTACTGCAGTGTAGTTACCTGAGCGGGTTAGAGGCGAGTGACGTGATGCTGGTCAGAGACGAGGGGCCGGACGCGAGGCTCAGCCGGTCCGTCTCCTCGTCAGCCTGGTTGTTCCTCAGCTCCTGCAGTGTAGTTACCTGAGCGGGTTAGAGGCGAGTGACGTGATGCTGGTCAGAGACGAGGGGCCGGACGCGAGGCTCAGCCGGTCCGTCTCCTCGTCAGCCTGGTTGTTCCTCAGCTCCTGCAGTGTAGTTACCTGAGCGGGTTAGAGGCGAGTGACGTGATGCTGGTCAGAGACGAGGGGCCGGACGCGAGGCTCAGCCGGTCCGTCTCCTCGTCAGCCTGGTTGTTCCTCAGCTCCTGCAGTGTAGTTACCTGAGCGGGTTAGAGGCGAGTGACGTGATGCTGGTCAGAGACGAGGGGCCGGACGCGAGGCTCAGCCGGTCCGTCTCCTCGTCAGCCTGGTTGTTCCTCAGCTCCTGCAGTGTAGTTACCTGAGCGGGTTAGAGGCGAGTGACGTGATGCTGGTCAGAGACGAGGGGCCGGACGCGAGGCTCAGCCGGTCCGTCTCCTCGTCAGCCTGGTTGTTCCTCAGCTCCTGCAGTGTAGTTACCTGAGCGGGTTAGAGGCGAGTGACGTGATGCTGGTCAGAGACGAGGGGCCGGACGCGAGGCTCAGCCGGTCCGTCTCCTCGTCAGCCTGGTTGTTCCTCAGCTCCTGCAGTGTAGTTACCTGAGCGGGTTAGAGGCGAGTGACGTGATGCTGGTCAGAGACGAGGGGCCGGACGCGAGGCTCAGCCGGTCCGTCTCCTCGTCAGCCTGGTTGTTCCTCAGCTCCTGCAGTGTAGTTACCTGAGCGGGTTAGAGGCGAGTGACGTGATGCTGGTCAGAGACGAGGGGCCGGACGCGAGGCTCAGCCGGTCCGTCTCCTCGTCAGCCTGGTTGTTCCTCAGCTCCTGCAGTGTAGTTACCTGAGCGGGTTAGAGGCGAGTGACGTGATGCTGGTCAGAGACGAGGGGCCGGACGCGAGGCTCAGCCGGTCCGTCTCCTCGTCAGCCTGGTTGTTCCTCAGCTCCTGCAGTGTAGTTACCTGAGCGGGTTAGAGGCGAGTGACGTGATGCTGGTCAGAGACGAGGGGCCGGACGCGAGGCTCAGCCGGTCCGTCTCCTCGTCAGCCTGGTTGTTCCTCAGCTCCTGCAGTGTGTACACAAACTTGCTCCACTCGTCGTGCCGCGGCTGGGCCACTTGCTGTAAGGGGATGTCGACATTACATTATGGATTGTTACTACATTCAGCGCTGCTACTACTCCGCGCGCGACGATGCCTCATCTAAAAGTGCGACTTTTACATTTTTGAGACATGGGTAATTATGTTATCTAAACAGTTATTAAGACATCCAACAAGTTGTCACATAGTCACCTGATGGCGCATGGCGAGGTGGCGTTGGTTGGAATCGGATGGTATGTGATGACACGGTTCAAGAATACGGTTCACGGCGCGTTTTTTCGAAGCTTTTCAATTAGATCGAACAGTCGGGACCTGATCCTTGCCTGATTCACACCACATCATCACATCTTAAAGCATAGGATATTAGAATAAACATTTGTGTTATCCGTGTGTCTAAAGACAGTTTAGTTTAAGTATTTGAACATGTTGAGTGTGATCTCCCGCAATAGGACAGCTTATAAAGTAAAGTAAAGAGTGTTCAGAGTTTACTAGACTAGACCAACCTCGGACAGCTCATAGACAGATATATTCCCGGCATCGTCTCCCGCCGTGAGGAACTGGCCGCTCTGCGACCAGGAGAGGCGGGTGAAGGCTGTGGGGTGGTGCAGCGCGGCCAGCGGCACCTCCGTGTCCCGGTTCAGGTTCCACAGCTGCAGCGAGCCGCCCGCGTCCGCCGCCGCCCACAGCGCGGGGTGCGCGGGCGACCAGCGCGCGTCCGTCACGTACGAGCCGCTCTCCTCGAACGAGTACAGCGGCTTGTTCTCCTGAACAAATACAAACGTACACCACTCACCATCACCACACCCTTCTTTATCAACCTATTCGTGTTTTCGTGTATTCGTGTCCGTCAACCAAGTTACGAGTAGCCACCCGCCATGGAATTTGGTGGTTTCAACTATACCTACCAATAAATGTGTCCTGAAATAGTGACGCCGATGTCCTAAGTGCGATGTTACAGACAATTATCAAAGAACCTCCGAGATCGATGATAAATACTCTTGATTCTATGGTATATAAGTAGTAAAATTGCCTCTCTCAAATGATTAAACTTGTGAATTTGATTGCCTGAGTAGTATTTATGTTGTTTTTTGCAAATTGCGTTCATGGTATATAAAATGTTTACTTCCGTTTGTATTGGAAAAGTATAGTCCACTTCCATATTTTGAGTCTTTAAAACAAAATCATCATCATCATCCAATTATGCCATTTGTTGACCTCAACACCCATCTGCCACTCTTAACGGTCCTGCGTTACATTTCAGTACCTATAGGTACTTTCAATTTGTTTTTAGGTAGGTATATCTGTTATGTATCAGGAATTGAAGATGCAAGGTTCTCTGCATAAAAGAAAAGGAAGACCTAATAACAATTGGACTATTTCAATTTACTCGCAATCATGTATTAAGTACCTATTTTGTTGATTATGATATTTTATTAGATTATTTTTCAAAAGTGGTTTAGTAAATAACTAGTTGCTAAAGTATATCTATTATTTTTAAGAATATAATGATTACGATAATAATCAGAATATGAGATTACTTTTGCGTAAATTAATTTAGTCTACCAACAACATTCATAAAGAGTCGCGTTTAAAGTAAATTTTCGTTCCTTGATAATTAATTTCTACTATTTCTAGTCGGATTTGTACCTATTGACATCCACGTTTTGAACAAAATTTAATTGCTAAACGCAAGGATCAAGACCGTTTGCGTCGTAGTATTCGTGTTCTCATTTATTTTCTACTCTTTTTGGTCGCACTGTGCTTTTGAGTATGCTTTCCCTTCGGGGTCACTATTTCAGGACACATTTATTGGCATAGTTGAAACCACCAAATTCCGTGGCGGGGCTGCTAACTTGACGGACACACGTATTGACTACTTGTGCTAGGTGTGAGATGTGGTCGGAGGATTGCGTTGCGGGCCTGGCTGGACTCGGCTGGAGCGCCTCGTCGCCCGCCTCCGTCTGCAGCTGCCCTGTCTCAGTCTGTCTCAGTCGAAGCGCACAGCCAGCCAGGGGATAATCCATCTCAAGTGTGGCGATAACACAACAACATTTTTTATTTATAACTAGCATTTGCCCGCGGCTTCGCACGCGTATTTTCGGTTATTTATCTAAGTTAGGCAACTTATTAAGTTGCCTAACTATAAGTTATGCTGTGTTCTAAATGTACGCCAAATTTGATCTTAAATTGTTGAGTAGTTTTGGAGATCCTAGGTGAGAAAGATTCGTGTTTATAATAAAGGTGTAGTAGGGGTGAAGTAAGGATGTGATGTGAATGTGAAGTACCTTGAGAGTCCACAGCTTGACGCTCCAGTCCATGGAGCAGGTGAGGTAGAGGTGCGACAGGTCCACGGCGCCGGCGGCCGCGTGGCACGACACGCCCGTGACGGGCCCGGCGTGCGCCTCCACGCACTCGCTCACGCCCGCGCGCGCTCCGTACAGACAGCCCGTGTACACGTTCCCGTCCTCGGCGCCCAGCACGAAGTTGTTCACGTCGGAGTGAGGGAAGCCCATGGAGGTGACGGCGACCGCCTTGCTCTGGCGGTGCTGCAGCTCGAGCGTGTCCTGCGGCTGGCTCAGCATGTCGAGCGACCAGGAGCACATGCGTCCGTCGGTGGACACGGAGATCAGGTTGTGCGCGTTCTGGCTGCCCACCACGCTGAGGCAGTACACCGGGTGCTGGAAGAGCAGTGCACACTGCGATTGGAACGACTGTTGCTTGCTCTCAACACTAATCTATATGTTACTTCAGTCAGACGAATGGGATACTCAGTACTCAGTACTCACCAACACAAAATACCATTACAAAAATAACTTTTCATCGCATTTCGAATCTAGAATAAATAAATAAAAATCTTATTATGTGGACGACCGCTGTGGCGCAGCGGGCGAAGGTCCGTCTGCGACGCAGGAGGTTACGGGTTGGATTCGGGACAAATGTTTGTACAATTTGCAGATCGTACAAACATTCGTTCAGGGTGTTCTTGATGTTTTCTATCTATACTTATAATAAAACTGTAACAGGTCCAATTCTGTACATTGAAGATAATTTGAAAATTTTTTTTGGAGGGCACTCTATTATCGATACTGAAACCAAAACTGCAATTTTTTTCATTCATGTCTGTCTGTCTGTCTGTCTGTCTGTCTGTCTGTCTGTCTGTTTGTTAAACGCGCATCACGCCGAAACTACTGAAGGTATTGAAATGAAACTCGGCACGATTTTAGGTCATACTACGAGGAAGGACATAGGATACTTTTTATCCCGGAATTCAGTCAGGTTTCCCTGGGAGAGGGGATGAAAGTAAAATTCTTTAACTGCGCATCACGACGGAACTACTTAAGGTATTGAAATAAAACTCGGTACGATTTTAGGTCATACCACGAGGAAGGACATAGGATACTTTTTATCCCGAAATTCAGTCAGGTTCCCCTGGGAGAGGGGATAAAAGTAAAATTTCTTCACCGCGCATCACGTTCACGCCGAAACTACTGAATGAGTTGGACTGAATTGGTACGATTTGAGTTCAAGGAAGGACATGGGATACATTTTATCCTGGAATTCAGTAAGGTTCCCCTGGGAGAGAGGATGAAAGTAAAATTCTTTAACCGCGCATCACGACGGAACTACTTAATGAATTCGAATGCAACTCGGCGTGATTTTAGTTCGTACTATGAGGAAAGATACATTTTATCCCGGAATTCAGTAAGGTTGCCCTGGCAGAGGGGATGAAAGTTAAATTCCTTCACCGCTCATCACGCCGAAACTACAAAGGTAATGAGTTGGAATGTAACTTGGCACGTTTTGAGTTCATACTACAAGAAAGGACATGGAATACATTTTATCCTGGAATTCAGTAAGGTTCCCCTGGGAGAGAGGAAAAAGTAGAATTCTTTAACCGCGCATCACGACGGGTCTACGCGTCGTCCGATTTCATGCATTCTTTTTGTTAGAAACAGAGATGCAAGATCGAATATGACTAAATCAGTAGAAAGTCGAGTAGAAAATCAGTAGATTGATGAAATAATCTGTAGATTGAAGAAAAAAATTAGTAGATAAAGGGTAGGTAAGTTCCTATCTATTTATTTTTCCAAGACGCACCCATTAGTTAGGTTCCTACCTACTAAGGTGGTGGGTCTTGGAAAAATAAGTTAGGTTCCTGCCTTACATGATTTATGGTGGTTTAGCTGGTCCAGCGAAGTTTGGTTGGAGTCTTACTCCAACCAAACTTCGTGTACAATTAAATTAATTAATTATTGTGGTCCACTTAAATTAACTGGACCGCAGAAAAATATTTTTTATTGTGGTACACAGCCAACTGTACCTACCTACTAACGAAAAAAAATTACGGTGGTCCAGTCAAATGGATCAGGAGCCCAATTCTGCAAAACAATTGCTTCAGTATGACAATGGAATCGTCGCAGCATCATCACGTAGAATCCTTAGATTAATAAAATTCCAGATAGTGCGCGCGAGATAAATTAATATGTAGTTTCAAACTTGACGCGCGTCTCTCCATCTGCATTCATCATAATTTCTTTCATCCAAGGTGGAATACCAAAAAGTGTCATTCTGTGACGATAGCCCTGTCATAGTGAAGCGATTAGTATAGCAGAATAGGGCCCCAGCTGTGAGTAAGTCAAACGAGTAGGACACTTCTTAACACTGACGCTGGCCGAGTCGTAGCTAAAAGTCGTGTGGATAAAGAATGGGATTGAAGATGACAATATGCTATCCCCCGTAGACCCTACACGATTTTTTGGACGGCGGCGTTTCATATATGAGAGACTATGGTTAAATGTG
Source organism: Eupithecia subumbrata (assembly GCA_949316285.1). Taxonomy (NCBI): domain Eukaryota; kingdom Metazoa; phylum Arthropoda; class Insecta; order Lepidoptera; family Geometridae; genus Eupithecia; species Eupithecia subumbrata. Next base: position 17,684,087 of record OX438627.1, on the reverse strand, counting down.
AACTTAATTAGTCTGCAGGTAAGGCAATCGCGAACGAAGTCGCGGGTACAGCTAGTGTCTAATAAAAAATATCTATTTATGTAGTGTATTGTATTAAGTATATCAGTTATCTGCGGGAGACCTATTTCCGGCGTTGAATTAAAGCTATAAATAATGGAGGTAGATTCTGGAAGTTGTTACTTTTTAGGGTTTCGAAGATCGAAGATCGGTTTCGAAACCTCATAAGGTCTCGCTTTGTCTGTCCTTTTTTCCCTCCTCAATAACTCAGCAACTACTGCAGCTATCAACTTGAAATTTAAAATAATAGTAAATTTCTGCGCCGAAAAATAAATTAAAAATGAAAATGAATATTTTCCATACAAATTGTGATGCCAAAATTTTAAAAGATACCTACATGGTCATGTGGGGTATCAAATGAAAGGTATCAGTTTGTACATTTCAAAATAGTTTTTGATATTTTTGTAGGTTTCATACTTTTTAAAATATTACGAAAAAAGTCGAAAAAATACCCATTCCCCCCCCCCCCCCCCCCCCTATCTCCGAAGATTGCAGAGCGATCCATGTAAAATGTATGGAGCGTTTATAGACATGTATCTATAGTTTACAGGAAAAATATAGAGAAGTTTGAAAAAAGAACACTTATTGAAAAATGGTCAAAAAGGGGGTGAATTATTTAAAAAAGGGGGGGGGGACTACCTCACCGAGTGGGGTATCACATGAAAGGTATCGGTTTGGACATTTCAAAACAGTTTTTAAAATTTCTGTAGGTTTCATACTTTTTGAAATATTTTGAAAAAAGTCGAAAAAATACCCATTCCCCCCTATCTCCGAAGTTTGCAGAGCGATCCGTTTAAAATGTATGGAGCGTTTGTAGACATGGATCTATATTTTGCACGAAAAATATAGAGAAGTTTGAAAAAAGAACACTTTTTGAAAATTGGTCAAACGGGGGGGGGGGGGGGGGGGGGCTACCTCACCGAGTGGGGTATCAAATAAAAGTTATCAATTTGGATATTGCAAAACAGTTTTTCGAATTTCTGTAAGTTTCATACTTTTTGAAATATTTTGAAAAAAGTCGAAAAATTTGTCATTACCCTCTTTAACCGAAGCATGCAGAGAGATCCATCTGAAATGTAGGTTGGTACCTATTATTCTTAGGTATTCGTTAAATTGCGAAGTCTCTAGTCGCTACTTTTGGTACATATTTGTTGACAAACGTTCGAAACCCTCGGCGCGCGAGTTACCCTCGCACTTGACGGATCTTGTTTACCATGAAAATGGAAATCTACCCTCCTCTTTAAGGATCTTTTTTAAAAAGTTCATACGTAATAATAGTTTTTGAGTTATTAACAAACAAGATCCGTCAAGTGCGAGTGTAACTCGCGCGCCGAGGGTTTAGAACGTTTGTCAACAAATACAGTGGTGGTCACAGAATTAAAGACACTGGAAACATATTGAAATAACTAAGCTATTCCTCTGTATATATTTTATCAGACTGCCATTGTAACTTGCTGCACAATAATTTTTTATGTGTGTTTATTGTGTAATGTTAAAACTAAACATTTACAACAAAACTTAACCTTTTATTCGGTAAAACTTAAATGTAAGCAGTGCAAATAAAAAATAAGATTAGTAAGATCTGGCCATACAGGGTGTAACAAAAATAAGTAACCAAACTTTCAGGTGGGGTGTAGAATCGAACACTGAATTCAGGAAAAATATAAAAAAAAACCCGCCCTTTAGTTTTCGAAAAATAAAATAAATACGGAATTTTCACAACATTACGCAAACGACTGATGCACGTGTTTATTTGACATTAAAATATGATTAAAAGGTCTACGTACCTTGTGTACACCTTTTTAGCAGATAAACATCTTTTTACGGGGGGCACCCACGACCGGACACGCGATATCTCAGCAGCGCGCGCGGCGGCGGGCTGCACGTGTTGTAGTTATGTAGGAAGCTAGCCAATGCATTCCAATTTTCCCATTTCAATTTTCATCTCGTGGTATTCAATATCTGAATAACGCATACGAGCCATTTTTACGCACAAAAAACCGATAAGCGCCGCCGCGACCTTCACCTTGCGCTTGCAATGATGCAACTAAACGGCCATTGACCCTATGATAACATTTCTGTGGTATGACAGTTTGACAAAACTAACAATAAGCCTAGCATTGGGTGAACATTCGGATGAACTAAGTTTGTATACCTATCTCGCTCTCGCGCGCTAAAAGTTTGTGCCTTTTCTTGTCTCAATCTGGTGCTTCGGAAATGCAAATTGTAACAACTTTTTATGGGGTTCTTTGTAAGTTAGGTACTCACCATGTTTTTAAAGGTCAATGTGAAGGTAGGTACTTAGGTAGTCAACGATATGAAAAAATAAAAGCTAGTGGTGAATATCTTTTAGTAGGAAGGTGCATGCTTAATGAATGTACCTACTAACTATGCATTTTCTCGATAGAACGTGTGTAAAGACGTAAAATATTTTATTTATTTTTTAATTCCTAGAGGAAAATTGGAATGTATTTGTTGTACGTAGGCTCCATATCTAAGCACGCCGTGCAGCCTGTTCGCTTCCGCTGCAATGATGTCGCGGGTCGATGACCGCGGTGGCCGCTCATTAGGGCACCGTTTAGGTGTTATGGGCTTATAAAAGAGATGAATACAGGTACTTAGGCCATTTTTTTTTAATTCCAAATAGACACATGTATTATAGTCTATTGCCTAATGTTGTGAAAATTTCGTACCTATTTATTAAATTTTTCGAAAACTAAAGGGCGGGATTTTTTTTCAATATTTTTCCTGAATTCAGTATCCGATTCTACACCCCACCTGAAAGTTTGGTTACTTATTTTTGTTACACCCTGTATAATTACAGACACTTCATTTCGTAACAAGAAATTAAAAAAAATGAATTATCATTGAAATTATCATAGTATCTACTATTTCTAACACATTTTTATAAATCATTCCCATGCGTATCAATACTTGGTCGCATGTCCTTTTGCAGCAATAACAGCACGACATCTCTTAGCCATGGAAGCGATCAATTTTGTACAAGCTTGTACCGGAATTTGTTCCCACGCTTCTGTAAAAGCTGTGTAAAGTTGATCAACGTTTGATGTACGCTTTGCCGCCACTGTCTTCTTCACCTGGTACCACAAGTTTTCGATTGGATTTAAATCCGGACTGTACGGGGGCCAATCCAAAACCGTCACAAACTGGCTCCTTAAGAAATCTTTTACTACTTTTGCGGTGTGTTTCGGATCATTATCCTGTTGAAAAGTCCAAATGACCGGTAAATTTTGCTCAGCATAGGGCAGCATGGTTTCTTCTAAAATATTTTTGTACTGGTGTTTATCCATATTGCCTTCTATCTTCCTGACAGGTCCGACACCAAGTCCTGAAAAACAGCCCCACACTTTGATATTTCCCCCTCCATGTTTCACTACTTTCTTGGTGTACTTCGGATCCATTTCTTTGTTCGGGGGGCGTCTAACATATTGTTTTCCGTCAGAATTAATCATATTAATTTTTGTTTCATCTGAAAAAAGCACATTTTTCCACTCTCTTTCAGTCCAGTGTTCATATTTTTTAGCAAACGCTAACCTTGCCTTAACATTTTGCTTTTTCAAAAGTGGCACCTTCCGAGACACTCTTCCGTACAAGTTTGCCTCACGTCTCCGTCTAATTGTCCTTGCAGACACACCCGTCGACCCTCCTGCCCCGTATATTTCCGAGCGTATCAGTTCTGATCCTTTGAACGGTTCCTTTTTTGCCAACAACACCATCTTAGAGTCTTCTCGCCGAGTGGTTTTTCTAGGTCTCGGTTTTCTGGGTACGTTTTCGGTCGTATTGAACTTCTTGAAATGCTTTATAGCATTCATAACCATGTCCTTAGAACAGCTCAAATGGTTTGCGATTTTTCTGTATGACCAACCTTTGCTATGAAAGTTTAAGATTATCTTTCTAGTGGACGATTCGCAACTCTTGTTTTTTCCCATATTGTTATAAAACGTATTAATTTGAATACAAAAAGTAAAATGTTTTAATTAATGTCGACGTTTCATGCAAATACGCGGCAAAACAATGAAAAATCGTATGCAGTTATTTTTCTTTTTTTTTAAATTCAGATCACTGCGTTCACTGTCTTTAATTAGTTGGCCAGCTACAGGTACGTTAAAAAAGTTTGTATTATATTTGGATAGTGAGCAGTGTCTTAACTAATAAGCAACACAACTTTTTTTGTCCCCCATTTTAAGAATACAACGTCATGTATGATTTAGTAACAATTACATTATATTAAATATCTACATTGGCTAATGGTAGTGCCAAAATCAAGTTTATTGTGATCAATTGGGGGGTGTCTCTAATTATGTGTCCACCACTGTATGTACCAAAAGTACCGTTTAGAGACTTCGCAATTTAATGAATACCTAAAAACCGATACCTTTTATTTGATACCTCTTTTGAAAATTATTCCCCCCTTTTTCTATATTTTTCAACTTCTCTATATTTTTCCTGTAAAATATAGATCCATATCTACAAACGCTCCATACATTTCAAATGGATCGCTCTGCAATCTTCGGAGAAAAGGGGGGGGGGGGGTATTTTTTCGACTTTTTTTTATATATTTCAAAAAGTATGAAACCTACAGAAATTTCAAAAACTATTTTGAATTGTACAGACCGATACCTTTCATTTGATACCCCACATGACCCTGTAGGTATCTTTTAAAATTTCGGCTTCACAATTTTGTGGAAAATATTCATTTATTTTTCTTTAAATCTGTACAGGCGCACGAAATGTATTATTATTTTAAATTTCAAGTTGATTGCAATTTTTAGTGTGCAAATAAATCCTCGAGATACATTTTGTATACGTCCGAACGAGCTATCGTATATTTCTCTCATATTTGTAGAAGCTCGATCAAGAATGAACACCATTCAGAAGTATTCGACTATACTCCCTGATGTAGATGTACTCGTACTCACAGTGTGCGCGACGGAGGAGAGCGGCGTGCGCTGCACGGGCGTGCGCTTGGGCACGCGGTTGTCCCACAGCACGATCTGGCCGGAGTAGGTGCCGCCCAGGATCAAGTTCGGGTGGAACCTGGAACATTCATTAGTTTGTTGGACGGAAGGAGTAGGTATAGCCGGCCCCGACCAACACTCACGCAGTAAGTCTCACCTGGCGAAAGTGGCGCTCATAACCGGACTCTGACAATGGAAGATGTCCTCGGGCGTGGTCTTCTTGAACTTGGTGTTCCAGACGAGGCAGACGCCGTCGGGGTCGTGCGGCGCGTCGTCGCTGCTGTGGTAGGAGGCCAGCAGCAGCTCGGGGTGCGCCGCGCTCCAGTCCAGGCACGTGACGCAGCGGCCGCGAGACCAGCGCGCGTCGCTGAACGTGCGCACCAGCGACAGCCGCGCCACCGACTTGTCGTCGCTGCACCGGGGAACAGAACCTAACATTACTATACTCTACTCTACTGAACGTGCGCACCAGCGACAGCCGCGCCACCGACTTGTCGTCGCTGCACCGGGGAACAGAACCTAACATTACTATACTCTACTCTACTGAACGTGCGCACCAGCGACAGCCGCGCCACCGACTTGTCGTCGCTGCACCGGGGAACAGAACCTAACATTACTATACTCCACTCTACTGAACGTGCGCACCAGCGACAGCCGCGCCACCGACTTGTCGTCGCTGCACCGGGGAACAGAACCTAACATTACTATACTCTACTCTACTGAACGTGCGCACCAGCGACAGCCGCGCCACCGACTTGTCGTCGCTGCACCGGGGAACAGAACCTAACATTACTATACTCCACTCTACTGAACGTGCGCACCAGCGACAGCCGCGCCACCGACTTGTCGTCGCTGCACCGGGGAACAGAACCTAACATTACTATACTCCACTCTACTGAACGTGCGCACCAGCGACAGCCGCGCCACCGACTTGTCGTCGCTGCACCGGGGAACAGAACCTAACATTACTATACTCTACTCTACTGAACGTGCGCACCAGCGACAGCCGCGCCACCGACTTGTCGTCGCTGCACCGGGGAACAGAACCTAACATTACTATACTCCACTCTACTGAACGTGCGCACCAGCGACAGCCGCGCCACCGACTTGTCGTCGCTGCACCGGGGAACAGAACCTAACATTACTATACTCTACTCTACTGAACGTGCGCACCAGCGACAGCCGCGCCACCGACTTGTCGTCGCTGCACCGGGGAACAGAACCTAACATTACTATACTCTACTCTACTGAACGTGCGCACCAGCGACAGCCGCGCCACCGACTTGTCGTCGCTGCACCGGGGAACAGAACCTGACATTACTATACTCTACTCTACTGAACGTGCGCACCAGCGACAGCCGCGCCACCGACTTGTCGTCGCTGCACCGGGGAACAGAACCTAACATTACTATACTCTACTCTACTGAACGTGCGCACCAGCGACAGCCGCGCCACCGACTTGTCGTCGCTGCACCGGGGAACAGAACCTAACATTACTATACTCTACTCTACTGAACGTGCGCACCAGCGACAGCCGCGCCACCGACTTGTCGTCGCTGCACCGGGGAACAGAACCTAACATTACTATACTCTACTCTACTGAACGTGCGCACCAGCGACAGCCGCGCCACCGACTTGTCGTCGCTGCACCGGGGAACAGAACCTAACATTACTATACTCTACTCTACTGAACGTGCGCACCAGCGACAGCCGCGCCACCGACTTGTCGTCGCTGCACCGGGGAACAGAACCTAACATTACTATACTCTACTCTACTGAACGTGCGCACCAGCGACAGCCGCGCCACCGACTTGTCGTCGCTGCACCGGGGAACAGAACCTAACATTACTATACTCTACTCTTTTCTAGTTTAGAAGTCACTCTTTTTTGCCATCGGCGAAGTTTTTTTTCCATTGTAATTAAGTTTACATAAGTCAAAATGAGAGAAATACCAGAGAATAGTTTCAGTTGATTATTAGAAAAACAGTAAGATTAATCTGCATATTGGTGTAAGAAAGGATTATTAGAAAACAATGATAACGAACAACACAAAATCATAAAATTATATATCATAATTGTAAACCAATCAGTTAATCAGGGGAAAGCATTGCACCGGAGGTGAGATAAGTCTCCGTGGCACATGCCATGGTGCCGCGCAGGACTCCTCTAGGGAAGGTCTCCTTTGGGTTATATCAATCAAATAGGCTTCTAGATCCACTTTCTATTATAATTATAATAATATTCATCATTTATTTCAGACATAGCACATGCACACAGTTTTACATACACAAGTCCATAAAGCGAGAATCATAACTTAAGTAGGTACTGACACAGAAACAAATTTGAATAAATAAAATTAATATAGATTAAATTACATTAAAATTGATTGATTTAGATTAAATAAAATTAAAATAGATTTAATTAAATAAAATTTAAAGAGATTAAATTGATTAAAATGACAACTAAATTGTCGCATTTAAAAAAATAATTAAAATATGAGCCGTCGTCCAGTGCCGCATAAAGGGGGAGGCTGTGTCCAGCCTTCCTGCAATGACCTGCAGGTAGCTGTTGCACCCTGCGCATCAGCGACGCCGATCTCTTGCGCAGGATTGCAGCGAACCCGTCGACCCGCGCCTCCGCGAACATTCCCGATGCGCTACAGAAGCGCGGCAGCCCCATCAGCCACCGGAAGGCATTGTTATATTGGACGCGAAGGGCGTTCCAGGTCTTCTGCGTATGCTTGATCCATACGAAACAAGATCAAAAGCTTTTGATAGATCTAAAAAGCAGGCGTAGACAGGTGTGCTTCTGCTCGTGTAGTACTGGACGGTGTGTTTGAGGGTTAACACTGCGGTTTCAGTGGACAGTCCGACACTAAAGCCGAACTGTGCATCGTGCAGTTTAAGGTGTTTTTCTAGATGCTTATCAATCACACCGTCCAATACCTTAGCTATGACCGTGTCGAGCGATATCGGTCTGTAGTTGTTCAGGCTGGAAGCGTCACCAGTCCTGTTCTTAAGGATAGGAACAACCACAGTCCGCATCATAGCCGCCGGTAGGTACGAGTGCCCGACGCAGAGGGTGAAGAACATAGCGAGCACGCCCGGGAGGTGGAACCCCGCATGCTTTAGGTGCTCAATGCTCAAGCCGTCGTGTCCTGGGGACTTACCTCTCGTCATGTTCCTCACCACCCGCGCCACCTCCTTGGCTGTAATCTGGACAATAGGCTCGCCCCCGCGCACCCCGTCCTGCTCCACACCCCCGGACACCAATGGTGAGCGCACACATGCATGGTCCTTAAACCGGTTGGCGATCTGAGCGGGATCACTAATACCCTCCACACTCACAGGAACGCTCGGCTTCGGGTTCAGTTTATTGGTTTGTTTCCAAAATTTTCCAAAGTCCTTAGATGTATGGAGTGATGCAATAATATCCATTTTTATCTGTGTCTGATTATTTTGGCACCATTTGAGCTTTGATTTAAAATATAATCGCGAATTGTGCATATTTTTGTACATAGGACCGGTTGATGGTTTCCCGTACTCAACCCATTCCTGAAACCAGAGCCGAGCATCTCTATGAGCCTCCTCAACATATCTATTCCAACCTACGACATGTAATTTTTTCTTTCTATTCTTATAAATAGCTTTTTTACTATAACAAATAGAGGCGGAATGGCTTAAAATTTCTACTATTGCACTATAAAAATTATCCAATATCACTTTATGCCCTGCGTCATGGATAAGTAATATCACCACATTTTCTAAATTCTGATGGAAAACTTATCTCTCTCAACTTAGCTGTACATAGCTGAGTACACTTTTTATCTGCGCGCTGTCCCTCTCTCCCCAGGTAACTGGATTGGGAACAAAATTAATTGTACTAACTAGGCAAAAACATGTTTAAGTTACATTCTTTTGTAGTGGAAAATGGTCAGACCACGAGATGTCATAAATAATTTTAATGTTCGTAAAGGACTTTTTAGCAGCTTCTGTAATAATTATGTGATCTAACCATGACCTCGTTCCATGCGCATCACTAGATAAGATATTCCAGAAAAAAATTATATATAAAAAACTTATTTAAATTATACACAAATTTTTTGAAATGGAGAGACATGAATACTTCAGTTACGCGCCGCGCTCGGTCGTTGGTCCGCTGACATAATCATACAATAAGTACAGCATTCTCTGCCCTACTCGGCGTCCAACCGCTGCACGCTGGAACTCCGCTGCCAGCATGATGGCACAGCACACAGTACAGAATATAATGAACCGTATGCAGTTGACTTACAGTGCATTCTCCGCGTCGCCGGTGCCGGTGTAGTCGGTGTAGATGTCGACGGACTCGGCGAGCGCGCGCTCGATGACGCGCCCCGCCCGGTCGATGAACCGCTGGAACTCCGCCGACAGCATGATGGTCTGCTTCTCGTCAGCGCTCAGCTCGCGAACTGCAACCATTGCCATTACTTTAGGGCTTAGGGGCTGTCACTCCAAGACAAACGTCGTCTTTTATATATTTTGTTTATTAGAAGAGCCCGACACGTCCTACTGGCTCGTCTGCGGAAAGGTCACCAGATCCTCTTGTTTAGTACAACATATTTGTTGTAAAGTTTAAATAAATTACTCGTGATGGATGACGCATCGTTTACGAGATGTAAGCGCTATACTAAAACTGTGCCCCCTTTAGGGCTCACCTGAGAGGGATGGGGATATTTGTACTAAATTAGTGCAAAGTCAAACTTTCTGAAACAAAATGCGTACGAGTACGAGTGTTGCGAATAAATCTCTCGAGATAATTAATGAATGAGGTTTGTCCGCAAGTGAAGAGAGAGAAACAAATAAAAGTATGTCACCTTTCTTGTCGTTTTCGTGTTGGTTGTTCTGTTCGTGCGGCGCGTCGGTGACGGCCGGCTGCACCTCCTTGACGGTGGGCAGGCCGTGCGGGAGGATGCCGGGCGGCAGCTTGCCGTGGAACGTCTCCTCGTCGTCGCCTTGCCGCGCGCCGTCGCCGTCGAATGTAAGCACTGGACGGTGAATAAGAATGCCCCTTCCCCCCTACGTACGAGTACGTGTACGTGCGCTGTCATGCGAGGTGTGTACCTACTCTACGTACGAGTATGTGTGCCCTGCCGCGGCGCTGCCATGTGGGGTGGAGTGCGGCTAACTTACTGCATGTGTAAACTGATACTTTCTATTGAGTATATGAAGTCAATAATAACGCGATATTAACCACAATTTTTTTTCATACTGCATGTTAGCCGTACTTACATTAATCAAATTTCATGAAGTGACTTGATTGATTTGTTAAATTTAGTTTAATTTGATTGAGGCGATCAGTACTACATGAAAATATAATTACATAAGTTAAAACATAAACGCAATTTTGAAGAGGTTTATGTAATGTGTAACTTCATGATACTCGTCTTCAGTGTGAAGAGTAGAATGAATAATTGAGGTTTGTTTCGTGTCCACGGCGCTACGTGTAGTGTAGTGTAGTGTAGTGTAGTGTAGTGTAGTGTAGTGTAGTGTAGTGTACTACTACATGACATGTGTGGGAACTACTTCTAAACTGCTCTACAAATGTAATGGAATGGGAGAAGAGAGAATTAGGGATATCATGAGAAGTATGCAATTTATAACAGAGTTCAAAATCTTGATAATTAAATTTAGAAAATTGGATTAACTAGGATACTTTATTGCCAATGAATTGTGAATAGTTTTATATAGTTAGTAGAACATCAGCGGCAAGTTAAATATTATCAAGTAGCGTTCCAAGCCGTTCGAAAACTGCCCACAAGTGTCATGGAGACGTAACTAAGCGTGCGTGATGCGCTGCGCTTGCGACGCGACGCGACGCGACGCGACGCGCGACGCGCGACGCTACTCGGATCAGCACAACGCAACGCCTCAAACCACAGATGATTACATTCAAATTACTTCTACCGACATTACCTACTTTGAAAGCAAAAACCAAAAAAAGATTTTTCTGAGGTTGTTTCTATCATAATACAAAATAAGAGCAAGTAGGTATATGCGTTTCAATTTTGGTAAATCTTTTCATAAATTTATATACATAATGTTATCTGTGATTTGAGGAGGGAAACTAGCTACTTTTTAAAAGCAAAGACATGAGACTACAGTTACAGCAAGTCTTGTAGGCAGCAATAACCACCTCCATAAATCATCAAACTTATAAATATATTTACTAAAACTACAATGAAATAACATCACAGAGGAAATACATGCTGCAACTGATATCTATGATACGATACCCATCTCGTGTCATGTTATACCTTCGTCTATGAAGCAGCGTTGATCATGAAACATACATCACTGTAACTATATTCTCCGTAAGATTACATTTAGTTTCCTCAAAATGTTAAATTTCTTTAGATAGTAACTACGTCAAAAATTTAGATAGTGTAACACATTTTAAAAAGGGGTTTAAAGATTTTGACCCGAATTTACGAAAAAAATTACGAAATACGAAAAATTATGCCGCGATTACGAAAAAAAAAGAACAACATGGTGGCCGGTGTTAGGGTCACCTTCCATTGGATACAAAAATCTTCAAAGCCCTTTTTTTATTTCAAAGAAACCAAAAAAGTAGAAACTTTACTTTGATATAAGCAATAGATGAAGTTTATCTGAATATGAAGTAGGTACTTTTAGTAAATCTCAATTCTATACCTACTTGTATAAAACCTAAATACGGTGCAATGAACACACATTATTCAAACCGCTTGGAAGCGTTAAGACGACGCATTGAAGATATTGGCGTCAGGGATTTCAACTTTTTTCAGCAATTACAAGACATTCGGAATTTATTTTTTATGTTTTGAATTTTTCATGTTTTTTACTTTAAATTGGTAGTAGGTTTTCACGATTGGTTAACTTTCATAGCAGAAAAAAAAATCCCGAAAACTGCTCTATAAAAACATGGTTTTTAACTTTACAGGCAAACGGAACCGATTTATGCCTCTAAATTTTCTGTACAAATAAGTTTATACACCCTCTTCAAAATGGTGGTAGGATTTTTCATAATTGCCAATAGTTTTTATTTTAAACGAGAATTACTGTTTTGGCGCTTACGCCTTTTCGTTTCAAGCTAGTTCTCGCCTCTGTTTGTATGCAGGCGGCCCCCTTCAGTCCGCTTTTGACCATTGTCAGCGTCGGACGTGTGCCAATCGAGCTCGCCTCCCGCGCACAAGTTGGTCTCGATTGACACATCATCAATACCTATTATCTTCCGAGTAAAAAAAATCTCATAAATTATTAAAAATGGGAAGAAAGATGATTAAAGTTTCAAAAATAAAGATGAAAGGTCTGTATGATGAAAAATGTAAGGAAATGGTAGGTAGTAGTAGAAGTAAACGTTAAATTTTTTTTCCCTAGCACTAGATAGGTAGGTACCTAGTGTATCGATAGCCGTGAATCAATATTATCTTGCGAGTAAAATCATAAGCAACACCTTGAAAACATCGTGAAGAAACGTCAAATATTTTGCCTGCCTCTGCCTACCTATCTATAAGATATAAGTAGGTATTATAATAATTATAAAGTTTATTTTCTTTTTTGATCCTAGAAAATAAAAACCTAAACTAATTGTCCGAACAAAGAAAACCATGGAGTCGTCTTAGTCCGGTCAAATTAGACCAAAAAATAGGGGTGAGGTTACAATAATTCGCACCCAGCTGAAAATTGATAGGATTATTCAAAAGCCCATTATAAATGAATTGTGAAAAGTAATCATCGATCCGACACCTGAAAAAAAGTTTACTCGGGGTCAAAGATCACAAAAACGGGTGTTTCGCGATTTTCAGCAAAACGGTAAGTTTTATCATAAAATTATCGCGGTCAAAAATTGTAGATCAGATAATTATCTATAAAAAATGTCTTAATACTTTTTTTCCTAAGAGGCACCGTTTTTGAGATACAACGATTTACTTGTTTTACTTTAAAAACTTTTAACTCAACGCAATCAAAAATACTCAACCTCAATAGCCTGTATAGGTCCACTACGGGACGCAGGCCTCCCCCTGATAAGCGCCTTATTGGCTTTTATCTCAGGGGGGTAATGCCCATAATCCCCACGCTGGGCATGCGGGTTGGGGATCGCAGTTTGGTGGTAGAATTGTTCTGCAGGGGGTGCTGCTGCCCACCCCCGGTGGATATCCCTTAGTCGCCTCTTACGACACCCGCGGGAAGAGTTGGGGTGGTGCAAATTCTAAGCCGGCACAACACAGCTCAAAAATCAAAGCCGTTTATCTCCGAATATAATCTAATATAATATCACCACCGAATCCTTCCACCCATTTAGGGCATGCAAAATCGGAAGAATACCCAAATCCGGTTTTTGTTCGATTTTAGATTTTTAAAATAGTTTTTTTCGGTTTTTTCGAGTTTTTCGATTTTTATTGTTTCAATACAAATAAAAATGCTTGATTATTTTTGTAGTCATTTAATAAAACATGAAATCTAACGCCACGCTTGCTGAAAATACGATCTCAAAAAGCTCTTGATCAGACAAATTGTCAAATCGAATATCGCGCTCCAAATCTTCATCTATGATTTTTTTGCACTTATCAACCACATTTTTCCAGTCCTCTGGCGTGACATTTTCGCAGGCATTGTGCAGTAATGTGAGCTTTTTATTTGCTGTAAAAGGAGGTTTAGTATTATTTCTGGCTGCGTGACCTTTGACGTAGGCCCATATCAGTTCAATCGCGTTATATTGACAGTGATATGGTGGCAAACGGATGACTGTATGGCTTTTTTCCTTAGCGATCTCATCTAAAATGTAAGTTGGCGTACGGGGTTTGTGTATATTATTAAGTATTAACTAATTTCAGTAATTCATTTTTCAGCATCGTCTCGTTGGCTTCTATGCCTTTGCTTTGCAGATATGCGATTAGTTCCATTTTTCGGTTGCTGGACGTCGGCGGTTTGTTTTTTTGCACTGAGTGGTACGGAGCGTTGTCCATGATTATCACATGCGGCTCGTTTAAATTATTTAATAGTTTCAAAAACTTGAATGCCAGGAGGCAATTAGGCACAAAACCTGAAGAAGTCCCAGCATGAGCAATTATGAGTCTCTGTCCTTTGCCTTCGGGTACTTGGGCGGTAGATTCCGCTTTGTCATCTGTCCACGATCTTGAAACTGTGTGGTTTGCGTTGAGCCATGTTTCGTCCAAAAAAAACACTTTCTCCCAGTCTATATATAACATAATATAAACATATTATTAACTACAACTTTTGAAAAAATTAAGAACCTAGTTAAATCAAATTGCTTCGATTTTCACATTTTCATAATCGATTCATTATAGTCTGTGGTTAAGATGACGCACTACTCTATGGTAAACCAACCCCTACCACCAATAAAGTATGATATTGTCTTGCGTACATATTGACGGAATAAAATATGGAACTTCATGCGCGTGATTACTACGTGTATGTCAACGTCAATGTCCCGCGTATCATGCTTTAATTAACAAATAATACATAGAATAAATTAGAGTGTGGTGTGGTGTTGCCACTGCCGGAGAATTTATAAAAATGGTAAAGATCGGAAAAATCGAAAAACATCGATTTTGACTTTGAAAACCGGTTTTAACAAATCCAGGAATACATACCGATTTCCGATTTTTTCGATTTCGGTTTTTATAATACAGGGTGTTAGTCTAATCAGTGTGCCGTGCTGAAGGAGATCATTATTCAGTGAACAAACCAAGCCGCAAAAGTTTTTTTGCAGGATTTTAATTTTATTACAAATCAAACATCAAATGTATAAATAACAGTATAGAATTACAAAACAGCTTTATTTTGCGCCAGGCAGCTAAAGGCGGCTAAAGGCGTATCTGGCGTGGTAGGTAGGTGGCCTGCCACCCCGCACGCTCATACTGCGCTAACCGGTAGCGCATGTTCACAGCCAGGATGCCGTCAACATTTTTATCTGCCTCTGGCCCAGGGTTTATCCCTCGTTTAAAGTCAGTGACAAAGTATTCAAATCACTGCAAAACGACCACTTAGATCTGTACGTACAGGGACGGTGGCGTAGGCGCAGTGTAAACTCACAATAGTACTGCTGTCTCTTTTGGGTCCGTGGTGCCGTGCGTCTTGTTGTCTCGTTCCGCTGCACCGGGAGTTTAACGAAGCTTCTTGTAGTTTATGTTTGCCTGGTACTAGTGCAATTATTCTCGACTTAATTTTGGATTTTTCGGTATTAAATTTAATAAATTTGAATAAAATTTGGTGCACGGGTTGTAGACGTCTTAACGCTTTCGCGGTCCGAGAGGAAGAGAATTAATGAATCTTTTAAAGGGCAATGTATACGCTTCTACAGCTAAACTCCTAGGGAGTTGCAAAAATTATCCGTAAATAAATTGAAAAACATTGTCAAAACCTTGTTGTACAAAAAGGTTTACTATAAAATATCAGATAGATCGATAGATAGATAGAAAACAATTTATTATACCACACAAATACAGGAATACAAAGAAAAAATTAAGTATAAAGGGCGGCCTTATCGCTAAGAGCAATCTCTTCAGATTATCTAGCTAGAGGCTTGGGACGGGTTTTTCTCTAACTCGAAAAATAACAATTAACAGGCTAAAGGTTACTGTCGCTTTTTTACTTTAGTCTACATACCGAAGCGACAGAAATAAAAAATATCACTTTATATCCTTAACAGTGGTTAATTTTGTAATTTGACCTTTTCTAAGTGTACATTTATTGTACTTATGGAAATAAAGAGCTTTGACTTTGATTTTGCGCACTCAATAGACCGAGGTACTGGAGTGAAAGTAACCTCAGCAGTGTCCAATCTCCCCATAGCGCACAGGCATGCGACCACTGGCGAGTTTTTTTTTAATTTCCAAGAATAGATAGCGAAATGGGCAGCTCCTATACCGTAAACATGTACTTAGAGGTCGTACGCGTTTTATGGAAACTATCTGCTTTCTCGCTCGCGCAAGACGACGTTTTTAAAGATTTTTAGTGTGTTACTGAACATGTGATTCGCCCATTATTTTAATAATATTAAATATATAAATAACACATTTTGAAATAAACTTTTGAACTTATCGTGATCTTTGTAACGATAAAAGCCAAATACCTTTCGTTTTTAAAATGATAAGTTATGTTATGTCTAGTCGCAAACTTTAGGTACCTAAACATAGACCAGCTACTTATTCGAATAAAATTATTTTTTAATGTACCTGAGTAATGTCCGGAATTTCGGAAAAAATATTTTCGGAAGGAAGTCTCCGATTATTTTCACTGTTCCTCGAAGTTTAGGTAAATAAGCCCTACCTATTCCTATCACTGCTTATTACCCTACTTTTAGTTAGGTAACCTAACCTACCTACCTACAACGCTAACGAAGTTGCGGGTAGTATCCGTGCCGTCAAATTATGTTTTTTTATCGATATAATACCGCCAAAAAAAGCTTGCCTATAATTATATTGTAAAATATTCAAATGGATATAAATAAATAAATAAAGGTAATGCGACTCCATGACGTCTTGTCCCAGCGCGGCAACGCACGACTGAGAAGCGCGCTAGTTACGGCGGCGCGGCCCGACCGACGACGACGGCACGATTGCAAGCCGCGTAAAATTACCGCGGGGTATGTGCTGCTTGCGGGGAGCTCATGGGGGGCGTGGCGCCCGATTTCAAATTATTGTTTATCAATGCGTCGCCTTAACATTGCTTGGTGACAGAAAGCTTCGATACTTTGTAAAATAAACTTCCCGAGCTCTCCACTAGAGAGATACATAAATGTCTCCTGAATATATAAATATAACACAAAATGATATATTCATCATTAAAGCATAATATAATGATGACACATAATCAGGCACTTACCTATTAAATTAAAATCATTTCTGTCACATGCAACATGAATTAAATATGTTTTCTGTTCAATAGATAAGCAACAAATAGATGTAGCGTACAGAGTAGGTATAGGTACCTACTGTTTAAAGGCGTACTAACTTTAATTTGTATAAAATTCACATACACAACACAGAAATGAAATGATGATGGATTAAAGAATAATGTATAGATATATAATGCACAATTAGGTTATAAATAGATAGCGTTAGGTATATAGGAAGGAAGAGTAAAGTCGGTTACAAAGAAAGCATGCTAGCTAGCTAGAGGTCGGCGTCTACTTCCAGATGACCGTCTAGTCTGTAGGTACTGTATGGGTCGGAGTTGAAACCTACCTGTGAACTCGTCCTCCCACTCTAAACCCGGGTTTAGATTGTACTCGTCTTGAAAAGGGGAGGAAAACAAAAAACAATGTCAGTATCTTTCGACCATAATATAAAAATAATTTTAAACTTTATACATAGATTAGCGTATTAACAGTGCTTATATATTTTAACAGCATGGCCTATCCCGGAGTATATTTCATCAAACTCTTGTTATTTACACAGAACGACTGCTGTAGTGCTGTATAACCCAAAGACAAATAAATAGGCAATGACATAAAACGTTGACTGTAAACACGAGTTCATTGAAATACGGGTCCGTGTGTTAAAACTGTGCAGTGTGTGTTAGTAGTTAGTGGAGCGGAGGGGTAAGTGAGCGTGAGATGATACGGCGACCCGGTAACTATAACTACCACCATCATTATTACTTCATATTATTATACCTAGGTAAACATCATTATTATATTTGGTATATTTTAATTTGCAGCCTTGTATTCCCATAGTCGGAACCTTTCGTGGAGAACTCTGGAAGGCCACAAGTGAATAATTACGACTACTCTAAGACAACCGACTGGAGGTTATGTTATGATGCCGTGCTATTTAGCACTCGATCCCCGCGCTGTATGGAATTCAGATTTCTTGATAAATGATGACTAATTAATTATGAATCCAAAAGTACTAAAGCTTATCAAGTAATCTGCCGTACCTATTCATTGTTAGTAGGAGGTTTCTAAAAGCGTGGTACAAGATACCTATGTTCTCTAGATTATATACAAAAGTGTCTGGAGGAGTATGGTACAGTTCAACCGACACCTAGTTAATGTGACCATGACCACCGACACGGGATGGATGAAACAGATGTGTTAGAGTAGAGACGCGGCGCGAGAGAGCGCCCGCCGCCGCGCGCCCCCCCGCACCCGTCCACGCCCGTCCGCGCGGGAGGAATCATCACTTACCGTAGTAATCTGTGGCGTGTGCTAAAATGGGACAAAAATAAAAATAATAAGTCAGTTTACTCTGTCAAAGATATTTATACACCAGTGATAATAATACACGAAGGCCTGAGACGCACCCACTTACCCAAACAACATAAATAGATAATGTGCTAATGTGTGGTTTTCAATTCACAATGGTGTGTAGTACATTAATGAGCCCATGCCGTGTTATAGTGTCATTGCGAGTTGCCAGCACTTGCACTTGCACTTGCACTTGCACTTGCACTTGCACTTGCACTTGCACTACACAATTCACATCACACACACATGTCGGACATTGCCCAGTTAGGTATTTCAGGTGTAGGCTAGGCAATGTAGGCATGTGTTTATTTGGTATATATTAGTCACACATAAAAGCTTGACTGAAAAGTTTCTAACACAAATACTGCAACTAAAATATTATACATATTATGTTGATTTTATTTTATAAAACTTTTCGGTCTCACACAAAACATAATTTACTAAATTTCTATAACAAGCGAATTCTAAATTTCCAACAAGTATTTTGTTTTATCATAAAATATGTTTTGTAGTACATAAAATCTGTTAGCATGCCCACTTTTATTAATGGAGAAATATTTAAGAAATGTCCTGTTGAAAGTCCACCAATCAAGCAACTATTTAATTCTGAATTAGTAAATTTATACAGGGTTAAATTTAAAACACCAGCAACCTTTGGTGACCGGGTTCCTAGCATCATCATCAGCAACAACGTTTGTTCTACGACTTTTGAAATAACTCAATAGGTACATTAATTAGAAATTATTTAAGTTTTTATTGAACTGTCGTGACTTTTGTAGGTCTATGTTGCATTAAGGACGACGCATGCTTGCGAGCGCATATGCGCGCGCTGGCGATAATAATAAAAAATAACTTATCAATTGCTGACGGGATTTGTAGGCAGTAGGTACCTACCTATGTATGTACTGAGTCCACAATCCCGTCATACCTACTTGACCAGGCTTAGGACTAGCTACATTAAAAAATTAAAAACAAATAAGTGGTAGGTACGTAGATAGGTAAGGTACCTATGTACCTAGATCTGGTAGGTAGGTAATAATATGTTTAACATAATCATTCGTAACGTTTTAAAGTTTAACTAAGTGTAATATCAATGCTAGATAACTACACAGCTTTTATTCACTTTTCATTATTTAATGCAGGCGTATTTAAAAAGTGGAATAAATAAATGATCGATTAAAACATTGAACTACTATTACTAGCGTATGGAACGGACACCCGCGAACAACAACTTTGCGCCATGAGTTGTTGCCGGCCGGCAACAACTCATTTAGTCGTTCACCTACGCCCATCGTGACACCGCATGCGAATAAAACCAAATTAAAATGCCGTCTTGCATGTTAAAAACGTCTAAAAATGAATCAACTGCGAAGAAAAAAGATAGTGGCTTGACTTATCATCGGTAAGTAAACCGAATATCAACTAAAACCAACCAAAATTAATTTTTGTACATTATTTTCTATTGTACCCGACATTTTGTTTGAAAATCATAGATTATGAAAAGTGATTCGTACAGATGGGATGTGTAGGTACCTACCTACTAAAGGTTGGTGACAAAGGTTTAACTGATTATTATTTTTAACTCATATAGACGACCTCCGTGCCGCAGCGGGCGAATGTCCGCCTGCGACGCAGGAGGCTGCGGGTTCGATTCCCGTCTCGGAACAAATTTGTGTACGATCTGCAGAAATTTGTTCCGTTGGTCTGGGTGTTTTCTATGTATAATAAAAAATATCTATCTATGTACTATATTGTATTAAGTATATCAGTTATCTAGTACCCATAACACAAGCTCTGCTAGCTTGGGTCTAGCTAGATAATGCTGTGTGAATTGTCCAGCATTATTTATTTATTTTATTTATTTATTACTCACCCTATGCCGTCTGTCTGATCAGTAACAGTAGTTAGTTACCTACCTACTGTAGGTATCTTTTCATTATAAACTAAAGCTGTTTCATACCTAGGTAGGTAGGTAGGTATATTGTCGTCTGAACAAATATCTAAAGCTTTATAAATTTGTAATAGATTGATTGGTGACCTCTGTGGCTTGGTGGGCGAAGGTCCGCCTGGGACGCAGGAGGTGGGTTCGATTCCCGCCTTGGAACAGATGTGATAAAGTGTGGGGTCTAGTTAATGCAAGTACCTACTGCATTCAAATTCAGTTTTGTATGCACAATCTGTCTGAAGTGACCCTTCTGCGGTACTTGTGGGCGGAGTCGAGCGCGCCCCGCGCAGGCATCAAGTTGCGACACATTTTTTGTTTGGTTTAGCTACTCTAACTACTTACAACTCACTGGATTAAAATAATTATTTACAAATAAGACATTACCTGGCAGGTTCAAATCTTGCGGGTGTCGGTGAGTATCGCGCACATAGCGTTCAAAATAGGTAGTCACCTTGACAACCAAAAAAAGACCACACCTAAAAATCAGCTGTTCGTTAACACGATCTAACACTTGCGAACTTGATTTCACTTGAACAAAGGCCGTAATTATTTTTTCTATCAACAAGTCTCGGCTTGTGATTTCGCCACCACTGTACACCATTGTTTTTATGTGTCACCATAAATAAAAGTCAAGGGGTGTAATGGAAACATCGATAATGCAACGACGAAAGATCGTGACTTCGTGACGCACAAAGACATTCGCCGTAACGACTGAGCGGGCCGGGAGGCGCTAGGCGGCGCGTTTGAGCAGCGAGGTAAAAGGCGCTCCCCGCGCGCCGCCTCACCCCCGCCCAGCGCGATATGCCTACACTTTGCGATGCGCATAGAGTTAAAAACATTAGAACGGATAATTCAAATAATATTTTTGTATGGAAATAAAAAGTAGCTTAGTATCAAAAGTCGTAGAACAAACGTTGTTGCTAATGGTGCTAGGAACCCGGTCACCAAAGGTTGCTGGCCCTTTAAAATTAACCCTGTAGGTATATGAAGGTTTTCTTGTGAGTTTGAGCTACATCGGTGGACATTCTAATATGTAGGTACCTTAGTAAATGTTAATAAGGATTATATTACCTTTCCGCGGCCGCCACCAGTCCTCCATGTACCCTGCAAGCGGTGATGCATTGGAAGAGCAGCCTTGTTTATGGTAGCACAAACACAAACATTGGAAGAACAACCTTGTTTATGGTAGCACAAACACAAACATTGCACCAATTCTCATACAGTATTTACTTTTGGCACGGATCAATATTCAATTGAATGGGAGTTTAATCAATGACAAATAAAATGTGTGTACACTACACATACACAGGTGTGATATGATAACTCAATTTAGTCAATATCAATATCAATAGGTTCTAGACTTGAACAACATTTATCTAAGATAAAATTGGGACTAAGAGTTAGATGCAAGAAAAATTCCTGACACGGAGAATAATGAATATATTTATCTACTTCGAAGAACTAGATGCATAGGGCCACGGAAGTTTTAGGAATTTGAATGATAAAAATGTGAAGGGTCAATTGGAAGTCAAGCTAGGCTTGGGATTTTAAAAAGTAAATACTGTTTTATAAGTATGTACTACACAGGTGTCATTGCATTGGTTATGAGGATTTAGGGTCATATGCAAATACTAGTCAACTAACGGACTATAGTTTCAAACGCTTCCAACAGTTTGTTACCTATAGTCGAGCGGCAAATATTGTTTAATAATAATTATTTGCTAATGATAAGACTGTTAAACCAACACCCAGACATCAAAGTTAACTAATTAATTAACAAACTGATTGTGAAGGGTAAGTGTGCTAAATGCAAACTCACGAAACATACAGGGTGTTGTGTTCGGCACAACTTGTCATATGGAACCGGGGGCAGGTGGAACCAAATGCAATAGCTTGGCTGATTTGTTAAACCTGAAAAGCCTCATGGCGATACTATTTTTTTTTATTAATTTTAACTATATTTTTTTTTTGGGCAGAAGTTTTTATTCGCAAAGAAAATTACAATAAAATTATAAGAATAAAAAAGAACTAGTATTTACAATTGAAAAAATTGAGCTAACTGCAGACTGTTGCAAACAATCTACAGGTAGCTCAACTGATCCATATCAATACCAGTCGGAAGCGACCCTAAGACGCATTGCCCCGTTGTATGGCAATGCTAATGCGCTGTGCCAGTTACTGACCAGCTCTCGGGTCACGCGTCGCTTTAACCAGACGCTCAGATAAGAAGAGCCTCGGTACCGCACGGACCTGGGGTCTCGACTCCACGGGGAGCAAATGTGCCTACACATCTGCTCTGTCGAGACCGGCATATTTGCGCCTCTTGAGATCTTCGGCCAAATCTGCCGCCGCGCCTGCCCTCACGGATGTCCTCGGAATGTGGGAAGGCGCAAGTGTGTCGACGCATGTAGCGTCCCACACAATGGGCCTCCCCAACTCCCATGGGACTAGTGTCATACCGTCGAGCCTTTTACCATCGTCACGTTACAGATCATTCGGTTCGAGAATCGCTGGTACGCTAGCGGTGACAAAGGCCCGCCGGATGATGACGTTAAGGCTGGCGTGGCGAGATATCCGACCACCGGCTGCCCTAGTACACGATAATCCCTGATTAGCCAGCTGTTCGACAGCAGTACCGCACTGGCACTGACGAGGCGCCCAACAACTATAATTGATGTATCTCTATTTGTACGAAATAACATGGCCTAAATTTTTTTTATTACATCTGGCATATTAGCCATAACTAATAAAATCAATATTTACGTGAGATCTAGATCATCATATAAAAGGTTTGTACCTACTCCATGGAAATGTTGTGTACATAACTTTTTTGTGTTTCTTATGTTTGTTCTTTGGGTTAACAAAGCCACCAAACTAAAAATCTTAAAAAAAAGTGATGCTGATGGATGAGGGTAAAAATGCACCATTGCACTTGGTTAAATCTACTCCTACTTACTTTTTGGCACAAGTTCTATCGACCTAATGTTTAGTTCGATAAAACTTGTGCCAAAAAACTAAGCTTACAACACGATTGATTAGGAGAGAAAAAAATCGTTACTTTCAGAGTATTCAAAATGGCAGATTTATTATTCAAAAATTACGCTATTTTGAAACGCTTATTTTGATATGTTTTGATGTGGTTGTGGTGACACAGTCATGTGGCATACCATTGAAATGACCATGAAATTTTCAGTGAATTAGAAGATTAAAGACACTTTTTTACAGATTTTTTTTAAATTTAATCTAAAGAAGAACGCTCCTATTTAGATTTTCACTTTTTATGCATGCCCATAGTTGCTTCATTTACCAAGATCTCAGGTAAATATTGATTTTACTAGTAAAGGCTAGTAACATACAAAATTACATAAACAAATGTAAGCCATGTTATTTTGTACCAATAAATAATTAAAATTTCGAATAAAATCGAGAATTCTTAAAAATAGCAACTTTTCAGGGTAAAAAATCCGCTAAGCTATTGCACTTTGCTTCCTCCTACCCCATATCACAGTTTCCATATCACAAACGATGTGCCGAACACCCTGTATATTAAATGGTACATTATTATTTATGGTACAAATGGAATGTAAAAAAACGTAATAACATAAATTATACTGTTAATATGAATCAAACATCAAATCGATGAATGAAACTAATCTAAGAGTTAAATACTGTGGAATACTGCCTCTACAATAGTTCAGTCACTGACCTATTTCATTTAACATTTACAAAGTACCATCATTTTATTTCCACTGTATTGACATACAAAATGATACTAGGTACTATCGACCAGTCTCAATGGAGACTGGCTAACTGGCTATGTGCGCAGGACAAATTATGGAGCATAAGTGTGTGCGCAAACCTGTGTTTGCGCATCTAATCCGATGCACAGGCGAACCGACACGACCGTGCATGCCTCGGAAAGCACGCTACTACTTCCTGACTAGTGTGAATTTTTGCCAGAAAAATCCCTTTAGCAAGAGACCCGACCCGGGATTTGAACCCGAGACCTCACTTTCTAAATATACTAGGTTTGTCTGCTCACTATACTCGGTTCTAGAATCCAATATATATTTTTGGTAAACAGATATTTATGCATGAAACTTAACAAAACTGATAACAATAACAGTCAACCCCAGGGTAACAACTTAAAAACAAGAACAACAACTTTAACGACACGATTTAATTTTGTAATTTTTTTGTTTTATTGACAAAAGAAAAAAAAAATATAATGTGTCCAATATCTTCTAACAATGTAACTGACGGACTAAATAGAATAATATTTTGTTTACCTCGGACACTACCCTATTGCACCCGTGCAGCGAAAATGGTAGACACTCGAGTTCCAAATTATAAACCCAAATCCGTTTTGGACTTCCGTAATTTGCTCAGACAAATCATGCACCGACTTAATCCGGTGGCGTAAAATATTTTCCATGGATATGGATATTTCTTTGGTTTTACAAAAACAAAGTTACAACCCTACGTTTAAACCCTTTATTTCAAAAAATATCTAGGATTCTAGAACCGTTGTTCTTTGTTCTTTTTATGCAAATACTCAAAAATTTACCAATGGTTGCAGACCAAATTTTGACTAACAACAACCACATTGAAATTTGTTTATGTCAACAGACTTTGGTACGTAATTAATTAGAACCTCTCCAAACATGTTGTAAGTAGATAATGGAGGGAGAGGGGAGAGGGGAGAGGGGAGAGGCGAGAGACGCACGTACCGTCGCGCACGTCGGCCGCCGCCCCGGTGGTGGTGGTCTGCGTCTGCTTGGCGTAGGTGACCTGCTCCTTCGGCGGGATGTCGGTCGACTGGACCGACACTACTTGTAGAGCCGGCGCTTTCTTACCGCCTCTGTCAAACGATATATTACTGAGCTTCAGTGCAGTCAGGAAGAGACCCAGCCCAGCCCAGCCCAGCCCCTAATAGGTACTACATTTATAATTCAGTGACCTGTTCATTAATAGTAATAATAAAGTTGGACAATCCACACAGCATCATCTAGCCCCAAGCTAAAACAGCTTGTCTTTAGAGGGTAATTTTATCTAGTCTCGCTCGCCTTGTTGATATAAAATTGAATTTAATGACATTATAAATGTTGGTATGAAACTTACCCTTTAGGCCGATTTACACTTCAATAAGTACAGTAGCGAGTTAACTTGCGTCGACGGCGAGTGAAGCTGATAATATCATTTGAACGGCAAAAGCGAGTTAAGTAGCAAGCTGTTGATTAAGTTAAGTGGAATAGATAGCGATCCCATTTTCCGGCCGGTCTGATAATAACTACCTTTGCATTTCTACAAGAATCCCTTAAATATTATAGTTTATTAAATTCTATTAATAATTCATTTTTAAAATTTTGTACAAGTATAGACACTAATTTTCTTATTCTCTATATATATTCTATTAAAGTTTGGGTTTATTATGATATCATAATAGATATTTATTATTTATATCATGAGAATGAACATGAAATAAATAATAAATATCTTGTTTAAATGTAAATTGTCTATTTTTATCACCTTCGCTTGGTAGCTGTATACCACAACACTAGCGGTCGTCTCCTGCCGACAATGGCGTGCGAATCACGCCCGCTGACGGGATTTTATTTCAATGTTTCATCATCGAAATTTTTATACAACTAGGGGTTTTTCTTATAAACCTTTAATATAGATGTATAATAACTAAAACAATGTTCCTTTTAGGATAAATAAAACGCAGAACTAACAGTTAAAAGATTGTGTATTTCGTTTTTTTCTTGGAGCAGTTTTGGTCGTCTAATAACGACACTGGCGTAGTAAGCACAATTTGAAATGTCGAGTATAGACGACGGTGGCGGTCAAAAGGTTAAGCACGTAAATATTTGTCAAGCAATTCAACGTCCATTTTCTGGATTAAAACAACTGTTTCGGAGGAAGTCGAGTAAAACAACTATTATCGCAGTCGCGTAGACTAGTCGGTCTTCTTCTATCGGAACCGCAACTTATGACTACTGGGCTAAACCCCGTTTGGGCGCTACATATACTATTTATTACTTAACTGACCAATTTCTTAACTCGCTACTGTACTTATTGAAGTGTAAATCGGCCTTATGGGAGGCACGCTACCTTTGTCAGTGAGCGGCAGACTGGCGTCGGGTGAAGCAGTCTGCGGCGGCGTCAGAGACGTCATGGAGGACAGCGAGGAGAGCACGTCCTTCACTGGCGCTACCCTGCTTTAATGACATTAGAAGTGTTGGTATAGAACTTACCCTATGGAAGGCACGTTGCCTTTGTCAGTGAGCGGCAGACTGGCGTCGGGTGAAGCAGTCTGCGGCGGCGGCGTCAGAGACGTCATGGAGGACAGCGAGGAGAGCACGTCCTTCACTGGCGCTACCCCTGCTTTAATGACATTAGAAGTGTTGGTATAGAACTTACCCTATGGAAGGCACGTTGCCTTTGTCAGTGAGCGGCAGACTGGCGTCGGGTGAAGCAGTCTGCGGCGGCGTCAGAGACGTCATGGAGGACAGCGAGGAGAGCACGTCCTTCACTGGCGCTACCCCTGCTTTAATGACATTAGAAGTGTTGGTATAGAACTTACCCTATGGAAGGCACGTTGCCTTTGTCAGTGAGCGGCAGACTGGCGTCGGGTGAAGCAGTCTGCGGCGGCGTCAGAGACGTCATGGAGGACAGCGAGGAGAGCACGTCCTTCACTGGCGCTACCCCTGCTTTAATGACATTATAAGTGTTGGTATAGAACTTACCCTATGGAAGGCACGTTGCCTTTGTCAGTGAGCGGCAGACTGGCGTCGGGTGAAGCAGTCTGCGGCGGCGTCAGAGACGTCATGGAGGACAGCGAGGAGAGCACGTCCTTCACTGGCGCTACCCCTGCTTTAATGACATTAGAAGTGTTGGTATAGAACTTACCCTATGGAAGGCACGTTGCCTTTGTCAGTGAGCGGCAGACTGGCGTCGGGTGAAGCAGTCTGCGGCGGCGTCAGAGACGTCATGGAGGACAGCGAGGAGAGCACGTCCTTCACTGGCGCTACCCCTGCTTTAATGACATTAGAAGTGTTGGTATAGAACTTACCCTATGGAAGGCACGTTGCCTTTGTCAGTGAGCGGCAGACTGGCGTCGGGTGAAGCAGTCTGCGGCGGCGTCAGAGACGTCATGGAGGACAGCGAGGAGAGCACGTCCTTCACTGGCGCTACCCCTGCTTTAATGACATTATAAGTGTTGGTATAGAACTTACCCTATGGAAGGCACGTTGCCTTTGTCAGTGAGCGGCAGACTGGCGTCGGGTGAAGCAGTCTGCGGCGGCGTCAGAGACGTCATGGAGGACAGCGAGGAGAGCACGTCCTTCACTGGCGCTACCCCTGCTTTAATGACATTAGAAGTGTTGGTATAGAACTTACCCTATGGAAGGCACGTTGCCTTTGTCAGTGAGCGGCAGACTGGCGTCGGGTGAAGCAGTCTGCGGCGGCGTCAGAGACGTCATGGAGGACAGTGAGGAGAGCACGTCCTTCACTGGCGCGACCCCTGCTTTAATTAATTTCATTTTACTTACAATAATAAAGTAACATTAAATAATAATATTTATCTAATGATTTTAATGTGATATTTGTGGCACAATCAATTCACTACATACTAAATTAGCGTATAAAAAGTAATTCTTGCCTAATGACGACAGCATCTCATCCAGATCCCTTCGGCTGTCAATGCTGGACGCTGTTGATGCTCTGACCTGGAATTAAATAAAAGTGTAGATGTTGAAACATTATTTTATTCTTAACTAGCTGTGCCCGCGGCTTCGCCCGCGTGGTAGGTATTCTTTTTGTTTCATAGCAAAATCAAATTATCTTAGCTCCAAAATTAGAAATAGTGAAAATGTCATAAAATCAACAATGTGGAAAATAATAAATAGTGAGACTGGAAAGGACAGTACCTACGGTAATGATTACAATTTAAAGATTAATGATTGCACAATCAAAAATGACATTGAAGTAGCCCAAGCTTTTGAAAACTTTTTTACTGACATTCCAATCTCCACTAAGAATTGTCTAAATTCTTCTCAATTAATCGCCGAGTCATCATTACTCATAGAAAATGTACCTAAATGCTAAAATAAACTTATTTCAGCTATGTTGATGAAAAAGGTGTTAAAGAAGTCTTTAAACTTTTATATATAAAGAAAACTGCAGATCTCTGGGACATTTCTGTTAGAATTATTAAACCTTTAATTGATATGATTGCACCAGATTTAGCTTTTATATTCAATGAATCTATTGATTGTGGCGTATTTCCTGATCTAATGAAATGTGGTAAGATAATCCCACTGTTTAAATCGCGTAGTAAGTCTGACCCCACTAACTTTAGACCAATATCAGTCTTCTTTCAACAAAATTTTTCATCAATTGCTTAGGCATTTCAATGGCAATGACCTGCTACATGGTAAGCAATTCGGGTCTAGTCGGGGTAGGTCAACTACTGATGCCGGTGTAGAGTTAATATCGCATATTTTTGATGCTTGGGAGAAGTCGCAAGCTTGAAGCCGGCTTTTCACTACCTATGGGATATAATATAATATATATTACATCTTGGGATATAATATTTTATCGCTCACCATACATTTTGTACGAGACCGTTCACACTGTGCTATAATATATATTACATCCCAAACTATAAATATTTTTTCGACCGAGTGAGCGATATTTGAAGGTCATTTGAAGGTGTATATTTTACCTCACGTCCCCGGACACCGCGCCTCCCCCGCTTCGCCCTCAGTTTGAATGTTGGCGTTCGTGTGCAGACGTGTAAACTGATCATTGTGTGCTCCAAAATATATATCTTACAGTGTGAATAGCAATCGCGGGATGTAATATATAGCACAAGATGTAATTTATATTATATCCCATAGTCAAAAGCCGGCTTTAGACGTTTTTTGCGACTTGTCAAAAGCATTCGATTGCGTACACCATGAAACATTAATCAGGAAACTACATCACTATGGAATAAGAGACACCTCTTTGGATCTTCTTACATCTTACACACACATACAACTCGTTGTATCCTATCAGTTATCATCACTCAAGGTGATAGGATACAAAGAGTTGACATTAATGGGAAACGGTCTTCGGGGTTTTTAGTTACAATGGGTGTACCGCAGGGTTCTATCCTCGGTCCTTTCCTATTTTTAGTTTATATTAACGATCTACCACATCTTGTTAAGAATAATCCCGAGATTGTGTTGTTTGCTGATTTATTTATTTTTTTATTTATTTATTTATTGGTTTAGTGTAAATAAAATTTTGCTTAACGAAACTAAAACTAAATGTATAAAACTTACTCTACCTAATGTAAAACCAGTTTAGACTGATGTAAACGTAAAAGGAGAAACGTTAGAAATTGCAAACAGTACAGTATTCTTAGGAATAACATTAGATAGTAAACTTCAATGTGGCCCACACATAGATAAGCTATCGAACAGGCTTAGTTCTGCAGCGTATGCAGTCAAAAAAATCAGTCATCTTACAGACGTTGATACTTCTAGACTAGTCTATTTCAGCTACTTCCATAGTATTATGTCTTATTATGGCATACTGCTGTGGGGGAACGCTGCGGATATTAACACCGTATTTGTGCTGCAGAAGAGAGCTGTTCGTGCAATCTATAATATGAGTCCCAGAGAATCCCTGCCTGATAAATTCAAAGAAATAAACAACACTCATAGGAATATCAATCTATTCCCTAAAAATAGCGACATACATAATATAAATATTAGAAATAAGAATAAACTCGCTGTGCCCACAACTAGGTTACACAAGATAAATGTATCTTTTAAAGGGCAATGTATACGCTTCTACAACAAAACTCCACGTGAGTTGCAAAAATTATCAATCAATAAATTCAAACAAATTGTCAAAAATATCCTTTGTAAAAAGGCTTACTACAAAATATCAGATTATCTAGAGGATAAAAATGCTTGGGACGAGTTTTGCTCCAGCTCGAAAAATAACAGCTGTGCCCACAACTAGGCTACAAAAGATAAATGTATCTTTTAAAGGACAATGTATACGCTTCTACAACAAACTCAAGTGATATGCAAAAATTCAAAAATTAACAATAAATAAATTCAAAGAAATTGTCAAACATAATCCTTTGTAAAAAGGCTTACTACAACATATCAGATTATCTAGAGGATAAAAGCTTGTGATGAGTTTTGCTCCAGCTCGAAAAATAACAACTAACAGGCTAAAGAAGCGACAGAAATCAAAAATATCACTTTATTTCCGTGTCAGTGTTTAGTTTTATAATTTGACCTTTTCTAAGTGTACATTTATTGTACACTTATTTGATTTGTCCCTCTGTCTATCTGCCTGTCCGTCTGTCAACCCCCTTCAGTCAGGCGCGGATCCACCGTTATGGGCACGATGGGCATGCCCACAACCCTAAATATAAATAAATAAATAAATAAAATAAATAATGCTGGACAATTCACACAGCATTATCTAGCCCCAAGCTAAGCAGAGCTTGTGTTATGGGTACTAGATAACTGATATACTTAATACAATACACTACATAAATAGATATTTTTTATTATACAAAGAAAATACCCAGACCAACGGAACAAATTTCTGTAGGCCGTACACAAATTTGTTCCGAGACGGGAATCGAACCCGCAACCTCCTGCGTCGCAGGCGGAACTTCGCCCGCCGCGCCATGGACGTCGTCATATTCATATCAATTATTGTGATCTAAGATGAAAGACACTTATGTGTTTTTGGAAAACCCTTGAAAACAAAGAACTAAGTACGCCTTAAAATAAAAAAAAAAAACAATGAATCAATGAAATAGCACAGGAAAGATTATCCGGGCTAGCTCTTCTAAATATACATACACAAAGATGTGAACCTGGATATCGATGATAGTATCAACGTTTTCGCGAAAAAGAAACATAAACTTGAATTCGTAATTTTAGTAAGCACCTAAATAAAGTTGTTTAGTGTAAAATGTCAGTAGTTGTGATTGTAATGGTATTGGTAGCCTAATTAAGTCTCGCTTGGTGCATTTCACTTGCTGGTCATACTTACAACTCCTGAGATAGCGTTAAGAGACTTATTTACCCAGTCCAGTGCCTATATTGGCTTACTGGCTACTAGAAAAGAAGAAAAAATAATAATTTATTGATTGAAATTGGTTTTGAATTTAATCAAAACTGTTCGCCTGGTCTGAGAAAGTCAGACCCGGAAATGGACAAATTCGGGTCTGACTTCCTACAATGATTATTTCCATATGACCAAAGTCTGCGGAAAAAGGAAATAATCAAATTCAAAAGTCGAGTCATTCATGATTGTTCATGAGCGAGTTTGTACTCCGACTCACAGTTCACCGATTTTCGGTTGGCTGTGACCACAACCTTTTTTGAGGGCTGGATCCCCCTTTGACCCCCTTTCTCAGGAACGTGTGGACGTATCTCGTTCAAATTAACATCAAACACTCAGGTCCATAACTTCTTGGAGCCGCAATATAAATAAAATTTCTACTCACACTCAAAAGTTATGTCAAAACATTTTGAAATTTCCAAGGGAATCATTGCACACAAAACCTATAGGATACTTCACGCAAAGGTGAGCAGCAAGGTCTTATAGCACAAGTAAAGGAAAAAATCTGAAAACTATAAATTTTTAATTTATTCACTAAAATTATTTCTTTTAATGCTCACCATGGACCAAAACCTATGGGTACTTCCCGTAGACCTAGAATAATGAAATTTAGTAAGAAGCAAGGTCTTATAGCATAAATAAAGGGATAAATCCAGAAATCGTAAATTTGTAGTTTATATAATTAATTTTTGATTCTCACCATGGAACAAAACCTACAGGGTACCTACTTCCCATTGACCTACAATCATGATAATTTGGCAAGACACAAGGTCTAACGGAACCCTTAGAGCGCGAGTCCCACACTCGCACTTAACATTTTGTTTCTGTTTAACTTGGGCACTCCCTATTCATTTTTGGCTGCTTTCTGTTTTTATAACAGTAAAATCACAGTTTAAGCCTAAATGTAATGTTACCAGTGCCTCCTCTGCATCTTTCTGTTCCTTCTCGCGGCGCCGGCGATCCTTTTCATCACGCAGTGCCTGCAGCTTTGCCTTCTTCCTCTCTAGCTCCGCCTTACGGTCGGACATGCTGGACATGCCTGCTCTGAGACAACAACAAACTATTTATTTTATAGTTAATGTGTTAAACGAGTCTTTAACTAGCCGACTGACATGAACTTATGAGTAAAATAAATAAAATAAAATTATAGTCCACAAATGTATATTATCACTCGACAAAAAAGAGTGAAATTCAATAATCTGTTATGCAATCCACAATGCTATAAGCGGATCTATGAGAAAAATGTATTTAATATGTGCATCATTATCTATCTATACTTATAATAAAACTGTAACAGGTCCAATTCTGTACATTGAAAATATATTGAAAATTTTTTTTGTAGGGCACTCTATTATCGATACTGAAGCCAAAACTGCAATTTTTTTCATTCATGTCTGTCTGTCTGTCTGTCTGTTTCGTAAACGCGCATCACGCCGAAACTGCTGAAGGTATCGAAATGAAACTCGGCACGATTTTAGGTCATACTACGAGGAAGGACATAGGATACTTTTTATCCCGGAATTCAGCAAGGTTCCCCTGGGAGAGGGGATGAAAGTAAAATTCCTTCACCGCGCATCACGCCGAAACTACTAAAGGTATTGAAATAAAACTCGGTATGATTATAGGTCATATCACGAGGAAGGACATAGGATACTTTTTATCCCGGAATTCAGTCAGGTTCCGCTGGGAGAGGGGAAAAAAGTAAAATTTCTTCACCGCGCATGACGCCGAAAGTGCTAAATGAGTTGGAATGAAACCTAGCACGATTTGATTTCATACTACAAGGAAGAACACGGGATACATTTTATCCTGGAATTCAGTAAGGTTCCCCTGGGAGAGAGGAAAAAGTAGAATTCTTTAACCGCGCATCACGACGGGTCTACGCGTCGTCCTATTTCATGCATTCTTTTTGTTAGAAACAGTGTTGCAAGCTCGAATTTGACTAAATCAGTAGAAAGTCGAGTAGAAAATCAGTAGATTGATGAAATAATCTGTAGATTGAAGAAAAAAATTAGTAGATCAAGGGTAGGTAAGTTCCTATCTATTTATTTTTCCAAGACGCACCCATTAGTTAGGTTCCTACCTATAAAGGTGGTGGGTCTTGGAAAAATAAGTTAGGTTCCTACCTTACATGATATAATATGGTGGTTTAGCTGGTCCAGTTAACTTAATTAATGAATTAATTATTGTGGTCCAATTAAACTAACTGGACCACAGAAAAGTATTTTTTATTGTGGTACACAGCCAACTGTACCTACCTACTAACGAAAAAAAATTACGGTGGTCCAGTCAAATGGATCAGGAGCCCAATTCTGCAAAACAATTGCTTCAGTATGACAATGGAATCGTCGCAGAATCATCACGTAGAATCCTTAGATTAATAAAACTCCAGATAGTGCGCGCGAGATAAATTAATAGTTTCAAACTTGACGCGCGTCTCTCCATCTGCATTCATCATAATTTCTTTCATCCAAGGTGGAATACCAAAACGTGTCAATCTGTGACGATAGCCCTGTCATAGTGAAGCGATTAGTATAGCAGAATAGGGCCCCAGCTGTGAGTAAGTGAAACGAGTAGGACACTTCTTAACACTGACGCGCTGGCCGAGTCGTAGCTAAAAGTCGTGTGGATAAAGAATGGGATTGAAGATGACAATATGCTATCCCCCGTAGACCCTACACGATTTTTTGCACGGCGGCGTTTCATAATATGAGAGACTATGGTTAAATGTGAACTTAATTAGTCGGCAGGTAAGGCAATCGCGAACGAAGTCGCGGGTACAGCTAGTCTTTAATAAGTTACCAGAATCTAATAAAGAACTCAACGGTAAAAAAAAGATTGCATACCACAGTCTCACTTATTTTTATTTATTTTTTTATTCTAGTTATAAATATGCATTGTTCATACTTCGGATACCCTCGAAAATAATATATCTTCTAATAATCATGCCCTGGTGCCCACGTCACGGGCCATGAGCCTAATGTGGGGCCGTAGCCATTCATGTTAGACATACCTACTGTGACGTTTTATATTACGCCCCATGTTTTGTTGTTGTCTTGTTCGATTTTTAGTCGATTTTAGCTAGGTTCTCTGTCCCTCTGACAGGTCGCGGACATTTGACAGTGACGTTTCGTTTTTGTTTTGTCGATCATATCGAGAATGACCTCTGATTTGTTCTTTTTCAAGGTTGACATTACTGTCGTATTTGACATTTAATTTCAAAATGGACGCACTTTCCTCCTGCCCTCGGACATGAAAAGAACCATGTAGGGGTTTTTATCAAAA
The DNA here is from genome assembly GCA_949316285.1 of Eupithecia subumbrata. Taxonomy (NCBI): domain Eukaryota; kingdom Metazoa; phylum Arthropoda; class Insecta; order Lepidoptera; family Geometridae; genus Eupithecia; species Eupithecia subumbrata. Next base: position 17,649,440 of record OX438627.1, on the reverse strand, counting down.
ATTTTTATCTTACCATGTTGTTTTAAAACATGAAAGTATTTGCTGCGAGTTGGCGCGTTCAGAGTCGCTGCTGCCGTGGGATCATTGCCGTAGGAGAAATTTACTGCCACTTCCTCGGAGACCCAGACTGGCATTTATTTATTCGGCGCTCTGACGCGAAGGCGTATTGGACATTCCATCGTCTCTTGGCACCTTGGAAGCGTGGCCGCGTGTTCGAGCATTTCCTTTAGCTGAGGACCACCAAGGCTTCCGCTCCACTCGATGAAAAGGAACGTTGTACTCGAGCTAAGTATCGCCAGACTCTGAGCAGTGGTTGTCTTTTACTTGTCTTAGACTTTGTCTTACTATATTTTGGTTGTTTTTGTCCTTTAGCCTAATTTCCCAATCCAAAAATACCTCATGGTCTAACCTTAATTTAAATTAGTGTTTAAAACCTAACTTTTAGTTTAGGAGTGAGTTCTTTCTCATATTCTAGTTTCTTTACACGTTCTACGTCTGGTTTTTCTCCAGAAATAACATAATATTTTCTATTTTGTAGCGTTGAACATCCTCGGAACACACACACTTTTGCATAACTTTATTTTTTTATAAGGATGCAGTGGTAATTTACACCCTAGTTTTAATCTTAGCTACCGCCTCTTTACTGGCGTGTCGTTTGTAGTAAATCCTAGTTTCTAATTTTGAAATAAAACTTAATTTTAATTTTTTTAAGGTCGCTCTTCTAGCGGACCACACTCAACTTCTTGTTTACTGGTCCTACAGACCTACCAAAGCCACAGGCAGCCTTCTGCTACCTGTGCGCTTCATAATAAGGCATTTTTTCCACGCCGCCATTCTGGAACATTTTTTCAGTTGTGAGACATTTTTGTTTTTTTAATGATAAACCAAGCTCCGGGCTGCCTTCTGCGACCCGTGCGCTTCTTATTTTGCCAATTTTCTCACGCCGCCATTCTGGAACATTTTTTCAGTTGGAACATTTTCAATTTTTTTTTAATAAAACAAGTGTAAGATTTTATTGAAACGCTACTTTACTTTTAAGAACCGTAATTGTACATCTTTATCCTAAATAAGCCTAGTCTTAACCTTAATTTTAATAAACTTAGATTTTTAAATCTACTGTTTTATTGAAGGTCCCTGCCCTGTGATTAGAAGTCTAGTGTTATCAGCTGACATTTCCGGCACAATTTATAGTGGTATCCGTGGGTCTGGCGCCCGAACATTTATTTTCTTAGTTTTGATTTTTATATTTTGACCTGCGGATCCATTTTCTTGCCTTCTAGGTAGAATTTAATTTTGAGGTTGGCCCTTGTCCAATCTTAACTTTTAAATTATTTTACATTTAGCGTTATATATTACATTTGACGCTACTTCAAATTATTTAAACATTACAATTGTCGCACAGCGAACAGGGACCTGGATAGGACTTGGCTTTATTAGGAATACCTTATTATAGACCTGAGGTTGGATTTGTAGGATTTACCTGTTAAGCTTTTTTGACAACCACTCTCTTAGTCGCTCGCTCACACTTTTATTTTTTATTTTTTGTGCTAAATATAAGTCACAAACCTATACTATAGGACTTTCAACCTTTTTGTTGAATCTATTGTTTATTTTTATCTTCACGAACAACCAATAAGTCTGTTTTTTATTTGTTGAGTTGTACTCTTAGGGATTATTATTAAGAACTTAATTATACCTTAGCTTTAAGTGTGGTATATACTACCCTGTAGTTTTAAGCACTTATTTCTTAAGATATTTTTAATAGATTGTGATACTTTTGCATCCTTCGCCTACACTTTTTTTACACAACTTTACAAATTACACTTACACTTTAAAATTTAACTCACACCTTTTACCTTAAAAAAAAAAAAACTTTCTACGTTGATAATAATATTTAAATCCTCTCATGATGAATACTTCCACTAGCGGAGAGCCTAAGCAGCCTTTAGCTAAGAGCTCGGCCGATTCAGAGGATGTTGACCGAACAACTTCCAACTTTGAAGTGGAAGCTCAACCAGATGCCAACTTAATTGAGTTTCCTGAACCCCATCTTCACTCCTCCTCCCGTATACCTGTTGTACCTTCTTTCAACGCGATGAACGAGACCATCAGAAGAAACCTCCCTTCATCTAGCTTAAAACTACCGGACCTCAAGCGTAGTAATATTTCTTACGAAGGCAACACTTGCGTTAGAGAATTTATACTGCAGGTGGAAGAATTCTTTCTTTATAAAAACTTTAGTGAGCCGCTTCTCGTTGGTTCTTTCTCAGACCTTCTTACGGGTACCGCCGCCAAATGGTTTCGCATTGTGCGCACCACCATTTCATCGTGGCCTGAACTTAAAGCTGCTCTTCTGAAGAGATTTGACAGATTGGAGTTTGATTATCACCTGGAAAGCGAGCTGCGCACCAGAAAGCAGAAACCCACCGAGTCTCTTCCTGATTTCATCACAGACATCATGGACATGGCGAATCGTCTGGCCGAGCCATTGATAGAGTCAGTTTTGATCACGATTGTTATGCACAACATGCTGCCCGTTTACATGCCTTTTGTTGTAGGTCGTGTCGTTCCTAGTCTTGACGCTTTTATCGACATTGGTAGGCAACTTGAAATGTTCGTTGACAGAAAGACTGTCAAGGATACCTCTAAGCCGAAGCCTCGGTTTTGTGCCGGAAAGACCGAGACTATCTGTCTTAAATGTAACGCCAAAGATCACCTTTATAAGAACTGCCCCACCATTCCTGGAGTGATCTGCTTTAAATGCAAGAAGCCAGATGTCACCACTAGATCTTGTGATGTGTGCAACCCTGTTAAACCGTCTTCTTCAAAAAACTAATTAGGCTCCGTCGAGCACGGGTTTTCTCACAAACTGCCAGTGTCTCGGCGAACAAAATTGTAAGTCACATTAAACCTGATGAGGTTGTTTCTGAAAAGGAGTTCTCTGACTGGCTCGACTATTTAAAAACATTTTTTGCCTCTCCAGTGCTATATGTCAAATCTAACGATAAACGCCCTTTCTTAGAGTTCACCGTTATGGATAAAAAATTTATTGGCCTACTGGATAGTGGTGCTACACCAAGTTTTGCTGGATATTTCCATTAATTAAAGCCACCACATTAACAATTACTAGACTCTTCGAGAGAGAGATCTTTCTAAAGTTTGGTGTTCCAAAAATTTTAGTTTGTGACAACGGAACTCAGTTTACCTCTAAATATTTTGTAGATTTCATGAAAAGCTTTAACGTAACTAAAATCTTTTATAATACATTCTATACCCCCCAGAATAATCCTGTAGAGAGATACAATAAAACAATAGAAACCTGCATATCTTGTTTTGTGAAGAAAGACCATCGCACTTGGTCGAAATTTTTACCACATGTGCAATTAGCTTTGAACTGTAGTGTTAATTTAGCTACAGATTTTACTCCCAATTTCCTCATGTTTGGAAGGGAATTGATTTTAGATGCTTCTTTACACCGTTTTAGTGATTCCATTGATACCTTAAATCAGCTGGAATTCGGTGATAGGCATTCTTTAGCTTTTTCACTAAATTCACTTAGTGATGTTTTTGTTAGAGTTCAATCTCATTTAGTAAAAGCTTATAAGCGTAATGCTCTTAATTATAATAAAGGAAGGAAAGTCATTTCGTTTGATGTGGGTGATATTGTATGGAGAAGAAACTTTGTACAATCAAACGCTCCTGCTTATTTTTCGGCCAAACTAGCCCCTAAATTTATTAAGTGTGAGATCATTGAGAAAATTTCAGATAATGTTTATGTTTTGAAAGATTTGAATAAAAGAACGTCAGGTAAATACCATGTTAAAGACATCATTAAATATTAAATTTATTTGTAAATTCACCTTAGTAGCATAGCTTTGACTCACCCTTTAATTTTCAAATGAAGTACGGGTTTCGTGAGATGATGTATGAACGTGATGTATGAGAGGACTTACCCGTTTGTAAATTAGGTGATGAATGGAAGGGAAGTTCAGGCGAATTTTTCTGGTAGGGTTAAGAGCTCAAAATTTTCCATAGTAAACTTAAATACCTTTTTAATCTTTCTTTATCTCCAACATCAAACGATCTTATCAATTATTTTGTACCTTTTGTACACCTTATTTTTGCACTCATAGTGTACCTTTGTTTTTCTGTTTTATGCTTGTTTTGTTTGCCAGTCGGCTCCCCATTTTTAGATGATGCTGCTGCAACACCTGTGTTTTTTGTTACCCCATTTATGGTACCTTTTTGTGGAGTTTTCCCCTCCAACTTTTTTGGCGCATGAGACAGCTGGTTGTCTTAGCCTCCTGTTTGTCTCGTGTTTTGTCCGTTTTTGCACTTGTTGTCAGCCTGGTGGTCCATTTGCCTCCAGCTTCTTGTTGCTACCTTTTTGTTGTTGTCGATCGTGTTCGAAAAATCGATGGTGTTGTGTCGGTCACGTTTCGCAAAACATTTTTTCTGTTCGTAGTTTCCTTTTGTACACGGTTCACGTTCAGTTTTACTTTTGTCGTTCGTGCTCGAAAAATCGATGGTGTTGTGTCGGTCACGTTTCGCAAAGTTTTTTTTCCCTGTTTGTGCTCGGAAGTTCGGTGTTGTTGTACCGATCACATTCAGAAGACCTTTAGAGTGTTAGCTCCTTTCGTCATTTTATGGCGCGGACTCACTCGAAATTTCGATTTTGACTTTAGTTACACTACAGGTCGGTGAACAATGTTTCTAACCGCACCTCTCCAAGTAGTTAGCTAACTGGATTTTTCCAGACTTTTCCTCTTGAAGATTGTTTGGACCTTAGTTGTGCATTTACGAGTCAGTGAATACTTTTATTCCAACTGCACTCCGGCAACAAGTCTCCTCCCTTCTCCTGAGCTATTTCTAACTTGGTTTAGAGTTTACTTTTAATCTAGTTTCCTTTGAATCTTAGTTTTATTTGAATTTGTTCTGAGCTAGCCCTCCGATAGTCGGCAACTATTATGTTTCACCGCACTTTCATATGGATGTGCTTAGACAGATAAATTTTTTTGTTTTTGCTTGTCATTATAAAAATTTTAGTTTTCTCTTCCATAAAAGAAAGCACCCTTTCTTTTATTTTTTTTGGAAGGGGTGTAATGTGACGTTTTATATTACGCCCCATGTTTTGTTGTTGTCTTGTTCGATTTTTAGTCGATTTTAGCTAGGTTCTCTGTCCCTCTGACAGGTCGCGGACATTTGACAGTGACGTTTCGTTTTTGTTTTGTCGATCATATCGAGAATGACCTCTGATTTGTTCTTTTTCAAGGTTGACATTACTGTCGTATTTGACATTTAATTTCAAAATGGACGCACTTTCCTCCTGCCCTCGGACATGAAAAGAACCATGTAGGGGTTTTTATCAAAAATTTTTATCTTACCATGTTGTTTTAAAACATGAAAGTATTTGCTGCGAGTTGGCGCGTTCAGAGTCGCTGCTGCCGTGGGATCATTGCCGTAGGAGAAATTTACTGCCACTTCCTCGGAGACCCAGACTGGCATTTATTTATTCGGCGCTCTGACGCGAAGGCGTATTGGACATTCCATCGTCTCTTGGCACCTTGGAAGCGTGGCCGCGTGTTCGAGCATTTCCTTTAGCTGAGGACCACCAAGGCTTCCGCTCCACGCGATGAAAAGGAACGTTGTACTCGAGCTAAGTATCGCCAGACTCTGAGCAGTGGTTGTCTTTTACTTGTCTTAGACTTTGTCTTACTATATTTTGGTTGTTTTTGTCCTTTAGCCTAATTTCCCAATCCAAAAATACCTCATGGTCTAACCTTAATTTAAATTAGTGTTTAAAACCTAACTTTTAGTTTAGGAGTGAGTTCTTTCTCATATTCTAGTTTCTTTACACGTTCTACGTCTGGTTTTTCTCCAGAAATAACATAATATTTTCTATTTTGTAGCGTTGAACATCCTCGGAACACACACACTTTTGCATAACTTTATTTTTTTATAAGGATGCAGTGGTAATTTACACCCTAGTTTTAATCTTAGCTACCGCCTCTTTACTGGCGTGTCGTTTGTAGTAAATCCTAGTTTCTAATTTTGAAATAAAACTTAATTTTAATTTTTTTAAGGTCGCTCTTCTAGCGGACCACACTCAACTTCTTGTTTACTGGTCCTACAGACCTACCAAAGCCACAGGCAGCCTTCTGCTACCTGTGCGCTTCATAATAAGGCATTTTTTCCACGCCGCCATTCTGGAACATTTTTTCAGTTGTGAGACATTTTTGTTTTTTTAATGATAAACCAAGCTCCGGGCTGCCTTCTGCGACCCGTGCGCTTCTTATTTTGCCAATTTTCTCACGCCGCCATTCTGGAACATTTTTTCAGTTGGAATATTTTCAATTTTTTTTTAATAAAACAAGTGTAAGATTTTATTGAAACGCTACTTTACTTTTAAGAACCGTAATTGTACATCTTTATCCTAAATAAGCCTAGTCTTAACCTTAATTTTAATAAACTTAGATTTTTAAATTTTAAATCTACTGTTTTATTGAAGGTCCCTGCCCTGTGATTAGAAGTCTAGTGTTATCAGCTGACATTTCCGGCACAATTTATAGTGGTATCCGTGGGTCTGGCGCCCGAACATTTATTTTCTTAGTTTTGATTTTTATATTTTGACCTGCGGATCCATTTTCTTGCCTTCTAGGTAGAATTTAATTTTGAGGTTGGCCCTTGTCCAATCTTAACTTTTAAATTATTTTACATTTAGCGTTATATATTACATTTGACGCTACTTCAAATTATTTAAACATTACACTACCCATTAATTATTTAATTTGATTCAAGTTTCCTTTTTTGTTTATTATTTAAGTGTGCCTAAATGTACCTAATGTGTTTCTAGTAAATAAATTATTATTATTTTAGTTAATTTAAACAAAATTTATTTAAGTGGTTGCTTGACAAATGTTTCTATAGTGTAAATCAATATATTAATTTTAAATAGAATAATTTATTATGTTTTGACCACGATTGTTAATTAATTTTCTGATTGTTATCTATTTATCTTCGATTTTATCCTTGATTATTTTCAATATTGATTATTATAACTATTTGAATCACTGTGATTTAATATTTGCACACCTGCTTACGGGTTGAATACATTTGACATCACTCTAGTCCTACCTGTAATAATGTATTCCTTAAAATAAATGATTTGATTTGATTTTTATAGCAAGTAAAATAGGCACAACTTGTTGAACATCTACTATTGACAAGTGCCGACTTTTTGTATTTTGTAGAAAACCAATATCTCATACCATCCCCATGCTTTGTTCAATATTTATTTCTTTTTCACATTCTATGAGAAATCTGATTGAGTTCTCTATCAATAGGTAGGTACTTGCATACTAAGATTGCCATTTTTATTGATTTTATAGATCTTGCCTATAGACACGGACGGATAGGCAGAAAGTATGTTAGGGATTCCTTGTTTGGCTGCTTTAAACAGTAATGGGGACCTGTCTGATGTCATCCTTCGTCCATGATCAAACACAGCTGCATTGCAGTGACTCAAAATTATGATAGACATTTACCCTACTTTACTTACTTTATAAGTATTGATTTCTACGCACGAGGACACAATATTCTAATAAATTAGAAGAGAAAATGCCGACCTAACGTGGCAGCGGCGGCAGGAGAAAATGCAAAGGGTTCACTTCACGTTCAACTCACTGTTCACTTTGCGAAGTTTTGACCGAGAGAGAGAGAATAAATAAAGTAAACCAACAGCGATTTGATTTGGTTGTTTTAGGATTTCACAGGATTATCCAACAAACAAATCAAATCGAAACTCTCAAAGACACAGATCACAAAGTACCTACTTGGTATGGATCTCGTAGTATTAATTCTCTTTGGTATGGATGGTCTCACCACACCACAGATGTATCATGTACTAGGGATGCTAACGCATGTCTCACTCACTCAACCACCCATAATATCACAGTATCAATTTCAACCGTGTTTCAACCATACTCTTTCTACGGTTTCAACCCAACAACCCACAGATGCAGTGTTGCCAACAGTTAAACTAGCTCTCCACCAGATTCAACCTCTAAAACAACCAGAAAACCACTAACAAGTAACGGTCCTACTGTAAAAATCGCTAAAATTTCCATTAAACAAATTTTAGTTTTTACGAACGAAATCTAATAACTAAAAATAAAAATAACTTTTATTTAAATAAAATAATAACAAAATGATTCAATAACAAACTTAATTAATTCGTATTCTTCAGATAAATCATTTTTGGTCTGCACTATCTTCGTCGGTTTCAGATTTATATGATTCTTTGAGACTGTTTTTTTTTTGTAACGTTTATTTGAATTGTATATTCATTGCAGCATTTTCCTTCCAATCTCAAATCACAGTGAATTCTTAATCAAGATCAAGGTTAAAGGTCAACTTTATATTCATGAGAATGATCTAAATTTATATAACAATTACACTTTTGAATAATTAAATGACGGGAGACAGTTTCTCGATCAGTTACAGCTAAGGAATCAATCTTCGTTCTACCCGCAAATACAATGACAGAATATTTGTACCGTTTAAGCGATTCCCAAAGCTGGGGTACCCGCATTTTGGCCTGAATGTATATAAATAGTCAAGCGATAGATAAAAACTGACAATCAATTTCGAGCATCGCTACTAAAAGGTTCTGCAAACAAATATCGCAACAAATCGCGCGACACAAACTCGCTTCAAAATTGCGGCTGTGGCACAGTACATAAATATACAGTACTGGCACTCCATACTAGACCGCCCGAATCGACGCACGCACCCATAAGCGTCATTTACACGGCCACTAACCAATCTTCGCAAGACAAATCTATCCAGTGTCACGCCGCGCGCCACCGAGACTGGTTGCTGCGCTGGACGAGTTTATTGTGCTGCGACGCTCGCTCTGTTCGACCCGTTTCGATACCTCAACGTTGCAAAGTGCGCGACGAATAATAAATTAAATAATGGCGGCATCACGACAGCGTGTATACTGCAGTGTTTACGGGTGCCTAAATTCAACGTTGGTTAAACCAACACTGCCATTTTTTCAACTTCCTGCTAACGCTGAAAGGTAAAATAAATATTGCTTTTTTATTAGTCTTTACCACGTTTTAGGGTTCCGTACCCGAATTATAAGTAATGTTACTAACAAATATTAAATACTAGTTTATGCCCGAGGTTTCGCACGCGTTGTTTCTATGGAAACGTTTTAAGGTGATTTCTATCCTATGGGAACTGATTTATGGGATAAAAAGTAGCCTACGTTTGATTCCAGGATTAGAATTACCTGTGTGAAAAATTTCAGCCCGATCCGTTCAGTAGTTTTGGCGTGAAGAGGTAACGAACATCCATCCATCCATCCAAACTTTCGCATATAATAATATAAGTGTGATCATAATCATAATCATAATCATTTATTTGCCAGAATGTATGTACAAAAGTTCTTAAAATCTATACTTATAATAAAACTGTAACAGGTCCAATTCTGTACATTGAAGATATTTTGAAAATTTTTTTTGGAGCGCACTCTATTATCGATACTGAAGCCAAAACTGTAATTTTTTTCATTCGAGGAAGGACATAGGATACTTTTTATCCCGGAATTCAGTCAGGTTCCCCTGGGAGAGGGGATGAAAGTAAAATTTCTTCACCGCGCATCACGCCGAAACTACTGAAGGTATTGAAATGAAATTCGGCATGATTTTAGGTCATATTACGAGAAAGGACATAGGATACTTTTTATCCCGGAATTCAGTCAGGTTCCCCTGGGAGAAGGGATAAAAGTAAAATTTCTTCACCGCGCATCACGCCGAAAGTGCTGCATGAGTTGGAATGAAACCTAGCACGATTTGATTTCATACTACAAGGAAGGACATGGGATACATTTGATCCCGCAATTCAGTAAGGTTCCCCTGGGAGAGAGGATGAAAGTAAAATTCTTTAACCGCGCATCACGACGGAACTTCTTTATAAATTCGAATGCAACTCGGCACGATATTAGTTTATACTACGTAGAAAGATACATTTTATCCCGGAATTCAGTAAGGTTCCCCTGGGAGAGGGGATGAAAGTAAGATTCCTTCACCGCGCATCACGCCGAAACTGCGGAATGAGTTAGAATGAAACCTGGCACGATTTGAGTTCATACTACAAGGAAGGACATGGGATACATTATATCCTGGAATTCAGTAAGGTTCCCCTGGGAGAGAGGAAAAAGTATAACTAATTAACCCCGCATCACGACGGAACTACTGAATGAATTCGAATGGAAGTCGGCACGATTTGAGTTCATACTACGGGGAAAGATACATTTTATACCGGAATTCAGTAAGGTTTCCGTGGAGGGGGATAATAGTCAAATTCCTGGGTCGCGCATCACGCCAAAAGTACAGAATGAAATCAAATGATGCATTTTATCTGGGATATCAGTAGGCACGGCTCTCTTGGGAGAGGGGATAAAAGTCAAAATGTGTTCTTAATTGTAATTCATTAACGCGTCGCCGATTTCATGCATTCTTTTTATTAGAAACAGTGTTGCAAGATCGAATTTGACTAAATCAGTAGAAAGTCGAGTAGAAAATCAGTTCATTGAAACAAAAAAATCAGTAGATAAAGGGTAGGTAAGTTCCTATCCATTTATTATTCCAAGACACACCCATTAGTTAGGGTTCTACCTTAGTAGGTAGGAACCTAACTAATGAGTGCGTCAATGCCTATTTCAGGCAAAGTAAAATGTACAAATGGTCCATGCAATATTCATGAACATGATATTTGGTGGTTTAGCTGGTCCAGTTAACTGTACCACCGGAGTTTGGTTGGAGTAAGTGGTCCAATTAAACTAACTGGACCACAGAAAAATATTTTTGACTGTGGTACACAATCAACTGTACCTACCTAATAACGAAAAAAAATTACGGTGGTCCAGTCAAATGGATCAGGAGCCTAATTCTGTTATACAATGGCTTCACTATGACCATGGAATCGTCGCAGAATCATTACGTAGAATCTTTAGATTAATAAAACTCCAGATAGTGCGTGCGACATAAATTAATAGTTTCAAACTTGACGCGCGCCTCTACATCTGCATTCATCATAATTTCTTTCATCTAAGGTAGAATACCAAAACGTGTCATTCCGTGACGTCTGTGACGTCCCTGTCATAGTGAAGCGATTAATTTAGCAGAATAGGGCCCCAGCTGAACGGAACCATGAGTAAGAAGTGAAACGTGTATGACACTTCTTAACACTAACGCTGGCCGAGTCGTAGCTGAAAGTATTGTCGATAAAGAATGGGATTGAAGATGACAACATACTATCCGCCGTAGACCCCACACGATTTATACACTATTTAACTAGGTACCTACCTAAATAAAGATTCTTAAATTAAAAGTGTAACAGGTCCAATTCTGCGCATCCAAGTTTTTTTGCACGGCGGCGTATCATAATATGAGAGAAACTGTGGTTAAATGTGAACTTAATTAGTCGGCGGGTATGGCAATCGCGAACGAAGTCGCGGGTACAGCTAGTTATATAATATGTCCATTTACAATCTACCCATTAAGGTGTGCAAAATTTATACATTATTGTCCACAATTTTAATAATTAAAGATTCATAATGTGAATTATTAGATTAAAAATTTAAAAAAGTCCAATTGAATTGAAAATTATGAGGAACAATAAAAACGAAAAAAGTAAGATTAATTTTTAAAATTCAAATAGTCTTTTACACTATAGAAACAATTATCTAAAAGCCAGTGTTTCAGTTTAGTTTTAAACAAGTTGAGCGGCAGTTCTCTAAGACTATTAGGCAATTTATTGTAGATAGTAATGGCATGATAGTAAGAGTGTCGCTTTACAAGCTCTATCTGACAAGGCGGGACGTATATTCTATTTTTGTGTCTTGTATGTCTAGTTAAGACTTCCGCGTGTGTTTTAAAATATTGAGGGTATTGTTTGACAAAGATACAGATGTCCCTGATGTACATGCAAGGTAACGGAAGGATCTTGAATCTCTTAAATAACGGCTTACAACTATCCGTACTCCAAAGTCCACATATCGCACGCACGGATTTTTTCTGTGCCTTAAATGCTTTGTCAAAGTCAACCGAGTTTACCCACATAATAAGGCCATAGGCCAAGGTTGACGATACGTAGCCATGGTACGCCGTAAGGGCCGCCTCGATTGATACGCGAAGTCTTAGGCACTTTATTGCGTAAACAAATTTGTCTATTTTGTTACAGACTAGATCTATATGTGCCTTCCAGTTTAGATGTTGGTCTATAATAATACCCAAGAATTTAACAGACTCGACTTCCGCTATAGGTGTCTTGTCATACTTAATATTAATAATTTCTTTCATCTGTCGATATGTCCCAAATTGTATTACGCTAGTCTTGTTGAGATTAATGTTAAGGTTATTCTGATTTAGCCAGTCAATTGTTTTACAAAGTGCGTCAATAATATCTCTTTCGAACGTCAGTTTTTGTCCTCTAATAATAATGGTAGTGTCATCCGCAAATAATATGTTTTTATGTTTAGTGATGTTAGGAAGATCATTAATATATAGAAGAAATAGGAAAGGACCAAGAACGCTCCCTTGTGGAACTCCATATTTGCATGTCTTAAAAGTAGATCTCACACAAGTTTTGTTTGATTTAACAGTTTTTGTTATTTCGACGCATTGTTGGCGTGTTTCAAGGTAACTTTGCAACCAGTCGTTTGCCTTTCCTCTGATACCATACTTTTCTAACTTGAAAAGCAGCGTTTTGTGGTCTACAAAATCAAACGCTTTAGACATGTCTAAAAGCAGCGCCACCACTGGGACTTTGTCATTGATTGCCTCTGTCAAAATCTTGACTAGGTTGAAGCAAGCAAGCGTGGTAGTGCTGTTTTTCCTAAAGCCAAATTGATCTGAGTTTAACGTATTGTTATTGGTAGTAAACGACTGTAGCCTTGATAGAATAACCTTCTCGAATATCTTTGAAATTACAGGATTTAGTGTCACAGGTCTATAGTTATTCATATCAGATTTTACACCTTTTTTGAAGAGTGGTTTTACGATAGAAAACTTTAGTTTATTTGGAAATACGCCTTCCTCAAAGGACATAAATATTTATTATATGGCTAAGTGGTACGCAAATGAACCGGGCACAAAGTTTAATAAGTCTGGTATTAAGTCCGTCTATTCCAACCGAATTTGTATTTTTAAGGTTCCTTATGATTTTAAGAACCTCATTTGGATCCGTTGGCTGTAGGAATATCGAGGAGCAGTTAGCATCAATGCTACAGCACAATTTACCAGGTTGTAATTTTGGATTGGGATAATTAGTCATGTTAATAAAATACTGATTAAACTTTTCGCTTATGTCCTGGGGTTCATTAAATGTCAGATTATTATTGTCAATTATTTTTTCTATTTTATTATTTTGGTGTGTATCGTTTATGTTCTCATTTATAATTTTCCACACTGCCTTGCACGTGTTGGTACTATTTTTAATATATTTTAAATTTTGTATCTGTTGTGATTTATACGTGCATTTTTTGAGTAACTTCGTGTAGGTAGTTCTTATAATATTTTTCTGCAATTTTTTTATTACCACTATTTAATTTTAGTTTGATGTACAAACATATTTTTATAATGCTCGACCGTTTTAATCCTTTTGTAAGCCATCCACAGCCTTTTACGCAGGATCTTTTTTTAATAACATAATTTGGAAAGCATAAGTCAAAGAATAGAGTAAACAAATCATGAAATATGTTGAAAGCCTCATTTGTAGAGTCACTTACGAAAACATCGGAAAAAGATAGAGATGCTATGCAATTATAATTTTTTTGTGTTTTCGTTGCTAAAGTCTCTTATAGTCTCGAACCAATCTCAATCTCAAATCAAAGTGATTGATGTATTACTATATATTTTTTTCTCTGAAATTCCCTTACTTTTTCTTAACAACATATTTTGCAGTCAAAATGTAGGTATTTTACGTCAAATAAAGAAGACCTCATTTTGGTACGGAACCCTAAATCGAAGGTCGACACGCTCTTGGCCTTCGCTTTCTTGTTTGTCTCTTCGGAGGTGGGTGATGAACAAATGATAGGTAGGTAGGTACTATCATTAAAAATTTATGGGAAATTTTGTTTTGTATTTAATGTAATATGTATGTAGGTATAATATAATGGCTTTTAGGGCCCTTTTCCTGTTATGCGTTATTGCGCCCGCGTGCGGTTCTCGACCGCGTACGTGTCAAAACACGCTCCGGGCTACACGCATCACATGCGTCCTGTACACATTTGGCGAATGCGCTGGGCCAGCATGTTGGGCCAACTGATCGGATTGTGTTGACACATTGGCGCACGATCATTCCGCATTGGCGCTTCAACCAGGATGGAAGTGGAGTGATTTTGTGGATGATTTCATTTTATTCTCAATTACGTACCTACCTATGAATAGACAATAATGTAAACATGAAATTAGGAGTTTTGTACCTACCTACCTACCAAGGTATTTGTTTTGGGTAAACTTACTGATGGGTGGGAACATAGTACATGATAGTACCTACCTAGGTATTTATGAAAACACTGCAAAACACAAATGACTGCTAGGTAATTCAAATAGTAGATAGATACCTAGATAGAAAGATAGTAAATAGTTTTATTGCACACTTAAAACTAAGAAACAGTTTAAAAATAAATAATTATAACCTAAGTGACAATTGGCGGTCTTATCGCTCAAGAGCGACCTCTGCCAGACAACCTGGTATGGATAGGATCGTCGGCTTATATACATGGGCAGTCGGCTTATGTAAGATCTGTATGCATCTGTTATTGTACTACTTAAAAAAAATGATTACTTGGTAGTAGGTACTTAGGTCAGTACTCAAAAGTGAATAAAAACACACTTCAATAAAATTAAAAAAATAAACACACCTATACCTATTCCTATAAATATACGCCACTACAGTTTAATTACCAGAAAAAAAAAACTAGGATATCTGTAGCAGTTACTGAACCCATATTTGAAATAAAAAATATAAAAAATTAAATCAAAGATTTGTCCCACATATCGCTAAAAATACAGACAACATAAACCGGCATACTAACTATTAAACACTTACTATTCTGTGGTAGGCGTAGCGTAATTTCGCGGTTACAACTATTCATTCATTAAATTTTAGCAAACTCGCGTCGAAGCTCAACCTGCTGGCCACCGGACCCTACCCCTCACCCCCGCTTCCCCACCCGCACCGCACGCGCCGCGCGCCGCGCGCCCGCCTCAGTGGTACGGGCGCACTTGTTGCGTAATTATCTTATCGCTTATCGTTTCGCATATCATTACAATGGCTTATCAATTTACGTCGCGAGAGTACACATTAATGGTTCGCGCGTATTTTTTAAGTGGTGAAAATGTGAGTGCCGAGTGAATATCTACACATAGGTACTTAACTATCGCCGTAAACAGAGTAGGTAGGTAGTAGGGCTTGCATTCGAATATTCGAATATTCGAATAATTCGAATATTATATTGGTTCGAATATTCGAATACTGAAATTGCAATATTCGAATATTCGATTAAATCAAAAACTAACAAAATGGCAAAGTTATAGGGTTCGGAAACACTCGGGAGTGCCGGTTGCGACTGCGTAGTGCATTCGCGTATGCTTATTTCGGAAAAAGGAAATCGAAGTTTAATTTTCGTTGTCGTGCAAAACCAACTTTTATGTCGCTTGCATAAGATAAGCGATAGCACAAAAAACGAATCAAAATTTGATTTCGTTTTTAGAAGTACGGACCTGTCTATCCCGTCTATCCCTCGCGGTGTTACCGTTACTTATAGGGTCCCCACCTTTTTTTTGAGAAAATTGAGTCTAATTTACCTGGTAAGAGATTAGTAATACTTAGTATTAAAACGGTACTTATCCTCAATGGCAAAGAACCAAACTGTAAAGATATAACGGCGAGCGGAGAGAGCTGCGAAAATTTTCAGACTTAAGTGGCAATTGGCAAAAATGGCAAGAAAACCATGACCATGCGTGATAATGGCAAACTGAAAGGGCTACAAAGTGTGCGTAGTGAGCAACACATAATTTTCAGGCTTTACAGCCGCTGTTGTCCAAAATGACAAGCATGCTAAGGCAACACCATGCGGAGAGACCGCGTTCATTTTGAAGACTTTTGCAGCTGAGTTATTTGTGCTCTCTTTCTAATAAAAAATACCTCGTAGTAACGTGAAACGAACAAATAAAGTATTTTCGCATACTTTATTGTGCTCATAAAGTATAGAGTACTACAGCAAGTAATAAAGTAGGTACAATACTTTATTAAAAAGTACGGGTGGCAACCCTAGTTACTTACCGTGTTTATGTACTTGTTATTGTATTAAATTTTAATGTAGATATTGTTAAAATACCTATTCACCTAATTAATAAGAATGTTTTTTCAAGAATTTGTGGTTGAGTGTTCGTGTAAATCGCCAATGTTTCGTTACAACCTTTTGTTAATTTGATAATTTAAGTTTGTTCATGCAAATAACACATAAAAAATAAAAGAAGATGTGATTATAATAAAAATATAGTTTTTTTACTATTATTCGAATAATATTCGAATATTCGAATAGTACCCGAACAAAAATCGAATATTCGAATATCAAAATTTTCGAATATTTGCAAGCCCTAGTAGGTAGTCGGTGGCGCGGGTGGCGCGCGCGGCGCCGCTCGCGCTCGGGCGGCCGACGAAGGAAAGCGGTTGCGCTCGCCATAAGAGTGAAAGAGTACAAGATATTAGCCTCTTTCCTATCTACGCGTCCGCGATAGTTTAATGAAATTTAGTAGTGTGGGTGCAGAAACGAATGATCAGCTGTCTATACAATGTACTATGTCCAGAATTTCGAAAAAACTTTAACATGATGTAACTTTCTTATTAAAAGTAAAACATAAAAACTAACTTCACATTTACAATGGTAGCCCTCATTTACAGCAGCTAATTTTTTTTTTCTGGTAATTAAACTGTAGTGGTGTATAATAATAGTAAAAATTATATATAATATTAATATAAATACTACATAATATATAATATATATAAACATATTACATACTTACATATTACAGGGTGTTAGGGTAAACAGTCTTATCCTTGAAACCACGTATGTACACCCCTAAATTAAGACGATACAAGTTATTTTTAAAAATAAAAGTCAATTAGTTTCGATGGAATTTCATAATTCATTTCTCTGCTATCCTACGTGATTTCATGGACACCCTAGTGACCTTATCACGCCGCGCCGCGCCGCCCGCTCTCGCCTGTAGCCGGCCGGTGGTGTAGGTATCGAACCACTCGAATTGTAGGTACCTACAACTTGTGATGGAACTTTCCCTTCATACTTTTCCTGGCTTAGGACAGGCAAAAATAGCTACTCTAACACATTTGCCAGTAAGTACCTAGGCTAAAGTAAGTAGGTACTTTTGGCGTATTTAAAAAGTTCATCATCAATCAAGTTTTATGTACAATTCAATTAAAATTTACAGCTTTATGTACAGTTTGATTTACTCACATTAGGCATAAAATGTTTTGAACTGGCCGTAGGCACGTAGCCTTTGTGTAGCCGCTAGGATCGTTTCCCGGCTTGGCACACGTTGTTCTGGGAACCGCTCTGCGTACATCGTACGAGCCAAGTTCATGTTGTCACCAGCGATGGCATAAAGTCGCACCATTTCAGTCCACTGTTCATTTGTGAATGACATCGTCACTTCTCTACTTAACACAATACGCGAACAAATCGGCACATCACAAATTAGCACGGAACGCGTCGTGACGTGATCACTACCTAACAGACGGGCCGCGACTGACGAGCGCGCGAGCGGCGGCGTCTTTGTGCGGCGCGCGCGGCGTAGGTATGTAGGCGGCGCCTTTAAGTCGGCGCGTGAACGGGTCTTTGTTTGAAACCGACAAAGCAGGCGGCGTAGGTATAAATGTAGGGTGAAATGCTTTTATGATGTATGAGGATATTTTTTTCAAAATTATGTAAAAAAAAAGTTTAGTTTTTCATCGGTTTTGGACTCTGCTCATGATTCTGAACTTCTGGTTTCAAGGATAAGACTGTTTACCCTAACACCCTGTATATTACGGAAACAAAGGCTTATTCAGTGACAGCAGGACTATTTGTCCTGCTGTGTTCCTTTACCATATCCTTGAAAATCGGTAGTGACTTTGCACACCTTACAGTGACTGGCAATGCGTTCCACAGCTGGACAGCCCGAACAGTAAAAGAGTTGCCGTAGAAGGAAGTAGTGTGGACAGGCATTTGCAGCAAAAGAGTTAGAGTAGTAGAGAGAGTAGTAGGTAGGTAGGTACTTCTGTTGTTAAGACACTATCTACCAACCTAAAAATTTGGTTTATCTACCTACTTAACTTGCTTTGATACTTTGTTATTGTTATTATGTAGTGTATTTTTCGGGTTCCATATAATCGGTTCATTTCGATAAATTTCTATAAAATATCAAGTTTCGACACTTGTCCATTAAATCATCGTAAATCTCACACGCTATACGACTGTCTTTGCGGACGAATATGTAATTTTAGTTTTATTTTTTTTTAGTTTTTATTTATTCAGTGTAACAAACAATTACACTCTTAGTATAATTAAATATAATACTTATACTAAGTGTTATTCTATAAATGCAATCAACACCTTTACCCTCTTATAGGTATAAAAAGAAAAACAGGGCAGAAATTGTTATAGTTATGTATCTACTAATAAGTAAGGAACACAGACAATAGATGTATTCTTCCACTACTATCCCCGCGCGCGGGATAACTGCGTTGGAAATAACAAGCATAAATATGTTATGTTACACACAAGTTTAATTACCTACTTGTAGCCTAATAATTGTAGCCTTTTCGGCTTTTTTTTAAATAAAAATAAAAGAAAACATAAATTAAATCTGTTAAAGCTGTTAAGACCGCGCGAGAGTACATAGTGGATTACGTACATACCTAATTAATAATTTACTAATTAATAAATCATTAAATTAACATAATATGTTTCATTCCTAAACTCAAACCACACACATTCAATAAAAATATACACACCTCTGTTTTACTTTTTGTAGGTACCAACCCTAGCGCTCCACTCAACTGTAGTTATAAAGTTCAAGGAGACGGCTGATTCATTTCATTATACTGTATATTTATGTACTGTGGCTGTAGGGTGGAGGCTCTCCAGTTTTAGCTCGCTTGAAAAGACACCCAGATTCTCCTCATAAAAGAAGCTAAATTTTAACGTAGCAACATTGAAATGCGTTCGGAAACTGTATGAAGAACCATCATGACCCGCCCCGGCAACCGTAAAAGTTTTTGCTTTCAAATTCAAATTCAAATTCAAATTCAAATTTTTTATTGCGACCATATTGTACATAGGTTATTATATTAAAGATATTCAGTCTCAAATATGGACCCGGTTAGGGCACAGCAAGATAGTATTAAGTACTATATAAAACTTAATAACGCTAGTTATAATAAAGTTTAAGTTTAGCTTTGTAAGCCAAATACAAAATCTTAAAGATTTTTTGACAAACATCTTATAGTAGGTAGATGAATAGAATAATTACACAGCAAATGTAAACATTAGATGTTATATAAAGTAAATAAATAAATGGATGCACATGTCTTCTACTTAATACATTAATATTATTATTATTTAATATTATTTGTTTTATATGTTTCATTGTTGGCATGTAATTATAATAATTAGTGTAATTGGTGTTTCCGCCGTTCTAATTAATAATAAATAAATAAATAAATAAATAAATAAATAAATAAATACTAATTGATATTAACTTAGAGCTCTAGAAATTCTTGCAAAGAATAAAAACTATATTTAATCAGATACCTTTTTACTGAATTTTTGAATTTAAGTACCTACTTCTGTTTCGTTTTGGTTATTATTTTTCACCGCTTTGGTTTCAAGCATGGTCCATGAAAACATTATTTTACGATGGGTTTCAGATGCAATGCATTTTATTTCAGTGCAGTATTCTGTTCCACCCCTTAATTATTTATTTGCTAATACGGAACATACAATTTATACATACCGGTGTTTAAATTCCGTGTTTCGAGCTTGCCAAACATATTTTGTCAATGATGGTGCTTTTAAGAGGTTTTTGAATATTTTTCAACGTTCGTTCTTATTCGCATAATGTTATTTTTGAAAACTATGCGTAATATCATAGCCATTTGATTGGTTTGTTTCTAGAACTGCGGGTGTTTGATTTCTTTTTTTATGATTTAGCCAATCCTATTATCTGTATGGACAGATATTTTGTGTGACAAGACAACGTGTGACAATGACAACAATAATCGGAAAACGAGAACGCACTTGGGTGTTGTCCTTGTCCCCCCCCGCCCGGCTCGACTCCCCCGGCTCGATGATTGCGACGACAACGAAATCGTAATGATCAAACAGTTTTTTTTATTTTCTGACTGAAACTGCAATAATTTATTATTTCTTTCGTATCAGACAAAACATGAAAAGAAGATGAATGATCTGGGATACTATTTATTTGTTTTGTTTTGCGGTTGCATCACAAAATCATACGCAGGTTAGTGCAACAATTTTCGCACGTTACAAAATTACTTGATTCTACTTCAAAATTAATTGTCGTATCTAGTGTTTGTTTATGTGTTTATCTTACATTTTAACGTAACTTACTCTGTACGTATAAAACAGAAAATGAATAATTTTTCATGGAGAGGAAACATACCTAATGGTAGGTAACGGTTTTGATGTGATTGTGCTAAGCCTTGCATGCATACCAGGCGTCCAGGCGTTATGACTTTACCATTCGGTTCCAGTCGCGTACCTATAGTAGATCAGTAATGCTTTGCTTGTTATTTCAGAGACTGCAAGGTACTATTATGACTATGAGTGCAATGAACCCCTGGTAGCTTCATCCAAGTTGACCGCCACCTCAAGCCTTAGAGACAGAGGACCAGAGAATGCTAAGCTTTATGGTAAGACCAAGATTTGCTAGCTAAAACCTGTATTAAAGGAAATTGTTATTGATTATATGGAAATGACATAAGTGATGAAACTGAGTAAAGTTGTCATAAAACAATACAATTTCTTTTGATAAACTGAATAGTTTAAGCTATGTTTATGTAGTACTCTATGGAATACAAATCAATAAAATTCAATTCATAAGTTCTTTCAAAGAGTGATTGGAGTACGAATGATGCCTCAGATTGGATTGGCGCGGCGCATGCACATGTGTAGTTCTAGTTCAACATTATGAGTAGGATAAAAGGTACTTAGATCTTCCCATAGATTCATTGCATTATAAATTGAAATAGAAAATGATTAATTTCTGTACGAGCACATGCAAGTGCCACTTGTGCGCTATAGAATATTATTTAAATGTAGAAGTAGATTAATGTAGAAGCAATGTTTGGCGTGTGTACACTTTGAGTTAATTTATTTAAATTGCATGCATTATTGTGTGGCAAGTGTTGTTTGCTGGTGGTTTTAAAGCTTAGTTGTCTAATTATATTATAAAAACTCATCGAATACTCATAAAACAAGGAAAGTAAAAGAAATAGATAACAGGATTCATTGATCTGCAGGTCAGAAGATTTAAAACAGTTAATGAGTGGAGCTCAAAGTGTTACTTGGATTCCAAAGTTTTGAACAAAATGGATGATAAGTTCAATGTCCGGTGGGCATTCAATGCAAAGATGTGGACGCCTACGTACAGTGAGGTACTAGCTGCTTCCAGCTACATACAAA
This sequence comes from Eupithecia subumbrata, assembly GCA_949316285.1. NCBI lineage: Eukaryota > Metazoa > Arthropoda > Insecta > Lepidoptera > Geometridae > Eupithecia > Eupithecia subumbrata. The sequence goes on along the minus strand of OX438627.1, from coordinate 17,627,656 downwards.
AGGAAGAGAGAGAGAGAATCTCACGCTTCTTGTTTCAAGATGATGCCAAGTCATCACTGCTCGGACGCCTGATGCTCAGAAAGTATGTACACTTGGCCACTTCCACTCCTTACCAAGAGATCTGTTTTGACAGAGATAGTCATGGAAAGCCGTATGTGGTAGGAGACACCACAGTCAGTTTTAATGTGTCTCACCAATCCGATTATGTAGTGTTGGCTGGACACCCTACCCACGGCATTGCCATTGATGTGATGAAAATAGAGCCGCCTGTCAACAAGAGCATCCCGGAGTTTTTCCGTCTAATGACGCGTCAGTTCTCACAAGATGAATGGGAGACTGTAAGAAGTTTTGCTACTGAGAAGGAGCAAATAGCCTGCTTCTACCGCCATTGGTGCTTGAAGGAAAGCTATGTGAAGAATACAGGAGTGGGTCTCACTATACCATTGCAAGAGATAAGCTTCAACATTCAAACACCCAACTTAAAACTTGGGGTATTTTATACAGACACTACTCTGTACGAAAGAAACAAGCTGAAGGAAAATTGGTTATTTGAAGAGACTCTCCTGGATGAGAAATATGCTGTGGCAGTTTCCATTAATTTAAAGACCTGTGAGGCAGAGCACAAGCCCGTTCCATATCAATTCTTGACATTTGAGGAGCTGGTGAAGGAAGCAAAACCTCTGCATGAACCATGCACAACCTTCAGTGTTGATTTTATGAATAAGCATAATAAGCCTTTTTAGTTATAACCTTAAGATTGAGTAGGTAGATTTTTAAGGTGCATAGGTTAGAAAAATAAACAATCAAATAAAATCTGAATCTAATTTCGAACTAACAAAAACAACTAACAATTCCAAACTAAAAGTAAAGCAAAACTTTTCGCACAAACAAGGTTTGAATGCGTGGACGGCATCGGAGAATGATTTCGACCAGCAGCTCATCCTAGACTTCGGCAGTGTTAAGAACATCACCCGAGTGGCCACGCAGGGCCGGGCGCACTCCCAGGAGTTTGTCCAAGAGTACCATATTAGCTATGGCTCCAACGGACTCGACTATGTGCAGTACAAGGCCGCTGGGGGGGAAGTCAAGGTAAACATACGACGATTTGTATGGTGGTGGGCATGAACCTTTGTACTTATGAAGTATGTAGCTGTGTGGTAGGCAGATGTTATTGTAGCTCAGCTTAATGCATGGGTAGTTGATAGACTCGGTAGACTTGAACTGTGGCGCGTTCTTTCAGATAACCTTCAATGTAATACAATTAAAACTGATTTATCTACTTTGACCTAATTCCTCTATAAACAAATCTTCCGCTTAACAAACTTGTATCAAGAGCAATACCTCTCTAAACTCTACCGGATGTAACTAATTAAAATGACTAAAACACACTTAAACCTTGACGGAACTCAGCAATGATTTCAACTGACCGTACAATCATGGCTAAATTCACAGAGTACTGCATTTCTGTGGCCGAGTCGCGAATGTCGCAATCCTTGCTGAACACAAAACAAAAATAGTTGCTGAATTCCGTCAAGCAGCTTTGCCCCACACTAACTAACAATACCTAACGGTGAAGGGACCAGCGCATGGACGCCGCAAGAGAGCTCCTACTACCAGCACCTGACGATCCACCTGCCGGGGCGCCGCGAGCTGCGCGGGCTGGCGAGCCGGGGGCGCGCCGCCACCGACGAGTACGTCTCCGAGTACATGCTGCAGTACTCGGACGACGCAGAGAGCTGGAGGTCCGTCACGGACGCAGAAGGATACCAAACGGTTAGGTGTTTCTATTTCTATATCATCAGCATCACTTTACCTGACTGGGGAGGACTGGCGAGTGGCGGGAAACTGCACGGGATAGACAAAACTGGCGACTTCTTGTATCGGTGGTCGAGACAAACTGATATTCATTTTGGCAAAAAATCTTTTTTCAAAGATAATTATGCAAGTCATAAATTACAATACTAATTAATTACATAAAACACTTGGCTATAGAATAGAATAGAATAGAATCGTTTATTCACAGAATACATGTCAAATATTACAATGCTGTTGTTGTATCAGTGTGGTATCAATGTAATACTACCAGTAATCTTGGACTGGTGTGTGAATTTTAATAAACCTACCTACGTAAATAATAACAATGGTTAAGAATTAAATCAAAAATGTCTGTTCTGCCCTAAATTAAAATATTCCTCCACGCTATAAAAACAATGAGTCAGTAACCATTTATTGAGTCTATTTTTAAACAATGGCAATGGCAAGTCCTTTAATTCCATTGGTAACTTATTAAATATCTTAATTGCCATGCAAAACGAATTTCGTGCGAAAAGCGTAGTGTTGATTTGGCATAAAAAACTTCTTTTTATGTCTAGTATGCCTAGATAAAACTTCTTCCTTAGTTTTGAAATAATATGGGTATTGTTTTACGAATATGCAGATTTCTTTAATATACATACATGGCAAGGGAAGAACTTTAGTTTTTTTGAATAGTGGTTTACAGCTATCAAGAAACCAGGCTCCGCAAACCGCACGCATACACTTTTTTTGGACTTTAAAGGCTCTGAGTAAGTCCACCGAATTACCCCACAATGGCAACCCGTAGAGCAACACAGATGACACATAGCCATGGTAGGCAGCAAGTGCTGCTTTTTGTGATATAGTTTTTCTAATTCTCTTCAAAGCAAAAACAAATCTATTAGTTACACACATAGTCAACATGCGGCTTCCAATTTAGATGTTCGTCAAGTTTAATACCTAAGAAAATACATGAATCAACGCTTTCTACATTAATTGATTGATATTTTATGTCCAAATTTATAGGTTTAGTTTTGTAATTTTTAAATTGTAGGTATATGTAGGTAAGTAAAAACGCATGTGTAAATATCTTTATACTACACCTGCTCGGAAAGTTGCCTATTCCTTTTCCCTTAGAATAAGAAGACTTAGAATGATAGTTGACACAAACGAGGTAAGTCTAAAAAATTGCGACTAATCGTCGCAATTTCAATTTCGAACACTTTTTTTTTTGGAGTGGGGAATTGCCCTCGCCCTTCCCTTCCGCCATGGGGGTGACGGAAGGGGGTATGTGGGACTCGAACCCACTAAAACCCCCCCGTGAGACGTCCACCGCCGTCATGGGGCGAGATGGGGTCGCGTTAACATTCACCATCTCGCTCCGGCGGGTGGCCCGGGAACCGGTCCGGGCCTCGGCCTCAATTTCGAACCCCTAGTACAATACTTCAAATGGCGCGGAAAGCAGCTCCGATAAAAAAATATAAAAATGGTGTATTGTGCGGTGCAAGGGTGTGCAAACACCACTAATAAGAAAACTAACAATGCAAAAAGGTAATTTCATGGGTGAGTACTAATATTAAACTTGTAATATTGCGTAAAACAGACATCAAAAATCATAAATAAATTGAAAATTTTTCAAAGCAGTTTTCGTGAAAATGTTGCTATGCGTGGGGGAAAAAGTACCCCGGTTTGGTACTAAGTATAAAGTAGTAGAGGAAAGGTGTCTCGTGTGAAAGGTAGGAATTTAACTTTCTCCAAATTTACTCATAGGTACCTATACTTAAAAACATCGTTTTAGTATTTTTCAAAATCACTCGAGGATATTCTATCTAGTAATCTGACGCGAGTGCGCTTTCACTTGGTTCTTTTTTTAAATGTTTGTTTCGAAAACGGGAAAAGCTAATATTATTTGGCGGACTTTGAGTAAAACCTTTTTGAATAGCTACCGGCTACTAACTTGTAAAAAAAACTTTAGAAATGGTTTTGCATAGAGTTTAGCCGCAGTTTAGTACGACAGTAACGCTGTATTTTCTGCAGTGTAGAAAGGAATAAGCCAATTTTCCTGCAGGTGTAGTATTAAATACTTTTTTTTTTTTTTTTTTTTTTTAATACTTTGTGTGTAATTTACCACATATTGGCATCAATAAATAAATGTTTAAAACTCTCGGCGTGCTTGTCACACTCGCACTTGACGGATAAAATGTGGCCTATGTTTTATTCCAGGCCTAAAGCTACCTGTAAACAAAAAAATTATCCCGAGCCCTTCAGTAGTTTTGGCGTTAAAAGGTAACAAACATCCATCCATACATCTAAACATCCAAACTTTCCCTACGAACAAATGTTCTTGTTTTTTTAAACCTCATTCGTGTATTTTTTTGAAATTTGAGAATTAACAATTGAAGCCCACCAGTTAATAAGCAAAAGCACAAAATAAATAAATAAATAATGCTGGACAATCCACACAGCACCATCTAGCCCCAAAGTAAGCTACTCAAGGCTTGTGTTATGGGTACTAGATAACTAATAGTATATAGATACATTATATACATAGACAGATATATTTTTTATGATACATAGAAAACACCTAGACCAACGGAACAAATTCTGCAGATCGCACACAAATTTTTTCCGAGGCGGGAATCGAACCCGCAACCACTTGCGTCGCAGGCGGACTCTCGCCCGCTGCACCACTGAGGTCGACAAAATTACCCATTTTTTTTAGGGAAAATGCCATTTACTTGCAACATTCAATCATACGAATGTGTGAGTGAAAGCACTGTATTTACGAGCTGTCAAAACACACATAGATCGGTTTTTGGTTACACAAATTGTCAAATTGTTGAATGACACTATCCCTCTGCTGAGACAGCAGCGAGTTTTTACTCTATGCCTTTTCCATTTATGGAATAAAAAGTATGTCTTTGCAGGCTTATAGGAAACCGGGAGGAAAAACTCTATGGAATTTAATTTTTCACGTGTTTTAGCGTTAGGAAAAAGTGTATGGAAATCCATTTCTAACGTGTTATTTTTTTTAATTTCCTATAAGATCGGCCGGTAGCTATGGTTATTTTCGTTCGGTCAAACGACAAAAAGTTTTTACTCCAAGTCCTTTAGGCCTCCTCCGATTTCCGAACAATATTTTGAAAAAAGAACCCAAAGGCTGGCGCGGTCGATGAGGTTTTACCAACATCATTGGGCGCGGTAAGTTCTTCTAAATTTCAATTAATAATTAATTCTGCTTTTTATTTTCCTCGAAGGTGTAGTATTCCTACCTCGTGTGTTTTAAGGCCCTCGGCTGCGCCTCGGGCCCAAAACGACACACTCGGTAGGAATTGATCACTTTCTCGCCTTGGTGTAAAATGCACTATTCTTCCTTCAGTCTTATCTTCCCAACTCTATCTCTTTGTAGGCCTAGTTAATAACAGCCCGGTAATAGTAGAATGTACCTACATAATACACACTTGTTTCACAAGTGCATTTTAACGCTCTCACTGCCCCGCCCCAAGCGCAGGTCGCCGTCCGGGTGAATGTGTGTTACAGGCACAAGTCTTAAAGACAAGGTCCTGCAATATAATCGTCAGTACAAGCTACATTCCTATATCATAATATGTAATTTTTCCAGATGTTCGAAGGAAACCACGACGGAAACACAGTTGAGAAGAACGAATTCGAAGTGCCCATCATAGCGCAGTACCTCAGGATCAACCCCATGCGCTGGAGGGACAAGATCTCCATGCGCGTGGAGGTCTACGGATGTAACTATGGTGAGTTGTCTACAGCATCCTAAGTGACCACAATGTTCCAAGGTGACCAAGGCTGGCGTAGCCGTTCGGATTTCATTACTTTTTAAACAATCCGAACCATCGGAAATGTTTGAATTGAAGGAGAATTTGATGAGTTTACTTAATCCAAATGGGCTTCCTGAATTAAGCTCAGCGTTGCTCAGCGGGCTAGAGATAGAGAGGGAGAGAGAGAGAGAGCTAGCCCTAGAGTTTCTGTATAAAAATGAATTGATAACTCTGATCTGCTGCCTCTTCAGCTTGCTAAGAGGCAGCAGTTAGGCCGTGTGTAGCTTGCAGAACAGATAACCGCTGGGGAGTAGCGGTTCTCGAGTCCCCACTCGAGAACCTCTTCGCGAAAGGAACTGTGGGAGTTATCCGAATCATTATCAATGGACCGAGGCGCGACGACAGGTAGCGGGGAGTCAATGGATACAGGCGGACCAGGATCGCTATTTGTGACGTCAACTCGGGAAGGCCTATGCCATGCCCAGCCGTGGACGTTCATGGGCTGATATGATACTCTAAAAATACCTCTACCCGACCTGTAATTTCCACCGCTTAACAGCGAAATCGTACACCCACAGTCGCCGACACGCTGTACTTCAACGGATCGTCGCTGGTGAAGATGGACCTGCTCCGCGACCCGGTCTCCGCGGCGCGCGAGGTGGTGCGTTTCCGGTTCAAGACCAGCTCCGCGTCCGGCGCGCTGCTCTACTCGCGCGGCACGCAGGGCGACTACATAGCGCTGCAGCTGAGAGACAATCGACTGGTGCTCAACATTGATCTCGGCAAGTGACGGACGCATGAACATGGAACTAATTAATAACGCATGACGCGCCGTTTTTACTACTCAATATTCATATTAGTGGGTCGTGTCGTGGGCCTACTTGCAATGATATTATATATAAACTGAGGTAGATGCGTTTTACCGAGGTCTGCGCGGCAAGACAAAACCAGGTGAATTCACTTGACTGAACTCAGTCCGCTCTGCGTCGCGCCGCGATACGAACGTACGTTGCGGGATTTTAGAGAAAAGTAAAACAAACGAAAATGCCACATTTTGTGTTTCGAAAGTGCAAAAATTATACTGGGACAGCTGTAAAAAACAGGCAGGATGTATCTTTCCATTTGTAAGTACTGTTTAGTCTATTTAAAATGGAAAATCATAAATTTTATATTAAAAAATCACTGCCGCGGCGTTGCCGCTTTGCCATTTACACGAACGAGACAATACGTAGTGCGTTGCATTCATGAGTGACAGAGAGAACGAGATAATGGCGTGCGGTGTTGTCGGTTCGACCGACGCTAAGGGAGGTTAGGGTGATATGGGTAATATGATCACGCAATGCAACAATATTGTTTTTCACCACTACTTTCCAATTATTTTTCGTAGTAGGATAATAAAGAGATGGATTTGACTTTCCACATTTCCTTCTATTTTGTTTTAGATTTTTTAAAGACGAATTAATTAGGGAAAAATGGGTACGAGTCGTTAGAACCCAAAGACGAGACGATGAATGGATGCCAACGGCATACTCCACAATATGCTCCAAACACTTTGTAGATACTGACAAGTACGTCACAAAAAAAAATCACAAACTGATAAAGAATGCAGTGCCGGTAATTAAGGTAAATTAGAAAAAAAACTACTTTTAATATTCGGTTGCGTGTTCCTATGTTTGATTAGACAGGTAAAATTTCAGCCCGATCCGTTCAGTAATTTTGACGTAAAGAAGTAACAAACATCCATCCATCTATCAAACCAAACTTTATTAAATTATTATCACAGTAACTAGCGACCCGCCCCGGCTTCGCACGGGTGCAAAGCTGATACTAAATATACTACAGAATCGGCCTCCCTACCGTTACCGCTGCAACCGCCATGTCCCTGCATTTTAATTCTATGATATCTTCAAAAATATTCATTTACTTTAATTACATGCTTTAAAGGGCCAAATGAATCTATATTAAATGCACAATGTTAAAATAGCTTCGTAAATAAGCAATTATTTCTCGTAAAAAGTAAAGGATATAAACTGGTTATTGTAGGTTATCCCTAAGAGATAGATATATACCACCCGGACTTTTTATACACCTTTTTAAGATGTACAATACTGTAGTACATTATTTTGATCTATCTCGTAGGGTTCAGCCAGCGTTTGCAATGTAAGCGCAAAAAAGTATTTATTTACGACATCACATAAGAAACCTCTAAAATTATCAGTGTTCCTCTACTATATTATGCATGTATGATACATATAAACCTTCTTCTTGAATCACTCTATGTATTAAAAAAAACCGCATCAAAATCCGTTGCATCGTTTTAAAGATCTAAGCATACATAGACACAGACAGACACAGACAGGAAGCGACTTTGTTTTATACTATGTAGCGATTAGAAGGCACTTAAGTTAAGTAAAAATATTTTTTCTAGTGTGCTCACATAAATGTACCTATACTAGGAATGTAATACTATAATTCGTAAATAAACATTCTTATTTAAAATTTACTGTTTATTTTCTTAGTGGTGCCTCGTTACCCCCGTTTCCCCTAGTTCGTTCCTTAGCTGCTAGCCGATGACGTCATAGGCTGTCATTGGCCGTCAGCCCGCTGGCAGCTCGTGTAAAGTGTGAACAGTATGTTCATCTCTTTCTGACAACGGGGTCCTATAATATCTCTGTTATCTTTTAACGTACTCAGTGATACAAATAAAGTTCCATAGTCCTATGCAGGTAGCTATAGTAAAATATCGCCATGTTTTTATTTCTTTCTAATGAGTATGACGTCTCTATTGGTAAAATCTCATTGCCTACTTGTGTAAGAAATAAGACACATTTTATTGGTTTGCACACCGCCGGAGAATTCATAGTTGAAGAAATAAACTGATAAAACTGCTTTAATAATATACCAATGACTCCCCAGGTTCCGGCCAATCCACATCCCTATCCGTGGGTAGTCTGCTGGACGACAACATCTGGCACGACGTGGTGCTGTCCCGGAACCGACGCGACATCATCTTCTCGGTGGACCGCGTCATCGTGCGAGAGAGGATCAAGGGAGAGTTCTCGAGGCTGAACCTCAATAGAGCTGTGAGTAGCCTGTCAGACGAATGGGTTCAGTATTGGCGCAGCCGGTAGGCCCGAAGATCGTTTCCCATTAATGTCAACTCTTTGTATCCTATCACTCATATAAGATGTAAGAAGATCCAAAGAGTTGTCTCTTATTGCATAGTGATGTAGTTTCCTGATTAATGTTTCATGTCTGTCCCTATACAATACAATACAATACAATAACACTTTATTGCACACCAAGAAAATACAAAAATAACACTACAGGAAAAGAGAGATACAGAGTTGCACAATGGGCAAGAGGTCCCTATGTATGCTTAGATCTTTAAAACTACGCAACGGATTTTGATGCGGTTTTTTTATTAGATAGAATGATTCAAGAGAAAGGTTTTTGTGTATAATACATGCATAAAATAGTCGAGAAACACTGATAATTTTAGAGGTTTCTAATGTGATTTCGTAAAACAACACATTTTTTTGCGCTTACATTGCAAACTCTGGTCGAGATCAAAATAATGTACTACAGTATTGTACACCTTAAAAAGGTCTACAAAAAAGTCCGCGATGGTATATTATACCATCGCTTTTTTTGCCCACAATAACCATTTTTAGGGTTTTGAAGATCGAAGATCGGTTTCAAAACCCTTATGGTCTCGCTTTGTCTGTCCTTTTTTCCCTCCTTAATAACTCAAAAACTACTGCAGCTATCAACTTGAAATTTAAAATAATAATACATTTCGTGCGCCTGTACAGATTTATAGAAAAATAAATGAAAATAAATGAAAAATGAAAATGAATATTTTCCATACAAATTGTGATGTTGAAATTTTAAAAGATACCTACAGAGTCATATGGGGTATCAAATGAAAGGTATCATTTTGTACAATTTGTACATTTCAAAATATTTTATGAAATTTTTGTAGGTTTCATACTTTTTAAAATATTTCGAAAAAAGTCGAAAAAATACCCATTACCAAATATAAAAAATACCCAAATACCCCCTATCTCCGAAGATTGCAGAGCGATCCATGTAAAATGTATGGAGAGTTTATAGACATGGTTCTATATTTTACAGGAAAAATATAGAGAAGTTTGAAAAAAGAACACTTTTTGAAAAATGGTCAAAAAGGGGGAAATAATTTTCAAAAGGGGGGGGCTACCTCACCGAGTGGGGTATCAAATGAAAAGTATCGGTTTGAACATTTCAAAACAGTTTTTGAAATTTCTGTAGGATTCATACTTTTCGAAATATTTTGAAAAAAGTCGAGAAAATACCCATCCCCCCCCCTATCTCCGAAGTTTGCAGAGCGATCCGTTTAAAATGTATGGAGCGTTTGTATATATGGATCTATATTTTGCACGAAAAATATAGAGAAGTTTGAAAAAAGAACACATTTTGAAAAATGGTCAAAAAGGGGGGGAATAATTTTCAAAAGGGGGAGTACCCCACCGAGTGGGGTATCAAATAAAAGGTATCAATTTGGACATTTCAAACCAGTTTTTTAAATTTCTGTAGCTTTCATACTTTTGAAATATTTCGAAAAAAGTCGAAAAATTTACCATTACCCACCATAACCGAAGCATGCAGATTTCCAATATTTTTTTTTGCCTTTGCCTAGTTATATTGTACGTCGTAATAATTGGACAAACTATAGTACGACCTCAGTGGCGCAGCGGGCGAAGGTCTGCTTGCGACGCAGGAGGTTGCGGGTTCGATTCCCGCCTCGGGACAAATATTTGTACGATCTGCAGACATTTGTCCAGGGTGTTTTGGATGTTTTCTATGTATGATAAAAAATATCTATCTATGTAGTGTATTGTAATTATGTATATTGGTTATCTAGTACCCATAACACAAGCTCTGCTTAGCTTGGGGCTAGATAATGCTGTGTGAATTGTCCAGCATTATTTATTTATAGTTTCCACCTATTTTTTTTAGGATCTTTTTGTACACTGAATCGACAGTAAATAATATTTATCTTTATAAGCTTATATAAAATGGATTAATTGCATCGTAATATAATGTCCACAGTTGTACATCGGAGGCGTGCCCAACTTCCAAGACGGTCTCGTGGTGACGCAGAACTTCACCGGCTGCGTCGAGAACATGTACCTGAACGCCAGCAACGTGATCAGCGAGCTGCGGCAGGGCTACGAGGCCGGGGAGCCCTTCAAGTACACGCGAGTCCACACCTTGTACGCGTGCCCTGTGAGTCTCAGTAGAGTACCGACTCGTAACATGTATTAGTGAGTGAGGGCTATGCCTATGCGGCTGTGTCCAGAATAGGTATCCGCCACGCCCGCGCGCCACGCCGTGACGTCATCAGCGAGCTGCGGCAGGGCTACGAGGCCGGGGAGCCCTTCAAGTACACGCGAGTCCACACCTTGTACGCGTGCCCTGTGAGTCTCAGTAGAGTACCGACTCGTAACATGTATTAGTGAGTGAGGGCTATGCCTATGCGGCTGTGTCCAGAATAGGTATCCGCCACGCCCGCGCGCCACGCCGTGACGTCATCAGCGAGCTGCGGCAGGGCGGCAGAGATACGAGCCATCGGCAACTGCGATCGACCAATCAATCAAGGGACATTATGTAACCGGTGATATTCATGAGAATCCGTAAAAGTGCTTTAGTAAATTAGAAACAAACGTAGGTATTTTATTTCTCCATAAAATTGTGAGTAATCAATCATAGACGTTTATTGTGCAGGAGTGCTACGGGCCGAGGGTTATTTTACGAGAGTTTATAAACTGACTAGAAAAATGATAATTGAACGTTTGTGACTTCCTACCGGTGACATATCCCATTCCCACACATACAATGTACATATGTTATGTTATGTTATGATGTTATGAAGAAGCTTACGTTCCAGGAGCCGCCCGTCGTGCCCATCACGTTCCTGAAGGCGGGCTCGTACGCGCGCCTGCGCGGCTACTCCGGCGCCAGCTCGCTCAACGTCTCGCTGGAGTTCCGCACCTACGAGACGCACGGCCTGCTCCTCTACCACTACTTCAATACCGATGGACATGTCAAGGTAATGTAATAATGTATCTAATGTTGCATATTATGTTCGGAAGCTGATCCTATAGCTGTATTGTTTCGAGTCAGGTGTACCTGGAGGACGGTAAAGTGAAGGTGGAGCTGGAGACGGGCGGGCCGCGCGTGAAGCTGGACAACTACGCGGCGAGGTGGAACGACGGGCGCTGGCACTCGCTGCTGCTCACCATGGCGGCGGACTCGCTCACGCTGGCCGTGGACTACCGGCCCGTCAAGACCACCAAGAAACTCAACTTCATGACGGGCAGCGCTTATTTTATTGCAGGTATGTGATTCGCGAAAAATTTATCAAGATTAGTTTTCATACGTCATGCGGGCGCCGCTGCCGCCCCCGCGGATACCTCTCGGTCGCCTCTCTGGACACCCGCGGGAATATTTATTTATTTATTAAAGAAGATAGAAGTTTACAGTTTTTAGAACCAAATCACTCACTATCCTATGCTATTGACTATAAATACATGTTATAACTTAAATATATTAAAAAACTTTTTACTATTACACATAATTTGTCGTGGAACATGTCGACATGCCGGAACTCATGACGAACTCATTCTAAGTTGGAGTGCCCGAACCGTTGGTGCGTTATTTCCGTGCTCGGTTCGGAGGGCGCTGCCACAGAACAAGCGGTGCCGCCTACGAGTACCCGCACGCACGTAGTTATTTGGTACATAGATATTGATTCCGCTTAGTACACTTGGATTATTTACTTTATTGTGTAATATGAGATAGTAATGGATTCCAAGTTGTAGCTTACGTCTTAGCTCCAAGGTATCAAATATGGTCGTATTGCCAACATTGCATATCAAAAACAAATATTAAATATTTAGTTTGAACGTTTTCCTCTGCGAGTGCGAGTAATGAACTCCGCGAGTCGGAGGTCGGAGGTCGGAGGTCGGAGGTCGGAGGTCGGAGGTCGGAGCCACAGTGAGAATGACCGGTTAACTGTCCTCGCAGGCGGCAAGGGGCCTCCGCGCGGCTTCATCGGCTGCATGCGCAAGATAGCCGTGGACGGGAACTACCGCCTGCCCACGGACTGGAAGAAGGAAGAGTACTGCTGCGCCAACGAGGTCGTGTTCGACGCCTGCCAGATGATCGACCGGTAACTACTACACTACTACACTAGTACAGTAGTACACTAGTACAGTAGCAGAGCACGTGTGCTAGCTACTAGTACATGACTTCTCTCCGCAGATGCAACCCCAACCCGTGCGAGCACGGCGGCGCGTGCGCGCAGACCGCCGAGGAGTTCACGTGCGACTGCCAGGGCACCGGCTACGCGGGCGCGGTCTGCCACACCTGTGAGTCTCTTCATACTCCTAATGTCTTCAAATATAATACATACTGTCACATTTATGCCCCGTCCAAAATCACCCGATTTAGTCCTACCATTTCCATTCCTATTGTTGGCACAAACTATAGACAAAATTCAGTTTATGGCGAACGAGCGATCTAATAGTGACGTAGGTAGGTACTTAGGTTTACATACATTTTATGCACATAGTTTATTGCTTATCTTTTTATTCCACGTCATTGTCGTTTGAGCTGTTGTCTATTTATGTTCACATGTCATTCATTAGTTAAGGTGTGGTAAATTTGATTAAGTTACTTTAAGCCGTTGATTTTCCAATAAATGAAATAAATAAATAATACAAACGTCTGCAGGTGTATATGTACTCGTACACAGCACGCGTCGATTCATGTAACTTCTCTATATTTTTCGTGCAAAATATAGATCCTTATCTACAAACGCTCCATACATTTTAAACGGATCGCTCTGCAATCATCGGAGATAGGGAGGGGGTAAAGGGGAATGGGTATTTTTTTGACTTATTTCGAAATATTTTAAAAAGTATAAAATGTACAAACTGATACCCCACATGACTCTGTAGGTATCTTTTAAAATTTCGGCATCACAATTTGTATGGAAAATATTCATTTTCATTTATTTTTCTATAAATCTGTACAGGCGCACGAAATGTATTATTATTTTAAATTTCAAGTTGATAGCTGCAGTAGTTTTTGAGTTATTAAAGAGGGGAAAAAGGAAAGACAAAGCGAGACCATAGGGGTTACGAAACCGATCTTCGAAACCCTAAAAATAGAAAACATTTTTATAAAAAACTAAAATATTATTTTTTACGTAGAACGGAACGTTATAGATAAATAGATAGATATTTATTTATTGTTTCAAAGTTCCCGCGCTGTCTGTCTGTCTGTCTGTCCCTATGTATGCTTAGATCTTTAAAACTGCGCAACGGATTTTGATGCGGAATAGATAGAGTAATTCAAGAGGAAGGTTTATGTGTATAATACATGCACAATACAGTTGAGAAACACTGATAATTTTCGAGGTTGTCGTAAATAAACACATTTTTTGCGCTTACATTGTAAACGCTGGCTGAACCCTACGAGATTGTTCAAAATAATGTACTACAGTATTGTACACCTTAAAAAGGTGTACAAAAAAGTCCGGAATGTAATATGCCTATCTCTTAGGGATAACCCACAATAACAATTTTTTATCCTTTAATTTTTACGAGTCTAAATCGCCTCTTTGCTTCAATAATGTGTTATCTTGAAAATGGCAATTTTAGAGGAGAGCGTTTTTTAACTTTAAAAAAATTATTGTGTCAAAACGAATATTTTTTTACAGTAAATCTACGATGTATTGTAAATTATAACAATTTAAGTATGTGAAAACTTATCAAAATACTGATAATTTAGCCCTTTAGCAACTATTTTTCCTTATTTGAGAAAAAGGGGAAAACATGTCACATTGTTCTTGCAAATATATAGTAAGATAAGTGTTACAAACTAAATTGTCACGATTTTGATGATATTACTTTGGTTATGAAACTGAGTTATCATAATGATAACACATTGTTGAAACAAAAACTTTTAGATTTCAGAACCAATCTTTATTTGAAACACTGCAATTGCAAAATACACTTATTATAATTTCTATAACAAAACATTAAAAAATCAGACTGATATTACGAATAATCACAATTATTAATGTTCATTACTTTATGAGAATCACATTTTACTAGAGAAATTAAAATCTTAAGATTAATTATAAGAATATCCACCTTTCTAAACAATCAAACTTTGATAATTGAGTAATTAGTATACCTAATTATAACTTATTGGGTAGAGATTGGCTATTCAACAGCGCTTAAAATCTTTGACAGATGAATAAGAAACTATTATTTAAGAGTTTGCATTAATGTAAAAAAAATTTACAAGAATTAAACATTTATATCTAACTTGTCTTACACAAAACAAGTATATAACATTCTTAAATAAAAACAAACCATCAATAAATTTAGTAATAATAATAATAATAGTTTTATTATTACTAAATTTATTGTTATAGCACTTTAAATCAGTACAACTAACTTAACCAACATAAAATCACAGTTTTACATTCAATTAGTCTCTTACAATGATCACTTTATCTTAAATTATGTAACAGTCAGTCAGGGCGCTATGGCGCTCATTAGAGGAGGCCTATGTCCAGCAGTGGACTAATAAATGCTGATCTCACTTTTGTTTTGGCGTAAGTATTAAAATCAGCCTGTATTTAAAAATCTGCTGTTCTTAATGAATGACGACCTCCGTGGCGCAGCGGGCGAAGGTCCGCCTGCGACGCAGGAGGTTGCGGGTTCGAATCCCGCCTCGGAACAAATTTGTGTACGATCTGCAGAAATTTGTTCCGTTGGTCTGGGTGTTTTCTATGTATAATAAAAAAATATCTATCTATGTAGTGTATTGTTTTATGTATATCAGTTATCTAGTACCCATAACACAAGCTCTGCTTAGCTTGGGGCTAGATAATGCTGTGTGAATTGTCCAGCATTATTTCTTTATTTTAAAAGTTACAAACATTCATAAAATGACCTATGGTATTTGGGGATGAGATTTTTGCTAACCAAATCCATTAGGTCTTTTTTTTTTTTATCAGATATCCCAGGTTTTTGATTGTTTGCATTTTTTAATTCCAAATTCGAGGTGACGTTTCTTTTCTTTTTAATAACTATACCTTTTTTAAATGGTTTATCAGCATAAGAATCTTTAAAAAGTAAAGCTTCAGGGTCGCTTTTTTGAAGTCGAATCACCCTGTTAGTTTGACTGCATGTAGATCATAAATTTATTTTTTTGTTGTCCCCCATAATTATCTGAATAGAATACAACACCTAGATTTTCGACTGTTTCTGAAATCTTGACGAGGTATTTGTAAACGCAAGTACCGGTTTCGTTTTTGATTTCGATTGAGTCACTGCTGCTGGTAGAATCACAACGATGGCGATTGGATACTGATAGTACCGCTTTTTTTTTGCTGCGCCATCCACTTTTAGCGTTGCTTCCTCTATATTTGACTTTGCACCCCCTGAGCTTAACGTTGCGTCCTAATCTAAAAAAAATGAAATATTTAATTTTACTTCGACTGAAAAAATACAAACCAAACTTAGTAACTTCATTACCACGCGCACGGAATAGTTAACAGTAGAACTGTAAACTTCTATCTTCTTTAATAAATAAATAAATAGAAGTACCTACCTACCACGCGTTATAGAGTGGATCGCGATCCCATCTGGAAAAATAAGTACAATTAGTTACTTTGTTTTAGCATTGACAAAGTAATATTTAGGAATATTACTGGTCAAATTATTATTTTTTTGTTCAGTAACGGAACATCAGCCGATATTTATAACTTGGTTTTTGTATTAGAAAAAGTTTCATCATCTACAATGTTGTATCATGAGATAACACAAAGCAAAATTCTCATTGTTTCGGCAACAGTGTGACATGAGCATTTATTACAAGTAACAACATCAAACATTTTTTAAACAACACTGCGTTAACCTACAATATCACATTATAAAATAAAAAATAATAAATGAATTAAAGCTTACCTTTGCAACCATACAGTGATAAAGTCGTGATGTCACGTTTTCGCTGAAATTTAAAAGCACTTTCCTCTGCACGGGCGTAGTGACAACTGTTTTGTTTCGTTGTCGAAACAAATCTCCGCGCAGAAAGAGACAACGTGATATCGCGATCTGACACAGTCGCGCGATCTCTTTCACCCATAGATTCGCTATTACACGCACAAAAGATACCACGATTTTTGGAAAAATAAAATCGGTCACGGCGGTTTCAATTATCAAATAAAAAAAAATATGAATTTTCGGACTTATCACGTTATTGAAGCAAAGGTGCGAAATGATCTTATGATAAGTTATATTTTGTTATTGTTTTTAATATTTTTTCGGTTAATTCTATTTGTAATAAATTCTATTTCCATTGGTAGATTACTTATTAAATAAGGAATTAAATAATTAGAGGTCCGTTTGCCATAAAGATTAAATTTTGGTATTTTTAGCTTTTTCTGTGCTAATCTTCTAGTGTAGTCACTAAAGCCCACTATAGTTAGTGGGGTTTTTGAGTAATTAGATGTCTGGACGAAAGTAGTGTTCTTTATGTAAGTTAACCTGTGAAGAAATTACGAGGCCGCGGCCCGGAGCGGCCGAAACACACTTTTTATGTTCCACTTTTTTATGAATTGACAACACACCGCAGTGTTTCAATACTCCATCAGGATCGCCTGAGTACTTCCTTTTTATTGTATAGGTGTTGAGCATTAGCTACTAGCTTGAGTAGTCTATACTGTTACTGATTACTGATACTGAATGTTATGGATCTGATCTAGGTAAGTTTGAAAAGTCCTGCCATAGCTACTTAGTCCGTATGATATAATACTTTCTATTAGTGTTTTATATAAGGTCAATAGAATGTCTTTTGGAATTTTACATTTTTTAATACAGAATTTGACCACAATGCGCTGATGTAGGTGGAGAATTTAATACACAATTTTTGCGAAATCGACTTTATTGCGTTTTCATATAGTTTAGAGTAGGCTGCATCGTTTGTTATGTTATGTTATGTTATGTTATGTTATGACTCACGTCTTGATATCTCTATCCTATCTGTCGCAGTAAAAAATCAATTTTAATAGTTAAAAAATTGACGACTGACATACTTCTGATCTATTATCAGATCACATAAACAAATAGAGTTTGGATCCCCAACCAGGTCTTATAAGGTACTCATAAAGTTGTTGTATAACATATCAAAACACCCACGGTAAATAAATTTAGTGCCATGAAAAAACTTATCGTAGTTTTTGTCGGATAAAAAACACTACATCGTCATTTTCTCGCCACTTAGGTTTTGTCAATTATCTAATATTCCACCTGCGGCAGCGAATGGCTCTAAGCTTATTGCAGGATTTGTCAATATGCTTCGCCCAGTTGAATCTGTTGTCTATTACTTGTCCAAGATAGGTATGCTGAGTCACTTGCTCGATTAGTTGACAGTCTTTGGTGCAATTGTTAGAGTGTAGGCAATCGCGACTATGGGACACTACTTCCACGCTTTCTCTGCCAGGACAAAGATTATGACTGGCACGAACATAAGCTTCGTTTTATCTGTATTAATGACTAGCCCTGAATCATGTGACCACTTGCGAATGGCCTTGGAGTCATCTTGGATCTGGTTTTGAGCAATCAACGGATCCCTGTCAGCAGCCATTAGGCATGTGTCGTCTGCAAACTGATAAATCGTGCAGCGCAGGTTAGACAATGCAGTGGTCCTAATACTGAACCTTGTGCTGTTCCTTCAGTAACGTTAATTCTGTCGCTATATGCATATGCATCCCTACTCGGACTAGGTAACTACGGTTCCTAAGATACTCGTAGTCTACACCATTCCAGCAAGTTGCCCTTTAGTCCGCTGTTCTCCAGCCGTTCAGTTAAGAGGTCATGCTCTAGCAACCATTGCCAAACCCATTTCTGTAATATATAAAGACTAGGATAACATGTCTTTTTGCATTAGGATGATAATTTACATCGTCCGTAAAGC
Source organism: Eupithecia subumbrata (assembly GCA_949316285.1). Classification (NCBI taxonomy): domain Eukaryota; kingdom Metazoa; phylum Arthropoda; class Insecta; order Lepidoptera; family Geometridae; genus Eupithecia; species Eupithecia subumbrata. The sequence continues at coordinate 17,609,033 of OX438627.1, read as the reverse complement.
GGGATAATAGTATGGTAGAGCTTTTACTCGGCTGAAAACCATATTGTTGGGAAGACAGAATATCATTGATGGAATAAAATTGCTGTACTTTGCCACAAATGTATTTTTCTAAAATTTTATTAATAACTGGTAGAATTGTAATTGGCCGGTACTTTCCATAGTCATGCGTACTACTTAAATAATAATAGAGATGGGATGATGACTACTTTGAAGAGGATCAAAAACATAAAACCTTTGGTTCCCTTAAATCGAGTAGTCGATATATCTAATGCCCTTGATATTGGAAAAAGCACTCTGTCCAATATCACAAAGGATAAATTGGCATTGTCACTTCAATGAGAATGCGCCACATTCTGAAAAAATGGATTTCGATTGTTTCGGTTAAGGAAGAAAACACGAATTCAGCCGTGATTTATATCTTCAGCGAATAGCAGAGTGGGCTGGAAACAATGATTTAGTCCTTACCCGCTGAAAACGGAATACATGCTTCTCGGTAGTAGACAAGATGAACAACGTGGCTGGTCTATTCGACCTAGACGGCAAGCTGTTCAACGAACTCATTGAGCGCGTAGATGAAACGCGGCATTTGGGTTTGTGTATAGAGTATAGACTCAGGACTGCACTTTGAAAAACATGTGGCTACACGCAGAACTGTTTTTACAGATTAAAAATTCTTTATAAAATTCGTCCTCAATTCCTCATCACAGTGAAGACCTACGAATCAATTCAATTTCAATTTCAAAATTCTTTATTAAAAACCTTAATTAACATAAGTCGGGTACAATTACTAGTGTAAATTTAATCCTAGAATGCACAATCATAATCAAAAAAAGACCGTTTTACAAGCTAGGGCGGGCACTTATCAAACTTATGTAGGTATTTTTAAACTTCGCGTTACAAAACATAATTACTTAGTCATAAGTAGTTGTTTTAAAATGGGTAAATAAAGATGTAGAAATATTCCTACAAAATATGCAAGCTTTAGAGAAGCTTATGCATTTAATAACATAACCATTTTTGGTATAAATTGCATTGTCTAGCCAAAATATTGGATAACAAATTGAAATAGAGGGTATAAGTTACGTTTCGTCAGTTAAATAACACAATTATCAGTCGAAAGTTAGAACAATAGCGGCCAGCTGAGAACAAAAGAATACTAGTTAGTCGCTAACATACAGTCGCCCGCGCACTCGCGCAGCCTGTGCGGGCGAGCCGCGCACGCTGCTATCGAACTAAACTTGTGCTGTCAAAACTTAATCACGCTGATACAGTATATGGCCCCATGTTGCTGGCACGCACACAGTGTCTGATTCAACGGGTACAGAACGCAGCGCGCGAAGCTATTTGACGCCATATCTTAATAAGCGCTTCGTTCTTAAAATGAAGTCAAGACGAACAATTCATCCGGCATGTCTTCTTTTCGACGTCATAAACCATCACAAGCCAAAGTACCTATACGAAAAGCTGACCTGGTTCGCGTGTCAGCGCTGGGGTCGGAGATGGGAGAAGGCACAGCAGCTTGCAACCCCGCAGCATTGATCTGCAACTTTTCATGGTCGCTTCCTATACGCAGCCTCCAATGCTGTGCTGGAATAATATACCGCCACCGATAAGAAACCTTGGTAATAAATTTTATTTCAGAAAAAAGCATGTCTTGTTGGAGAGCAGATAAAAGTTGTCAACCTAAATAGGTCGATTATCTAGCTAAGTTCAGTACATAAAAGTTCGGATGTGTTCCAGCGGTGCACGCGCTGTCGTGCCTGGCGTACAAGAACGTGCAGGCCGTGTCGCGCGCCGCGGACATACACATCGACGTGGACGGGTCGGGGCCGCTGCCCGCCTTCCCCGTCACTTGCGAGTTCTTGTGTGAGTACCTAGGCTGTGCCTCTGCCTGCGCAGTGCGCGTCCACCCGCCAACACTTATACAGAGGCTCCTCGGCTGCTGATTATTGTGAAAGGCTTTTAGTGAGAGACACCTGACCTGCATTCATATGATCCAATGCAGTGGCAGGCTGCTGTAGAACAAAATATGTTGGAAAATTCTTGTAGTTTTTCGCTCTTCAGCAACTTTGAGTTTTGCTTAGTTAAATGCTATATTCTGGCAAATGCGGTGTGAAAATGTCCAGCTAATGAATGATTGTTTGATCAGCTGACGGCAGCATCATAACGGCGGTCCGGCACTCGTCCCTGCAGAGCACCGCGGTGGACGGGTTCCAGGAGCCGGGCTCCTTCCGGCAGGACATCACCTACGACGCGTCGCGCGACCAGCTGGAGGCGCTGCTCAACCGGTCGCACTCGTGCACGCAGCGGCTCGAGTACATGTGCCGGCACTCCAGGCTACTCAACTCACCCAGTAAGTTACATCTCGTACGCGTCGCGCGACCAGCTGGAGGCGTTGCTCAACCGGTCGCACTCGTGCACGCAGCGGCTCGAGTACATGTGCCGGCACTCCAGGCTACTCAACTCACCCAGTAAGTTACATCTCGTACGCGTCGCGCGACCAGCTGGAGGCGTTGCTCAACCGGTCGCACTCGTGCACGCAGCGGCTCGAGTACATGTGCCGGCACTCCAGGCTACTCAACTCACCCAGTAAGTTACATCTCGTACGCGTCGCGCGACCAGCTGGAGGCGTTGCTCAACCGGTCGCACTCGTGCACGCAGCGGCTCGAGTACATGTGCCGGCACTCCAGGCTACTCAACTCACCCAGTAAGTTACATCTCGTACGCGTCGCGCGACCAGCTGGAGGCGTTGCTCAACCGGTCGCACTCGTGCACGCAGCGGCTCGAGTACATGTGCCGGCACTCCAGGCTACTCAACTCACCCAGTAAGTTACATCTCGTACGCGTCGCGCGACCAGCTGGAGGCGTTGCTCAACCGGTCGCACTAGTGCACGCAGCGGCTCGAGTACATGTGCCGGCACTCCAGGCTACTCAACTCACCCAGTAAGTTACATCTCGTACGCGTCGCGCGACCAGCTGGAGGCGTTGCTCAACCGGTCGCACTCGTGCACGCAGCGGCTCGAGTACATGTGCCGGCACTCCAGGCTACTCAACTCACCCAGTAAGTTACATCTCGTACGCGTCGCGCGACCAGCTGGAGGCGTTGCTCAACCGGTCGCACTCGTGCACGCAGCGGCTCGAGTACATGTGCCGGCACTCCAGGCTACTCAACTCACCCAGTAAGTTACATCTCGTACGCGTCGCGCGACCAGCTGGAGGCGTTGCTCAACCGGTCGCACTCGTGCACGCAGCGGCTCGAGTACATGTGCCGGCACTCCAGGCTACTCAACTCACCCAGTAAGTTACATCTCGTACGCGTCGCGCGACCAGCTGGAGGCGTTGCTCAACCGGTCGCACTCGTGCACGCAGCGGCTCGAGTACATGTGCCGGCACTCCAGGCTACTCAACTCACCCAGTAAGTTACATCTCGTACGCGTCGCGCGACCAGCTGGAGGCGTTGCTCAACCGGTCGCACTCGTGCACGCAGCGGCTCGAGTACATGTGCCGGCACTCCAGGCTACTCAACTCACCCAGTAAGTTACATCTCGTACGCGTCGCGCGACCAGCTGGAGGCGTTGCTCAACCGGTCGCACTCGTGCACGCAGCGGCTCGAGTACATGTGCCGGCACTCCAGGCTACTCAACTCACCCAGTAAGTTACATCTCGTACGCGTCGCGCGACCAGCTGGAGGCGTTGCTCAACCGGTCGCACTCGTGCACGCAGCGGCTCGAGTACATGTGCCGGCACTCCAGGCTACTCAACTCACCCAGTAAGTTACATCTCGTACGCGTCGCGCGACCAGCTGGAGGCGTTGCTCAACCGGTCGCACTCGTGCACGCAGCGGCTCGAGTACATGTGCCGGCACTCCAGGCTACTCAACTCACCCAGTAAGTTACATCTCGTACGCGTCGCGCGACCAGCTGGAGGCGTTGCTCAACCGGTCGCACTCGTGCACGCAGCGGCTCGAGTACATGTGCCGGCACTCCAGGCTACTCAACTCACCCAGTAAGTTACATCTCGTACGCGTCGCGCGACCAGCTGGAGGCGTTGCTCAACCGGTCGCACTCGTGCACGCAGCGGCTCGAGTACATGTGCCGGCACTCCAGGCTACTCAACTCACCCAGTAAGTTACATCTCGTACGCGTCGCGCGACCAGCTGGAGGCGTTGCTCAACCGGTCGCACTCGTGCACGCAGCGGCTCGAGTACATGTGCCGGCACTCCAGGCTACTCAACTCACCCAGTAAGTTACATCTATATAGTGGATAATGATATTCTCCTCCAGAAGCTAGCTGCGATGGGTTTCGTACCTAAGCTCTTACTATTTTTTGCTAATTACCTACGAAATCGTCGCCAATACGTCTGCGTCCAGAGATATGTGTCGGAAACCTATTTCACGCGTTCAGGAGTCAGCCAGGGAAGTACACTAGGTCCAACCCTGTTTCTTCTCATGATAAACGACCTACCATCTGTTGTTCTCTCCTCTGAAAGTCTCCTGTTCGCCGATGACCTTAAACTTTATACGGCCGTGCGTGAAACGGACGACTGCCTGGCACACCAGCGTGATATTGATCTGGTCGCTGACTGGAGTGAAAACAATCATCTCTCTTTTAACACCTCCAAATGTAAGACGATCACCTTTACACGTCGACGCTATCCAATTATGCACAGCTACTCTTTGTCTGGAGCTCCTCTCGAGCGTGTTCAGACCATGCGGGATCTTGGACTGGTGATGGATCCAAAGCTCAACTTCAATGCTCATATACAGGCTATATGCAAGCAAGCGTGCAAAGTCTTAGGATTCGTAATGCGTGTAACCTGGGACTTTCCCGATTTACGAGCGGCGATGATGCTGTACAATGCCTATGTACGTAGTCGTTTGGAGTTTGGAGCGATTGTTTGGGATCCTCACGAGGCCAAGTATAGGATGATGGTCGAGAGGGTACAGAGAAAGTTTGCACGTTATTCCTATAAACGTATGTATGGGTATTATCCATACCTCTACCCATCCTTGTTCGTCTCTGGTATGGTCGGTCTGGAAACTCTGGACTCGAGACGGAAGCTCCTCCTGCTTATGCACTATATTATGGTGTTGCGTGGTAGAGTTGATAACCCAGTAGCTCTACAGCAAATGGGCCTTGCGGTCCCGAGACGGCACATGGCAGGCGCAGTAGGAGCTGTTGGCCCGCGGCGTCGGCCGGTGCTATTTGCGCTACCACCCGGATATCGGACGCATGCCGGGGAGAACGCTCCCACCCCTAGAGTACTTACCCTCCTAAACGAGTTCATCTCCTCAACTGACGCCGACGTATTCTTTGACAGCATCGCCAAATTACACTATTTGATGCTCTCATTTTTTAATTGTACTTTTTGACCTTGCTATTATTTCTATTATTTTGACTATTGCTATTATTTTGACATTGCTTTTATTCTGACCTTTAGTTAATACCTATATATTTTATTTTAATTGTGACATTTCCATATGTATTATTTTATATAATTTTAACGTACCTACGCTAGATTTTATAATAATGTTTGACGTTTTGGAATATATTCTGTAAGTCAAGTTTGAGTAAACAATAAATAAATAAATAAATAAATAATAACATCTCGTACGCGTCGCGCGACCAGCTGGAGGCGTTGCTCAACCGGTCGCACTCGTGCACGCAGCGGCTCGAGTACATGTGCCGGCACTCCAGGCTACTCAACTCACCCAGTAAGTTACATCTCGTACGCGTCGCGCGACCAGCTGGAGGCGTTGCTCAACCGGTCGCACTCGTGCACGCAGCGGCTCGAGTACATGTGCCGGCACTCCAGGCTACTCAACTCACCCAGTAAGTTACATCTCGTACGCGTCGCGCGACCAGCTGGAGGCGTTGCTCAACCGGTCGCACTCGTGCACGCAGCGGCTCGAGTACATGTGCCGGCACTCCAGGCTACTCAACTCACCCAGTAAGTTACATCTCGTACGCGTCGCGCGACCAGCTGGAGGCGTTGCTCAACCGGTCGCACTCGTGCACGCAGCGGCTCGAGTACATGTGCCGGCACTCCAGGCTACTCAACTCACCCAGTAAGTTACATCTCGTACGCGTCGCGCGACCAGCTGGAGGCGTTGCTCAACCGGTCGCACTCGTGCACGCAGCGGCTCGAGTACATGTGCCGGCACTCCAGGCTACTCAACTCACCCAGTAAGTTACATCTCGTACGCGTCGCGCGACCAGTTGGAGGCGCTGCTCAGTCAAAACTAAGCTTTTATGTAGTTATTTCAAATATTTTTTCATTGTAAGCTATTTGCCTATACATATAGAGGTACGTACTCCATTCTATGTAGGTATATAAATCCAAGATAATTATTGAAGCAAAGACAGTTAAAGTAAAGTTAACGCGGTCCTAGGCGAGTCGTGCGTCGCATGAGCAGCCGCGCCTCGCCTCATTCACCCGTTCCTTCATACTTCCAGGTGACGAAGCCTCTTTCCACCCGTTCGCGTGGTGGGTGTCCCGCACCGGCCAGCGCATGTCCATGTGGGCAGGCGCGCCCGCGGGCAGCCGCATGTGCCAGTGCGGCGTGCTCGGCAACTGCGTGGACCCCACCAAGTGGTGCAACTGCGACGCGGAGTACACGCAGCTGCACCCTGACGGTGAGTCAGACGGACGTATGTGGACGTGGGCAGGCGCAGACGGACGTATCTGCAGCGCATGTGGACGTGGGCAGGCGCGCTAAAAACTGTCTTAAATGTATCTTTTGTTCTTTCCTCCGGGCAGACTTCCGCAGCGGGCGAAGGTCCGCCTGCGACGCAGGAGGTTGCGGGTTCGATTCCCGCCTCGGAACAAATTTGTGTACGATTGTACTGTTGTATTGTGTACGGTGTATTGTATTATTATTATATGTGTATTGTATTATTATATCTAGTACGATCTAGCCCCAAGCTAAGCTGATCTAACGAATCTAAGCTAAGCTAACGATCTGCTGAAATTTGTTCCGTTGGTCTGGGTGTTTTCTATGTATAATAAAAAAAAATATCTATCTATGTAGTGTATTGTATTAAGTATATCAGTTATCTAGTACCCATAACACAAGCTCTGCTTAGCTTGGGGCTAGATAATGCTGTGTGAATTGTCCAGCATTATTTAAAAATAAATAGAAAACACCCAGACCAACGGAAAAAATTTCAGCAGATCGTACACAAATTTGTTCCGAGACGGGAATCGAACCCGCAACCTCCTGTGTCGCAGGCGGACTTTCGCCCGCTGCGCCACGGAGATCGTCAATTTAATAATTTAATTAATTGAATTGTCGTTAATTTAATAATTTAATTTAATTTAATATAATTTCCTTACAGAGTTCCAAGTGGACGGCGGAGACATCGTAGAGAAAGAGTTCCTGCCGGTGAAGCAAGTTCGCTTCGGAGACACGGGCTCGCATCTCGACGAGAAAGAGGGCCGCTACACGCTCGGCCCGCTCTTGTGCGAGGGAGACGGTAATACTCTTCGTTCACTTTCTTACTCGTGTGGCTTGGCGGGGCGAGCGAGAGAAGTGGCAAGTTGGCATCTGAGAAGAGAAGTTCCTGTCAGTGTCCCGCCAGCGCCAAGCCTCCGCCCTAGCGGTTTCGCTTCCACCAACTCCTGCCAGCGATTCCGCGGGCAATGCGGGAAAACTTGTCAGAGAATAGGCTTGACTCCACTAAGAGTAAATCGGATGGATTAGAGTTTGTTATTGTTAATTATGATACGTAGTTAGGCAAAAGGAAAAAGGATCTTTTTGGTCCATCAAAAACATCCGCACGCTGGTGCTGGTCGCGTCGCGTTGCCAGTGTACTTACAATCTCCCTATACAAAAAAAATATGTTTCGAAAGAAGTGACGTCATTCAAGACCGTCATGAGCGTTTTCGAATGATATTGAAATTGTTTTTTAAAATGGAAATAAATATCGTAAATTAGGTTTTTGGAGTAAAATACATAGGTATCAAGGTATATTAATAACCAGTTTTCCAAATTTAGTCAACTATGCATGTCGTATGCAAAAATAAGAGATATTCAATTCGACCTCCCTATATTATGATAAAAATGTTCAAGAAGAAAACGCCTAACAAAAGTAGAGACGGGCGCGATATTTGAGTAGCAGCCTGCAGCATGCAATATGGATTGATTTGACAGATCTGTTCAGCAACGCCGTGACGTTCCGGCTGGCGGACGGGCTGCTACTGCTGCCCACGTTCGACCTGGGCCACAGCGGAGACATCTACTTCGAGTTCAAGACCACCAAGGAGAACGCGGTCCTGCTGCACTCTAAGGTACCTAGCCATCGAAGCGCGCCCGACCGCCCGACTGCACTCGTATCCTATTCAACTATAATGTGACATCGTCTTCCCAGGGTCCCCAAGACTACATAAAGCTCTCAATAATCGGAGGAGATCAGCTCCAGTTCCAGTTCCAAGTCGGAGACACGCCGCTCGGAGTGTCGGTGGAGACCAGCAACCGGCTCGCGGACAACAACTGGCACTCCGTCTCCATCGAGAGGAACAGGTGAGGACTGTTACTGTGGACTCCACTCCACTCCACTACATAATACGATCAGCTCCAGTTCCAAGTCGGAAACACGCCGCTCGAAGCCGCCCAGACAGTGACACGGGTGCACTCTCTGTTGCCTCACGCTCATAATCTGGACAGTTCGGACGCACGAAGCGAGACGAACGGCTTTACTTAATGGTGATACATACACTGAACGGGGGCCGGTCGGAGGTGCCACAGGGCGCCGCATGTGCTCTTCTCTCGAGAGGAGCGCCGACACGTGCACAACGGTCGCGGGAGGCGCTGAGATACTCGGAAACCATTGTGCGGGGGTGCCCGGCGACTCGTGGAGCGTGCCGGGGCCACCATTCCGTAATTACTGTAGACAGCGACTGTAGACACATGTGTTTGTTGTGGATTGGAAAGACGAAAGATATTCCGCAGTGTAGTGCTTCACATCCGTAGCCAAGTGTTCTGTCAATCTTCACTTACTATTATTATAATACACTCATTTATTCTTCAATCTCGTTTATAAAATACATTATTTACTATAGAAATTAAAATGCTCAAGCGGCCGGTGACTAGGGCTCAGCGAGAGGAACTTCCTGACGATGCGCGCCGAGTCCAGGAGTACCGCCTTTTAAATCTGGCCCTTGATCCAACTTCCTAGCGAGTCTCTTGAGATGTTGATCGAGACTCTTCGCTATTACGCCGTTAACCGAAACGAATATCGGGACGATAGTCGCTGAATCAACATCCCACATGCTGACAACCTCGTTAGCCAAATCAAGATATTTGCTAATTTTATCTTTCTCAGCTTTAACGAGGTTAACATCATGTGGTATGGTGACATCAGCGAGCACCGCCCTCCGTTCTAACCGATCTATCAGTACAATATCAGGTTTATTCGCCAGAATAGTCCTGTCTGTAATGATAGATCGGTCCCAATAGAGCGTGGCACGGCCGTTTTCGAGAACTGGCGCCGGTGTGTACTTATAGTACGGAACTTCAGGTCCAGTAAAGCTATATCGGAGATCTGTGCAAGTAGCCATACTCGAAAAAAAAGAGTGAAAAATATCTAGGCTTAAGAATGGATAGCTATCTGACGTGGAATGCACATATAGAACACATTAAGAGTAAACTCTCTTCTCTCACTGGATCTCTTCGAAACATTGTCCGATGTATTCCACGCCAAATACGCTACACTATTTATAACTGCCTAGTAAAACCACATCTCATGTACTTAATTGAAATCTGGGGTAGTGCCACGAAAACAAAGTTAGGTGAACTACAAATTATTCAAAACAAAATTATTAAATTACTATTTCGATATCCATATTTAACCCCAACAACTCAAATTTATAAAGAAACCAAATTATTAAACATTAAACAATTATACATTTACAACACTTGCATTCTTGTTCGTAAAATCCTCAAAAACCAAATCCATACTAACTTATCCTTTGCCAAACAGCGCGAAATAACCAAGCGAAACACTCGCAGAGCCAGTTTTTTAGTCCTACCCAAGCCACGTACTAAAAACTACGGAAAAAAGATGTTTACGTACGAAGGTGCACAGTACTACAATAAAATACCCTCCATTGTAAAAAATGTAAACTCATTCAATGCATTTAAAACAAAACTAGTAGAATATGTGGCCGATAATTATTTTTAGATGCATTGGACGGGTAAGTACCTATTATATGCACGAAAACGACCTACCTACTCAATTTATAACTACTTTAGAATAATTTTCTTTTTCTCATGTAAGTGACATTGTGTCTTTTTGAGAATAAATTTCTTTAAACCGATCTGTGCAAGTACTGAGAGTTAGCAAGGTGCTAACAATCCGAAAGTATATGACGCAGGGTCTCCCCAGGAAGATGACACGCTCGACAGATATCGATCGTGCCTATCCTGCCATCTTTCATGATATACTTTCGGTAATTGTTCGTCTTGACCACCTCATCCATAATTGCACAAACAAAACCTTCGGTTTCCCCGAAGAGGTCCCCGAAGCGTAGTCAAATTAGTTCCTCCCTCTGTAGCCCTATAGTACGCACTATTATTATTATTAGTCGAGTTCATCCCACTGCTGGGCAATCTTCACTTAAGACTTTAAAATATACATTATACCAATATTCTCTCCAGGAAAGAAGCTCGCGTGGTGGTCGATGGAGCTCTCAAGAACGAGATCCGAACGGGCAAGGAGCCGGTGCGAGCGCTGCACCTCACCACCGGGCTGGCGCTGGGCGCCGCGCTGGACCGCAAGGACGGGTTCGTGGGCTGCATGCGCGCCTTGCTGCTCAACGGACGGCCCGTGGACCTCCGCGGACACGCGGCTAGAGGTACTCTATATATTATACAGAGGACGCCTCTACGATTCAATTATTGAACGAGTCTCTCGTGGTATGCTACTTCAGTATGCGAACTTCTAGCTGTGTGCCGAACACGTCGCAACCCTGCCGATATTTGCCATAAAAATAGTCCGGTCGAGCCGCCCGCGCCGCAGAGACCTGGTGTGTGTCGTGTGGATGCGAGGAGTACAGGACACGCACGTACCGCGGGACACGCGACCGCGCCGCGCCGCTCGATGGCTGCGCCTGCGCGGTTCGGTTGCGCTAACACAAATCCCGAAGTGACTTCACAGTGCTGAAAGTAATATAATCCTAGAAGGCTTGATTCCCCAAAGATTGGACCGAAAGATTCCGACAGTTGTCGGAAATTTCCATATAGTCGGCGCGTGGACCAGATGGGTCGATCCGGTACGGTCCGGTCCGGTCGGGAATTCCACCTTCTATCCCCGAAATTTCCTTTTTTTGTTGTAACAACCGTGCGTTGTATTGTTCGCAGGTCTCTACGGCGTGTCCGAGGGCTGCGTGGGCAAGTGCTCCTCGTCTCCCTGCCTCAACAACGGCACGTGCCTGGAGGGGTACGACTCCTACTCCTGCGACTGTCGCTGGACCGCCTTCAAAGGGCCCATCTGTGCGGACGGTGAGTTATACAATCTTGCTCTACATAAATCGTAAGATAAAACTAGATCTGCCGAGGTCTCGCTCTCCATCCCCAAAGCTTACAAATTATTTTTCTCGTTTCACAAATGAGGGGAAACAGCGATAATGCATTGAGATGGCATTCACCTTTACATACCTAGGGCTATAGGCGATAGGCATCATCCCTTGCCTGAGCACTTGAGCAGGCCCGAACCGAGCCAATTCGTTGAGTTCACCGAGACGTGTTGTATAACTGTCCATTTGTTCCCAGAGATCGGCGTCAACCTCCGTCCCAACTCCATCATAAAGTACGACTTCCTGGGCTCGTGGCGCTCCACCATCGCGGAGCACATCCGCGTGGGGTTCACCACCACCAACCCCAAGGGGTTCCTGCTGGGGTTCACCTCCAACATCACGGGGGAATACCTCACGCTGATGGTCTCCAACTCGGGTAAGCGTCATCACATCACATCACTGATACAAATAACACTTATGTTCCTTCTCTGCCGCGCGGCCGCGTTCTCAGCATCAATATCAGTCAGCAGGCCTTCTCTTGTCTGCGCCATTCAAGCCAGACATCTCAGTAATATCTGTACGTAGGTTTACTACCTTCTCCCAGCGCAGCGCTGTTTGTCTTAAAAACAAACGCACTACTAAACGAAAAGATACGCTATTTCCAATGATTTGTATTATATGTACATACCTATGTAAGTGTTGAACAACAAATATGGAAAGACGTACCTAGACTGAAGTGTGATACGAGACAACAATACGCACGCGAAATTCGAACGCCGGCGGAGCCGTTCCGACTATGAGCGAGGTCGGTGGACCTGATTGCACCTAATTTGAGCCTACCGCTTTCGAGAAGCTAGAACCTCATCTCCCCTTATATATTTAGATCGATGATTAAAGCCTGCTCCTGGGCTGATCGCGTCTGCCTTGTTGTTTTGTAATGATAACACAATTCACACAGCTCCATGCTTGAGCTGGTGTTATGGATACTGGATAACTGGTATACAGGGTGGTTTTTAGGGTTTCGATGATCGAAGATCGGTTTCGAAACCCTTATGGTCTCGCTTTGTCTGTATTTTTTTCCCTCCGTCATAATTCAGCAACTACTGCAGCTATCTACTTGAAACTAAAAATAATAATACATTTCGTACGCCTGTACAGATTTAAAGAAAAATAAATGAAAAATTAAAATTATTTTTTTCTATACAAATTGTGATGACGAAATTTGAAAAGATACCTACAGGGTCATGTGGGTTATCAAATGAAATGTATCATACTTTTTAAAATATTTCGAAAAAAGTCGAAAAAATACCCATTCCCTATCTTCGAAGATTGCAGAGCGATCCATGTAAAATGTATAGAGCGTTTATAGATATGCAGCTATATTTTACAGGAAAAATATAGAGAAGTTTGTAAAAAGAACACTTTTTGAAAAATGGTCAAAAAGGGGGGGGGGGGGATAATTTTCAAAAGAGGGGGCTACCTCACCGAGTGGGGTGTCAAATGAAAGGTATCGGTTTGGACATTTCAAAACAGTTTTTCAAATTTCTTTTTGAAAAATTATTACTGCCGATTTCCGACATAAGGAAAAGGTTTAAAAAAAACTAAATATGCAGTTATTGTTTTTTTTTAAATTGAGGGCATGAATCCTTTGCCGACTTTTCTCTAACTCTCGTGGTTTCGGACTTGGCCATAACCGCCCTTCTCAAAAAACCAGCCTGTATATAATACATAACACTGATGGATATTTTTTAGTATACATATACCCAGACCCAGAACAAATATTTTTCACGAGGCGGGAATCGAACTCGCAACCTCCTGCGTCGCAGGCGTATCTTCGTGCGCTGCACCACACAGGTCGTCGCTAGCTTTGATCCGAAGTTGGAATAAAACGATCCTTTTTGTCCAATAAAAATAAACTTTTAGTTTGGTTTCCATGGAAACGGAGAGTTGTGTAAATCCAAGATGTGGTCGTGATCGTCACGTGAGTACCTACTGAGTACCGCACGTGTGTGCTGTGCGGCGTGTGTGTTGCAGGTCACCTGCGCGTCGTGTTCGACTTCGGCTTCGAGCGGCAGGAGATCGTGTTCCAAGGCAAGCACTTCGCGCTCGGACAGTACCACGACGTGACGCTGGCGAGGAAGAACGGCGGCGCCACTATGCTGCTCAAGGTATCTACTATACACCAACAACACAACACAACACAACACAACACCTCTCTACATGCATGCTTTTATTGATACGTTGCCAAACGAAAATGTGGCATCCTTCGTGGAAGCAATAATCGTTGGTTGGCCGCTGTAAGGAGAATAGGTCCCAACTAACTGATCCTATACGCGGACGATACTACTATCGTAATAGCTGATCAAACTACACAGAATCTAGAGAGCAAAATAGGGAAAGCCGTCAATGCGTTAAGGGCCGGCTTTACAATCAACGGACTTGAACTAAATGAAGACAAAATAAGTGTAATGAGGCCTGATTATAGAACAGTTAATTCTTACGTCAGTATCTGTGTACTGTACGTACTAGAAGTCTTAAAGTATATAAAATGTTACCTGAACCAGTATGACGTTATAGGCAAGAATAGGGAGGAATGAAACCCGATTGGCAGCAATATAATCATACACTTAATTATCTGACAAACTTCCAAATGTCTTGGAATTAAACTTTATCATAAGTTCCCATTAGATATAAAATCTATTGAAAATTGCAACAGCTTCTTCAGCTTCCCCACGTTCCCCACATTCCCCGCAGGTGGACAACTCGGAAGTGCAGGAGTACAAGTTCAACGTGAAGGAGTCCGCGGACGCGCAGTTCAACAACATCCAGTACATGTACATCGGACGCAACGAGTCCATGAGCGAGGGCTTCGTGGGCTGCATCAGCCGCGTCGAGTTCGACGACATCTACCCGCTCAAGCTGCTCTTCCAGCAGGACCCGCCGCCCAACGTGCGCAGTCTGGGTGAGTGCACGCCGCACGCACTGGTACACCGGCACACCGGCACACCGCTGTGTACCCGCAAGGGCCCATTTAGACAACTCATTATGCTTTTAATTTAATATCTACAATAATTGTACAGCGCTTTTAAACAAAATAAACATATTAATGTTTGTGCAAAGAGAATAGCTTACATAGGTTTTCATCCTCTAATAATACCAGGCTCATAAGAGACTGGCTATCTGTTTACGCCGATCTGTATCCGAACGAAGAAGACTCTCCACCAATAGTAGAGTAGAGTTCCACAAGTATGCACCGCTCAGCGCAGCACAGCGCAGCACAGCAAACACGCTGCGTCACGTCTGCGGTGAGAGCCACTAGTACGGTCTGTACATCACGTCATATTTAGCATACAGAACGCCTCAGCCATGACGCTGAAGTGCTGTAACTTAAAGGGTTGTTTTGAAGGGTGTGAAAGGAAACAACCTTATTTGTTCATGGTTGTATATTGACTGGATAGAGTAAACTAAAAGTGCAAAGCCTGCACAATGACATAGGTACCTATAGGATAGGTACTTGGACGCGACGTTCGGCGGGAACCAATCACAAGGACCCCACATCACATCATATTCTAAAAATAGCAACTACCGGCTACGCGAGGAAATGACGAAACACATTACAACAAAACCGACTTACCTATAGATGTCCATTCAAGTTCCTTAACATTATTGTAATTTTCTTATTCTAAATTATACCCAATTACACTCCAAATATATTTTCATTTCAAGTTTTGTTCCCTATAACGAACAGTACCAGATTAGAACAGCTACGAGTTTACATAAAACGTGAGTTGTCACTAAAGTTAGAGCGAGAGCCTCGTCCTCACCCCAAATGGTATCGGATAATGGAACCTATATGTGTATGTGTATGTGTATGTGAGTGCAGGCGGGAACCTAAACGAGGACTTCTGCGGCGTGGAGCCCGTCACCCACCCCCCCGCGCCGGTGGAGACCCGCCCGCCGCCCGCCGTCGACCTGCAGAGGGAGCTGGACCTCAACAAGACGGATGAAGCTATACTTGGCAGTGAGTACGAGAACAACCCTCCACTGGACCCGTCCTGCTGAACCATAATATGTTAACAAAAAACATACGCGAAATGACTCAACGTCTCTGGCGTTCTTTTCCATTTGTGTATCATCAATCATCATCATCATCAACCTATATTAGTCCACTGCTGGACATATGCCTCCCCTAATGAGTGCCATAGCGCCCTGTCTTCGGCTTGTCGCATTCTGCATCTGCCTGCAGCCTTTCGCAGATCGTCATCCCACCTGGCTGGAGGGCGCCCTACACTACGTTTGCCTAGTGGCGGTCTCCACTCATGAACACATTTACCCCATCGGTTGTCGTTTCTTCGCAAGACATGGCCATTTGCCGGCCCACTGCCGACGACCTCCGTGGCGCAGCGGGCGAAGGTCCGCCTGCGACGCAGGAGGTTGCGGGTTCGTATCCCGCCTCGGAACAAATTTGTATACGATCTGCAGAAATTTGTTCCGTTGGTCTGGGTGTTTTCTATGTATAATAATAAATATCTATCTATGTAGTGTATTGTATTAAAATATACCAGTTATCTAGTACCCATAACACAAGCTCTGCTTAGCTTGGGGCTAGATAATGCTGTGTGAGTTGTCCAGCATTATTCATTAATTCATTATTCACTGCCGCTTATTTGTTTTTGCCATCTTGATTTGAGTATACTTCCATAAATTCGCTACTATGACCGTTTACGCGCCATCCGTAACTCGCGGGTGCACGTTTTGGAGATCCGAAACATTACAACCATTAATGTCGGCCAGCTCCGCCTGCGCGGGGCCGCTCGAGTGCATGCTGCCTGCTCGTGAACGGAGGCACGGGCACCCCCCCTGCAGTAGATGCAGTAACAGTGTGATGTTGTTCGCAGCGGTGCTGGCGTTCATCTTCCTGATGCTGATCGTGGTGGCGGTCGTGCTGGTGCGCGCGCTGTCGCGGCACAAGGGCGAGTACCTCACGCAGGTCAGTGCAGTCAGCTCACGAACTGGACGCAACCATACACGCTCACGGAGACGACAGCAGGCTGTTGGACTGCTCCCCGGCACGGTTGTACGGGCGCCGGCGCACTCCCCGCACTCCCCGCACTCCCCGCGCCGGGACCACTCCGGGCGGCCTGTCGTCTAAAGCTGTATACTCTATAGTTGTCACGACCTCGGTTATTCAAATACTATTGAATGATGAGATGTACTGAATTGCAAACAGTTCGAATATAAAACGTCGACATTATATTCTAAGTAACTCACTCCCGTGGCCAAATTAACCCAAGTGTGTGTTGGTTCCGTACACGCTTTTCCTCCTGGCATCTCGGTTCTGAGCTGTCTCTCACCGGTGACGTCGAGTCGCGGTCGTGGTCGCGCTGATGGTGTAACGTCTGTCCTCAGGAGGAGCGCGGCGCGGAGGGCGCGGCGGACGGGGACGCGGCCGCGCTGGCCGCCGCCACCGGCCCGCGCGTCACCAAGCGGAGGGAGTTCTTCATATAGAGACGCACCACCCGCACCACCCGCACCATATACACCAACGCATCTTCCTCGGAGACCAATCAATATTCACAACCTAACATCGTAGGATTTTAAAATAGATTTTGAACGGACACCGAACAGTATTTCAGCGACGGATCGTTGTTGGCGAAGATGTGGCAACGGCTGCCCTTGCTGATATTCTGCAACTAATACCTATTAGGATAAAACAATATTTACTAACCATTCCGCGCGAAACCTTCTCTGATCTGACCACACCAACTACACTAATAAAAGCTCATCAAAGTAAGTCGTCAACTAGTTAGTCAGGTGAATTGTTGTCTCCGAGGAACTCGTCCTCGACGCGGTCATTTGACGAGTTTCAATTATACTTCTAATTGGAGATGATCGGTCATTCGTTGAGTGAACGAAATTAATTGAACGCACAGCCAAAGGTCGAAATTGAATACCGCAAAGTTTTAAATGATGCATCCCTTCTACATGTGGCAGCTAAAGTGCACTTCGAGTTCCGGTGCTCCGGTGCTCCGGTGCTCCGGCTACCTGCTTGCTAAACATTCTTGTGCTAAAGGGGTTCCTAATTTCCATAATTTCGATGGAACGCTACAAAGGCCGCGGTCGCTTCGCCAAACAATGTCTTCCAGGAAATCGTAGTTGATCGATCTAATATTTTCGTTCGAGCTCACAAACAGCCTAATGTTGCTGATGCTTCTGGAAGCCAGTCTTCTTGTCCCTCACCTTGAATATCTTCACTTGAGTACTAGACAAACTTGTGTGCAATCAGAGTTGAATTGCAAAATATGTTTGTATCTGTTTGTTATATTGAAGAGTGTCCGGTGTTCGTGTTCTTGCACTTAGTTCGAAACACAAAAGTCGAATTCGACATTTGACGAGTGTAAAAATTCTCGAATGTGTAACGGTACCTACCTAATAAAATATGTATAGGCATCATGTGTCACAATGTGTGTGCTTGAATCAATTAAAATTCTAAATCAATTGTACAAAGTATAGAAAAGCGTACAAAAATACATTATCATATCCATTGCCTTTGATTATTTAGAATATATCTCTGATGGCAGAGCTGCTCTCAAACACATGACAATGTTTATGTATTTATGTATTTGATCTGTATTTGATATGAGTAACCGCGCGTAGATCGCGCGTCCAATCAGAAGCGATCTGGATGGCTTCTCCCTCGATGTTCCACTCGGCAATCTCTTCACTTTCATAACGTGTCCGAGTCTGTGAAGACTTATGTTACAGTTCTTCTGAATCTCTGGCCTGTTAAGACTTATTGATTTGTCTATCAATTTATAAATTGAAGTTCAGACAAAATGTGTTTTGGCAGCAATATCAGAAAAACATTTATTTTTAAAAAAGAATCTCTCAATTTTATACAAACTGAATTTAGAAAATAGACTAAGGTATAATAAGACAACATTTAGCGCTAAGTTCGTGTAGTTGTAAGTTTATAATTGCATCAATGATCTAATAGTTTTATTTAGTTTGTCGATTTATTTAAGATGTAGTTAATTTTGTGATTTATTTTAAAATAGTTGTGCGATTTAGGTTTTATTTTTTCCGTCCAAATCTTAATCCTAACGTTACTTAATACCAATAACCAATTATGTCATCGCGTGAGTGCCTGCGTGCACGGGGCGACGCATCGCGTGAGTGCCTGCGTGCACGGGGCGACGCATCGCGTGAGTGCCTGCGTGCACGGGGCGACGCATCGCGTGAGTGCCTGCGTGCTCGGGGCGACGCATCGCGTGAGTGCCTGCGTGCACGGGGCGACGCGTCGCGTGAGTGCCTGCGTGCACGGGGCGACGCATCGCGTGAGTGCCTGCGTGCTCGGGGCGACGCATCGCGTGAGTGCCTGCGTGCACGGGGCGACGCATCGCGTGAGTGCCTGCGTGCACGGGGCGACGCATCGCGTGAGTGCCTGCGTGCTCGGGGCGACGCATCGCGTGAGTGCCTGCGTGCACGGGGCGACGCATCGCGTGAGTGCCTGCGTGCACGGGGCGACGCATCGCGTGAGTGCCTGCGTGCTCGGGGCGACACATCCGCAAAGCAATGTCTATGGTTTTTTACTTTTATATTTTAGTAAGTTCAGTGTAAAGACAATTTCCGAAAAGTAGGAAAGTACCAGACGTGCTGCGCCACGTGCGCCACGTGCGCCACCGGCATCGCTTGTGATTTGCCAGTTTTCGGAAGAGGTCTGCTGTCAGTGTTTGTTGTCATAAGATAAGGTTTCGTGCCTTACTCGTATTGCATAGTTAGCGGCACTTAGGATTAAATCACTTAACGTGTTGAATAGTAGAATATCTATTTTACTACTTATCACGAATAAATTTTCCACAAATACACGACTTTTTTATCTTCTACGTACCTACCTACACGGCTGCGCCTCTACTCCTCATGAACTCGGGTAGATTACGTAATCTGTCTCAAAACCATTAAATCGAAGTAAAGATCTTGCCTCAATGAAAAAAAAAATAATAATAATAAAGCCTTTTTATATCCTAAAATAAAATTTTACAATATTATGAGTAGAATAATATGCAGTATAACACTTGATTTAAACAAAATAAAAATTGATTAGAATTAAATTTAAAATTAATACTAATAATGGTATTATTAAGGACCTCTCATCGAGTGAAGGCCTCCTCCATTTTACTCCATGACTTTCTGTCTTGAGCTTTGGTTAGCCAGTCTATACCAGCTGATTTGTTTATTTCGTCTATCCACCTCTCTTTTGGTCTGCCTCTGGTTCTTTTGTTTTGTGCTCCTGTCCATGTTGTCATTTTTTTGATCCATTTGTTATCTTCCATACGCGCGATATGGCCAGCCCATTTCCATTTCAATTTTTTGCAGTGTTTCAAAGCATCGATGACATTTGTTGTTTGACGTATAACCGTATTTCTTTTTCGGTCTCTTCTCTTTATATTGAGTATACTTCTTTCCATCGCTCTTTGGCATACCTGTATTTTAGTTTTTGTGTAGTTATTATAAATCCAAGTTTGGCAGCCATAAGACAGACAGAGTAGTATGCATGAATCTAGTATTTTCTTCTTGAGCTTTATTGGAAGTTTAGATTTGAGAAGTTCTTTGTTACTCCAGAATTTATTCCATGATAGTGCTATTCGTCTATCGATTTCATCAGTGTTTCGAGATTTTTTAAATTATATTTCCTTTCCCAAATAAATGTAACTTGGTAAGTACGTATTCCAGTGTGATATTATTGACTTTTATGGGTATGTGTGTGTATGTTGTTTGTCATTATTTTTGTTTTTGTTGTGTTGAGTTCTAGGCCGATTTGACGACTTATTGTATCTAGTTCATTTATCATTTTCTCTAGTTGTTTCGGTGTTTCTGAAAGTAGCACTATACACTACTACAGTAGTATATACACTTAATTAAAAATATGGAAAGTAAATCATGGAAAGAAATAACGTTCAGCAACATAAAAATCAATTTGTGCTCTGCGACTGTCCTTGCTGGATAACATACCTATCCATACTATAGGTACCTATGACTACTTTCCTTGGGCTCTTTAGTCGACTGGCCCCGGAAAAAACTGGCCCTACGGGGCCAGTTGACCTAATGCATTTAATTTATTACTTTTCTTGAGTCGACTGGGCCCATTAGTAATTTAAATAAAAAATCTAAAGTCTAATTTGAAACCTGTGTACAGATATGTACAAAACTTACTTAAGATAAACAAAAATGAAACATCATGGTTATATGATACTTAATATGTTTATTGGGTTATTTTGATTTACTTAGAACTATTCAAAATCAACAATACATAATAAAGTAAAATTTAAAATATTGGTAAACGAGTCTTTTGAATAATGCTTACTTAGAAATATCCAAAATCAACATTATACACTTATACTAAATTAAAATAGATATATAAAAATCACAGTTGTTTGATTAATTCTTGATGCTTAGGTACTTAAAACTATTTAAAAAATCAACAATATACATCAATGAAATTGAAATAGCTACTTAAAAATCACAGTCGTTTCATTAATGATCACATGCTAACGCTAACAAATAAATTAAATAAATAAATAAAACTGCTCTTTGATGGAATGTCCTTAACTAATATACAAAAAATGTACCTTAGAATCAGTCTTAAAAACATATAAAAAAATTAAAACTTTAATTTCTCTAAACAATGGCCTACAGTAATTTTGCCGCTAAGTAATTCGTTTATTGCATATTCAATCTTTTTTTTCTCTCTTTGGTTTCAGGCAACCTCTTTGAAATTTTGAGATCTGTAGGGTTTTTCAACGCAGTCGAGAAGTTAGCCATATCGCTACACAGCCCTTTTAAATTTGAGCTATGTTGAGTTTATTTTTTACATATTTTTTTATATGTCAATTCCATGTTTCTACGACATTGTTGGTTTTATGGAATTCTTGATATGTGCACCAAGTGTTTGCAAGTGGAGAACTCACCTCTAACCAAGTTCTGACAAAGTAATCATTGAATTTTGTGATCTAATATGATATGATAAGGTGACATAATATGGAGAACTTATTTAGACAATTATCCGACCAAATACGAACAGTCATAAAAAAGCGGCCGCTCAGTATACTTCAAGCCAACATCCTTAAATCGGTAGCTTTGTCATGTTTAACATTAAGTACATTTGCGTAGACAAGTTTTAGTGTGGGATAGAAACACCCTTGACATTGATCCTGCAGGGCCACTACCACTACCACTACCACTACCACTACCGCTGCAGTAACGTTTTCAGACGTTGCAGCGTTGTTGCAGCGGAATCTTATTTTCTCGAATAACTCTGAAACCATCGTGTGCACAAGTTAAATTTTTTGGGTACATTTACAGGACATAGGGCTCTGATTTTTCTATATAATATATTAATATTGATCCGAGTTGACTTGCCGCCCCAGTAACGCACACCATTTAAATGTCTAATACCAATGTGTCGTAAAGAGCTAACTCTTTAGCCCCGCGTGGCGTCGGTCGGGCCAGTCCTTTGCACCCTCGCCCGCATATTATTCAGTCCTTGCCTTCAAAGGCTGCCCCAGCCCCCAGCCCCCAGCCCAACATGCCCCACATATATTTCTACTCGGAAGCATAATCGAAGCTAAGCACCTGTACTACTCACCCCGTTTCGAAAACGCTGACTACCCTCTTACGGGTAAGCGGTAGGGCAGGGGTGCGTACAGGCGATACATTCCATCGATTCATTCAATGCAGCTAGGGAAGTTTGAACATTTTGTATAAACCCTAGACTAGCTCCAGACATAGGTAAGTAGTAGGTATTAATGTTATTACAAGATGTTTTACAACCACACGATACGTTATTCGTGTTTATTTATATAGAAGGTTTATACAACACCTAGACAGAACGTAAATAAGAAACAACGCAGTAGCACAGAATAAATATACACTAGGTAGTTACCCATAGTAGTTACACCTAGTAGAGCCTGAACTAAGTAAGTAATGTGTGACCTCTTCACATCTCATCTATGTTCGCACGACAGAACAAGACGCTCGTTCCTGTTTTTAAAAACCATCGATAACGTAAGCAAACCATCGTCCCCTCCAACCACATCCCTAGTACATCAACCACTTGCACCTTGCGAGTGGCGATTGACCTGAAACGTCGACGTCGATACACGACCATCGAGCACGCGCCGCCCCTCGCCACCTTTCAGCACTCGCCTGCAGTTTACTGGGTCACTGGGACAGGTGGAGGGCGGAGGGTCTGGAGCCCTGCATCTGTTCACTTACAATGTTCTCACTCCAAGAGAGATTAATGTTTGCTTACGACTATTCTACCTACCAGGATCTGTAGAGTCCGACACGGCTATCTGATATTATCTAAGGTATTATGTATTATGGGCCACCAAATCAAATATTTCAAACCATCGATGTGAGTAAAATTCCGCAGATGGGCACTAGCTTCTTGAAAGTGGAACGCTCCAACTGAGTCCACTGAGGTCCAGTTACAGTCGGACCGGCGGCGGCGGCGCTGTCGGCACTGGATGCGCCCTTGATCGCACTTCGGTCTACCTAGATCAAGGGCGCATTCAGCTGTCAAGCCCTGACTTGATTGGGGTCATAAAGTCAAGGTCTAGAACAGGCTCCACTTTTATTTAAATTAATAATTTAATTAAAATGGAAACGTGGAAGGATTTGGGGATTTGGGTTTTGCTTATCAAAATTTTCTATCAAATCCAAAATCGACTGCTTGCGCTGTCAGCTTACCTTCCACCAGCCGATACCTATTCTATTCGCTTATAACGACATGCGACAGAAGTTGGAGTATTGTTTAATAACAATTTGTATTTCTTTGCGGGTTCTTTACTAGCTTCAATGTCTTCATCTTCAGTAGTAGGTACCTACAAGTATAATGAATGATACTTTTCAGAAGCAGAACTCCTGAAGTTTTCATGAAAACGTTCTTAGAAAAATGAATGACATAAAATTGAAGTGATTAAATCACCAGTAGAGCGTTTTATCAATGCATCACAGATTTGTTCATATTAAGAATAAACCAGTGTTTGTCTGGAACCTGATGTACTTATGCAGTACCCTATTAGAACTCCGATAAAACTCTTAAACCTGATTCAGAGTTCTGCGTCTAAACAGTATCTTAATTTAATCAGTAATCTTTATTATTAAAGATACTTTTCAAAAGCAAAACTCGAAATTTTCACGAAAACGGTCTTTGAAAAATGTCGAAATCTGAGATACTCGTATGTGCGTTGAATTTGTATTGCAACCTGTAGGTACCTACCTTTTAAAGTACCTGTACCTACTCGAACACCTCTAAATCAATTTAGATTAGAGTTCTTTAAGCGTGCATTAAGTTGTAGACAAATAAAGGTTTGTTCTTATGATTTTAATTCTTTTCAGAAGTAGAACTCCTGCAATTTTCATGAAAACGTAGGTACTAAGAACAAGATCCGTCAAGTGCGAGTGTAACTCGCGTGCGAGGGTTTCGAACGTTTGTCAATTATACAAATACCTACTAGTTTATGCCCGCGGCATGGCACGCGTTGTTTCTATGGAAACGTTTAAAGGTGATTTCTATGCCATGGCAACTGATTTATGGGATAAAAAGTAGCCTTTGTTTGTTTCCAGGATTAGAATTATCAATGTGCAAAATTTCAGAAGAGGTAACAAACATCCATCCATCCATCTATCCATCCAAACTTTGGCATTTATAATATAGGTAGTGTGATAGTGTGATGTGATAATTGTAGGTACGTACCTATACCTACCTAATGGTTAGGGACTTTGCTATTTAATGAATAATTAATAATAGTAGGTACCAAACTACATTTTAGATGGATGGCTCTGCATACTTCGGAGATTAGGTCAATTTTTAATTTTTTTCAAAATATTTCTAAAAGAATGACTCTAGAATTTTTAAACAGAAAATCCAGAAGTTTTGATACCTATGTGCAAATTGATACCTTATAATCTTACATAACTCGCAAAAATAATCGACTTTTGAAAAATTTGGAACATGTTAATTAAGTTTGGTTCATCATCATCATAGAGTTTCCATGCTTGATTTTATTGCTTCTTTTTAGTTCTGGCTAGGTATATGGTTTTGATGTAGGTAAGTCTACTAGGGCGGATGCTATGTCATTGATTATGTCATATATTTTTGGATACAGAAAAGATTACATTTTACTATTTTTTCTAGAGCATTTGGCATGCCCAAACCTCCCCAAAATAACTGCCTATTGCTTTTTTTGCCCACTGCATACTTTTAGGTACACTTAGCTTGCAAATGTTGTTTGATCAAATATTTTAAATCAACAAACAGCTTAATTAACACGTTAATATACACACAATGGAATATAAATAGACAAAAACACATATCTATGCCCGCCCGCGCCGCGTCCTATCTTTGTTAATCAGAAATGTTCACATTGACGAGGCCCAAGCCACGAATAGCTTGTAACCATAGATTAATTTAATTAATAGTATATTAGGTCCTTACATATGAAATTGGCGTTTTGTATGGGAGGAACAAAAAGTCGAATATTTTTTAATATAATATATTTAATTAATCAAAGTATGAACCATTATTTTCTATGCACTTTTGCCATCTTATAGGTAGTTCATTGATCCCTTTACTAAAAAAACCAGTCGGACGGGAATCAATAAAATCTTTGAAGGCGATTGGACTGCCCCATCGGAGTTGAATTTTTTCCCTTGCAAGAAGTTATCCAAATTTCGAAAAAAATGGTAATCTGTTGGAGCAAGGTCCGGGGAGTACGGAGGATGTCTTAGACTGAGAATGTAACGCAGCAGTCGACGCGCGTTTGCCGGTTTGCTTCAGTCAATTCGTGAGGTACCCACCTTTCAAGCTTTTTAATCTTCCCAATTTGCTTCAAGTGAATTAAAACAGTTTTATCACTAACACCGCAGCCTGCAGCTAACTCGGACGTGGTTTGCGATGGATCCGCTTCCACAATAGCCTTCAACTCTTCATTATCAACTTGAGTCTCAGGCCGTCCACGGGGCTTGTTCTGCAAGTCGAAATTTCCAGAACGAAAACGTTGGAACCAAAAACGAACTGTGTTTTCTTTTGCAACACGACCGCCATACACATCATTCACCCTTCGAGTTGTTTCCGCAGCACTAGTGCCACGGCGGAACTCGTACTCGTAAATAATGCGATATTTTAAGTTTTCCATTTTGTAAAATGAGTGACGCAAACAGAAAAAAACAGAAGAAAAAAAACAAATGAATGACGATCATCGAAGCACAAATACACGAGTCTATAGCTGTACAAATTTGAATTTGGAATTCCTTACCAAAGAGGAGAAATTTGTGATTAAAGTGGCCAGTACGAAAAACGCCAATTTCATATGTAAGGACCTAATATAAAGCTCGATTACCACTCACTGACTGACTGACTCATTGACACAATTGTTCTCCATGATGGTGGAGGGGAAGGTATGTTTTTTTTGCGGAATCGTGTAGGGGGGTGGGGGCTGACTTGGGGAAAATCCCGACTTTTTGAGATTTGCCCCCCCAGAGCCCACCCCTCCCCCCCCCTTCTTTTCCACGGAGCGATTTGGATGAAAAATTTAGAGGGACTCGTATAGAAGGGCACGAGTGCTTTCTATTGCAAAAAAAATTACCCCCCCTTTCCCCCCAGGACCCCCCCTTTTGAGATTGCTACTGGATCCCGGCGCGATACAGGAGTTCCGATTGCGGGATCGTATATAGGGTATCTTTTCAGATTTGACCACTTTTTAGGGTGGAGCATTGCGGCGAGCGAAGCGAGCTGCAATGTGACTACGGGGAACAGCAAGGCGAGCGAAGCGAGCCGCACTGTGACCCCCCCCCTTGCACCCTCCACCTCCCCCATCCAAAAATCTGATATGGATATCGTTTTCGACTAACATGGGGGCGAGGATTACGAATTTGATGACGGCGGGGGTGCGTCGGATTGCGGTGAGCGAAGCGAACCGCAATACGGCTCACGTCACACAGCAAGGCGAGCGAAGCGAGCCTTGCTGTATGGCTGCACGAGCGGGGTCTACGGTGACTACGGGGAACAGCAAGGCGAGCGAAGCGAGCCGCGCTGTGACCTGCTGTGACTCCCCGTGCTCCCCTCGTGCTGTGACTCCCCGCGCCCAGCCCCCCTGAACCCCCTCCCCCATCCAAGAACTTGATATGGATATCGTTTTCGACTAACTCGACAGTGTAGATTAAGTACGAAAAAGATGTCCATTTCAAAATCCAAGATGGCTGACATTCTTTAATCGCAGTCTCCACTCTTGGTTATCAATTTCGAAAAAATCAAAGATGTAGGTTACGAAAAGGGGAATACAATTAAAAACGAACACTGTGACAGCCACCGACGCGAGCTGCTTGCAGCTCGCGCACTAGTTTATTATCTATGCTTGTAACATTGACAACTCAAGATAGTTTATAACTAAGCAGTAATTTTAATGACCAAATAAAAAGACATAAAAAAAATACAACCGTTTTGTAATTAAGAGGGGTGCCCTGACTTCCAGACTGCCCAATGATCCCCTACCTCCCCTACCAACTGCGTGGACGCGTGCGTCGCGTCGCTCGGTCGCTGCCACGTGATGGGGGATCCGAGCGCAACTACCTATTTGGATATTACCTAGTCTTGCTATTGGCCCTTTACCTATAATGTGTGCGTTACTACAGACAGTCTAATAAAAACGTTGAAAATAGGTTTTCTGAGAGAGGCCCTTGTTAGCCCCCGGCCCTTAATACCCGCCCCCGCAGGTACCTCATTATCTGATAGTATCATCATATCTTGTACCTACCTACCTACATATATAATATTAGGCACTGCATCTAACAATGGGCACACCTGAGACAGCAGCGAGTTTTTACTCTTTGGGGCACACGGTGTGCCCTTGCATAATGGTGTGGTGTGCCGCACACCACACCATTATGCAATGTACAAAACTACCGATATCTACTTAAGTAGGTACCTACTTCCATTAGAAGAATCTACAGGGAAGGTAAACTCAAGGTAAAGAAGTACCTACCTATTATAGGATATAAGAAGTATTATAAATGGTGATATCAGTGAGTTGTATACGCTAGTAATAGTAGTTCAATGGGTGATATGCAAAGTTTTATTACGTAGACAGGAGAAAGTTCGCGATCGCCGGAGTTGCGGAGGAACACCGCTGGAGTTCCCAACTCGTCAACAGTGCTGTGACGTTACAAGGCGATAAAACTTGGAAGTAGGGTAAACCCAGGATACATGCCTCAGTGGGATAGATGCCTCGGTTTCAAAAAACATAACTTCCCGAAATCGCAACTACGAATTAATAGTTTAAATAAGGCGCGGACGTGCCACACCACTCAGTTCCCCGCAGGCGGTTGAGCAGAGTGGACGTATTTTTCTTGTGCGTGCGATTATCTCCGCGGCGAACGCAGGCTTACTGGTCAAAGTTTTAAACTTGAGTATTCAGTGTTGCATAACTTTTTATGTAGTCATAAATTTTATTCAATTTTACTAACGTTGATACATTGGTAAATTGAGTACACACCTAAATGTCAATACCCTCTCTATTGTATTTAGTTTAGTTCTACTTATGAAAAGCATCTATCCGTATCAAAAAGTATAGTTGCCTCAATTTATCTGGGGGATAGTTGCCCTTAAAGGCATCTATCCCCCAGAACTCTAAACATAGTCAGTGTTTGTTGGAAAACATAATTTTGTTATATTTAACGTCGGAAACATTTTGTACATACCTATTTGTGTTCAATACCTAATGTTTGTAGGGGAACCATGCCACGAAAGTACAAAAATGTTGGTTTTCTTCTTTCGTAAATGTTGGTTTTCTTAATGTTCATTTTCTTAATTTTCATACTGTTGATTTTCTTTATTGTTATGTTTTGTTTGACAAATTTACACGCTCAATTATGATTGTATAGGAATGCTCAAATAAATGATTTTAAATTGTATTTTACTTTTATTCATTCTATAGGGCATCTATCCTCCATAGCATTTTCATGCTGTGGCATCTATCCATATAGGGTAGGCATCTATCCCCAAAAAAAGGGTTTGCGAAAACTCAATTCCTGCCTAATTAGTGATATTTAGGTCACTAGCAACCGTTATAGATGTGAGATAAAAGATTAAACTATCTATATTCATAAAAAATACTCACGTCAAATTAAGAATTTTAAAACTACAAGGCTTTTTCAAAAAGTGTGGCTTCTATCCTGGGTTTACCCTATGCTCGAAAGTGGGGAGGAAAGGTGGAAGTAGGTTAATTTCTCTTTTCATTTCCTTGGGGCTGGACAAGTGACCGTTTACCTTATTATCTATGTAGGTATTTGTGATTTAATAGTAGGTACGATCCATTATTAGGATTTATCAAACTAAACCGATACGAATATCGAACAGAAACCGTGCCACGAAAATATGTAGGTACCTAACTACATGTAATAGTAGTTCAATGACCTACATGCATCGCCCCTGCCCGCCTCACCTTAAGCTATAACAATAAAACATATTATTAAACGAACATCTGGGAACAGAGTGCAAAACAAACAATATTACTTCACAGTCCCTTAAAAGGGCCATGTTTACACAAGCGGGCCCTTGAGGGCCGCCCGCGCCGTAAGCAGGTGTCATTGTCAGGTGCCCGGAATGGCCTACAATCAGTTTTTATCACTGCTGCCTGCCCCCGCCCCCGCCCTAGGGGCTGGGGCTTAAGGGTTAAGAAGACCTTTAAATGTCCCGCTAGTTTTGTTGTGCTGAATGCGAATACCTACTTGTTGGAAGTGTCAGGGATTTTCTGTAGGGTTTTCTTTTTCAGACTTAAAATGTTTCTTAGACTTGACCGTTTTTCTGTTTAAATTGGTACCTACCTATAGAACTATAGAATAATAACTATAGAATAGGCAAACTTATTTTATACTAGGTACACCTGCTCGGAAAGTTGCCTATTCCTTTTCCATAATAAAGAATAGAAAGTATGTCTTTGCAGGCCTATAGGAAACCGGGAGGAAAAATTCTATGGAATTTCATTTCTCACGTGTTTTAGCGGGAGGAAAAAGTGTATGGAAATCCATTTCCAACGTGTTATTTTTTTTATTTCCTAAAAGATCGGCCGGTAGCTATGGTTATTTTCGTTCGGTCAAACGACAAAAAGTTTTTACTCCAAGTACATTAGGCCTCCTCCGATTTCCGAACAATATTTTAAAAAAAGAACCCAAAGGCTGGCGCGGTCAATGAGGTTTTACCAACATCATTGGGCGCGGTAAGTTCTTCTAAATTTCAATTAATAATTAATTCTGCTTTTCATTTTCCTCGAAGGTGTAGTATAAAGCACTATTTATCACTCGGCAGAAAGTGCGATTCCTACCTCGTGTGTTTTAATGCCCTCGGCTGCGCCTCGGGCCCAAAACGACACACTCGGTAGGAATAGATCACTTTCTCGCCTAGGTGTAAAATGTACTATTACGACCGGTAAGGTAGGTACCTAGGCTTTTGAGAACTTCTGGCCCATAGAAGGAAAAATACTTTCCTACCTATGAATAAACTAATGAACGAACAAACTCATTTTGTTAAAGCGGCTGTTTCGGCCTAAACTGTTTTTTTGAGCCTCCGAACAGCAAATCCTATCAAATACCTACCTACCTATTTACGCAGAATGTCCAACTTCCAGTAATTATGAACTTTTAGCGGAATCCGCTTTGGCATCGGGTGAAAATGGTGAAATTAGTGGAAATTAAAACAGGGCACCTGTCTGAGCCGATTACACCGAGCCTCGGCGCGCGCACTCGCTCAATGTGACGGGCTCATTAGGGGCTGCGGCTGCCTGATCAGGGCTTCTCTCTGAGCCCTCAGGTCCTGGTTTGTTGGAAAATAACTAGGTACCTACCTGCCTAATTATAAAAGCGAGGTAAGTACGTAAGTACCTTATTGTTACAAAATGAGACCACATGACTACTTTACATAACGTTGGGTGAGACCTTGGGCCTGACATTCGATCGTATCAAATTAACCAATAATGAAGTCTCTAACACCTTCGCATGGAACTTTTCCACTTAGGTACTCCACGTCTGTCTTCAGAATCATCACTCTTTGAAGACATAATGCGAAAACTTCAATTTTTTCCACGTCCACGTCCGTCAAAACAGAAAGTTGCCTAAAGCGCTTCCGGCCGATAACAACATCCGGCTGGAAGTTTTGAGAAACTTCCAGAAGTTTCGAGAAGTTTCGAAGAGCAGGTGCTGGGGAAAAAACGCCACCTTTTGTCGGTTCCTAAATCTTTTTATGAGGATAAGTTGAGAAATGTTTCGAGGGGACACGTCGGTACGTACCTCCCTACCTACCTACCTACCTACCTACTCGCTGCTAATCTCCGGTTTACGAGTTCTCGTTGTAATTGCTGAAAGTTGCACAGATTACATTTTTAACCCCTGATAAATCTGTAGGCAAAGCCACTTCCGATCCTCTTCACGGTGATTTTTATCAATAATTAAAATCATTTTTTCACCTCTTTTCGTACCTACAGATAAAGGTAAGGTACTTAACCGAAAAATTAGACTTGACGTGAAAATAACTACATAATAGGATAACATGTGTTTAATTTGTTCAAGCGTACCTAGGTAGGTACTCTACTTACGATGTTCATTAGCTAAGTAGGTACCATATTACTTACGTATACCTAAGTAATTGAACATTCGAGATAGTAGTAGGTACTTACATAGTAGTATTGGATCAAGCAAGCGATTTTATTTTTATTGATGACAATCGGTCATGCGCGCAAGAGGTAGGTATAGGTAGAGGTAGGTATCTCTTTCAAATATCATCTTCATTAGACGCAGACGCTAGACTCCAACAAAGTCTAACATTTCAATGGGGCCCACACATAGATAAGCTATCGAAGAGACTTAGTTCTGCAGCGTATGCAGTCAAAAAAATCCGTCATCTTACAGACGTTGATACTTCTAGACTAGTCTATTTCAGCTACTTCCATAGTGTTATGTCTTATGGCATACTGCTGTGGGGGAACGCTGCAGATATTAACACCGTATTTGTGCTGCAGAAGAGAGCTGTTCGTGCAATCTATAATATGGGTCCCAGAGAATCCCTGCGTGATAAATTCAAAGAAATAAACATAATGACAGTACCATGTCAATATATTTATGAAAACTTGTTGTACACTCATAGAAATATCAATCTATTCCCTAAAAATAGCGACATACATAATATAAATACTAGAAATAAGGATAAACTCGCTGTGCCCACAACTAGGCTACACAAGATAAATGTATCTTTTAAAGGGCAATGTATACGCTTCTACAACAAAACTCCAAGTGAGTTGCAAAAATTATCAATAAATAAATTCAAACAAATTGTCAAACATATCCTTTGTAAAAAGGCTTACTACAAAATATCAGATTATCTAGAGGATAAAAAAGCTTGGGACGAGTTTTGCTCCAACTCGAAAAATAACAACTAACAGGCTAAAGGTTTCTTCGTCGCTTCTTTACTTTAGTCTACATACCGAAGCGACAGAAATCAAAAATATCACTTTATTTCCGTGTCAGTGTTTAGTTTTATGATTTGACCTTTTCTAAGTGTACATTTATTGTATTTATGGAAATAAAGAGTTTTTGATTTGATTTGATTTGATTTAAGCTAGGTACTTGTGCAATAGAAATGTCAATTTCACATCGAATTTCAGCCTAATCCGTCTCATCCATCATCAGCCCATTAAACGCCTAATCTCGTTACTTCGAACATTAAACAACAATTTAAACAACTCAGGTATTACAATAAATCTCTTCGATTGCCGGCGGCTGTAACCCACTCTCCCGGCAAACATATTTCTCAACGGAAACCAGCTATTTTGAATCTAACTGCTTTACTAATAAGGTCGGAGTGAATCGTAAGCTAGAGTTGATTTAGCCCAAAATGGCCGGTGGGCTTAGGGCCGGTACACACGACGCGACGCGGCGATACCGTCAGATATTAATCCGTCAGATTGTGATTAGATTCAGTGGCACGTGGCGGCACGGAGTAATATATTCGCAAGGTGTCCGGTAGTGGTGCGAGTCTGCTCTGTCTTTATCGATATCGAGATCTAAGAGGACTGAAAATTCGTAGCACTCGTAGCACTGGCGTAGAGCTGGTGTAGAGTGTAGACCGAGTACCTACGTATTTTATTGTATAATAGAAAAAACACGTTCGTTCCCTATTTTCGTCTCCAGAATAAGGGAACGTAGACGTTTATTATTAACGAGCTGCTGCCCGCGGCTTTACACGCGTTTTTTTTCTGGACCAAAAGGAAGCCTAGTTGTTACTCCAGGTACACTTTATGCAAGTTTTCGCACGATCCGTTCAACCGTACCAAGGTAAGTAAGTACTTTTGGCGTTGTCTTGTGACAACTTCACTAACTTTCGCACTCATAATTATTACTCGTGGTAGGCAGGGTAAGATACCTATCTTATTCTAAAAAACACTATTGAAATAATTCAACAAATTGAGTTTATTGTTCGTGATTTAAAGTATGAAAAATAAAATGAATGTAACATTTGAACGTAATAGATGTTCGCACGTTCCCCTCACTAGGCAACACATCGGCGGGCGGCGCGGGGCGTCGCGTCGATCGTCGGAGCGTGCCTCGGCAAGAGCGCGGCGTCTTACGGAGGTGCGCACCTTATCGACAACTTATACAACACTAGTGTAGGGTCCGGTTAATTTGCAGTCAAGGAATGAACAGCCCAGGAAAATACGACCATGGATTTTACAGGCTGTACTACGCAGCTTGGTAATTTGTATACAAATGGTTGAGGTTTCCGGGGCTGTATTTAGCTGGGTCGTAACGTTTCCTTACAACCTGTATTACACGGCCCGATTTCTTACAACCCTGGAAAGTGTGTCCAAACTGTACTGATATCCATGTACAGACATTCCAAGGTTGTAAGCTCTTGTCACGTGTCAACATTGTTCAGCCAGGCAAATTACACCCCAGGAAAGTTCGGACAGGCTGCTGATTGGTCGGAGGTCGGAACCGGAAACTCAAGCCTCGTTTATATGCACATACAGATAAAAAATGTTACTGTCCCGTTAGTGATCTCACAAAAACCACAGATTCAATAAATAAAGCCAGAAACACACCGGTCGAGTTTACTTTGTCTGTTTGATGATTAAGTCATGCCACTCACCATAATAATATACAAATATAAATTAAAATACTTTATTAATTTTTGTGGTAAGTGTATTTGTTGCTCAACCATTATTTTTTTATACTATTAAAAAAAAATGTTGTTCTATTATCAGGCCATTGACAAGTTATAGGTATTTATCAGGTTATCAAGCAATAGGTATTTAGTAAGAGATTAAATTGTTGTATGAACCACATTTTCAACTTCATTGTGTATATATATATATATATATATACCAATCCAACTCACCAGCACCGGGACGCAAGCCCTTGATCAGGGTGGCAATGTGTAACTTTGACATCTAATTGAGTGACAATAGTGATCTGTAGCCTAATTACATAGCGTTAAGTGGAAATACACGCTGGCTAGCGGCCATTTTGCGTGCTTATGTGGCGCGCGCCACATAAGCACGCAAAATGGCCGTTAAGTGGAAATACACGCTGGCTAGCGGCCAGTTTGCGTGCTTATGTGGCGCGCGCCACATAAGCACGCAAAATGGCCGCTAGCCAGCGTGTATTTCCACTTAACGCTATGTAATTAGGCTACAGATCACTATTGTCACTCAATTAGATGTCAAAGTTACACATTGACAGTGACATTATCATGAGTGATATGAGTGGTCCCAGATCACTATTGTCACTCAATTAGATGTCAAAGTTACACATTGCCAGTGACATTATCATGCGATACTCTCCAATTTGACAGCTTGTACTAAGCTAGTGATTGAAAACGCAGCATAGGATATGACGTCATCTTGGCATTACTTTCCAAGGCTGTAACTTCTGTGGCTGTGAAAGCTCGGTACGTTCAAATATTACACAGCGTTGTAAAACACAACCAAGGTTTGTACAACCCCGGAAAGTTCTGCCAGGATGGCAGAACTTTCTATGGCTGTATTTTCATAGGCTGTGCAATATCTGTACAGCTCGGAACTCACAGCCCCAGAAATTACAGCCTTGGAATTTCCAACCATCCATTTACACACTTTCCTGGGCTGTAACGTCCTTGGTTGTGTTTTGATTGGTTGGAAAATGTTGGCACCCCTAGTGTACACACCGATATCGAGCTCCGTTTGAATTGTTCCATGGACATTGTTATAAATTGAATGAATATTGCTTTGAGAGCTTCCAACATTTAATATACCTACCTTTAGGTACCTCTTGTATAATTAATAAGAGTAAGGTACCTACTTACAACAGAGAAAGTATGGTTTTTGCTTCTTTTGTTTTGACGCATGTATCTTAAATATGGAGAAACAAGTTTATTTTCAAACTCAAAGTTATCAAAGAATTCTAGACTACTTATTACTTATTAATTCTCTTGTACGAGCCAATGGTGACGACGAACTATAGGCAGAACTCGTTCATCTTAAGGGCATGTAGGTAAATCCTTTAATAATCTAATAGCAATCACTTTACCTATGTAACAATAGGAACAATGAAGTAGATATAGATTTATTTAATACCTCAACCTATAGTATTATAATATCTGTGCCTCAACTCAACCAAGCGTCTTAAACGCTTGTTGAGTAATTTATGTTATGTATCAAACGCGCCGTCTATTTACTAACATTTATTCGACTGACACTAATATTTAACTTAGTTATTTTTTGTGGAAACTTCTAATTAGCGGTAACTTACCCACCATCTCTGTAATATCTAATAGTTACCTAGCTGTTAGTTTCCCTAAAATTGTAAAATAAAATAAAATAAAATAATAAAGATGTTTTAAATTGAATATTTTTATTGCTTACAGCGGCCTCAGAAGAAGCAGCGTGTTTTTACTAGAAGCAATAAATAGGTATAGAAGCTGGTATCTTATCTGTGGGTGGACAATGAACTTGGTTCAGATTGTATCTAAAAGATCCAGTAAGTACCTAGGTAGGTAGGCCTTTGAGTTAAGGAAAAACGATGAACCATTTTAGAAAACAAAACACTATTACCTATCAGGTTTTCACCTACTAATACTATCACCACCTAACCTCTGCTATTAGGTACTTATTCCTGCAAACAGTTTACCTACAAAATAATACTTCGTTACCCAAAACAAAATGGAATCTCTTCTGAACTCCATTAAAATTGAATGACGCTGAAAACCTGTAAATCTGCAGTTAACATAACAATTTGCGAACATTCTCCCCCTCATGAAGAATGCAACATTATCATCAGCAGAGGTCATGTAATTAATGGCCCTCGCGGAGGTACCAAACACTTTTATAAACTTTTCCACCCGCAAATTATTAATAGGTTCGCGGAGACGGGAGAGGCACAAGCATGGGGTTGGGATACGTTCTACCTCCCTATGTTCACTGTGTCGATAATCGATGAGCCTTACATTTTTGATTCTTGTCATGTTTTAGTTTATTTTTCAATCTGTTTATGTATTAGTATCATGCTTAGGTATTGATTAGGGCATATAATATTAAATGAATCGCTCACATGTATTAAGCCGATAGGTAACTAAATTGCTTTATAATTAATATCAGAAGAATGTTGGCCGCGGCGGTCGCGGGAGCGTGAGAATCGACCCCTCTAACTACCACCCGTGAATGTGTAGAGAGCCGATTAGGGGACCTGCCAGAGGAAGGGCCAGCACACAAATATTTCGAGACACACATATTTCTGCGGGCAGCAGCTTCCATCTGCTGCATAATTTGAACACCGTCAACGCGATGACCAACCCACCTGCCGAGCGTTCTGATTATTTCAAAATCCCCCCTCGTTCGGGGGAGGCATGTCCTGCAGATGGACGTGTGTGCCATCATCATCATCAGCCCGCTAGTCCACATACGCCTCCACAAATGGGCGCCATAGCGCTCCGTCTTCAGCTTGCCGCATCGAGCATCTGCCTGCAGTCTTTCTCTGGTCGTCATCCCACCTGGCCGTAGGGTATCCTACACTACGTTTGCCGAGTCATGGTCTCCATTCAAGAACACGTTTACTTCAGCGGTTGTCCGTTCTTCGCGAGATATGGCCGGCGGCCCACTGACACTTCAGCCTGCTAATTCTCAGTTTATGTAGGAGTTGTACCTAATATGTATAATGTGTGCTGATGAGGTTCTGTACAGGTTCATCGATATCGACAAAACTGACATCCAACCTGCCATCCCTAGAATTGTAACACCTTGCAACGATGTAAAAATTAAGAAAAGAGGGATTTTTAAAAGTCTCAGGCGTCGGGCGAGTTAGTGACGCCACATTAATTCTACTGTCGATTACTTTCCCTCGATTTCTGCTAACTTGAGTGAAGATAACAAATTGTACCTGAGTCGGGGCCGAGTCGGCTCCACGCTCCACTCGAGACCATCATGAGACCATCATGGGAGTTTGACGGGACTTGGGAATTCAACTTTTAAGAGTTTTGAAAAAAATACGATGAAATATTACAATACAATACAATTTTTTTTTATTTTATTGTACACCATAAAAATAACATAACAAGGATACATTACATAAGTCAAGTAGGTACAATGCAATTGTCCAGCATTATTTGTCCAGAATTGTCCAGCATTATTTATTTAATGCGCGGCCATTATCGCATAGAAGCGATCTCTTCAGGCAACCTTTGGATGGAAAGAATTATGTGAAGAAAGGTAGGGGGTGTACCTACTAAAGACTAAGTCAAATAGTACATAATACACGCTATTTTGAATACAAAATAAAAACAGATAATAAATAAATAGTAAGTACCAATAGTCATTTTTTAGCAGGAAAAACTCCTTGACACGAGCTTTGAAAAGTGGTAAGGATACAGGTTTTCTTTTCTAATAGACTCTGGTAGTGCATTCCATTGCAGGATTTGTCCTAGAAACTGGTTTTGTGGGATATTAAGTCTGGTATTGAAATTGTCTACCTTTTTAGGGTTTCCAAGATCAAAGATCGGTTTGGAAACCCTTATGGTCTCGCT
Source organism: Eupithecia subumbrata (assembly GCA_949316285.1). NCBI lineage: Eukaryota > Metazoa > Arthropoda > Insecta > Lepidoptera > Geometridae > Eupithecia > Eupithecia subumbrata. The sequence goes on along the minus strand of OX438627.1, from coordinate 17,571,414 downwards.
TTGTCTGTCCTTTTTTCCCTCCTTAATAACTCAAAAACTACTGCAGCTATCAACTTGAAATTTGAAATAATAATACATTTCGTGCGCCTATACAGATTTAAAGAAAAATAAATAAAAATAAATGAACAATGAAAATGAATATTTTCCATACAAATTGTGATGCCGAAATTTTAAAAGATACCTACAGAGTCATATGAGGTAGGTATCAAATGAAAGGTACCATTTTGTATATTTCAAAATAGTTTTTGAAATTTTTGTAGGTTTCATACTATTTCAATATTTCAAAAAAGTCGAAAAAATATCCATCCCCCCCCCCTATCTCCGAAGATTGCAGAGCGATCCATGTTTATTTATTTATTTATAAGGCAATGCCAACAATACACATAATAAAACGTTATTTTATAACAATTAGGTATAGAGTTTCTGTGTGCTTCTAACAGGCATGCACAACATTTACTAAAGGTGCACAAACAACAGCTAAAAATAATACCCTGAAGGGGTTACATTCTAAGGTTACATTCTACATGTTAAATGTATGGAGCGTTTATAGATATAGATCTATATTTTGTAGGAAAAATATAGAGAGTTTGTAAAAAGAACAATTTTTGAAAAATGGTGAAAAAGGGGGGGAATAATTTTCAAAAGGGGGGGCTACCTCACCGAGTGGGGTATCAAATGAAAGGTATCGTTTGGACATTTTAAAACAGTTTTTCAAATTTCTGAAAGTTTCATACTTTTTGAAATATTTTGAAAAAAGTCGAAAATACACCCATTCCCCTATCTCCGAAGTTTGCAGAGCGATCCGTTTGGAATGTATCGAGCGTTTGTAGATATGGATCTATATTTTGCACAAAAAATATAGAAGTCTGTAAAAAGACCACTTTTGGTAAAAAAAAATGGTCAAAAAGGAATAATTTTCAAAAGGGGAGCTACCCCACCAAGTGGGGTATCAAATGAAAGGTATCGGTTTGGACATTTCAAATGTAGGTTTCATACTTTTTGAAATATTTTGAAAAAAGTCGAAAATTTTACCATTACTTCAACCGAACCACCCATTGAACCGAAGCATGCAGAGAGATCCCTCTGAAATATAGGTTGGTACCTACTATTCTTAGGTATTCGTTAAATTGCAAAGTCTCTCACCGGTACTTTTAGTACATATTTGTTGACAAACGTTCGAAAGCCTCGGCGCGCGAGTTACACTCGCACTTGACGGATCTTGTTTTAACTACACCTTACTCTAAGAGTGAGTAAACTGTGCCTATACCGAGAGCAAGTTAAGAGCAGAACAACTCTAAGTACATTTTAAAATAAATACTTATTAATCAAAACATGAACTTAAGTGAACTGAACACCACTTTATTCAATAATGTCTTGTGTTAGTACTTGCAAGAGGAAATAGAGCAATAAATCTAGTACAGCACAAAACACAAAGGCATTCTAATATTTAGCCAAAACTCTTAGCTAAAAGTAAATTTGGAGAGTACCGTCAACAAATCAGTGTCGTTTACCGTCCACTGAGTTTTCAATTTGTACCGTTCGCACGGTAAGTGCCGCATGTGCGCCGCACTGGACCGGATGCACGAAGCTGGATACAGGGCGATACGCAATATAGTATTTCGTTTAAATTGTTTCAATTCTGAAGGTATTCAAAATTTTATTAATTCAGCTCGAAGTCTACCGTCGACCGACACGTGTAAGGGTGTTTTCAAACAGTGGAAAATTCTAACTCTACCTTCCCTGTATATTTACGAAGTAGCAAATTTCGTAAAATCGAATCTTGATCGCTTCGCTTCTATACCCCCCTGGCGCTCGCCGAGAGGTACACTGCGCCACCAATCATGCAAAACCGTTTTACTTAGAAAGAGTGTTTTTTGCATGGCCCCGATTATCTACAACAAAATCCCTTTGTCAATACGCTCCGAGAGTAATTTGAACGCATTTAAAAACAAACTAAGCAAGCTATTGGAGGAAAAAGTTTAATATAACATTGATGAATTTCTGAATGACAAATTTTAATATCCCTTACTTTAACATCGAATATTTACTTTTTTCTGTTATCATCATACTTGCAAGAGTGATAAAATTGTATTATTGTAATTTGGTTTCTTAAATTTTAACTATTTTCTTCACAACAATGTTGTAAGTCGGACCATGTCAAGCCATGGCAGACTAGAGATACAAATATATTATGATATAAGACCAAGTAATGTTACCACCTAGTTATACAACAATAAATTCATTTATCATTTATCTATAGTTCTGCTTCTGCAGAAGGGTTTATTACAAAGATTATGATTGCTACAGAAGTAGACAAGATCATAAGATCGCTTAATAATAAAAAAAGCACTGGATACGAAAACATTTCCATTCAGGTTATCAAACTGGCTAGCAGGTCTATATCTCCTCACCTAAGTTACATTTTCAACCTTGGCATAGCTGACGGCGTCTTCCCTGAAGCCTTGAAACCAGTAGTCGTGAAACCTCTATATAAAAATAAAGGAGAAAAAAATGATGTTAGAAACTACCGCCCAATAGCACTCACTTCGGCGTTTTCTAAAATATATGAGAAAATTATTCACAACTCACTTAATTCTTTCATGGAAAAGAATGATATACTTACAAACGAACAGAATGGTTTTAGAAAAGGCAAATCTATAAATGTAGCAATATTCAATCTGTTGAATAAAATCATTAAAGGAGTGGATGAACGGACGCCTATATGTGCCATATTTATGGACATGACAAAGGCGTTTGACTATGTAGACCATGCAATACTCCTAAACAAACTATATCGGTACGGAATCAGAGGGAACGTTTATAACCTCCTAAAATCATACCTTGATAACAGAACGCAATTCACAGAGATAAGAAGAATATCCGCGAAAACTAAGGAAGAAGTCAAATATATGTCTCAGGGCAGAATAGTCAAATACGGTGTCCCCCAGGGAAGTGTCTTGGGACCATTGTTATTTTTAAGTTACATTAATGACCTACCCTCAGTCACCGAGCATCCTATGGTACTTTTCGCAGATGACAGCACTGTAATAATCAAATGTACATCCCTGGAGACGTATGAAATTGAAATAAATGATACTCTACATAAAATAATTAACTGGCTAGATAGTAATAACTTAAGCGTCAACCTTGGCAAAACAAAAATCATGCATTTTGCACAACGCACCCCTATGCCTCAAATTACTACCATGTACCAGAACCAGATAGTTGAGAACACATCTGATACAAAATTTCTAGGGCTTGTGATCGATAGGCAATTAAGCTGGAATATCCAAGTCGAAGAAATATGTAAGGCACTCAGTAAATTTTCATTTATGCTATACAAACTTCGTAAAGTTGTTGGTTTGGATGCGCTCAAGACGGTTTATAATAGCTATGTCTCTTCTAAATTACGTTACGGCATTATGTTTTGGGGAAACTGCACGGATAGAGAAAAAATCTTTAAGTCGCAAAAACGATGTTTAAGAGCAATGTATGGCCTGAAGACAACCGATAGTTGTAAGTCCTATTTTATATCATCAAATGTATTAACAGTGCCAGCTCTCTACATTTACGAAATGGCTGTTTTTGTAAAAATCAACACTGATCTATTTGACAAGTCAATTAACACACGCAGTAGACGTGACCAGCAACGCCTGTGTCTTACTAGTGCTAAAACAGCACTCCTTAAAAAAAGTTTCTGTGGAATGGCACCAAAAATATTCAATAAATTGCCAACCAACTTAAAGGTGCTACCCTTGACAGTGTTTAAGAACAAACTTAATAAACTTTTGACATTAAAATGCTACTATAATATAAATGAATTTTTGTTAGATCGCAACATCAAAATTGACTAATCAGAGTAATCAGTAATGACAATGTTTTAACTTTTTTTTTATGCATGTAGTTTTACTTAGAATGTTCCTATTATTATGTAATTTATGAATGGATTTTGACATTTCTTTTATTTATATGACTGTGTAACTTAAAAGCTATTTTTGTATAATATTATTTTTAGATGCCTACTGCTAACTCCATAGCACCCATTTTGCATGCCCTAGATTAAGGCAAAACATGTCTGGTGCTTACCAATATTAATAACCAACATCTTTGTGACCCATGTTTGCAAATTAATGATTTGATTTGATTTGATTTACATATAATAACTTCTAATCGTTTCTAAATCCTTTTTAGCCGCAATGAAAATATTTTCAGTAAGAAACAAGATCCGTCAAGAGCGAGTGTAACTCGCGCGCCGAGGGTCTCGAACGTTTGTCAACAAATATGTACCAAAAGTACCGGTTAGAGACTTCGCAATTTTACGAATACCTACATTTCAGATGGATCTCTCTGCATGCTTCGTTTAAATGGGTGGTTCGGTTAAAGGTAAATTGTATGTAAAATTGTAATGGTAAATTTTTCGACTTTTTCAAAATATTTTCATAAGTAAGAAACCTACAGAAATTAAAAAAAAAAACTGATTTGAAATGTCCAAACCGATACCTTTCATTTGATACCCCACTCGGTAGGGTAGCCCCCGAAAACTATTCCTATGGGTATTTTTTCGACTTTTTTAAAATATTTCAAAAAGTATGAAACCTACAGATATTTAAAAAACTGTTTTTAAATGTTTAAACCGATACCTTTCATTTAATACCCCACTCGATGGGGTAGCCCTCCCTTTTGAAAATTATTCCCCCCCTTTTTGACCATTTTTCAAAAAGTGTTCTTTTTACAAACTTCTCTATATTTTTCCTATAAAATATAAATCTATATCTATAAACTCTCCATACATGTAACATGGATCGCTCTGCAATCTTCGGAGGTAGGGGGGGGGAGGGGGAATGGGTATTTTTTTGACTTTTTTCGAAATATTTTAAAAAGTATGAAACCTACAAAAATTTCAAAAACTATTTTGATATGTACAAAGTGATACCTTTCATTTGATACCCCATATGACTCTATAAGTATCTTTTAAAATTTCGGCATCACATTTGTATGGAAAATATGCATTTTCATTTTTCATTTATTTTCTTAAAATCTGTACAGGCGCACGAAATGTATTATTATTTTAAATTTCAAGTATCAACTTGAAAGCACTTGCAGCTATCAAGCTGCAGTAGTTTTTGAGTTATTATTAATAACTCAATATAATAACTTATTAAGGAGGGAAAAAAGGACAGGAGGGTTTCGAAACCGATCTTCGATCTTCGAAACCCTAAAAATGGAGGTAGATACTTATTACAAATGTTAGCGAACGGGCGCGTGATGAGAAAACATCAATAAACATCTCTTCAAAGGATCTTGAGCTAAGTGGCCCGTCACAGCACATCAGAAACTATTTTATATTTGCTCCAAGAAAATTACAGTCTTATCCAGCCTAGATATTTACCCTCTATTATCTTATTTAAGTACCTTTTTAACAGATCTCTAATAAATTATTAAAGATCTGTCAAAAAGGTATTAGATTTGTATAAAAGGTTATTAATAATAACGTATTCGAAGGTTGCCTCATCTGCGGAAGGTGCGCGGCGCGGGCGCGGGGGCGGGGGCGGCAGGCAGAGTGCACGCGCTAATGACGATTTATTTGTTCTGTGAATAGGGTTGCAGCCTCTCCGCGTCGCGGACGACTCCGGGACGGCTCCGGGACGGCTCCGGGACGGCTCCGGGATACTGCGACCTGAGAGGTTCAAACAAATCTATAGTTTATTGCGACTCTTATGACTATTTCCTATTAAAACGACAAAAACTAATAACTAAATACTGGGGATTATCCGACGTTAGCTTTCAATAAAAATCTAGAGCTTATTTCCAGAAATAATAATTGTTGGTACGCTGGCATAACCTGGAGCAAGAAGGGCGGAATGTAGGTAGTTTTATTCTAAAATAACTTTTAACTTTTTTAAAAATTTAAGCCTAATTTAATATGTTATATTTATTATTAAAAGTAAATAAACACGTGTTTATTTTCCAGTAAACTTAATTCGACCGATCATTCAATATGCACGGGATTTACGAATGAAAATGAAAGAGGTTTGAAGCAAATAAATTAATATAAATTTGAAAGAATACGTTCGATATGAGAGCGGTGAGCTGAGGCGACTCCCTCTGAAGGAATGAAGGGGCGCGTGCTCCGGACTCTACATAATGAGACTGAGATCTGGTTCGGCTATAATAATAAGATTTAAGGTTCTTTAAGAACTCCGCAGAACAGATAAAAGTTCACTTCATGGATATGAAAATTTGTAAAGCAATGAAATCGTAAAACCTGACTGTCACTTTAATTGATTTCAGTACATCCGTCAGTCACCTATTTTGTTTATTACATAAATTATGCTTACCTGTCTTAGATATACATAGGACCTTCCTACTTTCAGGGTCACTTGAAAGCATTTATGTAGATTTCAGATTAAGAAAAACCGAGGTTTACTATCTTGATTAAATCACGGGATTATTATCTAAAGTATACTTCGCTTAGATCGATTACTGTCACTTAAAGTTCTGTAATTTCAATAAGTCCTTTGAGCTTCAGACAATCTGTGCACGTCCCCAGATCCATACAGCACACTATGTAGCTACATACACGTAAAAGGAAAATCCCTCCATTACATTAAAAGCTCAACAAAGTGGCCCTTTATAAGTTAATGTCGGAGGTACAGGTCGTCGCCCGATATCGTAAAGATCGCGTCATCTCCAGATCGCGTAAACCTGAGGGCGCTCAATAATCCGGACAATAAAGAAAAATTCTTTCAAATATGAAGAGGTAAGTCCTCGGCAAATTGTCTGCAGGCAGGCAGCTGTGGAGAGGTCGCGTTACTCGTTTTATTTGATTTTGATAGCTATTCCACCATCCCGTCAGGCGTTTACTCCTCCAATCCTACTATTCGATTAATGAATTATCCAACTTCTTGGACAAAAGTCTTCCAAGCCGTAAGTTGCGTTTCTTTCGTAAGCTGTCCGATATTTCTTTCGTAAGCTGTCCGAGTCCACTCCCGCATTCCCTCCCCTCCAAAAACGCAATTTAAAGTAATTCTAAACAATATAAGTAAAATATGTTTATCACTTTGCTTTCTTGATAAGCACGGAGCTAGAAAGAACGCTACAGAGATAGAAAGAAAAGATGCAGACGATAGGAGGATGTGAAGTAGAATCAATTTTTGATGGGCGACTCCAATGCTTCTCCTGTTCTGTAGTAAGTGGTCGCAAGTAACGGACGAGCGCCGAGCAGGTAAGCGACGGTATAAGTGGATTGCTTTTCTGCTTTACATACAGATATTTTGTCCTTTGCAAACAGATATGTTCTGCTTTGCATTCAGATATTTTGTGCAAACGTTGCTGTCGACTTACTTTATGCAATTTGATTCATAAGATGCGCATCTACGAGTACAATCAGTTCCTGTAAAGATGCGTAGATACTCCCTGACTGACACTCATCGAACAAAGAGGCGAGAAGAATGTTCTAGGAGAGGTAGAAGCTAACAACAGAATCTTGATGCCTACCATTAATGATGGCCCTGCGGCGCATGCGATGTGCTACTCATGGTAGAGACTGTTTCCAGGCATTTAATTTCCTCCGTTTTAGGTGAAAATTCGCTTAGTTATGTAGCAAAATGTATGTGGAATCAATTGAAGTTACTTATTTACTTTTATGATTACGGTAACATACACCAATATCATTAATTAAAGGACATATAATGTAAAATAATAGCATTGTAGGTACTCCGGATCAGCAACGAATAAGAGCTGGAACTAGGGCGCGGGCGTGCCAGTAACCATCCCCAGCGCGGGCGTGCCAGTGACCATCCCCAGCGCGGGCGTGCCAGTAACCATCCCCAGCGCGGGCGTGCCAGTAACCATCCCCAGCGCGGGCGTGCCAGTAACCATCCCCAGCGCGGGCGTGCCAGTAACCATCCCCAGCGCGGGCGTGCCAGTAACCATCCCCAGCGCGGGCGTGCCAGTAACCATCCCCAGCGCGGGCGTGCCAGTAACCATCCCCAGCGCGGGCGTGCCAGTAACCATCCCCAGCGCGGGCGTGCCAGTAACCATCCCCAGCGCGGGCGTGCCAGTAACCATCCCCAGCGCGGGCGTGCCAGTGACCATCCCCAGCGCGGGCGTGCCAGTGACCATCCCCAGCGCGGGCGTGCCAGTGACCATCCCCAGCGCGGGCGTGCCAGTAACCATCCCCAGCGCGGGCGTGCCAGTAACCATCCCCAGCGCGGGCGTGCCAGTAACCATCCCCAGCGCGGGCGTGCCAGTAACCATCCCCAGCGCGGGCGTGCCAGTAACCATCCCCAGCGCGGGCGTGCCAGTAACCATCCCCAGCGCGGGCGTGCCAGTAACCATCCCCAGCGCGGGCGTGCCAGTAACCATCCCCAGCGCGGGCGTGCCAGTAACCATCCCCAGTACAATTAGCAGCGCAGTACAAATAAGAGCTGGAAGTACGGCGCGGGCGTGCCAGTAACCATCCCCAGCGCGGGCGTGCCAGTAACCATCCCCAGCGCGGGCGTGCCAGTAACCATCCCCAGTACAATTAGCAGCGCAGTACAAATACAAACTTATAATAAAATTTTGGAATCCGTTTGAGGCTTATCAATTTCCTCTAAGACGATAAAAACATTAGACGGAGCCGTTTTCATTGTGAACCATCAATCTTCCTCCATCGGCCCCCGTGCCTACGGTGCGGCGGCGGCGCGGCGCGGCGCGGCGCGGCGCGAGGTACCTACGCACCGTAGCCGTAGCCGTAGCCGTAGGTACAATAGGTAAGTCCGCCGTAAGTCCGTAATCCTGACGAATGATATCCTCCCGCGATGCGTCATGATATCGTGATTGATTGGTCTATTGATTACATTCAATTCAGATATTCATGGAGATTTGAATAAGTGCTATCTCGTGTACGATACTTCTTTTAGGACGAGCCCCCACTTGCAAGCGTTGGGGACTGGGGTGTATCGGAAGCGAGACGCGTCATTTGAATTGTTGTCTCAGGGTTGGGTAGCTTTGTAGCTGTTGTAGAAGAAGATCTTCTGCATCCGTTCATGTCATGATAATTATTTATATTAGATTTTTAATTTTTTTAATGTTTGTTGTTATAAATCATAATTACTCATGGTAAACTCACCTTACTGGTGTCCGCGATACAGGCTTTGCCTAGTAGCAGGATGGTAAATTGTAACCTGGATTCTTATACACAAATTAAATATTTTTCATTTTCATGTATTTAAGTAACGCTTTCATGGCCTACGACGCACATGTATTTGTAGCACTGTTTCTAGCAGGTGCGCGTCCGTGCGGGCCGCGTCTGTGCGGGCCCCGTCCGTGCGGGCCGCGTCCGTGCGGGCCGCGTCCGTGCGTGCAGAGCCTTGCCGGATTGTACCTGTGGTGTGGATAGACAGCAGTAGGAACACAATCTTATGCATTATTAGGAACACCAGGCCCGTCCGGCCGGCGGCGCCACGTGGGGGTGAACTGAACTCCTCTTTGACTTCACATTGTACGACCTATTGTGCAGATACCTAGTCAAGTTTAATCTGTAGCAGTAAGATCACCGCCCGCACCTGATCTGGCCCCCACAATGGGTGCCTGCAGACCCCTCCGAGACCATGAACGTACTCAACTGAGATGAGATTAGTTTAAACCATTCGTCTGGCCGAGCCCTAGATGTGTCGGTGGTGCAAGTCATGAGATATATTACTCGTAGAGTTAAATGTCTATTTATATATTAAATGAATATAATTATCGAAAATGTTGTACTAGACATCAAAGATGTCGAGAGTAGAAGTGAGATAATGTTAAGGTTCTTCAATGCTACCCATCAATGGTATCCAAACGAAATAGATACCCAAATGAGATCAATAAAAACAAGGGGTTTATCAAAAAGACAATAAAACCAAATAACACGATTTCCCCCGGGAAGGGAACTAATCGGTTTGTTGATGCGGTGAGAGGTACACCGAGTCACCACATATCCTTGCTGCCGCTGCGCTGTCTAGTTAGTCTAGCTAGGCACTGTCGATGTAAGTTTGTAGCTTGCACCGAGACATTAAGGTGCGGGTACACGGCGGCTGAGCGCCGGATTAGTGCAAAGTAACGTTGAGACGACTTTATTAGCCGTCGCTCGCACGACCCAGCGGGCTCTTTTCCACTTTCACAAGTTATTATTTTTAAGTGCCCTTCGGTCGGAAAACACATTTAGTAAATTACAATTTAAACCAGATCCTTAGGTACGAGTAGGTACGCAAGCCGTCCTTAGGTACAGATTGTAATTGCTACAAATAAAGATTTCATAATGTAACTGTCTTGTTACTCTACCACCTATTCAACATTTATTAACAACTAGTATACAATACAATACAATACAAATTATGATTAGAGAGGGATAAAAAGTACCCTATGTTTGATTCCAGGATTAGACTGTATGCAAAATTTCAACCCGATCCGTTTAGTAGTTTTGGCGTGAAGCGGTAACAAACATCCATCCGTCCATCCATCCATCCAAACTTTCGCATTTATAATATTAGTGTGAATCTAGGTACTACTTACCGGTAACATTTTGTTGTTACCGGTAAGTAGTAGTGTGGTGTTAGTGTTGAGTGCAGCACAAAAATAGCGCGCAGAATGTCGTGCCGACAGTGGAGCCCCACGGCGGCCGGCACACAGTGGAGCCCCGCCGCGGCCGGCAGACAGTGGAGCCCCGCCGCGCCGCAGCTGAATGGTAGCAAAGTTAAGATGCCATTACAGGTGGACAATTAAACCCACCTTCGAGGTGAGCGCAAACTTCGACCTCCGATAATGCTAATAGAAGCTGGATGCTCTTTCAATTCTGACACTATACTTTTTGTTGAACAATCTTCTTTGCGAGCCGCTTCGCTACTTCGATAAAGGTAATTCGATCTACATTCTGCTACTGATGAATGCCATACAGTACTATACAGTTATTTTATTGTGGCCATAATGTAATAGAGTAACAAATTGAGTGTTGTGTATTAAAATAAGTTATTTGGCAATTAGAACTGAAACTTTGATTTTGTTTAAGTTTAGACCAAAACCTTCTATAAAAATTCAGAAAAGCCTCGAGAAATTTCCTCCAAGTTCACAGATTATAGATTTTTGTAATCTGTGTATAAATATTGGCATCAGTATCCGTTATTGTTACACCCTAGGAGCCTCCATTTTACACAAAGATGCCACTGTTGTACGCTGTATGCTCCATTTTGTTTGAAAACTAATTTTAAAACAAGAAAACAAGCATCGTTTTTCCATCTGCAAGGAATCTGTAAGTCCTAAATAAGGTTAAAAGTGATGTCAGTGGAGTGAAGTGGTAGTCACGTGATCACGTGACGTAGGTTACCTAGATGATAGCTTCAGGCGAATCAAACTTTTCAGTGTCCTCTATGTGATCTGTTTATTTTGAAATATTGTAGCGTCATGAATGTTTCCACCTGCGCCTCGCCGACTCGCCGACTCGCCGACTCGCCGTCCACCGCGGCCGCGGGGTTGATGACACGCGATGACTTATGGCGAGGTGCGGATGACGGTCCATGATTTAGTAAAGTCTGGCCGTTGCTGACCGGCCCACCACTCCACCACTCCACCACTCCACCACTCCACCACTCCACCGCACTAGTTCACTGCATAACTAACTGCTGGGAATATTTCATTTATGTTAAGAATCTGAATCAATAACGCTTATTTCCCTAATAAATAATGTCGGGATAACTGAAATATTTTACGCTCAACAGTATAAAGTTTTGTCTAAAACGTTAACAAGCTAGTTTGTTCGTTGGAAACATAATCGTTTTTATTTCTTTATTGGATAAGCAATAATTTTAACGATAAAGGCCGTTTATGTTAGGCCAATGAGGATCTTCAAAAATATGTGAAAGTCTACAATGTTGTCATCAACGACCTTTTTTCTGACTTCAAATGATGTTATAATCAGATACGATAAAATCATTCGACTGCACAATAAACCTAAATCAAATATTTATTCAAATTGCAACATAAAATTTCCTTCACATAACAGTATCAAAGATTATTCGGATTATATTAAAGCAATAAAAATATCTATAGAAATGTTGCGAACTGTTGTCCTTCAAACAGATTATAATAATAACGTTTGTTCAGGTTGCAGGGCGCGGCGCCGGTGCAGGTGCAGGTGCTGGAGCGAACGGTATTTCTATTTCTATTCTAGACTCAGTTATTGTCCGCATACCTGGACACAGACAACGCAGCAGGTACCCTGGACACAATGCTCTCGCAGTAAACATCGCATTTTATTCCACAATGGTCCGGCGCGGCGGCGGCGCGGCGGTGGCGCGGCGGTGGCGCGGCGGTGCGGCGGAGGTATTCTAGGTATGAGGTGAAGAGAGGACTCAGAGGGTGGTGAAGCGCTTAGAAGGCAACGCGATTGAAATCTAATAATAGAAACAAACTTGAACTAGTATTCACAGTTGAAAAAATTGAACTAACTGTAAACTGCTGCAAACAATCTACAGGTAGCTCAACTGTTCCATATCAATACCAGTTGGAAGCGTCCCCAAGGCGCTGCCCCGCTGCGCTAACGTTTTTTTAGATTTTTCTAAATACAAATGGACTTTATATGTTATCTAGACAAAAACTTCACCTTCCCCATAAATGTCTGTAAAATGATAAACAGTAAAAAACAAACAGAAGTGAAGCAACAACGTCAGGTAGTGCTGGGTTGGCCGAGCTCCAGGGCTCCAGGGCTCCAGGGCTCCAGGGCTCCAGGGCTCCAGGGCTCCAAGGTTGCCTCTGTCTCGAATGAAGCCGCGCTCCGCGCTCCTTGCATTTGGCTTTTACTTTACTTTACAATTGAAGTTTTGCATGAACTACACAAAACTCACTCTAAAGTGACACTTACGTTATTGGTTACCCTAAAAATAAGCAGATCATGACAAATATATTTGTCATGATCTGATTGACTTTCTGTTACGCTTTAGCGAAGCAGAAAGTCGCCCTTTTTATTCTTTATATTATGGCTGTGTCGCGATTAGGCTTTGTACTTTGTAATTGAGTGTGGTGTGGTGTGGTCATGCGGTCTGTTCATACAGAGGTCTCTGTTAGAGCGATGTATCTCCACGGGTATAGAGAGAGAGATAGAGAGGTAGCTCAAGCGCGATCAGCGTGCAATGGAAATAACGAATAGAAACTCGCGTCCCACATTTGCGAGGCTCAGTCCCGTTTCGATGAGGAGCGGATTCTCACAGTCATCTATACTTTGACAAGATTCCGTCCCATACACATAGCGCGCGGGTTATTAACTTAGAAATATATAATAAACAATACCTAAATCTTACCTTAAGTGCTAACAAAGATATTGTTAACTCAACACAGCAAGTACAAGATCCACTGAAGAGAATCGACATAAATCGAGACAGTCGATAAAGCAATACCAGCGGTCAAGTCTTCGCCGGAAGTGGTCGCGGCGACAGGTGCTGGGCGGAAATGGCCGCGCTTCCGGCCGCCGCCCGGAGTGCTATTACAGAGGAGCTGAAAGGTGTCGAGTAACCTCTTCCTTTCTCCGCCGGTACTTGAGTGTACCTTTTGTGACTTTCTATTTTAGTTTTATTTTATTCAAGGTACTTATAAAAGTAGGTAAAAGTAGAAAATGTAAAAGGAAAAGGCTAATAGGAAAATTCTATGGAAGCCAAATGGAAAAGTAGACATGGTCTGTGTATGTGTGTCGCAAATTTACATGTGCATGTGCATGTGCATGTGCATGGTCCAGCGCGCATGCGCAGCTATCGTCTGTATAACTTCTTTAGCTTTTCAAAAACTTTGTGATCCTAAACATGAGTAGGTAACGTATCCGGTTTGTTGTATGCTTGCGTTGCATGTCTGCTCTTATCATTACAATCTGAAACAAACAATAAACTATTTAATTTTCCTAGATTTATGTCGCACCGTCGCGCGTCGCCGTCGCATGAAACAATACAAGTTCAAATTCCTGTATCTAAATTGAAAACACATGTTTGTACGGCAATAAATAAAGGCCGCGCCACACCATGTCTAGACGCTTAATCTAAAGTACCTGAGTCATAGGTACACTTTCACCCTCGGATGGAATTTTAAAAAAGTAGTCTCGGTGATGTATGTGCTGAGACAGGAAGGCTGAAGGAATCCTAAGATACGAGTATCTCGTGGCACAGACGTCTGGCAGTGCCTTTATTTAACTCGAGCTTCAAGAAGGTTCACTGAATTCTTGGATTAAGACATCGTTTAAAACTTTAACCATGTTAAATCAGAGATTAGAAAATATTGACTTTTGGTATCTATTAGCATTGACTGGATGAGTTTGAATGTAGAGCGACCTGAAGGTGTAGGTACTTGTTATAAATTTTATTAATCCGCGAAAGATCAGAATGGGACGGAACCTTGTCAATGTTATCATTACGTCAAGATTCTCATACAACCCGCTTGTCAATAATACTACAGGATGGAAGGTAGAGTTTAAATCCATCTTTCATTTTAGTTTGAAATGATTCTGTGCCATTCTGATCGCGCGTGGATTATTTTAGTAGTGTAATAAATATGTTTGGTAGCTTCTAACGAGGCTTTATCTAGGCTCAAACTGAAAACGTTATGTGTGATTTTAAAAGTTTGGTTCCATTGTAATTCCGTTCATTGATGACTTTCGGTAAACGTCCAGTCGGTTTATCATACTATTTTTGCATAAAAGTGTTCATAAATATATTAAATATACTACTGCTATTTCTCAGCCTCCAAGCTGAGATATGCGCGAGGGACCAAATTTTATTTATTTACTAGCTGCTGCCCGCGGCTTCGCCTGCGTAGTTCCCGTTCCCGTGGTAATTCCGGGATAAAACATAGCCTATGTCCGTCTCCTGGTTCTAAGCTGCCTCCCCACCAATTTTCAGCCAAATCGGTTCAGCCGTTCTTGAGTTATAAATGGTGTAACTAACACGACTTTCTTTTATATATATAGACTAGCTGTACCCGCGACTTCGTTCGCGATTGCCTTACCTGCCGACTAATTAAGTTCACATTTAACCATAGTCCCTCATATTATGAAACGCCGCCGTCCAAACAATCGTGTAGGGTCTACGGGGGATAGCATATTGTCATCTTCAATCCCATTCTTTATCCACACGACTTTTAGCTACGACTCGGCCAGCGTCAGTGTTAAGAAGTGTCCTACTCGTTTGACTTACTCACAGCTGGGGCCCTATTCTGCTATACTAATCGCTTCACTATGACAGGGCTATCGTCACAGAATGACACTTTTTGGTATTCCACCTTGGATGAAAGAAATTATGATGAATGCAGATGGAGAGACGCGCGTCAAGTTTGAAACTACATATTAATTTATCTCGCGCGCACTATCTGGAATTTTATTAATCTAAGGATTCTACGTGATGATTCTGCGTCGATTCCATTGTCATACTGAAGCAATTGTTTTGCAGAATTGGGCTCCTGACTGGACATTTGACTGGACCACCGTAATTTTTTTTCGTTAGTAGGTAGGTACAGTTGGCTGTGTACCACAATAAAAAATATTTTTCTGCGGTCCAGTTAGTTTAAGTGGACCACAATAATTAATTAATTTAATTGTACACGAAGTTTGGTTGGAGTAAAACTCCAACCAAACTTCGCTGGACCAGCTAAACCACCATATATCATGTAAGGCAGGAACCTAACTTATTTTTCCAAGACCCACCACCTTAGTAGGTAGGAATCTAACTAATGGGTGCGTCTTGGAAAAATAAATAGATAGGAAATTACCTACCCTTTATCTACTAATTTTTTTCTTCAATCTACAGATTATTTCATCAATCTACTGATTTTCTACTCGACTTTCTACTGATTTAGTCATATTCGATCTTGCATCTCTGTTTCTAACAAAAAGAATGCATGAAATCGGACGACACGTAGACCCGTCGTGATGCGCGGTTAAAGAATTCTACTTTTTCCTCTCTCCCAGGGGAACCTTACTGAATTCCAGGATAAAATGTATTCCATGTCCTTTCTTGTAGTATGAACTCAAAACGTGCCAAGTTACATTCCAACTCATTACCTATGTAGTTTCGGCGTGATGAGCGGTGAAGGAATTTAACTTTCATCCCCTCTGCCAGGGGAACCTTACTGAATTCCAGGATAAAATGTATCCCATGTCCTTCCTTGAACTCAAATCGTACCAATTCAGTCCAACTCATTCAGTAGTTTCGGCGGAACGTGATGCGCGGTGAAGAAATTTTACTTTTATCCCCTCTCCCAGGGGAACCTGACTGAATTCCGGGATAAAAAGTATCCTATGTCCTTCCTCGTGGTATGACCTAAAATCGTACCGAGTTTTATTTCAATACCTTAAGTAGTTCCGTCGTGATGCGCAGTTAAAGAATTTTACTTTCATCCCCTCTCCCAGGGAAACCTGACTGAATTCCGGGATAAAAAGTATCCTATGTCCTTCCTCGTAGTATGACCTAAAATCGTGCCGAGTTTCATTTCAATACCTTCAGTAGTTTCGGCGTGATGCGCGTTTAACAAACAGACAGACAGACAGACAGACAGACAGACAGACAGACAGACAGACAGACAGACAGACATGAATGAAAAAAATTGCAGTTTTGGCTTCAGTATCGATAATAGAGTGCCCTCCAAAAAAAATTTTCAAAATATCTTCAATGTACAGAATTGGACCTGTTACAGTTTTATTATAAGTATAGATTATTAAATAATTGTACTGCCGGATCCATGTTTGTAACTATTTAAGACCTTTTTTAGACAACATGGTTGCAATAAATAATTTTATTTGTTGTAAAATAGTCTGTTTTAATAGATAGAATAGAATGCGGTTTCCGGAGTGTGTTTGTAAACATTCACCGGAGCCGGAGCCCTGCGGCTAAGTGCAGGGCGTACCTGGGGCTCCCGCGCGGAACTCCGCGTCGCAATACGTCGACCGACGTCGCAATACGTCGACCGTTTCCGATACGCCCTCGCCTTTATTTGTATTTTATTCATGGTAGGTGCATTATTCTCACGGTACGCCCGTTGATGTTTGAACGCGGGAACACAGACAGAACTATAGGAAGCGAATGGTTTGGTTATAGTTTATAGTTCAGTTGTGAGTTTGTGAGGGTTGGTGGTTGATTTTGTTTATAACTTTTATATTTTGCGCAGCTTTTTGATAATTAATAATAATAATAATAACGCTGGAAAATTCACACAGCATTATCTAGCCTCAAGCTAAGCAGGGCTTGTGTCATGGGTACTAGATAACTGATATACTTAATAGGATACACTACATAGATAGATATTTTTTTATTACTTGCTTCACATATTATTATGTGCAATTTTTAATCTGTGGTTCTAGTGATGTGATGACCTGCTTGTTTCTTCTGTTAATTGTGTTCAACAGAAGCGGCGCAGCGGTTACTTCTAGATATCGACACGACACGTTTCACGGAACAGGAGGTCTCTTTTAAATTTTCTTTTCTTTTTGTTCTCTAAAATACACATTTGCGTGTTTCGTTTCGGTTTTTTTGTGAAAATTGTACTCGGATTCAGTGTATTAGAGTACCCAGTTGGCCGAAACACGCAATTGCGTATTATAGAATTAAAATATGCCCCCGGGGTTAAGGGGCGGGGGTGCGCAATTTGTAGCAACTTTGTAACGTAAGTATGTAATGTAAGCAATTTTTGACGTTGGCTGTAGAAACCTATTTTTGTTCCCGACGCGCGCGACGACGCGACGACGCGACGACGCGACGACGCGACGACACGACGACGAGACGTACGAAGCACTGATTGTGGGCTGTAAAGTGGCAATGGAACCTTTCATACACTCATCGTCCATTTAATTCTTTCTCTGCTATTGGTCCTTTCCATCTATTTTTTCACAGAATGCAGTTACAGTACATTAATAATCCTTGCGAAGACATGCCACAGAGCGCCATAAATCTTGCTGAAATAAAAAGCCTTTATGCTGTAAGTAATAAGTGTCAAAATACACCGTTAATTCTTTTGCGAGGTGCCCTGCCTGACTAACGAGGCTCGGTGTGAAACATTGCATATAGGGCTGTGCACACCGCGATGCGATGCGATACGATGCGATGGCTATTTGAAATTTGCGAATCATGAGAAGGGTGCTATAAATTTGACGTGTGTCTGTGCGTGTGTCTGTGTGTGTGGCATCGCAGATTCAAACGGAAGAACTGTTTGGATCTGGTTTTTTGTTAGTAAATCGGTGTAGATGTTCTGATGTTACTATAAGAACTTGGTCTAAAAGACGTGTAAGTTAGAAAGGACTTAAAGCGCTTTGACACAAAAGTCAAATCCAACAATTATTTTTATAATTATAACACAAACTCTGCTTACTTCAGAGCGAGATGATGCTGTTTGACTGTGAAGCATTATTTATTTATTTTACTTAATGGAACTGTTGTAAATTAGTTTAATAAAGCTGTGTGTAAATCATTCACTGTGCAAGTTAAAAATTGTCGACAGTCGGTGCAAATATTGATAGATTGACATTTTTAAGTAGGCAACTAATATTATATATATTTGAGATATAAATCATCAAGAAGATGATCTTGAACTACATAACACACCACTCACTAAATCACTCAGATTTGTCGAACAGAACCATTTAAGGTGAAGTGGGTGTAATCCAACACGTTTGTAAATATTCTAAAATGCCATTAAAATGGCTGCACACCCACGGGTCGTGCCCATAAGGAAATTCAAGGTGATTTATTAATATTTGACTCTCCGACGCCGACGGTCGGTCAATATCACACAACTTGTTTGTGATTTGATTACAGTACCTACCTACTAACTTTCAAAGTTACATCAGATAATAACTGACTTTAATATTTGAAATGTCTGAAAGCTTTTTCTGTAAGCCTACATAAATTAATGTTTCATTACTGCTGATATCGAAATAAAAGATAAACTTTTACGCTGATTGTGTAGAAAATATACGAAGTAAGAATACACATTGTTCAGATACGTTGTCTAATGTCTTGTTTACTTGTATTGTATTGTATGAGCTGCCCCGGGCACGGGCACGGGCACGGGCACGGGCACGGGCACGGGCACGGGCACGGGCACGGGCAGCCACGACACAACTGCAACTAACTTGATTTAGAAACGATTACTATACAGGGTCCCACGTATCATGACATGTGTCTCGTAAGCCGATAGGGGGTTATTCTGGACTCCGAGGAATCACTTCTTCGATTTTCGAATAAGTGTTGTTTTTTGAAAAAAAAAAAAATGTTATTAAAATATTTTTTTCCTATTCTATATTACACTCACACTTGCATTATTAGACATTATAAAATATTTCACGAAGGTTTTATGATTGTTTTTCAGCAAAACCCAGTGAATCCGTTGTAATTACAATAATAATAATGTAATAATACACGGTAATGAATACGGATAATCAGAAAATTTCTTTAATTAAAAAAAGTAACAAAATGTTCGCTAGGTATCTGAAAATCTAAGAACAAAAGTTGATATGCTTTTTGGTGGCGGTATAACGTTTAGTTAGGCAAGAATCGCGGTATCGGATACTTCCGAGACCCTCTCCCTTCTACCAGCGGACTCCGAGCCTCCCCCCCCCCCACTCACCGCGCAGCAATAAATAAGCGCAGAGACAACACCTTGTTAACTGGAAATAATTAACGAGGGAAAAATAACGGAATGAATGACCTCACACAGAATATGAAGTACACGCGAGCTCAACGCAAACTGCCTCGTGCGACTCTATCTGCACGTGAGAGAGAGAGAGAGAGTTCAGGTGTGTGTGAATGTGGGGCGCAGCTCACTTCATTTCAACTCATTTTTAAGTTTTAACGCGGTAAAGTTACTTTGTTATTTGAACGCCGCGGGTTGTGGACGCGACGCGGCGTGGACGCGACGCGGCGTGGACGCGGCGCGGCGTGGACGCGGCGCGGCGCGGACTCGGCACTAAATGAGTAAGTCGAGTACGTGGAGGATATTTGCTTACCTGATATTTATTTATGTTTTTTGGTTACTTACTCAAATGTAGTACCTACCTATGTCATTTGGTCATTATTTTGACAACCTTCTTTGAGCGGTATCTATTAAAACGATGGTTATGAATGCCTTCTTTATTTCTGAGCAGTTTCACTCTACTTAGATCCCACCCGGAGTCCTCCGTCCTCCGTCCTCCGTCCTCCGTCCTAGTCGTAGCTCCGTAGCGGTGCTACGCCGGAGCTCGCAGCCCCCGCTACGGCGTAGCACCGTCGGGGATGTTTACAACAACAAGATGACTGGCGGAACGGAACGCGGCCGTCCCGCGTCTTTATTGGCCCTCGTAGGCTTCTTGTCTGAACTGGACGCCGCTATGCAACACTGAACCAACAACTAGGTAACTGTATTTATTTCTGCTTTCACCCTTGTGAGTTAATAAATAAATAATGCTGGACAATCCACACAGCATTATCTAACCCCAAGCTAAGCAGAGCTTGTGTTATGGGTACTAGATGACTGATATACATAATACAATACATTACTATATGATACTATAATATTAAATTATTTAAATATATACATATACATATATATTATTGAAGAACGTAGTATGGCGATGGCGTGACGAGCTGGACATCTTTGACATAGCATGGGTCCAAGGGTAAGCTGGCTCAGGGTGGAGCGCGCAGAGGGAGCAGGGGGTGAGCTGGCTCAGGGTGGAGCGCGCAGAGGGAGCAGGGGGTGAGCTGGCTCAGGGTGGAGCGCGCAGAGGGAGCAGGGGGTGAGCTGGCTCAGGGTGGAGCGCGCGGAGGGAGCAGGGGCAGCCAGTGGGGACACTAATGTTCAAATTTGGTCCACGAAAGTGCATTGGTATTTTTGCAACCATAATTAATCTCCACAACATTACTAAATTCTATAAATCTTTATGTGTTGATGCAGTTGCATCTTGTCTAAGTCAGGGCTCATTACCGATGCCTCGTTAAACAAATCTATATCCTTCAAATGTTTCTCTTCGGTGCAAATTCAGTGACAAAACCTTACAAGCTAGTAGTCTATTTATGTTTACTTTTGTATATTAAGTAACGGGTGCGCTCTCGCAAAGCGCCGTCCACGGCTACAAATAACATTGTAGCGAGGTAATGGGGCGCGCCCAGTTAACTTTACATCTCAGGTGCGGCGCGGCTTGTAAACAGATATTTTATAGAGGCTTACACCAGACCAGGCTGTAAACAACAAATATACAAGTTAACGCGAAAATCCCAGCTTGAATTAAATTAATCGTGAAAGTTCATAAGAGTTAAGGTTTTTGTCAAAGAGTAGGTAATATTAAAAATTTGATAAAATAACTTTTGTAAGGACTCAAGGAGAATAGAATTTCAGGGCGGAAACTGAAATAACCCGGACCGACCACCTTGCTAGCCTTGTTAGCCGCATGGACATCGCGTGGACAGCGCGTGGACAGCGCGTGGACCGCCCGAGGACTACGCGGCTTGAGGCGGAGGCGTGCGGCGTTGTGCGGCAGTGGTGCAGCTGCAGTGCTTCTGGGTGCTAGATCTTATGATCGAGTCTGCTGCTGTATTACTCTAAGTATAAAGATACAAAGAAAAAGTCAGACCTCTCCCAGACAAAACAAAAAATAAACAACTCTCGCAATGTACACGTTTTATTTTAAACCTTTTTGTGATTCATGTTGTAAAAATTACGGCGTCCTGAAACACTACGGTTTAAAAATCTTGCTGCTATCTGCTGGCGGGCGGCCAAACTACCTGCCCAATAAATAATACAATCTGAACCGAGCGGCCGCAGGCTGCGTGCACACGGGCGCGGTGCGGGCGCGGCGCGGGCGCGGGCGCGGTGCGGGCGCGGCGCGGGCGCGGCGCGGGCGCGGGCGCGGTGCGGGCGGCCCGGCTGCCGTGCTGCGACATGCGGTAGCAGCGAGTCTATTCCGCGACGATTGCTTGTCACGATGTACGTTTTCAAGAAATATTGCAACACGGTTTGTCCACCGCCGCCCAACGACACGTCTCCGATAGCGAGATGAGGGGACGAGTAGCGATACATACATTTACGTGAACCGTCGCGTGTCGAGCTCGGACAAATAATATGATCGTTATCGGTGACGCTTCGTCGACGGCGGCCGGCGGCGGACGAACTTCACATAAGGAATCAAGGAGTCAAAATATTAGAGTGCTGTATAGTTTAGCAAACAGCTCGTGCGGCTCGTGATCAGCTGCAGCTGATTGTACGCTAGTTCATTTATTATGAACGCATTGCAGTACCAACGACAGCTCCACCCTCTTTTATGTAATACTAAGTAATGGTACTTTGAATATTTCTACGGTTAACATGTAATTTGTATACCGTCTCGTGTGCAGGCAGCCTTGCGCGGCGCGAGCCACCGGCGACGATAACTGCCATTGTAATAGGTCTGCGAATATTTTAGCGGCAGCCAACTTATTACACACCGTAATGACTTTTACGGTGCGTTTAGATTCACAGATTGTGCGCCGCCGCGCCGCCGCCGCGCCGCCGCCGCGCCGCCGCCGCGCCGCTCTCTGCTCGCCCGCACGCACACGTGTGACGTACGTTAGGTAAGCTGTATAATGTAGGATGTATAACATGACCATACGTCCCGCTTTGGGCGGGACAGGCCCGCTTTCAGGCTGACCGTCCCGCTGTCCCCAGTCAAGGCATAGAAGTCCCACTTTTACATTCTGACCAAATGATAATTTAATTTACCATTACTTTGTACGTCACACAACGCGGGCCGTAGCGCGGCGGCGCATAGGTGAGGTGGGGGCGGCGCTGTAACGTATTAAGGAGTATTTGAATGGGTTCACGTGTCATTGATTTATTTATAACGCGAGAATTTATTTGTAAGAATCAGTACACCAAAGTTTTCGACGAGTTTTTGGTTTTTTGTGTACTGAGGTCTATTCGTACCTAAAAACAAACCACCGAGGTTTTAAAAAGATTTGTTCAGGCGAAAAATATAAAATACTGCCTAGGCAGAGGTAATGTAACGTTCTTTACCCTTAAAAAAAACTTAAAAATTATAGAATGTTTTTTACATAATTCCACAACGGACGTCCGGCTTTGACAAAAAATAGATATGGTCACTTTAAGTATGTACCATCTTTTGTTGTTCGTATAGTGTGCTGACAGATCTGTGACGCTAGCGTTTGTGGAGTCACTTCTATACAAATGAAAGACCGCCTCGATCCGGTCCTGCGGTTTCCCGTGACCCTTCAATCCTACTAATATTATAAACGGGAAAGTTTGTAAGTATGGATGGATGGATGGATGTTTGTTACTCTTTCACGTAAAAACTACTGAACGGATATCGATGAAATTTGGCACAGAGATAGATTATAGTCAGGAATAACACATAGGCTATATTTTATCCCGGAATTCTCACGGGAACGGGAGCTAAGCGGGTGTAACCGCGAGGCGCTGCTAGTCTTAAATAAATCATTTAATAAGGAACAAGACAATGTTTACATGTTTTAAAAATGAAAACGATGTCGTTTACAGAAGTTTAATAAGTGTGTCGCAGATAACAACGCAACGCCCTCCTCCGAAATTAAGGTGGAAGAAATGTCTCCTACTATGCTCTTTTGTTAACTGTACATTATCTACTTGTGTAAGGTTGATTCCACTTGTGCACTAGTCATGGTCAAGTATAGAACAGATAAAAATCACAGTCAAAGACAAATCATGGGTGAAACATGAAATGTACCTAATTTGTGCCATCACTCATCCCAACTGCGCCGCCCTCGCCGCCTGACTTGTCCAGCATTATTTATTAATTTATCTGCGATGTCAAGGCTATCATTATTTGATTTTGTCAAACAAATTAATAAAAGCGAAAGTAGTTCTATTGCCCAAAGTCGATCGAATTCCAATCAGGAAATGAAGACAAAGTTTCTGAAATAGATAAAAGATGCATCGTCAAGTGGGATTCGAATCGGTCGGTATGCAAATAGGTGAACTCTTCTCGAATTAGCATTTACATTCGTTGAGATACAACATCGTTATTTGTGAAGAGCCTTGGCATTCAATCGATACCCAACTTGTGTTTTATAATTACTTTTATGATATCAAATATTGCCCGTATAAAAATAAGTAATTTAATAAAATCAATGGCATTGCCGTTACGAGTTTAGAAATTGAGCATGATGTAGTATTTATAAATTTGTACTAATTCTCAGTCGGTACCGATATGCCTAGAATTCTTATAAGATATTTTTTTTTCAAACATAGAGAAAAAAACTTGCGACAGAAAAATACTAACTCCGAGTAGATAAAGAAACGAATCTATAAATCACAAAGCCAAAAATATCTTTGCAAAAACAGCGGCGTAAAGAAAGTTCCCAAGAATACCTTTCTTCACATATCACCTCCACCGACGACAATGGTGTTTTTTTCTAATAAATTTCTATGTTTTATGAGAAGGTGCTGAGCCCTCTATCATGGGACTTGAGACAGTTATGGCGTGTTTATGGACAGGTGGTGGCGATTTATTGAATATCTTCAACCCCATTGTAATTTAGGTAATGGTCCTGTATGGGTAATCTTAAACCATATATAACATGGTGTAGCTAAGCTTGTTCTGTAATAGTCTCTGACAGGCCGACCCACGCGCCACGGGGTCGCCTTCTATAACAGTTGCAATTTTAACGAAGCTTTTAAATACATGACAACACTACATACAAAACAATGATTTATCCTTTGATGCTTATAATGAAGACTTGTCCGTTCTAGAATTTGTAAAATTTATTAAATAAAGATTATTCTGGATTTAACACTTGCTGAAAACGTATTGAAACTACCGAAACAGCTGAACAATCTCAATATGTCCCACGTTTACAAGAAGCCCGCGCCGTGCAGCATCCCGCGCGGATAGTTTTTGCGGCGCAGCTCGTACTCTGCACCTGGGGACCTGGGGACGCAAAAACTAACCGGCTGTCCAACTTTGTGGTGGAATTAACATGTTTCACTTATACATATGTACGTATGTAGAGAAATATCCAGGTTGATAATACTGTATGAGGAGTGGCGCGTAGGTATTTGTAATTGACGAGGGTGAATCTGTGTCGGGATCAATTGGATCGGTATCCTCACGTAAAGGATCTCCTCCTATCTCCTCCGTCCGTGTGTTTCTGTTTGAAGGTTTTCTGAGGCGATCCTCTTTGAATGCACAAAGACGAGAGTCATTCTGTAAATCATGATTGTTATCGGAATAGAAACAGATTAGGTAAGGAGTATTGTTGAGTTATATATACATATAAATATATTATTTGAGTGGTGCGGGTCGCACGCGGCCCTCTCGCGGCGACGCGACGGCACTCGGGACGGGGCGGCGGCGGCGGCGGGTGTAATGAACTATGTTATGATGAGGGCACGTAATCACATACTAATGAGTGGATCTACTTCACACACAAATTTATGACACTTAAAGGGATTTTGGAGGCATTTGTGACTGTTCGTTGTTTATCTGTCGAAGCCTTGCAGGCATTAATAAAGAAAAAAAGATTCAGGAAAAAACTAAAGATTAGCAATAGAAAAACAAACTCAAATCTGCAATAGAAAAAAAGGTCGTTTTCTCTTTGTAGTAAGGTAGAGTATTCATAAAACATTTCCATCTTAGCGTCTGATCTGAACGCTCATCATTAAGTAAAAACTAAGACGCCCTTAGCAGGGAGGGAGCCCGCAAAGAAGCTGTTCCCTTTGTGACGTCACGCGCCGAGATCAAAGGCTGCTTTCGGATGGAGAAGTGAGCTCCGACCTTAACTAACTACATTCACACTGCCAGTCAGTTGCTACAAAGATACAATCTTATAACTGGTATGAAGATAGATACCACTAGCACTAGCTGACTGTTCATCTGTAACTACCGACCTACCTCTGACCATTTACAGGAGGTCTAATAATTAGATACAATGAAGAATAGAACCAATACAATGACAGTCATGTCCTAGTGAAATATAAACTGTGGTTTTGGTGAACAGCGGAGCGGGGCGGATTTTCGTCAGTCAGATGTGGCTGAAATCTTTGCATTGAAAACTGTCGGGAACCCGCTCTAACTCCCGCCCTCCACCGAAAGGCACCCGCGGCCGTGGTGCGGCTGGTTTTCAGTTCAACATCTCCGATCCGATTTAGTAAATATATAAAAAATCAGCGTTTACTTTGAACGACGACGTCACAACCGGTTCAGTCCGTCCTCGGACGCGGGTTGTACCTACCTGAGGTTGTACCACGAACGCCATCTTCCACGAGCGTTGAGAAATGACAACAATGACCGATATGCAAAACTCCATGATTGTGTGCAATCGGTATTTGCTTAAATAATCGGTATTGAGCAAATATGAATAATCAATGCCTCAAAAGTTGAAGACCTCTGACTTCATCTATACAAATCATACAAATAAATAAATAGTGCTGGATCTTGTGTAATGGGTACTAGATAACTGATATACTCAATACCTACATTACACTACATACATAGATAGATATTTTTTTTATACAAACACCCAGAACTCCCGTAACAAATATCTGCAGATCGTACGAACATTTGTTCCGAGGCATTTATTTACTTTATTTATTTTTCACGTAAAAGTAGCAAGCAGTAATTATTGGTGGGGGCTGCTGGGCTCGTTTGAGCAGCCTGGACCCTGGACCCTGGACCCTGGACCCTGGAGCAACCTTCCTTTGATTATTTGTACCTATGTATTAATAATATACAAAAAATCTAATGAAGGTTGCTCCAGCTTTTTGTTTACTTGATCGATAATAACTTAACTTGTTAAGTAGCTATTAATAGCTGTAGTCAAATACTTACTACTACTTAATAAGTGGTCGAGTAGGATGATTGATCGATCGAGATCTTCTCTTGTAACGGCAGAGTCAGAGTCAACCCGCGCCTTCCAAACGTTCCAAACGCGCGAGAGTCGTGCCGGACATCTTCTGCTTTTCCATTGTCTCACGATATATTCCCAGATTTAAAACGAACTCCACAGAAGAAGGGTAGGGGGTAGGTAAAAGGAAATAGGTATACTCATTCATCCCCCTTACTTTACAACTTTAAAGTTTTTAAGGCTGGAGAGAGAGTAAAGATTCGAGTTTCTACGGAAACCCGAGTCTATCTATTTCCATAATTATTGAATAATAACAAACTCATGGATCAATAAATTTATGATCTTCGATGATTAAGGCTATTCGGAGAGAGAGTTCAGCGGTGTGCCTTTGCCCAAGTGTAAGTCGGTTCGGGCTAGTTGTCATTATCATCGTCATCAGTTATGGCGCTCTTTGGGCAAAGCTAGCTTACTCTATAGTAAGTTAGCCAACTTCTGGACACATGCCTTCCCCAATGATTGCCTTAGCGTCCTGCCTTCAAGTTCCCTCAGATTATCTTCCCACCTGGCCGTGTCTCATTGGAAAATTGTGTTGAATTACCTATTCCACTTCTCGTGTCGTGTTGAGCAGTGGGAATACATCAGTCACGTGGTGAATGGGTGTCTTCGAGTTATAGTTTTTACGATTAGATTCCGTAATGTGGGCGCGACATTCGCCGCGTGTCAAGGTGACCTGAATGCCGCGCGGTCCAGTGCGGCGCGGCCTTTACTTTAACGTAGACAACTGCGTTGATGCGGCTTCTCATTTTTATATTTTCTATGAGTAGTTATTCTTATTTGATGTAATATTAAGTAAACTATTATTAGCAGGTAGGCATGCACTTTCAGCCGAGGCGGATGCGGTATAAGAGTCGATCAATGAAACGGGCCGAGTTGGATATCTTTAGAGCTGACTGACTAGAGAACCTATCAAAGGCACTGGAGCAGCATCCTTCTCTGAAACTGAACACCTCCCCTACGAGCTCACCTCCCGCCAAGCGTGCTGCTTGGGACTACACCATCCTCGTTGCATGGAGCCCTAACATTTGTTTATCTTTTTCAAAATCGACGCAGACAATCAAAGTTACTTATTTGGATAAAAAACACGAATAATGTCGCAGCGATTTTGAAAAATAAACAAAAAGGTGTCCTATGTTGGGGCCAAAATCTTCAAACCCATTTACTGTAAATTTAACGTAACTGATTAGTTCAATGATTTTCTTGTACGAATGGTTTCTGCGACACAGGCTTAGCTTAGTCTAGTGAAGAAAGCTGGCTGCTAATTACATATTGCTCAATCTCTATTTTTCTTTATTTTCTGTTTGCTGTGTTGCGTTGTAATTAGGACTCTACCTAAGACCTGCCTTACTATGTCTATTGCTGAAATCAATTCTTTTCACTAAATAAGGATGAGAAAAAATAGATTAATAGGGGATACCTACCTATAAAGTTTATTTTTAGTTTTGTGCTTCACAAATGCTTTAGACACAATAACCGGTGTCACATTTTTCCTTGACTTATAAATGAATAGGAATATTAGTTTAAATTAAACGAGTAATATTTGGATTTAAATAAAAAGATGGGTGGATTACCAACGGAGGCGGACGCACACCGGCGCTTAATTGATCTAGCCTTGAGATATATGGTAATGTCCTAATGTATCTGCAGATCACGTGGACATTCACTTTACGCCTTGTGAAGGTGTGGAGGTGGACGCGACATCAACGGACAAGAAGCAGCTCGATTCAGATCTATTCGTGAGTGTATCACTCACAACTCGTTGAGGGTTGCGAGATGAAAAGGTTGACAAATGGGTAGTAACCATATTGTCACCGCTCATCCGTTCATTATATTAATATTCAAAAGCAGGCAATAAGCGGCGAGCACATTGAAGTCGTCCGGCGGATACCAGCAGCCTGTATTAGCCAGTCAGGACCTAGCTCCAAGGTGAGCTAGCACTGCACTGGTACTAACTTAACTAGTACTGATGATAATGATGATGACTATAAAATAACAAACATTATAGTAATTACAAACATACGAGTAGCAACAACATTTGTCCTTCGGCGACAACCGAACCCACAACCTCGACCCTCGCCCTCCGCGCCACAGAGCTCGTCAAACTTACATCAGACTAGGACGAGGAATTTACGTTCGTAAAAATAATTTATATTTATTGATTTGTTAGATGGATCCGCCTGATCTATAAATGTAAAGGTCGAGGTTCAAGTCCGGTGCCGTTAACAAATACCTTCAATATTTTTTATTATTTCTTCATCAAGCACTTTAGTAAAAGGAATGTTATTTTAATCCAAAATCATGATCAACTTTTCTATTGACAAGGTTCCGGTTAGATTCCATGAGTGAGTGTCATCTGATACTTCATTGATCGTTACAGTATCTACCTAAGCCAGAACTCATTTTTCGTTTAATTGTCGAAGGGCCAAATTGATTCTCTGATTTATTAACATAGAAAATAGTAATATTAAATAGAAAAAATTTCTAAATTATCTATGCATCTGGTCGAGGCGACGCGTGACCCGAGAGCTGGAGGGGTATTTTAATCCATTCGATTCGTTTCCGAATCGAATCCGACGGTTCTTTAAAACGCTATTTTGATTTCGCCTCGGGTTGATGATCGAACAAAGGAGCTCCTCCTCATTTACCCATTAGTCAACAGATTCGCTTAGGATTTTCGATCATCAACCAGAGGAAAAATCAAAATAAGGTTTTAAGAAACCGTCGGATTCGATTCGGAAACGAATCGAATGAATTAAAATACCCCTGCTGGTCAGTATCTGGCGCAGCGCATCAGCATTGACATATTATATCGGGGCAATGCAGACAGCGTAGCGAGGACGCGACGGTATTGATATGGATTATTTGAGCTACCCGTAGATTGTTTGCAACAGTCTGCAGATAGCTCAATTGTTTCAATTTTAAATACTAGTTCTAATTTATTTCTATTATTTGATTGTAATTTTCTTTGTGAATATACTTATTTCTGTATTCCACGTAATTAAATTCATGTAAACTAATGTTTATTTCAACACTCTCAGTTAGGTGAGAGTGATTTGGTAAAGTCGTGTCGGTAGCCTGTCGCCCTGCCTGCGCACGCGCATCATTACTCGCGTTACTGATTGGCTAGTGACGCGTTTTAAGATTAGATAATATAATTAAATAATAACTACTATATTGAAGGGTATCTTTGTAAATCTCGCGATAGAGAGGAGAGTTCTCAGATCTAATGAAGTGATTTATAAGTTGACATCAGCTGTAATTTTTGTCAGTTTTTCATTTTACAAAAATGTATGAAACAAAAAAAATGAAATGTTCACAATTTTGGATAATTCTAAAATAAAAGTACCTGGTAAGAATTGGACGAACTGCGTATGGATCTTGACGAACAGCTTATTGGACGACACGCGTGTTGGACCAAACACTTGTTGCACCAAACGCGCGCTGGACGAAACGCGCGTTGGTCGAGGAAGAGGTTCTGGACACTTTTCAAACTTCGTCGATCATTTCTGATGTAGTTTTACCTGTTGTGGGGATTGCAGTTATTCGGGGGTCAATCTGTTTAAGTACGTACCCAAATAATTCATGGTTACTAATTGTCTCTATTGTGACCTCAAAATGGCCTTTTAAATGATATTCTAACGTATTGCCAAATGCACGGTCAAAGGCGAGCACCCACTGCGGTCACCGATGACAAGCGGCGGCGGCGACGCAAGAGTTACATAACCGACGCGAACCTTTACAAATTATACGTTCATCTTCTCATCTGATGCATATGAGCTATGAAATACAACGTGAATCACAACTACTCGTAGGTCGGGTGTTCTGTTCTGATCAAATGGCGAATGAAAGTATGCGTAAAACATTATAAAAGCAACGGCCATAACTGGAATGACACATGCTTGTTAATTGCAACAAAGCTCGTCTTCTTGATAAATAAAATATTCCCGCACTGAGGGAAGGATGCGGGTTCAAGTCCCGTCGAAGTCGAAAACATTTCGGATATTATTTGATTTCTTAAAATCCAATTATCTTGAACGGAATTTCTTAAATTGCCGTTAATCTAATCAAATTTTGAAGTAACAGCCCCAAACAGTGATTTATGTATTCCCGCTAACCCTTTGCGAACCCGCTGTCGCGTCAGCGAGCGCGGATTAGGCCGCGCCCTTCTTTGTAAGGTTGCGACAAACTGTTTCCGCTTTTACACGCACTTTGCATTGAATATACAAATACAAATGAAAAATAATGCTGGACAATCACCTTATCATTCAGCCCCAAGCTAAGCAGAGCTCGTGCTGTGGATACTTACTAGATAACTGATACTTAAACAATACATCGATAGGTATTTTCACCATATAGAAAACACATAGAGCATCCGGAGCAAATATCTGCAGATCCTACAAAAATTTGTCCCGAGGCGGGAATCCGTCCTGAAACCTCCTGCGTCGCAGGCAGCCCTACGCCCGCTGCACCACAGAGGTTGTACATGCCTTCACCAAGGTTGTCAATGTCTCACGGAGTTCATTGAAATCTATGTATATAAAAGAAAGTCGTGTTAGTTACACTATTTATAACTCAAGAACGGCTGTACCGATATGGCTAAAAATTGGTGGGTAGGTAGCTTAGAGCCAGGAGACGGACATAGGACACTGTTTATAAAAAAAAAACAAAAAAAAAATTGGCGTACTTTTATGGCAAAACCTAACTTATATATATATACCGAAAATACGCGTGCGAAGCGGCGGGCGGAAGCTAGTTGGTCATAAAATAATATAAGTAAAAACTTTTCGCCTTTTTCCGGAATCCTCTTCTCCGGCCGCAACCATGAAGGAGCTCGAGACTTCTTCTCCGCCCGCAGCCATGAAGGAGCTCGAGTCCTCTTCTCCGGCCGCAGCCATGAAGGAGCTCGAGTCTCTTCTCCGCCCGCAGCCATGAAGGAGCTCGAGTCCTCTTCTCCGGCCGCAGCCATGAAGGAGCTCGAGTCCTTTTCTTCGGCCGCAGCCATGAAGGAGCTCGAGTCCTCTTCTCCGGCCGCAGCCATGAAGGAGCTCGAGTCTCTTCTCCGCCCGCAGCCATGAAGGAGCTCGAGTCCTCTTCTCCGGCCGCAGCCATGAAGGAGCTCGAGTCCTCTTCTCCGGCCGCAGCCATGAAGGAGCTCGAGTCTCTTCTCCGGCCGCAGCCATGAAGGAGCTCGAGTCCTCTTCTCGACTGCAGCCATGAAAGAGCTCGAGTCATCTTCTCCGCCCGCAGCCATGAAGGAGCTCGAGTCCTCTTCTCCGGCCGCAGCCATGAAGGAGCTCGAGTCCTCTTCTCCGGCCGCAGCCATGAAGGAGCTCGAGTCTCTTCTCCGGCCGCAGCCATGAAGGAGCTCGAGTCCTCTTCTCCGGCCGCAGCCATGATGGAGCTCGAGTCCTCTTCTCCGGCCGCAGCCATGAAGGAGCTCGAGTCTCTTCTCCGGCCGCAGCCATGAAGGAGCTCGAGTCCTCTTCTTCGACTGCAGCCATGAAAGAGCTCGAGTCATCTTCTCCGCCCACAGCCATGAAGGAGCTCGAGTCCTCTTCTCCGGCCGCAGCCATGAAGGAGCTCGAGTCCTCTTCTCCGGCCGCAGCCATGAAGGAGCTCGAGTCTCTTCTCCGCCCGCAGCCATGAAGGAGCTCGAGTCCTCTTCTCCGGCCGCAGCCATGAAGGAGCTCGAGTCTCTTCTCCGGCCGCAGCCATGAAACAGCTCGACTCCAAGCAACCTGCCGCTCCATCGATTTATTCCGTGCTATTTAGCAGGGTTATTAAATTTTTCGCTTCGTTATCGAATAATTACCAAGTTCCGAGGTTAAACGAATAGCGTCATATAGTTTTTAAGCTAACTCTGCCTACTGAGCAAACAGACAAACTTTTTTCATTGTTGCATTGTTGCTCTTAGTCTAAAAGAAAATTTTGAAATGTCTCCCTCGGTTTCGTCTTCCACTCTTCTCTTAAAATAGGTTCTTCCAAAGAAAGAACCTATTTTATGTCTCAATGCAGATGTTTCATCTCTTTTTGTAAGCTCCTAAAAATAACAAAAGCCTACATCAAAATGTCTCATCACAAGGAGGGCGATGCGACTCAGGGCGTGCGCTGCGCTTGCGTAACGCGCATGACGCAAGCGCAGCGCACGCCCTGAGGGATTGCAGCGCGGCGGCGCGGGCGCATCCGAACCGGTCCTGCATTTCATGCGCACATTTTATGCGCACACGTGGATTGTAACTGTTTTGTCACGCCATCGATGACCTCCGCGTGAGAAGATAACTTCTCACGCGAATTCGCTGAATATTATTTTATTTGATGTTTGGAAGTTAGCTCGCTGTTGATGTTCTTTTTGGGGTTAGGTAAGTGAAGAAAAGAGTTGAGAATCTAACATTTAGTAGCTTATTATTCTGACTCTGTCCATAGCAGGGCAAAGGTTATTATCAGTTTCGATATTTTTCGATTTCGAAACGGGTTTACGAAATTCGGAAGTTCAATTTCGAAAGTTCGAAGTTCAGACGGAAAATATAAATTTTATTCTCGAGATCTGCGAGTCCCTTTACAGATAGAACATGAGTCGGAAAAGTGATTTACGAATTTAAAAACCCGAAGAGCCTCAGTACCCCACGGACCAAGGGCCTCGACTCCAAGGGGAGCAAATGTGTAGGCTCTGTCGAGACCTGCATATTTGCGCCTCTTGAGATCCTCAGTCAAATCTGCCGCCACACCTGCCCTCGTGGATGTCCTCAAAAGATGGGAAGGGAAGTGTGTCGACGCATATAGCGTCCCACCTCACACAATGGGCCTCCCCAACTCCCATTAAACTAGTGTTAAGCCGTCGGACCTCTTACCATCGTTACGTAACAGACCATTCGGTTCAAGAATAGCTGGTACGTTAGCGGTGACAAAGGCACGGCGAATGATGTCGTTAACCCGGCGTGGTGAGATATCAGACCAGCGCCCTAGGACACGATACTCCATGATGACAAAGCTGTTCGATAGCAATACCGCAAATAAATAAATAAATAAATAAATAAAAGCTTGCAACCAATGTCCTGACTCCCATTTACAAATGGCCAGGATGCGGGCACGATCCGAATACTTGGAGCACGTTTGTAACAAACAATTCCGTATCAACTCACACCGAGGCCCGTCCTATTGCCGTTGCCGGGACAAAAGTGATTTTGGAGGAGCAGCATCGGGGCAATCAGTATTTTTATTTATTTAAATTCTTTATTGCACACATTTATCTAAAAGTATACAAAAGGTGGGCTTAATGCCTTTGGCATTATATACCTGCCAACCACACATGGTTGCAACAAATCAAAAGGCGTGCTATAAGTATTTAAACTAACCTAGATACAAGTCTAATTACAGTGAAAAACGACCGTTACTTATATAATAATAAATGAACACTATATATAATACATATACATATTATCAAATTTAAATATAAATATATATTACAATAGGCAGGTACTTACAATATTTTAGTATAGGAAGGTAGCAACAAAATTCACAAATAGCTGAAAAGATTCAGGTTCAGTTACCTAACTAGAAATCGGGTAGAGATTCTTTAAAAAATGCTCACGTGTCAGCTTTTTAAAACAGTCCTTTGATTCGACTTTTCTAATATCATAGGGAAGATAGTTCCAAAGTCTAACAGCCTCAATAGAAAAAGATTTCTCACGCAAAGATGAGCTGTGTGCCGGTATCTCTAGGAGGAGGTTGCTTGATGATCTGAGTGGTCTGTCATGTGAGTCAGCCAGAAATGAAAAACGATTTTTGAGATAGGCAGGAGCAGAAGGATCTTTAAGAGCGGAAAAAAGAAGACAAAGCACCCTAACGTTCCTTCGTTCGCGAATAGGGAGCCACTTATGCAGTATGCAAAGCCGGTAGAGCTTCGTCTAAAAATGAAATTTTTAGTGACATTACAGGTGGGCTTTAATTTTTTTAACTAAAGAACTAGTGCTGTAGATAGAAGACAAGAACGCTGGTAGCCCTACCAGCGTATACTTGAAATTTTACGTATATCTAAGCCTCCCCATTTGACAGGCAGGGAGGCCTGCGACCATGCTTTTTTATCTGAATCGATATTCAAAACCGATAATAAAGAATTCTTTACTATCTTGTCTGCCTTCCAAGAGCTACCTGTGTTGCTATAGTTGACTACATTTCAAAGAATACGTAAATTTAGGTACAAAACAAATAGACAAAACCGAATAATTGTAAAAACCATGCCATGACTATTAATTTTGAGCAGTCTGTCCGAAGTTTTGTTGAAATTTTGAATTTTCTCATCTACAAATGACTGAAGACTCATCAAGAATTGGTAAACCAAGGAATCGAAGTGAACATTTATCTTAAACTGTAATGTTGGGGCCAAACTATATAATTTTCCGATGATAATTGTTTTTGTCTACACAAGAGTCTAAAATAAAAAGCTCAAGAGCAAATTTAATTCCAAATCTATGCGTCGAAATTAGTCTGTGATGACTTTTAGATCATCAAAAACTGTGTTTACCTCTTCACCGTTCCATCTCATCCAAATACCAAACATGGAGCTTGGATTCATCATCATCATCATCAGCCCATATTAGTCCACTGTTGGACATAGGCCTCCCCTAATGAGCGCCATAGCGCCCTGTCTTCAGCTTGCCGCATCCAGCATCTGCCTGCTGTCTTTCGCAGATCGTCATCCCACCTGGCCGGAGGGCGTCCTACACTACGTTTGCCGAGTCGTGGTCTCCACTCAAGAACACGTTTACCCCAGCGGTTGTCGGTTCTTCGCGAGATATGGCCGGCCCACTGCCACTTCAGCTTGCTAATTCTTTGAGCTATGTCGATAACTTTGGTTCTCTGTCGGATGTATTCGTTACGAATTTTATCCTTCAGAGAGACTCCGAGCATAGCTCTTTCCATAGCTCGCTGAGCGACTTTGAACTGGTGGACCAGCCCTACCGTGAGTGTCCACGTCTCAGCTCCGTAGGTCATGACGGGTAGGACGCACTGATTGAAAACTTTAGTTTTCAAGCATTGTGGAATGGATGACGAGAAGACTCGACGTAGTTTCCCAAACGCTGCCCAGCCCAGCTGGATCCTCCTCCTAGCCTCCTTCTCAAAATTATTTTTACCCAACTGCAGAATTTGCCCTAGGTAAGTATACTCGGAAACAATTTCGAGAAGGTGGCCATGTACGACGACCGGTCCCGGATCAATGAGGCCATTGATCATGACTTTGGTTTTATCCAAATTCATGCCAAGACCGATGCGTCGCGAGGCTGAGGCTAGGCTGTCCAGCATTTGGTTCAGCTCCTCTAGCGACTCCGCCATTAAGACTATGTCATCAGCGAATCGCAGGTGTGAGATGTGGTCGCCGTTTATGTTGATGCCCTTACCTTTCCAGTCCAGCGTCTTAAACATATCTTCCAACGCGCTCGTGAACAGTTTCGGGGATATAACATCCCCCTGTCTAACTCCTCTGCGCAGTTGGATGGGTTTAGACTGCTGGCCCTGTACTTGGACACTCATGGTGGCGGCCTCGTAGAGGAGCTTGGATTGGAGACGTTGAATTATTGTTTGGAAGGCAAGGCTAATTAAAGCCAGACTAAGAGGGTCGCCCTACTGACAGCCAACTGAGCTGCGGACGAAATTATTTTGTCCCCGTAACTTGATTCTGACGATGAACCGTAACATTGCCAGAGAACAGGGTAAATTTCTGGAATTTTGTCAAATTTTCAATTAGCATGGCGCCCCCCTTTCTACGGAATTGAAGGCTTTTTTGACGTCTGCCTTCAGAATTACCTACCCATAAATTTGTTCTAAAAATTTAATGTATTTTATTATCAGTTATCTTATCAGTTATATGTATATCAGTTATCTAGTAGCTGCCCATAACACAAGCTCGGCTTAACTTGAGGCTCTAGCCTCAAGCACCCATTATCTATAATGCTATTAGAATTGTCCAACATTATTTATATAATGAATATATAATTCAATAAATAAATAATTTTGTATTACATTTTACTTTTGTTGTTAGTAAGCCTTCAAAAAAGGGCGTCCAGCATTTAGTCAATGAGAGAGCTCCTCAGGCGGTTACAAATGTAGCCAGCCGCTGAGAAAGCTCTCTCAGCTTGAACACTGGTCGCATTTCACTCTTTCATAGTACGTGCGTTCCGCGACTGCGCAAGGTGCCTTATTTGCATGGATAAATCATGGAAATAACAAAATTTGAAACTTCGAATTTTGTGGCCACCAAATTAGAACTTGAAAAATGACCAAAAAAGGCTATGAACTTCGAATTTACAAAACTTCGAAATTTCGAAATGCACCCCCGTAGGCCCCTAGTTATTATGTATTGCAAAGAACCTAAGTACTCAGGTACAAAACATTCTTATATTTTTTTATTCAAGACAACTAAATAGTTTTAGTTTAGTATTCAGATCATTAAGATGCAAGCGCGGCCAGTTTGCAGATCAATATGTTTCAGTTTATTGATTTTTGTTTTATTGTTTATTGATTGTGTCTCATCTACAATGGACACAAATGGAAACTGGTAGGTATCGTCAAAGTTACATTCCGTGTGAATGAAAGCTGCATTCTTTCCCCAAGGGCATTTTGCAAGGGACTCGTCCCATAAGTCAGCCCAACCGTGTCACGGACCAACCTGCACTTGGGCTTTTGACTCGCTGGGAATTTGGGCACACGAGCGTACAAGCGTAGGAAGAAATAGGCTTCGAGATGTGCAATGAAAAGTGAATCATCGGCAACAACATTATAGGTACGCTTTTGCCTTTTTTCTCTGGAATGTGACAAGGTTAAAAGCATTTTACTATAAAAGGTCCTTATCTCAAGTTCAGAGAATTGAAGACAGCAGTATGTCGAGGCAAGCCGTGCAATAACTCAGGGGTGACGCCGCCGCGCCGCCGACGGCGACGCGCCGCCGCCGCGCCGCCGCTGGTGCATTACTGTTCGTAACTACAGTTTCTTTGAGCAGATTACATCTTGTCGAGATGCTGCAGCGGGCCTACGAGAATTCAGGTACCTACAGCGATGCGAAGCTATGCGAAGCTATGCGAAGCTATGCGAAGCGATGCTGTGGATTCAATATGAATGTGGCTGCACCTTACTCCCTTATCTCAGCATTAACTCTCTCTCCCAAACCAGTCATGTCGGTCGAAACACCACGCTATCTTTAATATTAAAAATTATTTCAGACTAGAGAGCAAACCTGCACAAAACAAAAGTCATGACAACCATGACCATCACCAGCGTTTCCAGTTTGTCCAAGAGTCCTGTAAGGTCTAAAGTAAATAAAGCACTTTGATAATTTATATTTTTATAGTGTTTCCAATAATACTAGACGGAGTTCCAATGGAGTATGTAAACGAATACATATTTCTAGGCCAAACAAATTAATTTTTCAAAACTAAGCAACGAATTTGAAGTATAGGTATAGAAGAATACCCGGAGCTTAGAAGAAATTTTAGAACTTAAAAAAGATCTTAAAGAGTTCAATGCCTATGAAAATAACAAGTAAAGTTTTAGATACATGTTTACTCCTATCTATCACTTATTGATGTCAGACGTGGAACTATACTAGGAAAGTAAAAAACAACATAAGGTCATGTCAACGAAATATGGAAAGAACAATTTGCAAAAAAAATGCAAAAAAATCCATACACCGCCATAAGAAAGACTACTAAAGTAACTGAACCTCTAACATACTCAATGAAGCTTAAATGGCGGTGGGCGGGACACGTCGCCAGAATAAAAGACAACAGATGAACTAAGCGATCTTGGTCTGATCCGGGAGGCACCAGAGCAAGAGGCAGACCAACTACA
Source organism: Eupithecia subumbrata (assembly GCA_949316285.1). NCBI lineage: Eukaryota > Metazoa > Arthropoda > Insecta > Lepidoptera > Geometridae > Eupithecia > Eupithecia subumbrata. Next base: position 17,532,685 of record OX438627.1, on the reverse strand, counting down.
AGATGGGATGAAGAAATCATAAAACTGACTAGTAAGGACTGGATGGCAGAAGCCTTTCACAGAGACCAATGGAGAAGTCTGGAGGAGGCCTTCACCCTTACAGGACCCCTCATGTACGGTCTTGCATGAACTTAACGTATATGCACTCATTATTATAGTTATGAAATTGCTAAATAAGATGTAGAATTTATATTGAAATAGTATTACAAAACTTAGAAAACATTTGTTAGGAATGGAAAGAAATAAAAGGATGTTTTATTTTTATTTTATTTATTTTTATTTCTAGAGAGCAAAAGGCAATTCGATGTCACGTAGGACATTGTTCCTGCAATTGATATGCATTTGTAGGCAGTGAAGTACACAAAATAAAATATGGTAATCCGTTGAAACCTTGGCGGTTTCAATGGCCGAGTGTTGAACTTATTAATATGCAATATTTGGGAATGACAAATAGATTTGCGTTGTTAAGATGGCAGGTACACTTATCCTCATGCAAATAAACTGTTACCTTCTACTGCACATCATTCATCTCAAAGCTAGTGTTTATCTCATTTGTAGAGTGGTTCAAAATTTTAAAGTGATGTATTGTAGGTAACTAAATAGGGAAGTATGTGGTTTTTAGGGTTCATCAAACAACATCAAAAGGAAAAAAGGAACCCTTAAAGGATCAATTTGTTGTCCGTCTGTTCGTCTGTCAACCCCCTTTTCTCAGTAACGCGTGGAGTTAAAACTTCTAAGTCAACGTAATCAAAAGTTACAGCCGTATAAACGAATATTTTAAAATTTCCAACTTGCACACAAAACCTATAGGGTAATTCCCGTTGACCTAGAATCATAAAATTTGTTAAAAAACAAGGTCTTATAGCACAAATAAACGGAAACAGCCGTAAACAGCAAATTTGTAGTTCGTTCACAAAAAATTTGGATTATCGCCGTGGACCTAAACTTCTAGGGTACCTACTTCCCAAATAATCATGATATTTGGCAAGACACAAGGACTTACATTTACTTACACTCACTTGACTTACTTGACTTACACTCAGGCTCGCGCACTAAGGGTTCCGTATAAATATACGGAACCCTTAGTGCGCGAGCCTGAGTCGCACTTGACGTTTTATTATATCCTGTAGATATTATTTATTATATGATATTATATCACGGAATTGTTTGTTACAAACGTGCTCCAGCTCTGCAGATCAAGCCCGCCTCCTGGCCGTTTCTAAATGGGAGTCAGGACATAGGTTGCAAGCATTTTCTTCATATAACACTGGTACATTATTGGATCCCGTAACTTTCCGTATCGCAACATGTCTTCAGTTGGGTGCAAGGTGTTGCGCGCCTCATCAATGCCAGTGCGGTACTGCTGTCGAACAGCTTGGTCATCACGGATTATGGTGTACTAGGGCCGCCGGTCGGAAATCTCGCCACGCCAGCCTTAACGACATCATCCGGCGGGCCTTTGTCACCGCTAACGTACCAGCTATTCTCGAACCGAATGGTCTGTTACGTGACGATGGTAAAAGGCCCGACGGTATGACACTAGTCCCATGGGAGTTGGGGAGGCCCATTGTGTGGGACGCTACATGCGTCGTCACACTTGCGCCTTCCCATCTTCCGAGGACATCCGTGAGGGCGGGTGCGGCGGCAGATTTGGCCGAAGATCTCAAGAGGCGCAAATATGCAGGTCTCGACAGAGCCTACACATTTGCTTCTCTTGGAGTCGAGACCCTAGGTCCGTGGGGTACCGAGGCTCTGCGGGTTTTTAAAAAAATATTTGAGCGTCTGGTCGAAGCGACGCGTGACCCGAGAGCTGGTCAGTATCATATATGGCACAGCGCATCAGCATTGCCATACAGCGGGGCAATGTAGCCAGCGTATCGGGGACGCGACGACTGGTATTGATATGGATCAGTTGAGCTACCTGTAGATTGTTTGCAACAGTCTGCAGTTAGCTCAATGGTTTCAATTTTAAATACTAATTTTATTATAATTTTCTTTGTGAATAAAGGCTTCAGATATTATTCAGATATTATGATGCTGTGTGAATTGTCCAACACAATTTGCATTTTGTTTATGTCTTTAATATCCCGCACTATGTCCACATTTGTTTTCATGGTAAATTTTCCAGAACGTTAAGCGTTTTATGGTGTTTTCAAGGGCTTTACTAATTTACTCTCGTATGTTATTGTTTCTGGTGTCACCGTGATCTCGGACGCGCCGAGCAGCGCGCAATGCTCAGCAAGCGGTGATGACTTCTTGCTTGTTCACCTGCCTTATTATTATTACCAGCACATATTATAATTAATTAGAACGTCGAAAACACCAATTACACCAATTACCTAAGTATATTTACATGCAAACATTGAAACATAATAAAACTATCATAAAATTGGTATAACCTTAATAAAAATGTCAGACTAAAATTATGTCCAGTATTGGACCAACACAGGTTGTTGAGGAGTTGATTGTAAACTTTGAAAATACCGGAAAAATACTATTTTGATTAAACTTTTTTTTTTTATTATCAGCCATCCTTACGCTTCGCTTCCTTCGCTAGGAGTGTCAGGGTATGTGGGTCATGCCGCGCGCGCGCGCCGCCGCCGCCGCCGCGTACCGGACATGTTAGAACCTTTACTGAGACTGAAGAAGAGCCGAAGATTCTAAGTTCAAATGTCGCAGCGCGTCCTTGCCCGGCGCAGAAGCGCGGGCGCACTATAAAAGCCCACTCCCGCCTCGTCGGGCCATCAGTCGCTCGCCTGCTTCCCTATCACGAACAGAACCAAAAACAATAAACTCAAAAATGAAATCGGTACGTTGACCTCCGAGAACGGTGCATGGATCCTGGATACCATTGTCGCTGAACCTTATGGATTGTGTGGGGATCGGTGGTAACTGTTGTATTTTGTTGTGCAGTTCATCGTATTCGCTCTGCTGGTGGCAGCGGCCGCCGCCGCGCCCGCCGGGCCCGAGGCCGGCGCGCAGGTCCTCCGCAACGACCTCGACAACATCGGAGTGGAGGGCTTCAGCCACGTGTAAGTCGAACTGTCTCGATGTATCTAACGTCTTCGGCTGCAGCTTTACAAGCGCCCAGCCATGGCTCTGTATGCATTCAGTGAGACAGTAGTGCCCCTCTCCTCTGCTTCAAAAAATATTCCGGAGAAATTTTCTAATGTAGCGGTTTAAAAATAACTGCACGAATAAAGATATGGGCGGACAGCGACTTTGTTTAATAACACTCTGATATGAATGATTTGCGTGCTTTCAGGTCGGAGACCTCGAACGGGATCAAGCAACAGGCCACGGGCACCCTCAAGAACGCCGGCACGGAGAACGAGGCGCTCGAGGTCGTGGGCTCCTACTCGTACCCCGGCCCCGACGGCGTCATCTACACCGTCCAGTACATCGCCAACGAGAAGGGCTTCCAGGCGCAAGGCGCGCACATCCCCGTCTGACCGCTCTCTCTCCCTGATGATCCTCCCTGATGCTCCTCCCTGGTGCTCCATAGGCTCAGACACTACTCTAGTCCCTAAATACTCATCCCTCTCCTTCCCGTTGTTCATTTGCCATCCAAGCGATCTGTGATATGATCCCGATTTGTTAATAAACAAATACTAGTAATTTAATCTGTGCTTTATTTATTCTCCTCTTTTATGTTGAAAACGAGTGAGAAATCAATTTTCGACATTTGGTAGCATGTCATCATTTGGTTTAGTGCCTAGTGCCTAGTGTCAAAGATCAAAAGGCAATAATAAATTAACGTAATTGGAATATCAGATGGGCAAACCTTGAATAATCAGAATCTATAATGTGCATCGCTTGCACAAGATATAAAAAAAGATCCGTCAAGTGCGAGTGTGACTCGCGCGCGCAGAGGGTTTCGAACTTTTGTCAATACCAAATACTGTGAAACCAGTGGGTACATACATTTCAGATGTAATGCTCTGCAAACTTCGGAGATAGTGGGAAAAACGGTAAATTTTTCAATTGTTATCAAATTTTTTCGAAATGTATCTATTAATCCTAGAATAAAAAACTTTTAAAGGCGTCCTTAGCCTGTTGAGTTATTATTAATTTAGTCTTGTACTTTAGTTAGTCTAAACAGTGTTTATAATCTAAGGACAGAGCGAGGGTTTCGTACTCGAACGAAACCCTAAAAACAAAACTAGGAATAAATATTTCGACATAGAGTAAAAACTCGCTGCTGTCGCAGCAGAGGGATAGTGTCATTCAACAATTTGACAATTTGTGTAACCAAAAACCTATCTATGTGTGAGTTGACAGAACGTAAAATACAGTGCTTTCACACACACATTCGTAAGATTGAATGTTGCAAGTGAATAGCATTTTCCCAAAAAAATTGGGTAACTGAAGCAAAGTTTTAATTATTGACACCTGCAGTAAAAAATAACGAGACGTTGGAAGTGGATTTCAACGTCTTGTTTTTTTTAATTATACGAAATTTCAGCCGGTAGCTATGGTTACTATCATTATACCTAGGTCAAACGACAAAAAGGTTTTACTCCAAGTCCGCAAAATAAGATCGGCTCCGCTCGTTTTCGGAATAATAATTTAATTTTAATTTTTTTAATTCGTTTTTATTTGTTCAAATTTTCCTTTTACTCACTAAAATAAAAAATTTAAGTTGATTAGTGTTTATTTTTAAATGGACGACTATTAGGTACTCAATAGCATACTAAAGCTTTTTAATTTTCCTTTTAAATTTACACCACCTACTACGAGCATTTTTTTCTCAATTAATAATGCCCAACATAGACAAGTAGGTAACTAGTACCTACACTGAACAAAATCAGGATTTTTTCCTACGACTTCTTCAACGTTAATAGTAATAATGTACATATTATTATACACATGCCAAATTAAAGCTGTCTATTTCTAATAGTCTCCAGCCTAAGATGCAGATGGAGCGACGGACATGGCGAACTATGAGTGTTCCTTGTTGACTACGGAACCCTAAAAAAGAACCAAGTGAACGTGCATGTGCAGGTATTGCAGATAAGGTGATGGGATTGATTGCAATTTTCAATTTGAGTTTATTGCACTTGCTCCCCTTGGACTCGAGAGAGGTCTAGGTCCGTGGCGGTATCGAGGTTTTCCGGAATATCTAGATTTTACAGCGTTAATTTGAGCTGTCTCTAGATTGTTTGCAACAGTCTGCAGTTAGCTCAATTGTTTCAATTGTAAACACTACTTCTAATTTGTTTCCATTCATTTATTGTAATTTTATTAGAATTATAGTAATTTTAGTTTACAATTTGAATCTACTCAGAATATCGTCGAGTGACCGAAAATTCTAAAACTGTGATATTCCGCGTAGTATGATTCCTAAGTCCTAACTAAGCGAAGTCCACCCTCTCCTCTACTATTTCTATATACCCTCGGTACTAAGTTACAAAACCGGGGTATTTTTTCCCCAGTGCATAGCAACATTTTCACGAAAATGGCGGACGAAATTTTAAAATTTATTTATGAGTTCTGATGACTATTTTAGGCAAAATTACAAATGTAATATTAGTACTTACCAGTGGAATGATATATTTGCAATATTATTTTTCTTGCTACAGGTGTTTAAATACCCTTTCACCGCACAACACATCATTTTTATATTTTTTTGTGAGAGCTGCTTTCCGCGCCATTGGAAGTATTGTACTAGGGGTTCGAAATTGAAATTGCGACGATTAGTCGCAATTTTTTAGATTCACCTCGTCTGTGTCAACTATCATTCTAAGCCTTCTTATTCTAAGTATTTCGATCTACCAAGTAAAATAAATATAAAAAGATCATCGTTCATTACCACATATAATTTTTGGTTATTCTTATTTTCAATCCTTTATGAATCAAATATAACCTAACTATTTACTAGACGATCAACGTTGCTTCAATATCAATCTAACGTTACGTCCTTGGAATTAACATTTCCACTTCCATTTTATGCCTTTGATGGACTAATAATGTTATGCAATAGGTTCTTGTAGGTTGGCTATTAAATGTGTCTTCCTACATTATTTGATGGGTAAAGGTAAAATGTATATCGAACGAAATACACGAGCTTTGCAAGATGAATTGAGAGAACACGAGGAAGGAGACGTTATAGTACAAGTACCTACCTCAAGTAGCCCAGCCTACGTACCTGCCTGCTTCCAAATAGAGCACCGAACTAGACGTTCAATGAGAAGGCACCTACTACTACTACTACTACTATTACTATTACTACTACTAGGTACTTGTAAATCCCAATTAGTACCGACGCCTGTGCTGGTTCACTGCTGGACGCAGGCTACCCCCTGATAAGTGCTTTCTTGACTTTTATGTCATGGGGGGTAGTGCAATATGTTTTTTGGAAAAAGTTGCTTTCTTACGACATTTTTGAATTAGTATTATCACTAAGATTATGTGTGTATTAGCTGACCTTTATATAGGTCGTTACGTAACTTCTGTGTTATGTATGTATGACGGAAGATGGTGATTCTGAACCGAGGGGATCATTTTAAGTTTTTATTCAATTTCGATCGGTTTAATAAAAACTTCCCACGGCGTCTTCTTTTATACGTACCTTTGCATAAGTTTACATGTTAAGGCGCTGCCGTGGAAAACTAAGGCTGTCAGATTGCATGTCAATATTACCAAATGTGGTCGGCAGAGGCGCTTATTTTTAACATAGACTTATGCCAAATTTATCTGTTGTAGAAGAGGCAAACTTTTGTTTTATTTTGGTTGATAGCACAATCACAAGGTAATAATGTAATGTTAACTAACATTTACTCGCGGCTTTGCTATCGTTGCATATAAAATACCTTAATAAAACCTATGTCGCTCATTGTAGCTTCTCAATTATAATAAAAATTACATTCATCGATAGTTATTCATAGAAATCAGAAACACTTAAAAAAATAATATCATCTTCATGCATGTTAAAGTGCCGACAATATCACCGACCATTATGATTATATAATTCACAAAGAAAATTATAATATAATTAGTATTTACAATTGAAACAATTGAGCTAACTGCAGACTGTTGCAAACAATCTACAGGTAGCTCAACTGATCCATATCAATACCAGTCGGAAGCGTCCCCAAGACGCATTATGACAATATGATAATACTTTATACATTAAAAAAATATACTAATTTAGTCAAAACAACTGAAGTCTAAATGGATTACAAAAGTGTCAATCGTTGAAGATATTTCGATTTGGTTTTGGAGGGCTTTCTCAAAAAAAAATTAAAATATAAATAATGCTGAACAAGCCACACAACATCATCTAACCCCAAAGTAATTAGAGCTTGTGTTATGGTATACTTATTTTGATAAACTTATTAAATACACTACACACTAGATATTTTTTATATACATAAGACATGCAATAAAGTGATTATGATTATGACATCCAGAACACCTGGAATAAATATCTGCAGATGGTACAAACATTTGTCCTGAGGCGGGAATCAAACTAACTGTAACCTCCTGTGTCGCAGGTGGACCTTTCCCCGCCGCGCCACAGAGGTCGTCAATCAAATAATCAGATATAAAATGAAATATAACAGTGCTTTATTTCCTTTACCCCTTACAGGAGTCTTGGACACGTCAATAAATTCAAATAAGGTTCAAGAGTAAAACTGGGAAATAAAGTGATTACTTTAATTTATTGTTCACTTCAATCTTTTTAAGGTAAAGTAAAGAAGCGAACAAGAAACCTTTACCTTGTTAGGGTGTTAGTTTTCGAGCTGGAGCAATACTATTAGCAATAGGTACCTAAGTTTTTTATCCTCTAGAGATAGTCTGATATTTTGTAGTAAGCCTTTTTAACAAAGGATATGTTTTACAAATTGTTTGAAATTATTTTTTGATAACTTTTAACTCTTTAGGAGTTTTGTTGTAGAATCGTATACATTTCCCTTTAAAAGATAATCTATAAATCGATACTATAAAAATATATAAATATATATCTATAAAAATATTCGTAAAATAAAATACGTGAATGTTGGAATGCTGAATGATGAATTTCACGGATATAATTTTGTACACAATCTCAATACTACTCGCTTACATAATTAATTTTATTTTCCGGAAATAAAACGCAACAATCATGAAGATAGTTTTAGTTTAGATTGTAATTCTACAAAATAATCATAAAAACCACAACAGACCATGCCTTGCTATCCAAATTGATATTCATACCGATATAAAGTATTCTTTATTATGTTGCTGCCTTCCAAGAACTCATGAGTGATTATGATTAACATGAGTGATTAACAATAATTTTGACAACTGTCATTGGAAATACAATTGTTTTGCATGTTTATTACGTTTTTAGCGTCTTTAAACATTTCCTTTACTTGACTTCTTTGTTACGCTAAAAAAAAAAATATTATATTGATGTCAATGTACACATATTGCCAATAACAAAAAAGTTATGACAAACTGCTCCGTTGAGGTTTTTCTATGAGTTATTAAAAATTTAAAGTAAATTATTATTTTTGAGTATCTGTCCTTTTGAGAATCTCTCTTCTCTAAGAGAACAAACCGATAGAACTACGAGTAATTTAAATTTGCCTGTAGTTCTACTGGTAGAACTACGAGAAAAAAAATGCAAATGGTTGGTCCTAAGTAAATCAGTTATCTAGTAAGTACCCATAACAAAGCTCTGCTTAGCTTCGGCCTTGGTGATGATGTGTGAATTCATCATCATCAGCCTATATAAGTCCACTGCTGGACGTAGGCTCCTATTTTAATTTTTCAGCATTGTTTATTTATATATAAGGTCATCAAAATCGCCCTACCTATTTAACATATTTTAACTCGACCAATACTTTTCGTGCTGTAAACATGTTGAGTAATACCTACCTATCTAGCTACCAGAGATAAAACCACTATAAACCTATTCTACTTAATTGGTAGGTCTGTCAATGAATAAAATTCCTGCAAATTTCTTTTGGCTTAGCTTCAATCAAATATAGACTTTATTTCAATGACGAATGAACCATTTAACCCGCAAAACAAAAGTTGTCTAAAATCGTAATTCGTCCGTCGAACCCAGCTGTCATCGCGAAAAAAGTTACATAACCTCACGTCCGTCCGAGGAGGCATCCAGCCTCCGAATGAAGCTACTGGAAGCTATTTTGAGCATATATTGAAAGGGATGTTTGAGTAATAAGGTTGAAATTCTATTGGCAAAATATTATCATTTTTGCAATTACTTCGCTAAACGCCTTACAAAAATGTGTTTTTTGGGTTTTATTATGTTAATGGTTTTATTTATTTAAAACTTTTTACATATTTCTTTTGTTGATAAAATTTCCTTTCATATAGTATTAAAATAATTAATGGTTGTCACTCAAAATATTGAGCATTTCGAGACGAAAAATATTTTTATTGTTCTTTCTTGTGATGTTTTTTTTCAAGATCCTAGATCGTTTTATAAAATATTTTTGTATAAGTCTTTTTTCCATACATTTGACTATACACTGTTTTTTTTTTGGGCTTGTAATATGTCGGAGAACGGCTAACGGTGCGACGAAAAAGTGTACTTTCTACGGTGTCGCTGTTTGGACAGTAATTTTTGATTTTGCTGGATTTTTAGCAAAACGTGAAATTATTACACCAAAAATTATATATTTCCTTTGAAATATCAAAACAATAATAAGAATAATGTAAGAATACACGTAAAAAGCCGATTAATGAAGAAAAAAGTTACTTTATTTGTCACCCCTTCTCGGCTTAGTATCCTTTATAGCAGGGGTCACCAATTAGTTTCGCTCGGGGTCCTTTTTAAGAAATGCAATGACCATCGCGGGCCGCCCAACATTAAGTAGAAAAAATATTTATCAAACAAATATAATAACGGAAATCACTAAGGTGTGTTTTAACATATCAACATGAAAAATGACATTTTTTATTGCGGTCTATCCGTCTGAAGTTTGGAGTAAAATTGGTGCAAGCTATTGACATCCTTGAGATGTTCATCAGTAAGTCGAGAACGAAATTTATTTTTAATGCACTTCATCTTCGAAAATGCTGCTTCACTAATATAATAAGTTGACCCAAACAAAGTAAGAAGTTTCAAAGCTTAATTTTGTAGTTCTGGATATTTATTACCACACACAAATTTTATCCACAACTCTTCACTGGATAGTACTTCCGCATGTTTGTGTTTTAAAACTGTGTTTTCTTGGAAATCGATCATTTCCACCTGCAGAGTAGCTTTATCACACCCGAAAACAATAGCAGCTTCGTTGCTCCATTCACCATCAAGGTACAGAGAGTAAATGCTACTGAGTATTTCTACAACATTCTCAATTTTCTTAGAATTTGCGAATTTGTTTTTATATTCCGATTTAGGATCCGTAATGAACGTCTTCTAATGAATCTATTGGCCGACGTAAATATCATTGTCACTGAAGATTATTTTATTTAAATTGGGCAAGTGTAAGCATTCATTACCGAGATGATTAATACAGAGATCGAGTTTTCGCGAAAAACTTTACTTAAGACATAAGCTCCATACAAGCTTTCCCTTGCCTTGAACTCTAAGGTTCAGGTCATTGATATCTTTAAAAATATCCGTCAAAAAAGCAATAACAGCTACGTTTTCTTTTTCGTTTAGAAAACTTAAGTTTTCGGCGTTTTCTGAAGTCTGATCACTGTTGACAAGATTTTCAAGTGTTCTAAAATGCTGAAGAATCTTTCTAAAACGCAGCCTTTGCTTAATCATCTCGCTTTATTATGCTCGGAGATCGTCATATTGTACGTTGATGCACAGTATGATTCTTCAAGGAATGATTTCAATTCATGATGTCGCAGTGATGATTTTGCATGAAGAAAATTTACTATTTTCATTACTTCTTGCATAATACGCTCAAAATTATGAGTGAGTTTGCAGCAAAGCATAGTTTGGTGAATAATACAGTCGTAGAAAATCAAATTTTCATTTACATATTTATTAAATTACGTACTCTGTAGAGCAAGTTGCTTTGTTCTCGCGGTCCGCACAAAATGGGTCGGCGGTCCGCATACGGACCGCGGTCCGCCATTTAGGGACCCCTGCTTTATAGCTATAATTATGACCTCAGGTGTATAATTGTACATGTAAGCAAAATAACTATATTAATAAATGTATTAATTGTCTAAGGGGTTTTTGGATTAGGATAAATCGGATCTGTAATAACGGATATCACAAAGAAAAATTGTAATTCTTTATATCACAAGTATAAAATGTTTAAAAGCCAGTGCAAGTAATAAATAATAAATAATGCTGGACAATCCACACAGCACCATCTAGCCCCAAAGTAAGCTACTCAAAGCTTGTGTTATGGGTACTAGATAACTGATATATTATATACATAGATAATTTAATACATTATATACATAGATAGATATTTTTATTATACATAGAAAACACCCAGACCAACGGAACAAATTTCTGCAGAACAAATTTGTTCCGAGGCGTGAATCGAACCCGCAACCTCTTGCGTCGCTGGCAGACTCTCGCCCGCTGCGCCGTTGAGGTCGTCAAGTAGGTAGTGGCCAGTCCAGTGGTAGAGTGTAGTAAAGTGGTGTTGTCGGAGAGCGACTTGACCTTTCGGAGAAGACGCGCGGCCTTCACCTTGTTACGCAAGGCAGGTGATGCGGCGGCGCGGAGCTGGCGCCTGTTGTAGCGGAGAGCGATTCGTCTGCATTCCTCGGACCATGAGCGATTTCCAATTCAAAATAAAAAATAAATAAATCTACCTACCATTGCAATAGCTGTAACACTTCAAAATTGTTGAAATTAAAAAAGACACGGAAATAAAGTGATAATTTTAATTTCTGTCGCTTCGTTAAGTAAACTAAAGTAATGAAGTGACGAAGAAACCTTTAGCCTGTTAGTTGTTATTTTTCGAGTAGGAGCAAAACCCGTCCCAAGTTTTTTTATCGTTGACATTTTGATAAAGAAGTATGAAATCAAGAAAAAATTAATTCACTCATGTGGATGATGCGCACAAATATATGGAACCTGGTCCCGGCACCAATCGAAATGACTGATATATCGTTGGAAAGCTCTTTTTCTGTAGAATAAGAATAACTGTAGCTCTAGTCCCGCTTGGCTATCCGTTTTGAGTAATCCTACCTTGACGCCCGTAGTATAGCGCAGCGCTACTACTCCGTTCCGCGGCGCCTCCGCCGCGGAACACGAGTAGCGGACCCGCAGTAATTTCACCATGTCTTGTCCGCATGTATGAGAAGTGGAACACTAGCGAAACTGTCTGTTCTAACGCATAGATTTGACTATAATTCTATCTCTTTCCAAGCGCGGTTCCGATCTGTTCCAACGTCAGCCACACCTCCGCGCTCCGGCCGCCTTTATGTCGCGGTGCCGCATGTATTTGTCAAATTCGACATAAATAAAAGGCAGAACTACATTTTACATAGCATGGACGTCGACTTTACAGAAAAATTAAATAATTAAAGAAGAAAACAGAAAGCGAGGAATACAGATGACGAGACGAAGAAGAAGATACAGAAACTTCGCGCTTCTTAGGTCTACGAAATATTATATTAAGATACTGGGAAGTAAGGGGCAGGGGTAGGGTAAAGCTAGTACATTAATAGTAAAAAACAAAAGCTTTCCTTTATCATCTTGAAACCCCAGCTCGTTACGTGTATTAGTTTCAACAATGTTGGTTCAGTAAAGCTTTCGTGTCTAGCATGGTCGCACCGCCTAAGCTGGGCAGTGAATGCGTTAGAGCTTTACTGAGTACCTACCCTTATACTTATTGGGCTACGAAATGATTTTTTTAAACTGTGACTTGTGTCAACAGAACTACATCATTCTCTTCAAGACGAGAGAGATTAAATATAAAGTGTGTGGTAAGGTATTGGCATTACGGCTCAAACGTTACCAGTTAAAACGTTAGAGTGCGCGTTCACAGGCCGACATCGGACAATCTGCACTGGCCCCATCAATGGTTTGACACAAAAGATCCGTACCGCACGGAGCGGACTGTCGGAAATGCCTGCGGGGATTCTTGCAGGCAACTTTTCCATTTAATGCGAATGACGTCATTCGGATTGCCGATCAGTAGACGCACTTGTCAGCGGATTGTCCGATGCCGGCCTGTGAACGCGCACCCTAACGTTTCAACTGCTAACGTTTGAGCCTTAATGCCGTGTCATAGCACACCGTGATCGCGGCCCAGGTCACTTCCAACAGGTGAGGTTGTGCTCTAACGAGGGTCCATTCGGCAAAAAACTACCCTTATTCAGCCATTCCATTGCTTATTTGCATTGCATGTTAAGAGAGATTTATAATTAGGAGGGATTGTCATCTACTTACTTACATTCCGTGATTTTGACAAAAATTAAGCTGAACTTGATATAAGATTTTTTTATTTTCATTTGGTGTCGAGACCCTAGGTCCGTGGGGTACCGAGGCTCTTCGGGTTTTTAAATAATTATAATTTCTTTTTGAATAAAGGCTTATAATAGGAGATTTTTTTATTTACCTAGGTACTTAATTGAAAAGTAAAAAAGATTAAAATTTGGTAGCAACCATAGGTAGCAACCTATAAAGTTACGTTTGTACGAAGTCAGGTTTTTTTGATTTTAAATTAACTTTTCTCTCTTGTTTTCGTAAAAATAGATGGCAAGTGAGCGTCCGCGTCGCATTCACCGCGATCACTCCGACCGCACCTCGCTAACACTCAACTAACATCACCATGTCTCATGCAAGTCTGCTCACTTTATTGCGACTTGCGAGTTGCGAGTGACAAACAGACAGTTGATCTTTAGTGTACCTACTCAATTTGATGTGATAGGCTGAGGCTGTATAATATGACTCATTACATTACCTATGGCGGTATTATGTAACAACGGTGGGTAAAGGGTAAAGTAGTCTAGTAGTCAATCTAATTTGGCTGAAATAGGCATATAATTTTATAATTAGCCATAGCCACAAGCACTGGACATACGCCTCCCCGGGGCCGCGGGGCCTCCGCGTCTCCTCTTACGGATATACTCATTGTAATTAGCATTTATCATATTTTATAAAGTAACCTGATCCAAATAACTTTGTGCCAATTATAATGTCAACCACGTCGAGGAGACGGACAGTCGATGTTTTGTTTTGGGGATGAGTATGAGTGAGCCGAAACAGGTTAGTACAGCTGCTGATCACCACCAGAGGATCTATAAAGTAAGCTCTTTGTAAGTTGTTGGACTAGTGATACCCACATCTTGTTACAAATCTATAGATAATCGTTCTAAAACTCGTCTAGTGTCAAGGCAGAATTACCTTTTACGAGCATTCAACGAAGATGTCGCCTGATTGAGAGCAATCTTTATGCGTAACGACACGATTATTTGATTAGGTTGAATGGTTTCAGACAAATCAATGTCACCTTTTCCTCGATACAGGCTCAGCTTGGTGAGAAAGCTGACGAAAATAATATAGAAAATAACTACAAACTGTGCATTTTAAGATAAGTTTTGTTTATTTGTTACTTGGAATTATAGTTTAAGTTAAAGTTTTCTGTATTTCCTACTAATAAATATTTACTTTTTACCCTAAAACATATCTCAGTATCACAATTACCTCTTGTTTCCGATTATATTTACAATTAGTTTAACAAATTTATGTCTTCTGCCACTTTTACATTATTTTTATCGTATATAGTTTCTAATTTGGCTTTTCTAGATGTCATAATTATGTAGGTCAAGCTACGGGGTGGCTTTAAAAAAAATATCCCTTATTTTTCAGCCAAAATTACAGAGTATATAGACTCGTTCGACATATGAATCGAGAATAGGTTTTTCATTATAATCTAGGTAAAGGAAGACATTGCGATTGACGTCACTAACACGAGCCGTCGACAAAGCACAACACTTGCGAGTAAAGTCCGTGCAGTATTGAGGCCGCGCCGCGCCGCGTCGCGCCGCGTCGCGCCGCGCCGCGCCGCAGGTGCAAGCGCAGCACTTTCCGTAGATCAGCCTTGCGTAACATTATAATTAATATGCTTATTTTGTAGGCCTTAACAATAACCTTTATTGATTTCGATTCTGATTCTATATTCATTGAGTCTGTAAATATAGAACCAGAATCGGAATCAATAAAGGTTGGACCACAAACTGTCTCCTTCACCATAATTAACGGTGTTTCATTCCGGAAATCTTTCGGCAGTAAACACTAGTTCTATAAATACATCAAATAAATACAAATCTTATTCCAGTTTATAAAACGTGTGATCGTATCGGATGCTAAAAAGACATTTCTACCGATACAGGTTTGGTTCAAGATTACGTATCTTGTTCAGCTCGCCGCGCTGCCGCCGCGCTGCCGCCGCGCTGCCGCCGGCGCGGGCGCGCTCGTGGCATGTGAATGTCAAGGTTTCGGAGCCGTACCTACTCTTAAAAACTAAATCGAAGTTTCTGATTCGTTTTCGTGCAAGCCCTAATCTTATGCAAGTGACGTAGAGTCGGTTTTGCACGACAACGAAAACGAAACTTCTATTTTCCTTTTCTGATCTATCCTTTTCTATGTACTACCTTTCTATCTAGCTAACTTTTCTATTTTCTAGTAATATCGTTTAAGTATTTTTTTGGTAATACATATGTATAGCAGATACTTCCTAACATCGTTTTGAAATGTCATGTTTAAAAATGAATAATGCAAGTAGGTACCAGCGACGTGGTAAGTACGTAGGCCGTACCTAAAAGTTCTTCAGCGCAATAAAACCGGTCAAGTGCGTGTCGGACTGCGCGGAACGTAGAGTTCCGCAGTTGAGCTGTGGTATAGTGTTACTCTTAACTTTGTTTACATAAGATAATCAATAATTTATTTTTTTAATTATGCTAATAATATATATAAATATTTTTTGCATTTGCATTTGCATTTATCTTACTATCATTAGATCAGAAGATCATTGTGTGTGACAATATGATAGCCAAATTTTTATAAATGCTCGCGAGACGTGAAAATCCCTTTTTTTAAGACATACTGTCAGTCTTTGTACACAAGTCAAATTTGGACAGAGCATTCCAAAAGATTTCAAGATAGTATCAGAGTGACGTACAAGCAGGTTTACTTGCAGAGTTGCAGTGCAGGCATCTCATGGCTCTGAAGTCTGAAGCGATACAATAGCGCTTCAGAAAAGTTCACTGCAGCCCTTGTTGACTCTTTCCATGCCATCCAGATAAAGAAGATAGCCTCGTTCTTGTCCATGAGTTGTGTAACAACTCAAATATTAAGAGTATGGATGATAATCTGATCTTGTCAGATGTGTACAAACGGTGGTGGGTGGCTATTACCACCTAGAATATTTTATATATTTTTTAGGTACTTTACATGGGTATGTATCGAATTTTTGGTATAATTTGTTGTTTATTTGATTACTTGTAATTATTATTATGTAGATTTGTACCTACGAGTATGTAAATAGACCTAGTGTCTGAAATAAAGTTTATTAATTAAAGATAAAGATAAACATAAAGATAAAGATAGTTTATTTGCTTGAACACAATGTAGGTTACACAGATGTTAATAATATTTTAGTTTCGATTATGTTCTACTAAAATTAGCATGCAAATGTTATAGTAAGTTCAAATTAGTACTCGATACATTGTCATTTTATATAATGTCAAAAATTCACAATTAATAATAGTAACAGGCGCAATAGTAAAATAAGGTGATGTCAAAACTTATCTGTCATAAAATCGTTAATATTATAATAGCATTTGTTAAAATAATATTAATAATGCTGGACAATCCACACAGCATTATCAAGTCCCAAGCTAAGCAGAGCTTGTGGTATTGGTACTAGATGAAGATGACTGATATACATAATACAATACATTAGAGAAGATAGATTTTTTATACATAGAAAATACCCAGAAATTCCGGGACAAATATTTGCAGATCGTACAAACATTTCGGGCGGGAATCGAACAAGCAACCTCCTGCGTCGCATGCTGACCATCACCCGCCGCGCCACATCGTCAATTAATTTATTTTTGTAATTTTCTTTGTCAATCAAGTATTTATTTATTTTTAATACCAACGTTTTATTAGCTGATTAACTGGAAGAGTGGGGGACAGTTGACTCCAAGAAAAATTATCACTCGGAGGCCTATTATTTCGCGAACGGAACACTTATATAAAAAAAGTTTTCCCATCTGTACACTGTTGTGGAACGAGCTAACCAACGATCCCCACACCATGGTAGTTGAGAAAAAATATTCATTCCCACTTAGGGAATAACACATTAGGCAGGGAGAGACGCTGAAAAAAAAAAAATTCAGTAAGTAATAGTTTACGAAATGTGAAAATTGCAATGATATTATATATAAACTCATTGGAAAATTGGGTCAACGCGCAACGCCGCCGGAGAAATGACTGAATGGATCAAGCATCGAGCAAGTTTTAGATCGTTAAAAACAATTTCGTAAAATGGATGCGAAGGAAGTAGGGGATCAGAAGAATCGAGACAAAAACTACTAGGTACGTACTCAATCAAATAAAGTCAGTGCTATCCCCGGGGCCCCTAGGTCACTGACCTTCTAGACAACAATGTTTATCCAACAAGCCCGTGGAGATCATACCGAGTCCTCTTAAACTGACTAACTACTCGTACATACCGCTTCTACCTACATTGCTACATTGCTATACAGGTAGGTAGGTACAGCACGTTCAGCGATAGGTAACCGAATCCGAAACAGAACGTTGCTTCCTCAAACTGTTCTAGTTCAAGCAGCAAAGCTAAATGCTGCATTGATATTGCTTAATTTACAACAATTTAAAAACCATTTGATTTCAAACCGGATCAAAAATTTTAAATAATCCTCCCCTATTGTCACAGAATCAGGTCTTGAAGTGTAAAGTTTAAAGTTTGATCCATTCAAATATATGCAAAGCTGGTAATACGTGGGTATATAAATGTGTGAGTCCTCACTCCCAGCCACATTCTGTTCATCTCCTCTCACGAGCCACCAAACAAACCAAAACACCAAAAATGAAATCCGTAAGTACATCTCGATTCTATTTCTATTTTCATGTTTATTCTGGTATACTTTCATTAGATCTGCTGAAATGAGCTTTTCCACTTACACTTATTTCATCACATATACTTTCTAGAACTGTTAAGCTCTAAGAAGTTGAATGTCACTCATACTCTTAACAACTCTTCGAATTGAAATGTCTTCCGGCGAAGCAATTTTATTTATCTTTCCTCGTCAGCACACATGCTTACGTCCGCTGCTAAACATGCATCTATTTATTACTCAACAATTAATCATTTATGGATTAGTACTCTTTGCATTACATTGGTTGATCAACAAAGACGTGGTCCTTAGAGTCTGAAGAATTAACCAAGGCTGGTTAAACTATTATGCATCTGCATTATACATGTCATTAATAATAATAATAACGCTGGACAATTCACACATCATTATCTAGCTCCAAGCTAAGCAGAGCTTGTGTTATGGGTACTACATAACTGATATACTTTATACAATACACTACTACATAGATAGATAATTATTATAATACATTAATTGTTCCGCTTACAAATAATCTTTATTTAGCATCTAATATGGCCTAGAAACATTTCGAAGGTAATTCAGCAATCAACCATCATTTCAATATGATAAGGAAATGAACTTTTCAAATATGAGATTGACGGGACTCTGGAGAGAGGTCTGCGTCAACGTTTTCGCAACGAGTAGTATTGCAGGCAGGAGTGATGCTGGCTGATGGCTCACTAATGTTGACGCACCAAAGCAATAATCTAGAGAGTTGCATGAATTTGAGATAATTTTAAAATTTACATCTTTTCTTGCAACTCATTCTTCATTGCAATGCGCGATTTTGAACTTGGGTTCCTTTCGAATGTTCGTCATCATTATCAGTTGATTAGGTACTTGCGGTTTATAATATGCTATTTGGTTTTGAAAACGCCCATTTGCGACTTTAGTACCTATTTCTATGAATCAGACAATAGAGAGTCGTGCGAGGAATCCTAACCACCGGCCAGCCTTGACATTCTCATCTTCTAATAATTATGTATGTCGTATCCACCCGTCTAATAAATTTAAGAAAAAATCCGATAGGTCACCAAACGTGGGAATTTAAATAGTGCTTAAAATACCTGTTTGAGGTTCACGGGTAAGGCGAGGCGGATTTCGCATACCAATTAGATCTTAATCTTATTGCTTGGGTAGATTGGACTGTCGTCTAGCATGCTTCATAAAACTGGGAAATGCTGGTTCAACGGCAACTTGCATTCATGGTTAACCAATTGCCCAAACGGGTCTGATTTTTTTTTTATGTTGGACAATTCACACAGCATTATCTAGCCCCAAGCTAAGCAGAGCTTGTGTTATGAGTACTAGATAACTGATATACTTAATACAATACACTGCATAGATAGATATTTTTATTATACATAGAAAACACCCAGACCAACGGAACAAATTTATGCAGATCGTACACAAATTAGTTCCGAGGTGGGAATCGAACCCGCAACCTCTTGCGTCGCAGGCGGACCTTCGCCCGCTGCGCCACGGAGGTCGTGAAACAAACAAATTGTGCATTTGTTTAAAAATATGCATCTGGTTTAGTTAATTTTTATTAATGGTCTATTCGGCTTAAGTTGTTTGAAAATAATTGTACGATCTGCAAATAATTTAATCAATCAAATCAAATTAATCAATAATAAAAATGCTTTATATCCGTAAATGCAATCCCCGTAGGTGACACGTAGAAAAGGTCAAATTCTTAAATATAAAATAGACATGGAAGGTGATGTTTTTGATTTCTGTTGCTTCGGTATGTAGACTAAATTATGGAAGCGATGAAGAAACTTTTAGCCTTTTAGTTTTGTTCCGGGTGTTCTGGGTGTTTTCAATGCATGTAATAAAAATATCTAAGTGCAGTCACCTAGACATAATCTAGTATGTAATTTATTAAGTTTATCTATTAGCCATAACACCAGATTTGCTTACGTTGAGGCTGTTTGCAATTTTTATTAATCACCTATCATTAACAAAATTAAAGCAGTTTAGATAGAGGTGGCTTCTACACGGCCCTCAGTGTTGCCCCCTCGAAAATTATCTTGTCACTAGATCTAGTGTAAGATGTCGCTAGATTTTGGATTATTTGGATTGAAAAAACCACCAGATATCACTAAGTTGTGTATTTAAATGATTATGATTAGTTTGGTAATTCCTAATTGAAGCATTTAACATTTTGAAGAACTTTCAATTGGTTTCTAATAAAAAGTATGGCGTTTAGAAGAGGATTCGCCATCCTATTTCGTAATTTGCTTTTGACGATGCTCATGACATGAATGTTCTTTCAACGCAGAGATGGCAAGATGAGCTAGCTCTCCGAATTCGTTTATTCCTGCAGCATTTCTATGCTCATCCACTTCCACCCAAAATTTTATAATTTCGTTAGTAATTTTCAACTGGACAAAACAAATACTGTACCATTGCTGATATATTTTGTCAATGTCACTGACATTGTATTGCAGACGTTCTTGAACTAGTTCGGAAATTGAATTGTCCTTGCCCTGGCATAGAATCGTATAAGGAACAAATCCCAATATCGATAAACCGCTAAGACTCACTAAAAATATTAAAGTCGCTAAACGACCAAGAAATATCGCTAATATTGAAATATCACCAGATCTAGTGATAAAATCGCCAGGCTGGCAACACTGGCCCTGAACGTTTGTGCCCTATAAATTAACTTATTTACCACTCACTAAAATAGTTAGAGCTCAGTCAGGCGACTTTGTAAATGATGTTATTTGCATGAATGTTAGATGTTCCGCTACATGTCCATTGTTCGTTGTGCAGTTGATCGTGTTCGCTATGCTGGTGGCCGTGGCCGTGGGCGCCGCCATCTCCTCCGGGCCGGAGGCCGGCGCGCAAGTGCTCCGCAACGAGCTCGACAACATCGGAACGGCGGACGGCTACAGATACGCGTGAGTCTAACTGTCGATATTGAACATACTACAGGTCAATCTTTGAACAGGGTCTTAACATTAAAAACTGTAAAACTTGGCAAAATTCTAGATTGTGATAGACTTTAGCTTGCCGGAATTAAAACCTAACGTCTTAACAAGGGTGTTCGAGATGATGGGCAGAACCTGCAGTTCACGCAGTCTCAGTGTGTTCATTGTACGTATGTATATATGATTGTAATGTGCTGTGTTATAATTAGTCCAAATAAATGTATTTTCTTTCTTTCTTTCTTCTTTCAGTGAATTACCAATAACCCTGTCTACTAAGGAGCCGCTACGGCTAGTTAGGTAGTAGACAGGGTTCTCATTCACTGAGAATGTCATTTTAGCTTCCTGTAATATCAACACAACACCTTGAGTATTAAATCCGTAGCGCAGTCCGAACTAAGCAGCCAACATTAAGAGTTTTTTTCAAGAATGATTTTAAATACCTATTTCACGTGCTTTCAGATCTGAGACCTCCAACGGAATCGTGCAAGAGGCCCAGGGCCAGGTCAAGAACGTCGGCACTGAGAACGAGGCCCTCGAGGTCCGCGGCTTCTACTCCTACCCCGGCCCCGACGGCGTCCTGTACCGCGTCGAGTTCCTCGCCAACGAGAACGGCTTCCAGCCCTCGGCCCCCCATCTCCCCGTCGGACCCTCCGCCCAGGCCTAGGCCACCAGCGACACACTCTCTAGTCTCAATCGATTATGTCTGACAGGACAATCAGCGGATAGGATAGCGAATAAATGTTTTGGTTTTATAAAATATTTTAAATGGAACCTTTACAAGTGTATAAAACGAAGAGAAAGCTCTCACAACAATGCGATTACAATCGCAACGACATAATAGCTCGAGTGAAAGAACACAGGTAGCACTCGGAGCGCAGACGTCTTTGTGACTCAATCCATTAGCACGTATCAGAGCGAGCCACCTCGCGAGCACTCACCTAGATCAAAGTTAATCAAAGGAGAAAACCACAAAGGACCCAAAAAGGAGTTCCATTGTGCTAAATAGTCCTGCATGCTGCGTGGGAGCCCGTGCTCTACTCATTCTACAGATACACCTAAACCATCTATCGTTTGCTCTATATAAAATCTGTAGATTCGATCGATAGATACAAAATGTTGTGAGGCGTTTGCGTTTCTTAGTTCTAGACAATGTCTAAAGGCTCGATAGGCATTGTCCTTAAAAATTACAACAAAAGAGTCATTCCTGATTCGTCCCACGATTATCAAATACAATAGTGTTTTCATCCCTCGTTCGTCCCATATTGAGTAGGATGTTTTCACAACGAAAATGGTTTTTTAAAGCTTTTATCTGTATTTTATGATGTTTACCGAAGTTAATTAGAAGGCCTATTATTATAGTATTGTAGATGTTGTCTGATCATTTTGTTCTGGAATCATCGGTGGGATAAGTAGAGCAACATTCGGAGCGTTCTCGGCCGCGACGAGTACGCGCGCGGTGACGTTAGATCTCTCCGTCCGCGTCGCGTCGTCCCGTCGACGTTTCTTTGAGGTGAGCTAATGCATCGGTTGGACGCGCGACGCGCGTGCCGCTGGAATATCACTTCTAATGCAGATCGTCACTGTCGTCATTGCAAAAACTAACTGGGTGAAAATGTAGACAGATTGGTATTTGGCAAACAAAAGGTTTTCTAGAAGGTTCTAATAGTCTCTGAGCTCAGCCGCGGACGGACAGACGGACATTACGAAACGAAACATCTTGACTGTCTACCTTTTTACCAAATTAGTGTGTTCTTCCTTTGTTAAACCAAATCAAACATATATCCACGAATCAAGTGAAAACAGCAACATCCTCATATGAAAAAATAATTTTCCAGGAAGGGGAGTGAGCGTTTTGACAAATACTTTTTGTTTCCCTTCAGCCGTGGCGCCATCTGTGCGCGATAGTGTTAATATTACAGGTGCACTTGATCTATTGCAGGCGCGTGCCGAGTGGCCCAAGCGGCGGGAGCTAGAGGGTTACAAGAAATGTTATTAGCGCCACATCCGCGGGTCTATATAAGAGTGCGATTGCAATCAGTTCTTATGTCACTATCTGGCAAGAAACTTTCTAGAAGAGTCATTGTAGACTGAGTTCCATCACTACCTATTGAATGAGAACTTACAAAATCTGACCAGTTTAGACTAGCTAGACTATACGGGGTGGATATTTGGTTAATTACTCACCTCCCCTTACTGCCCCGTCCATAAATTAACCTGTATAAAATAGGTAGTCAGGTGCAATACATGGAGATGCTGGGATGTATGAGGATATGAGCTTGTCATCAGACAGAGAACGCCAAAACTAGGGAGCAGTTCAGTTCATGAGGCAGAATACTTGCCGGCATCACGTTCTGGACGTGGAATAACATAAATAGGCTGCTTTGCATCCTAGCTAAACGCGCGTGAAGCCGCAAACATTTAGTAATAAATAATGCTGGACGCAAAATCATCTAGCCCCAAAGTAAGCACAGCTTGTGTAGTGCATGGGTACTAGATAACAATTAAACATTACACAGGTGGATAAATATTTTAGATTTTTCATAGAAAACACCCTGAATAATATCTGCAGATCGTACAAACTATTGTCCTGAGGCGGGAATCAATATCGCAACCTCCTGCGTCGCAGACGCACCAGATCAGGAAGAAGTGTTTACTGATTGACATCGCTACACTAGTGCTACGGTGAAGCCGATGGCAGGTCCACTGGTAACCGCTCCCGCTCGTAGCCGAGACCACCCGCCCGCCGCACGGAGCAGACGTGCGAGCAACACGACTAATATTTGTTAAACAACTCGTTGTAGGCGCGGTGTTGGATACCGGCAGCTTGTATAAGCATTGCAATAACTGACGGCTTTACCTTTGCCTTCGTAGTGGGTACCTTACTACAATACCTACATTGCTACATCTCATAGTAAATTACAATCAACTGATAAAAATAAATTACAACTAGTACAATATGAGTACAATTGAAACAATTGAGCTAACTGCAGACTGTTGCAAACTATTGTTATTAGTTAACCCAGTACAGTATGGAATCTGCTAAAGACTATTATGTATATCGATCGACATACAAGACAGCTACTTCTAAGTCCTTGCTACACGCGGTGTTGGCGCAGGATATGGCCCAGTGTAAATAGCCGTGTCCTACAAATCGGCAGTACTCTACTCATCTATTTAAGAATGATTTTTCCGCCACTTTGTTCAATTTAAGGTTCGGTAAGTGCTATTTCACATAAGTTTTAAGGATACTTCTAAGGTTCACCAAAATTTGGTTAGCATGTGGGTACAAGACAGTAAGTCCTCGGTGTTTCTCCCAAGCGAGCTCAGAGCTAGTCGGCATGTTTCTGAGTTCCCGATTCAGCTTGTGCTCGTATCTGTAGAAGCAGCACCAGCTGAGTTCACCTCCAGACTCCAGATAACATCATTTGCACATTATCCCCGTACCACGTTACAACTGCCCAACTTTTTATCGCGTCGTCGAAAACTTTCAATTTTCCTGTCATTACGGCCCTTAACGCGCCTCGCGGAAAAAAACGTTAGAGAAAGAGGGGAGATGGATAGAATACGTTAAAATGAGCAGGAGGAACGATCAAAAATGCGTTTAGTGTCGAGAACTTTTTCCTTGTAAGATGCGTTTTTTGAATGTGTAATTTATTACCTACGAACTAGGAAGCTTCCTGATTATACAGATAAGAATGTTGTTCAACATGCTGATAGGGCATTTTTTACATAATGATTCCAATTCTAACATTTCATTCCTCATTACTTTGATAAATTGTAGCCCCACGCTGGGCGCCAATTAACCTTATTATTACATATAAGACAGGTACCTAACTACATTCTATTCTAGTTACGGTTTATTTCATTTCATATCTTACAAAAACTCTCCAAAATAAAGAAGACACCGAAAATTGAATAAGAAAACTTTATTTGAACTTCCCCAGCAAATAAACGAAAAAGTAGCTTTTATTATACCTCTATTAGGATCGGAATGGACATCGAATCGGCTAATAACCGTTCTATCAGGTGAAAGGAATTCACTTTCCCGCTCGCCGGCTGAGGCAGGGACGTGCTAGCAGTCGATACAGATATAAAATATCGACTTGCAGTTAATCAATATAAATACTAATAGGTATCGACAGGATTGTACTGTTGTTATGTGCCGTCACCTTTATAAAGATGTGAGCATCTACAAACATGAGATATGAGCTTTACATGTCGTTTATTATTTTAATATTCCGGGTTGACTTGCAGATGCAGATGTGAAAATAGTTGTTGAGCATCAATTAAAGTTATCTGGTTGGAAAATGTTCGTAAATAATTTTAGACAGTTCCACATGAACAGTTAGTTTTTTTCAAAAGCAAAGTAATAGTTTTAAGCTATGTGAGTATAATGGGGGGTTTGCTATTTATTATAAGTAATTGGTTAGTCACAGCGCGCTGCAGCGGAGAGGTTAAGAGTTTCGATAAAGATAAAACAAATGGCACAACTCCCATCCCTATTATTATCATTCCATTTCCAAAGTTAGTCCACCTTGACGGCAGTTGGCGCATTGTCTGCCAGTTAACACGCGCCGCGCGCCGGAGCGGAGAGGAATTTGTACAGTTAGTACCTTCTCAGCACTTCACCTTGGATTTACTACTTTTGGAGAATTCCCTCGATTCTGAAGCCTATAGTCAAAACTTTTCAATGGTTATTCGAAAGTCGTGTCGACGAATTTATACGAGGATTTGAATTTGTATTAGAATGCGTCCGCTCACGCGCCATGCGAGACCGGCCTTTAGTTTTTGGAAAGGGCCTTGTTTCACCCAAATAACGATATGCATTTCAATGTTTAAGGGGGATTTTGTTTCTTATATAGATAGATACCTAATTGTCATAAACTAGTTTATAGTTAGTCCTGTTGTAAGTGCCCAGGGTAGCAATTTATAATACAGGGTGGCGCAAATATTTGGTCCCGTAAGGGTAGCTACCTTTTCTTTTGTAGTTAGAAAGTTTTGTTCTTAGGAACTTTCTGTTTTATTTTGCAGAAAAAAATGTTGCTTTTTTTCGATTTTTGAAAAAAATACGTTTTATCCAAAAAATTACATTTGTCAAAAAAAAAGTTGGTCTTAATCTAGTCGATTTAGACCAACTTTTTTTTTTGACTTTGATTTTTTTGAATGAGTGACATTGTTGTTTTCACTTACCTACTCATTTTTTCATAGAAAATGTACGGGAATGGTTTTTTTTAATCATTGCCAAAACTTACGATTCGATTTGGTATGTTACTTTGGGAAAAGTGTTCCTGGTTGGAAATGGAGTCGATTAAGATAAACTTGTTTTTTTGACAAATGTAATTTTTTGGGCGAACATTACGGTTCGCCAAAAAATATATTTTCAATAATCTAAAAAGGCAATATTTTTTTCTTCAAAATAAAATAGAAGATTCCTAAGAATAAACCCTTCTAACTACAAAAGAAAAGGTAGCTACCCTTAAGGCCAAAAATTTGCCCCTGTGTACGGAATAGGTTTAACCTCGTTAAAAACCTGCATATCACCCAATTCCGCCTCGCTACATCCACGCAGCGGCGAGGTGCATCAACGCATCGGCCATAATCATTAGTCAACGGTCATTGCGGCCGTGAATCAGTCACCTGGCCGGGTAATATATGCCCCCGTTATTGTTGTTTTAGTGCCATTTTAGTGCCCCGGCCGGGAATAGTTTTCGGCCTCTCGACCTGTGATCTATTAACTTTTGCGTTTGAATACCGCGGGATAAATTCTGCCCGTGACGGGCGGTGTTTATTGCCATCACTAGAATAGGAGATGCATGTGCTGTGCATACCGCGCATGCTGTGCGTGCTGTGCGTGCTGTGCATGCGGCGTTGTTTGTTGGCGTTGGGAAGAGTTAACGTTTCTAGGTGGAGTGGAAGGATGCGTGATACTGCGAGATAGAAATCAAAGTATTTTCCTATCACATTGTTTGAGATCCCTCTAGAATAGAAACGTGTTTTCATTTTATAGGATATACTTTCTCCCAGGTGCAGGTTCCTACCGGTGGATAACTTGGTTGCTGTGAGTTGATGCACGCAGGCCGCACTATTCACTATTCATACTTGCAGAAAGTGAACTTCAACAGTTACTTGATCTTCCTAAAATAAATTAAAAACATAGCCGATGGCTTCCACCTTGATTAAAATATATCTTCAGTTATGATGGTTACTGGTATCAAAGAGATCATATCTTTAAGTTAAACAAGGAGTAAGTAACAGATGCAGAACTCAGAAGAGTGATTGAGATAAAAAGTTAGCGCAGAGCTGTCCACCTGTGAAGTGTCCTCCTCGCCGCGCCGCCGCGCCGCGGATGAGCCGCGCGACCAGTTAACTGCTCTTCTCAGAGTCTTACGTCTTAATTTATTCGTGTAACATCTCGTCCGAGATTAAAAATGTTAATTCGGGAATTATTCGCAGTAATTTATTCAAGTACCCCCGGGAGCGTACCTTCGAGGTAGGATACAGGGTGAGTGGAGATTGTACTTGTTTATATTTATTTATTTACATTGTGAAGTGTCATGTTAAGAGTCAATGAAAAACAATTCGAATTTTTGATTGACTTGTTAACGTAACTACCTACCTACATACTTTTAATATTGTTTTTTACGGACTTGGAAAGAAATATAATTATTTGTGTTTTATGCTCTACTCAACTCACACAACATAATATTCATTTTTCTTCTATGTTTAGGTCGTGAGAGAATTGTTAAATTTAAAAATTATATTTTTTACTTATACTCTAGTGACACTATACCTACTAATCGTGCCTAGGTTAGGTACAGTTCGGGTTGCTCAGTTTACTATGAATTGATTAATGAGGGATTGAGTTTGACCAAGTTTAACGAACACTTTGTTTTTAGAATTACTAGTTGTGCATTTCTATATTCGATATTTTTACTTTACGTTACCAAAACGCAAGTTAACATTAAAAGCTCACCCTGTATACTCCGGCGCGTCTTGCAGTGCTAGTGATATCTTCATTAATCTAGCAGATAGTCTAATGCGATGCTAAATAATGCCAGTTCTGTTCATTAGTAACCCTTCGGCGAGGCCCCGGCGAGGCCCCGGCGAGGCCCCGGCGACGCCCCGGCGCGGCCCCGGCGAGGCCCCGGCGCCTGCGCCTTCAGCTGAATCTAATTACAATTTGGTTCTATAACGTTTGTTCAATAAATTAATAAGGTTTGTATGTTACAGGTTCAAGTGGATTTTTGGGTTTTTTGGAGAATTCTAAGAGGCATCGTTTATGTTCATACTTGACTTGTCTACTTGTTCCAGCTCAGAGGAGCCTTCTCCTGGCAAGGCAGAGCAGAGTGAATGAGGCTGTTATGCCTACGTTACAGATGGTGAGGAAATGGATGTAGAACAATACGATGGTATATAAATTAAAAATTCATCCATTCTTCCATTCATTGGTCCACTCTTGAAAACTATAACTACTATAGAGGGACAAATAGTTTCCCAAAGTCCACAATAGAGTTCTCTTCCGCTGATATCTGTCAACAGTATAATCTGGGTCCAGCGAGCAGGCGCGAGCAGCAGGCGCTAGCGAGCAGGCACGAGCGGGCAGGCGCGAGCGAGCAGGCGCGAGCGAGCAGGCGCGAGCGAGCAGGCACGAGCGAGCAGGCGCGAGCGAGCAGGCGCGAGCGAGCAGGCGCGAGCGAGCAGGCACGAGCGGGGCAGCCGGCCACCTGATGCGGAGTCACGTCTCGCTTTGAATGGCAAATCACGAAGGTAGACCTTCGGGGCCTCGGAGACCCCTGAACATGAAATGATTGCGAAGGGTCCACTATATTAAAATATTCCCGGCGGGCCCGCCACCTGATGTTTGTAGTTTGATTCTGTGATAAATGCGCCCTTTGATGCGACGCGGACGTGCTGGCCGCGGATGGGACGGACTCCAAGTGTTATACATACATATATATATACCTACTACAATACATCAGGGAATGCTAATAACGGTTCATTCGGAACACGTTGTCTTCCGCGGGTCATGGCGGCATCATGACTTTGCTTTCGAATAGTTTTTTTGTGTCTTCCGATTAACAGATATTCATTTATATGGCCATTTTGTTACAAATGAGACAGACAAGTCATCTATGCTTTATTGTAAACTAGCTGCTGCCCGCGGCTTCGCCTGCGTAGTTCCCGTTCCCGTGGTAATTCCGGGATAAAACATAGCCTATGTCCGTCTCCTGGTTCTAAGCTGCCTCCCCACCAATTTTCAGCCAAATCGGTTCAGCCGTTCTTGAGTTATAAATGGTGTAACTAACACGACTTTCTTTTATATATATAGATAGATTTGAAAGTAACTTTGTCTGTCTTGTCACGCCAACGCGGCTGAACGGATATCAATGAAATTTGTCCGGGAGGTAGATGGTATCCCGCAGAAGGATAAACTTCGCACGCAACAAGGTAAGTGTATCCTAGTGTAACACTCCAAACCATCGTAACATACCCTACCTGTTCAATAGTGATTATTATAGTTAGATTTGTATATTTTACCGTATCTTTTGTAATAAAATTATGATTTAAAGTGGCCAATGATCGTCTAGCTAGCGGAAGGACCCGTACGTCGTATAGTAGTAACTCAGATTCTTTTAGGAACTTCAGACAAATGGCTAACCTATGATTTACCTAAAAATTATCAATTCTTAAATTCTGATACAACATAACTCTCCTTTTTCACAGTCGGTTAAACCTAAATTTCTCTGTCTGAAACAACTTAAATTACGTAGTAAGAGTATAATCCAATCCTCGGACATTCAAGGTAAAGACAATTAGGTGAAGAAGTAGAATTAAGTAAAGATTACGATAATAGTTGGATCATTTTATGATTTTAGTTACAATGCCTCCACTGTGCGGTTACCAGAGAACTTTGCTTTGGTCCACACAGGTCCAGATCAAAGCTATCTGCTATTAAGTGCCCCTTTCAGAATATTATATTCAGCGCCTCGGGGTCAGTCGAAAGTAGAAGACTATCGCCTGGCCCGTACTCAGTTGTAACCAGACATTTAAGTGCAAAGCGATTGAAAAACGCTAACTCAGTAGAGTTTTACGGGGAATGGTCTGAAGTGACCCAAATACACCTACCTACCTCTCCTATACCTATCCTACCTCAACCTACCTACCTAGAAGCTGCTGCTTCTGTAAACGGGGTGGAACCACATTCCAGGCTAACCGTAGATCTAATCAATAGACATAATAAACCCTCAGTTCTTCCACAATCGGGATGACGCTTGCAAAGAACCGTTTAGCAGGAAGACAATTCCACAGACTTGGAACGTAAATGGTCTCCCAAGTCTGCTTGCTAAATTTAATACACAATCCAGAGTCTACTGGATGTGCTTGATAAACATAATAAGAATTTAGATTAGCCAGCTCTGGGATGTAACACCATCCGTCTACAACGTAGAGAAACGATAGGATTAAGTAGTGTGGCTTGCGTAACCTAGCTAGCAATAAACATTCAAAAACGTGAAGGTCTCTTGTTTGATAGATGTTTAGGCTTTTTCCGCAGGAAAGATATAAAGATTTAACATTTATTTTACCGGATCCTAACTTCTAATCGCAGGTTTTGTGCCTAGCATCCCTAAACAGTGTACCTACCTATTCTACCTATGCTATTAAGCCCTGTATACCCCAACTAGAAGCCCGTCGCTTCACATTTACATTTAATCACGTGGTGTGTAATGTTGGACTGGCGGAGTGCAATGCCTAGCCCACTAACTATCACTGCTAGGGAATACGGGGTTGTAAGGCCCGATTTTGTCCTATTCTATAACAGTGTGCGTGCCCTCAGATACTGGCTCGCGAGCCGGGTGCATCTGAGCGACCTAACAGAGGTATGGTAGCGTATAGATAAATATATAGACAAGACCGACGCGTCAGTTGAAGTTCCTCCACGGAACCTCGGGGTCTGACCATCGGGGAGTTCTCTGATCCCAATGCAAGGGTAAAATCAGAGCTGGACCCACTCCAAAGGTAACCCAGGCCCTAGACAGTCTACCTAACAAGAGGGCATGCATTACAGCTACTTACTAAGCTGTAACACACGACCAGAGTTTCCCACTCTGGATTTCCTATGCACAGGGGAGGTTCTAGCTCGTTGATGAATTTACTTCCTAATGAATTTAAGATTCCCATGAATTTAAACAAAGACTCTACGCCCTACACCCACCCAAACTCTAGACATAGCTGGCTCCACAATGGACTGAAATCTCCGTTGATCAGAAGGAACACAACACTAAAATTCCATCCTTCTTGGAGCTCGCCATGTTAGGTTGACCCAGCAGCTAGTAAATCAAATAGAATTTACATTACTTCGCTTCCGAGCGCAAAAAGTCAATCAAAATTTATACCAAAGTCGATCAGCGCTTCGACCTTCCTAGCCAAAAACCCCACGACAACTGACACTCCCCGATCAGATTTTCTTCTCCGGAGTTCCTAAAATTCAAAATCCTTCGATTATCAAATATTTCTGTTTTATTTTTCTAGCATTCTATCATTCCCCTCTGTCCTAAGGAAGTCAATATTCCATCGATAACTTTCCATCGTTTTCGTTCTAGAACCTTCTATTAAATAAAAAGTAATCGTAAACTCTATCTAGTCTGTTCAGTTAACAATACTTGGTCTGCATTTCCCATTCCGGTAAAGTTCGGAAATTTATTTAAATCTTATTGAAATTGATGTTCTTGCAAGACACTACAACCCATAGTGGCATTAAACTAGAAAATTTTAAATGTAAACCTTAAAGAACAACAACAATCGAAAATCTATCTCATTATGAAATCATCGATAATTGATCCCATCAACTTCAAGCTCACACCCGCACTATTATGATTTACTCGAATATTTTATTTTTTCATGCAAGATTCTCTATAAGAAGGTTTTATTCTTTCGGTGTTACAAGTTATATCAGAAAGTGTTAAAAGTTTCTATATTTGCAAATTGAATAAGCCAGCATAATCTGGACCATTACATCGACCCCAAATCCTTAAGCATTTCCAAAGAAGTAAGGATTTTCTAATATTTCTAATAATTTGCAAATTTATTTAGATTTACTATGTTTTTATTTTACCAATCCAGACTAGAATTATTTTTCAATTTAATTTGATTAAATATTGTAATTATTAATCTCTTAATTTATTGAAACCTATAATCACATACATTTCAATGTTTTGTGTATTTAAACCAGGTTTAAAACAAACAATATGGTCCAGCGCCACATTCATAAACTAACTGTCAAGTTAATTCTTATTGCATTATCAACGCTTCACAGAATAAAAACAATTGCTCCTGGAACATGGTCGTGAATCATGTCATCTCTAGTAGAACAACAGTAAACTTATGATAGGATTCCAGACCTCACACATAACTCAACTGAAGCCAGATCAATTAGCCGTTAACTGTATAATAAACCGACCGATAATGCAATTTTAATTTACCCCAGAACCCCAAACAAAGGCTTTACTCCCATTCTAAACCTGGAGTTTGTCAAGTGTGCTCAGATCTGGCCTATTGGGTTGAGTTTGAGGTTCTATAAAGTCAGTCCAAGCTGCAATTCAGATCTCAGATTCTTCAATAAAAATCTGATATGATCTTAGTATCCTAACTCCAGAATTATTTCTTTATAGAACCTACTTGTGATGCGCATGTGATTTAAACCTCAATGAACCGTCCCAGATTTAGAGCTAAGGTAACTTACATGGACAACTGCACTCCGATTTTACTAAACTTCATACAAACTTCGTACTTCTCTCGTACTAAACTATGTTCAACAATCCCTCTATCTTCTTACAAACCCCCTCAGACACATCAGTCACACTTGCCCAGTAGTCATCCCGCACTTGAATCTGTGACACAGAGACTAATAATACATTTCAGTTAAATAATTTGTAAGCTAATTTTCGATTTCATATTTTTTAGAACATCCAGTTTCTATCTCAATTTTCCCGGTGGTCAACCATTTACATGGATTGTCAAAGATTGACAGATAAGTAATTTTCAACCTATTTTGAACGGAAGGAATTAGACCAACTTGTTGGTCGATAAGAAATATAAACCTAATACCTCAAGTCTATGAACACGTAGTAAGGTGGTCGAGCGAAATTAGACCATCTTGCTGGTTGATAAAAATGTAGACCTACCCTAAGTCTATGAACCTATAGGATCTAATTTACCCTAAAAAAAACCGTTACCTATCTGATTCAAAGTCCTACTGTCACTGCTGATGTTTCAGAAATACACCTGCGTTTTCGTAAAATTCTAAAGCAGAGTTATGTCAAACCATGTTGCAAATCAAAAAGAACAAAAGAAAAACCTAAATAAAATAAGGCCCCGCTCCGACATTGGTTCGCCAATTTACACGGATATTTTTCCCGCGCGTTACTTCAAATAATTATCTATGTTATTATGATTTAAAATTGAATTTAAATATGTTTTAATTTTTTTTTTAAAACCGATCAACGCTATGCTTTAGTTTATTTACAAAAATATTTTTTTTTATTATTTTTATTAACTATCAATGCTAGGTTTTAGTTTTTAATTTAATTTATTTATACCGTTTTATTTTATTTTTTATTTGTAAATGATCAATGCTATGCTTTAATTTTTAGTTTTATATTTAGTTTTTTTATCGACCCCGAGCGTCAAAACGCGTCCGTTACTCTACCTCGTGTAAATCGCCCTTATGCCCATAATGTTCTACCTCTATTGTAACCTTACTGACACTGGCTGAGTCGTAGGTATCGAAAAGCAAGCAAAGCCAATAAGAATCAAGTTGAAGTGATTTGACTTTGGCGCCTTGACATGACATTTGACTTTTTGAATGTAAGCTAATGTTATTAATTTTTCGACACAAAAATACAAAAGATTCAGGTTCAACAAATTATATAAGTTTATCTGATCAGTTACTAATGTTTGGATCCAATCCTCGTAATAAAAACACCCATTCCATACGGAACCCTGTGTTTGAAAGTATTTCGATTTTCCTCCTCGTGCAAGAAGCCGTTGTTGTACCTACCTATTACCGACAAGAACAATAGATAGGTATCTTCCGGCAGGAACGAATGGACAATTAGATAACCTTATCTTAATCGTAAGTATCTACACCATTTCCTATCAAATCTACACAAATTTTCAATGTTTATAATATCAAACCATAGCCAATCCGTTTGCAAAATAAAACTTAAAAATAAAACTACCTCTGACATTTCAACGTAGACTAACCAAATCCCTGTCTGTTCTTTTTCATTAACAAATGACAAGAAGTGCCAAACTCGTATGTTTGTTTACACATTTTTCTTATTTATTTCAGAAATTTACGACCCCTACGCAATCTTACCCTTTCATGATCCAAGACACTCCCAGTCTAACTGCTATGCCTCGTCGAAGAACACTCCTTCCGAATTACCTTGCCTAAATTGCCAGTGAATATGATAATCACCTAGTCAGCCGCTCGAAACAGTATCCCGTTTTTTTTCAAGGAAGAACCAAGTAAGTCCCTTTAATCGAATACAAATCTTAGAAATTCCTAACCAGCTAAACAAATAGATAGGTATCTTCCGGCAGGAACGAATGGACAATTAGATAACCTTATCTTAATCGTAAGTATCTACACCATTTCCTATCAAATCTACACAAATTTTCAATGTTTATAATATCAAACCATAGCCAATCCGTTTGCAAAATAAAACTTAAAAATAAAACTACCTCTGACATTTCAACGTAGACTAACCAAATCCCTGTCTGTTCTTTTTCATTAACAAATGACAAGAAGTGCCAAACTCGTATGTTTGTTTACACATTTTTCTTATTTATTTCAGAAATTTACGACCCCTACGCAATCTTACCCTTTCATGATCCAAGACACTCCCAGTCTAACTGCTATGCCTCGTCGAAGAACACTCCTTCCGAATTACCTTGCCTAAATTGCCAGTGAATATGATAATCACCTAGTCAGCCGCTCGAAACAGTATCCCGTTTTTTTTCAAGGAAGAACCAAGTAAGTCCCTTTAATCGAATACAAATCTTAGAAATTCCTAACCAGCTAAACAAACATAATGTTTCGAATTCCATGCCTAAATCGGACGTCCGCCCTGCATTCAATCCTGATTCCTTCCAAACATCCCTATCGCACTCACTACATACTTTTCCTCTCTTTTCCAGATAATCCTACTAAAATGAAGATGCAGATACAACAGTCAATCTTCCAAACCTGTGGCAATCATATTTCGTTCTGATTGTTTAAGCTTATGCTATCCTTATCCTTCCTATTTGAGAATTTTTACTACGGAATAAAGGTATATACTATCAAATAGGATTTTAAAAATTAACTTTCTAACGGCGGTCTAATTATCACTTTGAAGCGATTTCTTCCAGACAACTATTATTACCGCTTTACACAAGTTGAATACAATGACAGGCTTATTTTTTTCCGCAGAATACTATGTAGTTATTACCAAATCATGTTTCTTTGATTACGTACTAGTTTATTCCCGCGACTTCGCTCGGGCTGTTTCAATGGAAGCATTTAAAGGTGATTCCCATCGCATGGGAGCTGATATATGGGATAAAAGATAGCCTTGATTGTTCTAAAGCGAGACTTAGAATTACGCATGCAAAGTTTCAACCGATTCACTCAGTAGCCTAGGTGTGAAGAAGCAATATACATCCAACCATCCATACAACCATCCAAACCCTCTCATTTATAATATTACTATGATTTTGAATCAAACTCTAATTAATTTCTTGTTAATTTCAGATTTTACTTGACGCTCTTTGTCCTTCGTCTGCCACAACAACCAACCATCCATTCTCTAACTACATTTTTCCGTGGACACTCCTACTAGCAAATCAAGAATCAGTCTAAACCTTCAAGCCGGACTTTAGTCATTAAGCTGAATTAGACTAACTAGATAAATCTAGTCTAGATCTGCACTCTATCATGATAATAGAACCTTTTGTCTGTCTTTCCCTACTTAACACAAATAAACCCTTAAATTTAACTTAATATTAAATATATTTATTATCTTCTTTATTTACTGCCTTTGGTTCTTCCTAAATAATTTTTTGTAAATTGAAAGAATATTTTTTTTTTTTTTTTGAAAAGGCCGCCATAACCATCCCCAACATTTGGAATCAATAAAGTTTATTGCTCATTTTTTTATTAAGCATATTTAATATATTCAAAAATCAATATTAATGAAAGATTTATCTCTTGAGCCAATTCCCTCCAGTAATTCCAAATGTGCCCTTCCCCAAACCACCATTTATCTACTTTATTCTTTCAATTAACAATCATTACATATAAAATAAACTAGCAACATTATGTATACAATAAAACATCAAAAGTTTGTATTCCTCTTAAACCGGCGTTTAGCTGTCGTGGGGTTTTTTGTGAGTTTTCCGAAATCGAACCCGTTGTCCAACTCTCCTCTTCGCAGTCTCTCCTGGTTTCCAACCAATTTTGGTCATTATCATTATTGCCTTGTCCTCTGAGATTGAAGCTGACTCGGAGACTTGATTATCAGCCCTTTCTAGTTTAAATCTTCTGTTTCCTCCGTGTCCTTTCCTATTTCGTTTATTTGTGCTGACGTTGCTGTCCCTCCTATCCGCTTCTCAGTAGATTCCGGTCAATTTTGATAGTTTACTGCTCGTGGAGTTCCTCTTCTTTCCTTAATTGGACGCTACTATTCTCCTCTTCATTTGTCGTATTCTTTTTCTGCTGAATTATATCATCCATGTTCCTTAGGTATTCTGCCATTTCGATCAAATTCTCGTATTTAGAGGTGTACCATCCTTGCTGTATATTTCTCGGATAGTGCCTGATAATAAGTAATATCAGCTAATAGTTGCTTTTCGGGAAATTTGAAATTCAGCAATTGTGCTTTCCCCGTCAACCGCAAAAAGTGCCCCAACATTGTCGGACTTTCAAATCGATCCCATTTGCCTGGTACAATTGTTCTCTTCAATTCATTTTGCTCCTTCTGGTTCGACATCTACACTCCTATCTCCTCTCGTTGGTTCTCTTGTTTCTTCTTGGTTATGACTCCGATTTGTGTTTATTCCTGCTCCAGTACTCATCGAAGACTTAGCTTCCTTCACCTCTTCGCATAAAACATTCATCTCGCTGATAGCATTCCGACTCAATACTCTTTGTTTCACCAATCTCTTCCTCTGGTTTGGGCTAGGAATCGGGGTATTCTCCTTTTCCGCTACTGGTTCCTCCATCTCTACCTCTTCCCTCGTTCTTCCCTTAATTTGACGAGTGCCTTTTTATTTCTGCTTACTCATTGCATATTCCTTCTTTTTTATATTTATTTTAATACGTTTTAATGAATCTAGTTGATTTTGCTTACCTAAACAAATATTTCCAGTTCCTTAGTAACATACCATACTAGTCGCAAAAAAAAAACTGCAAATATTTAACCAAATATTTCCAATTCCTTAGCAGCGTACTATACAGGATGCTAAAAAAAAAACGTACAAATATTTTCCTGTCCTATCTAAACTTGTACTTGTTGTGAACACATCGACCTCTCTGCTTCCGAGTTCTATCTGGGTATCATCCAAATGCGCCCTACTATTCCATTTGTCTGGAGTTCCTTTCCATTACACTGCAACAAATTGTGCGAGAATCGAACTCGCACTTCACATCTAAATACACCCTAACCTAACTAAACCGAAAATTTTATTAGTTCAATTCAATACTCTGCAAATTTTCCAAATTTTGTGCGACCCCATTCTCTCAACAGAATGCAAGTCTCTATCAAGCCTGTGATAAGAATTTACATAAAAAATACTATTCTCAGGCAACTTTTGAAGCAACAGAAATGGCCCTAGGCTCTCATTCTGTATATTCTGTATATAAACAGATATAACTTGATTGAACCAATGAATTAATATATTATTAGATATTATTATTATTATTTTCATAAGTTATTTATTTAGATTGTAATTTTTTTTTTTTTTTTGGTTTTATTTTAAAAAGTACTAATTATTAATATTATTGTTTTTCATTAAAATCCTGGTCACGGCACCAAATTGTAACACTCCAAACCATCGTAACATACCCTACCTGTTCAATAGTGATTATTATAGTTAGATTTGTATATTTTACCGTATCTTTTGTAATAAAATTATGATTTAAAGTGGCCAATGATCGTCTAGCTAGCGGAAGGACCCGTACGTCGTATAGTAGTAACTCAGATTCTTTTAGGAACTTCAGACAAATGGCTAACCTATGATTTACCTAAAAATTATCAATTCTTAAATTCTGATACAACATAACTCTCCTTTTTCACAGTCGGTTAAACCTAAATTTCTCTGTCTGAAACAACTTAAATTACGTAGTAAGAGTATAATCCAATCCTCGGACATTCAAGGTAAAGACAATTAGGTGAAGAAGTAGAATTAAGTAAAGATTAC
The DNA here is from genome assembly GCA_949316285.1 of Eupithecia subumbrata. Lineage (NCBI taxonomy): Eukaryota > Metazoa > Arthropoda > Insecta > Lepidoptera > Geometridae > Eupithecia > Eupithecia subumbrata. The sequence goes on along the minus strand of OX438627.1, from coordinate 17,494,214 downwards.
GATAATAGTTGGATCATTTTATGATTTTAGTTACAATGCCTCCACTGTGCGGTTACCAGAGAACTTTGCTTTGGTCCACACAGGTCCAGATCAAAGCTATCTGCTATTAAGTGCCCCTTTCAGAATATTATATTCAGCGCCTCGGGGTCAGTCGAAAGTAGAAGACTATCGCCTGGCCCGTACTCAGTTGTAACCAGACATTTAAGTGCAAAGCGATTGAAAAACGCTAACTCAGTAGAGTTTTACGGGGAATGGTCTGAAGTGACCCAAATACACCTACCTACCTCTCCTATACCTATCCTACCTCAACCTACCTACCTAGAAGCTGCTGCTTCTGTAAACGGGGTGGAACCACATTCCAGGCTAACCGTAGATCTAATCAATAGACATAATAAACCCTCAGTTCTTCCACAATCGGGATGACGCTTGCAAAGAACCGTTTAGCAGGAAGACAATTCCACAGACTTGGAACGTAAATGGTCTCCCAAGTCTGCTTGCTAAATTTAATACACAATCCAGAGTCTACTGGATGTGCTTGATAAACATAATAAGAATTTAGATTAGCCAGCTCTGGGATGTAACACCATCCGTCTACAACGTAGAGAAACGATAGGATTAAGTAGTGTGGCTTGCGTAACCTAGCTAGCAATAAACATTCAAAAACGTGAAGGTCTCTTGTTTGATAGATGTTTAGGCTTTTTCCGCAGGAAAGATATAAAGATTTAACATTTATTTTACCGGATCCTAACTTCTAATCGCAGGTTTTGTGCCTAGCATCCCTAAACAGTGTACCTACCTATTCTACCTATGCTATTAAGCCCTGTATACCCCAACTAGAAGCCCGTCGCTTCACATTTACATTTAATCACGTGGTGTGTAATGTTGGACTGGCGGAGTGCAATGCCTAGCCCACTAACTATCACTGCTAGGGAATACGGGGTTGTAAGGCCCGATTTTGTCCTATTCTATAACAGTGTGCGTGCCCTCAGATACTGGCTCGCGAGCCGGGTGCATCTGAGCGACCTAACAGAGGTATGGTAGCGTATAGATAAATATATAGACAAGACCGACGCGTCAGTTGAAGTTCCTCCACGGAACCTCGGGGTCTGACCATCGGGGAGTTCTCTGATCCCAATGCAAGGGTAAAATCAGAGCTGGACCCACTCCAAAGGTAACCCAGGCCCTAGACAGTCTACCTAACAAGAGGGCATGCATTACAGCTACTTACTAAGCTGTAACACACGACCAGAGTTTCCCACTCTGGATTTCCTATGCACAGGGGAGGTTCTAGCTCGTTGATGAATTTACTTCCTAATGAATTTAAGATTCCCATGAATTTAAACAAAGACTCTACGCCCTACACCCACCCAAACTCTAGACATAGCTGGCTCCACAATGGACTGAAATCTCCGTTGATCAGAAGGAACACAACACTAAAATTCCATCCTTCTTGGAGCTCGCCATGTTAGGTTGACCCAGCAGCTAGTAAATCAAATAGAATTTACATTACTTCGCTTCCGAGCGCAAAAAGTCAATCAAAATTTATACCAAAGTCGATCAGCGCTTCGACCTTCCTAGCCAAAAACCCCACGACAACTGACACTCCCCGATCAGATTTTCTTCTCCGGAGTTCCTAAAATTCAAAATCCTTCGATTATCAAATATTTCTGTTTTATTTTTCTAGCATTCTATCATTCCCCTCTGTCCTAAGGAAGTCAATATTCCATCGATAACTTTCCATCGTTTTCGTTCTAGAACCTTCTATTAAATAAAAAGTAATCGTAAACTCTATCTAGTCTGTTCAGTTAACAATACTTGGTCTGCATTTCCCATTCCGGTAAAGTTCGGAAATTTATTTAAATCTTATTGAAATTGATGTTCTTGCAAGACACTACAACCCATAGTGGCATTAAACTAGAAAATTTTAAATGTAAACCTTAAAGAACAACAACAATCGAAAATCTATCTCATTATGAAATCATCGATAATTGATCCCATCAACTTCAAGCTCACACCCGCACTATTATGATTTACTCGAATATTTTATTTTTTCATGCAAGATTCTCTATAAGAAGGTTTTATTCTTTCGGTGTTACAAGTTATATCAGAAAGTGTTAAAAGTTTCTATATTTGCAAATTGAATAAGCCAGCATAATCTGGACCATTACACTAGGCTCCCTAGCTCAGTGCAGCAGCACCCTGTATGAACACGCACTGCAACAAGGTTCAGGTCTAAACTCAAATAATATTCACTATAATAGGTAAGTAGCTGTTCGGAGATCGGTAATCCTGTATCTATGGATTTTTGTAAGTCTGAAATTTATGATTTTTATTTTATTAATTAATTTATTTATTAGAATCTGTCCATTAAATTAACATCGAATGGTTTATATTGTTCTTTTTTGTAATGTGGTAGAGTAGATACTTACTAGATTCCAGAGAAAATAAAATAAAACTATGAACGCCACCCTTCCCCTCTCACCTGCCCTGAGTGCAGTGCTCTACATCTCATCAATCCTCAGTCTACCCTCAAAAAACAAAAAAAATCACGTCCGCAGTTTCCCCACGATTTCAATATGGCGCCCTTCTCGAAAACTTTATATCAAAGAACTACACCTCTGAATCTGGCCGCTGCGACGTGACCCGACTGCCGACGGCGGCGAGGAGGGATGCTGCGACAGCTACAGCACAGAGCACAGAGCACAGAGCACAGAGCACAGAGCACAGAGCACAGAGCGCAGCGCCCGAATCTCAACTGTACTACGTACTACTCACATTCTATACCATTTTCTCCAATTTCTGTCTGTCATAATCGTTTTAACCCGGAAAAAGAAAAAAAAAGAAAAAGAGAGGGGTGTTTTAAGAATAACGTGTCTGTCTGTGTATCTGTCTATTGTATCTGTATGTGGAAAGTAATTATTATGTTAGCAACAAAGATGACTTAGAATTTATATAATTGCATGCTATTAATTTAATTCCTATGTACCTTATATTCATACACGATGTAAATTGTTTTTGAATAAATAAACTAAACTAAACTAAACTATCGTAGCTCCCAAACGGATGAACCGATTTTCGTTTAGTTTTTTTGTGTCATAGATAATTTTATCCCATGTGTTCTTTATAATAGTAGTACGATTATACAAATTAAGTATTTCTTGCAGTTTGTGAAATTACAATAATAATTGACGTGAAATCAATCAATTAAATAGTTTTATGTGTGGATCTTTAGAGAAGTTAATCTTATCTCTGTGTCGTGTTATTCATATTTGAAAGAATGCTCGTGGTTCACTGATTTCACCACGCAACATCACCACGTAACCTTTCTCAATCCACAGTCTGGTGCGAGTGCTCCGAGGGGAACCCTTTAATAAATAGCCGTATTTTTGAAGGAACACCTTGTGACCGCCATGTTTATGAGCCGCGTGTGGGCTGACTCGTGAACGATGCCTGTGATAAGAGGAATTTGTTTTCCGTGACCAAACATTGCTCCTATGTAAATAAATAAATTGAGATGAAGGAGTGAAAACGAAAAACAAAATCTATTTATAGAAATCCATGACAAAATGTGTACCTAATGTGTCTAGAAAAATAACAGACGGGGAACAAGCTGCCATAAACGTTTTTAGTGCATACGAAATGAAGACCTTTTTGAGAATGTCTATATTCAGCGTTTTTGACGGTTGACTGGGCGGAGTGCCCTGCATGCCCTGGTGTGAGGCAGCGACCCAGGAGATGATGAATCAGATGCAATGCCTAGCTGAAGCCGAGCTACGCCGTACGTTTGCAGTCCTTCACAGAGGCACAAACACATTCACTGAAAGCTTTTAAAAATAAGTAGTTCTTCTCCCGGCTCTTATTAATTTGTCGGAGAGTTCCAGCCGAGGGTCGTTACATCCCTAATGTCAAGTTCACCGGTTCTTAGCGCAATAATTTGTGTCCACAAATCTTTTGTACAATGCACCCTTCGGTCATCCCTTATGACGATACTTTGGATGCTGAGGGTCATGGAGTGTGTCTAGAAGGGGAAGATAAAATAACGTGCAAAATGTGCGTTGGCTGGGAATCGAACCCGGATCAACTGCTTGGAAGGCAACTATGCTGACCATTACACCACCAACGCTTCGAGTTCTGGTCTGGTTTTAATCTATTGGACCTTTTTAACCAAACAATGTAGTAAACGATTTTGTTTACACAGTTGGCGCTCTATGTTTTTAAAACAAAGTTAAAATACTTTGGTTTTCTTTATTATAAGAGGATGTATTGGACTCTCCAAACTCGTCATGCAATTTGTAAAAGTTCCTTGGAAATGTACAGTATCCTGCAGGCCTTGAACTCGACAATTTTTGCCCAGGATTAATGTTTTTCATTGATATCATCAAATCTTATTTGCTGCGCTCATATTGCCTAGCGGGTAAAATACTGGAATTTCTACGAAATATTCCGTTAAGTGTAAAAGAGAAATCCTGTCTTACAAAAGACTCGTCTCTAGGAAAGCAAGACGATATAAATAGAATGCGTTTCGCTCCGGGCGACAGGTCGCGTTGGCAGCACTTCGCCGTGCGATAGGTGGAACGAAACGCGGGCGAGCCGAGTCGAGGTCGAGCTACTGAACGCAGCTGATAAAATGCTTAACTGAATATTATTGTCCTACTGAAGCCATTAATGGTGTTGTGAGTCTGTGACAATTCAGTTCTGATATAAAAAGATATCTATATAATAAGAAAACTGTAGTGCGAAGGTTACAATTGGCTCTACTTAATTTTTTAATTATTGTTTAAAGTGTTCCAGTAATAGTATTTGTTTTTGCTTTGATTGTATGTGGTTTCAGGACTGATCTATGAAGACTTCTTCTTTTTGGTCTTGATAGATTAAAGAGAAATATGGATATTAAAACAAATGAACAAAAACTAGAATCGTTTCTCGCTTGTGTGAGGTAGGTACCTGCTCGATGCAAACAATGAATACAAATAAACAATGAAAGCTTTGATAACGAGGAGGCTCTCACTGCCGCAGCTGTGAGCTGCTGAGCTTCGATGATGACCAAGCGAAGGAAACACCAGGTACCTATCGATTCAATCACAATAATCATACAAATAGTCACACAATCAATATAATCCACCGAACGACTGTCTAATACAATAAGCCCTCGCCTCCCCACGGTCAGCGCCCTCTGTCATAAAATACAAAAACAAAATAAAGGTAAACAAGAAAACCGTTACCGCTCAAACGTAATTTGGGAGAGAAAAAAAATTGCCTATTACCATCCTTATCTAGGGTAAGTCAATTCTACTCCAGCGTCTCTCGGCGAACCCTAGAACCCACCAGCCAAGCGACAATCAACTCTATGGAGCAGGAGATAAGCTAGGGGTCGACGGCAGATAGATGTTGGTAGCAGATACAATGTCCAACCTGGGTATGTGTAAGAACGTCGACAAGGTAGGAGCTGATCGTATAATCCTCGTAAAATAAGGTAGGAAGAAAATCTGGTACACTGAGACCAAAATAATGCAAAAGCGTGCGTCGGCCGGGAATCGCACCCGGATCAACTGCTTGGAAGGCTACTATGCTGACCACCACCAACGCCCGTGGTAGAAATGTCGTAAATTATCAAGTTGTGCGCCCGCACCCGCGCCCGCGCCACTCCAGTGAAAAGGGGGATTTATGATTAACGTGGGTCTGTGTGGTATCGGAGCTCTCAAACGGATGAGCCGATTTTGATTTAGTTGTTGTAAACTATAGAGGAATTTATCGAGAGTGTGTTTTAATTTATTTAAAGAAAGTTGATACAGTCTTTGTCATGTTTTGTTACGATAGCTTAAAGAAAACTTAAATCATTATCGAGGGTGAAATTAGCTTGTGCCAGTGAAACCGTTACAGCTATCATTTTAAACGAATATCTGAGTGTGCCGCCGGCCGATTCCACCGGTATAATCGTACGGCCGGCGCGGGCGGTCCGAACCGGTGTCGTTTACTGCCGCCCGTTAATAGCCAATCGAGTCCGGACCATCCTTACCGTCCGCTGTCCATCCGGATACCGGGAAATATTTTAAGTGTCCGGCCTCGGTGGACAGCGGGAGCAAGAGCGGAAGCGGAAGTGGGAGAGGAAGCGGATCTTTTACAAAGGTCTAAAGAAAGGTGCACGCGTTAATGTGAACGTAGGAACAGACTGGTCCCACGTATGCAACGTAGGTGACGCATCGACGTATGAGATCAGAGTCCTGGGGCCCAATTCTATTAATACAATTGTGTCAAAATATTATGGTTTCGCGACTTCAATTGCCGCAATTGATAACTTTGGTATTTTAGTAGAATACCAAATGGCACAATCTTTTTCACGTGTCTGTCGTAGCTTTGACGGTTATGATTAATACAAGTTTACGTATTTTACTCAGCATTGGCTCTCCAATCGTTAGGGACAGAAAGCAAACAAAGAAATTCTACTAGTGGGCTCAATTTCTACTTTTTCAAAGAAAAATGTTACAGCGGTACCTTTACTGTCATTAATTTGGTATTCTACTAACAATTCTACGATTTATATCAGATTGACAGTTATATTATTATTCAGTATTGATATCAGTGGTACGTTATGTGTGGCCATATGCAACACAAAATAAGTCTATGAACGAACGCCGGGCGGACGAAATATTTTTTGAATTCTGCACTCATAATTAAGGGGTTCTAGGTATCTTATATTTAAAATTATTGTTGTAATGGCGTAAAAGTCTATTTACATCGCTGCCAAACACTTAAAACACAAGCAAATCTCAAATTCAAAAACATTCGTGCGTGGCAGCGCTTACATAAGAACTAATTATCTAGCTCTATGGGCCTTACACGACACAGACAAGACGTCAATAAGTTTATGCTGTCAAAGTCGAATCAACGTTTTCTAAATAAATATTTTCTTAACGGTATTGCGATTGAAAAGCATATAAATAATATTAGACATAGCTGTTACTCAACAAGTTAAGGCCCTCTATAATATACCTTGAGTGCCACAAAGCATTGACGCTCGGCTAAGAATAATGAAATCATTCAAAAAGTCTGCCAGCATTTTGCGTCGTATATGCCCATAAAAGGCCATATCTTCCCAAGAAGTAAGGGCCAAGCAAGATTCGAGACTGGTAAGAACTTCAACAAACTTTTTATGTACCTTCACAAAGCTATCATTTTGTAAGCACCAATTAAATCTACCGTTCCTTTTTGCAGTTCTAAGAAAGCTCGCGAAAAGTCGACTTATGTGGCAACAGTAGACTTATACGATGATGATATTTAATAGATGTTTACTAATACAAGTTTACAAACTCTTCAGTACTACAGCAGCAGCATGAGACCGCTAAGAGTCAAGAGTCTGGAAAAACATTCATCAACAGAAACTCGATATTTGAAGAAAGGCGAGTACTTCGAAGATGAAGAAGTTAGTTTTACCTAAGATGTAGTAGTTATTTTGTGAAAGAAGATTTTTATTGTATATTGTTATGAGGATTTAGTTGTACTAAAAGTGAATTATAGCAGAAAGATATACAGTAAAAGAGCATTTATTTAGCTGCCGTTTTACAATGACTTTGAATATTGTTATTAAAATAAAAATAGTCTATAATAAGCTGCCTTTTACAGTGAAGTTGAATATTGTTGTGCCCCACGCTGTGTGGTGCCGGCTAGGCTGTGTGGTGCCGGCTACGCTGTGTGGTATCGGCTTAGAATTTGCACCCCCCCAACTCTTTCCGCAGGTGTCGTAAGAGGCGAATAAGAGAAATCCACCGGTGTTGGGTAGCAGCACCTCCTGCAGTACTTCCACCACCGAATTGTGATCCTCAACCCGCATGCCCAGCGTGGGGATTATGGGCACTACCTCCCATGAGATAAAAACCAATATGACGCCTATGTGGGGGAGGCCTGCGTCCAGCAGTGGAGAATGTTGAGGTTGAGGTATGCCCAACAAGGGCTCATGTATAAACTGTTGGTACCGTAACATAAAATCTACAAAAGTACAACAAAGACACAGTTAAAAATCTTAAACGGTTTATTAATTTAATCAGTAAGTACCTACTTACATAACCATAGTTTTGTACACAATATTTAACATGGGTAATTTATCTACAAATCTTGGTGCAACGTGTTGGTTGACACAAGGCCTCCTTCAGCTTTTAGAGGATGTCCCTCAGTAGGTACCGCGTGCTTCTGGAAAAGGCTAGTTCCAGTCGTTTACACTCCGCTCAATCCCTGGCTATTCTTCTTCTGTGAGACATTGTGTAGAGCACTCTTGCCAACCAACGTTTGGTAGGATCATGTGGCGAGAAAAGCCAGTGCAGTCAATATCTGCAAAATAAATACCTAGTTTTTATTTGTAGGTAGGTACTACCTAGTTACCATCAATATTAAAAAACTTAGGAAGAGGGAATATCATCAACAAATATTTTTTTACTGACCTTTGTCATCACTACGGCGGCGGCGTTCCTTACGAGGAGTGAGCGCTTCCGCTACTAGTTTTGCCCCCTTGCCAAGGATAGGTTTTTATAAGTGAATTTATAAAAACCGCTTTCGGCAAGATCCTGCAAGGGGTCCAGCGTATCTCTCAGGAGAGCTTAGCTTCGGCGGTTTTGGCGCTCGACAAGGCGATGATCGGTCATTAATATTTGTAGGCGCACAATGCATTTTTTTTTACAAAAAAATCATTTTTGTCACTTTGTCGGCTTTCGAATTGAACAAGAATCACTACAAAATCAACACAAAAGCTATGTTTGCTCAATGACACGTCAATCACCAACCATAGACTAAATTACATTTGGAAGAGCTGTCAGAAAATTAGTAGAATACCTATAATTGCTCAGTGTCCCCAGCGATTGGACAGCAATTGCACAGTGGAATACGAAAATTTGTTCTAATCTTAACTGTCAAACCTACACTCTGACTCCAACTTAACACGTTCTATGCCAAAGGAAAAACTAAGATTTTCCGTTCGAGCCGCGACGCCCACAGTGACCCCACAAATTAATTTTCCATTCGAGCCGTGACGCCCAGACATCAGAAGAATTTTAGATCTGTCCTAGCAGGCCGGCGGATATTACCAGCGTACTAGTTTATATGAAATCCGCCTGGCCCTCTATCGCCATGCAATATGGTTCTTACCTACCATTACTAGTCCTTGAAAAATATTTATCTGAGCTAAAATTACCTATAAAACCCATAAATCGAAAGTAAGCTAAGCCTAAGCTTTGGTGAAATTGAATTTTTGTCAATAAAATACATTCAATAGTTGAATTATTTTAATGTAGCAGATTTTTTTCATTGTTTTGAACAGTTTAAAAATTTTTTTTGCGTGCGAGTTGAGTTGTAGTAGTAAGACCCGCGGTTTGGGCTACTTTGTGGCCGCGTGGCCCCCCCGCAACGGAAAACCACTTTTACGTCCGCAGAGGCCGTGACCTTCACTAATTTTACCGTATCTATCATAACAACTACAACAAAAGATCGATAAAATTTTGAAAAATTATGTTTTTCATATGGCTCCGTGAAAAATTACTGAAGACGGACACCGTTGATCGACAGGGCGCAGAACGTGTTAAACTCTTTTGTCTCTGTCATTTAAGGCCTACCACACACAATGTTTTATTAAAATTGTGATTTTATTGCGTTTTAAGTATTGGAGAACGATGTAAATAGACTTTTAGGCCAGTATAGTAATCATTTAAAATATTAGAGATACCTAAAACCTCTTATAATTATGAGTGAAGAGTTTCAAAATTATTTTGGTCTGTCCAGAGATTTATTTGATGATTTATATGGCCACACTGCAATAATGACGCTATAATGCATCGGAGGGATTGTCGTGAAATGTTAGTAGAATACCAAATCAATCAAAGTGATCCACAATCGACAAGGCCGATCTTAATCAAACGGTGTAACTGAAGATTTTGTTTTGAAATTAGTGGAATTGAGGCCCTGAGTTCGGTGTGACTAGCTATCGAATAGTCATCTGCACGTTTGATTTTTGCATGGGATTTGGGTGGTTCCATGTGTGCGCGACAGAGGCGCTGTACCACATTAAATATAAAATGAGACGTTACGATGAAGTCTCGACACGATACATTCGTGAAGCCGAACTCTTGGCTCTGGACACAGTGACAGTGACCAGCGTCTTTTGTCGGTCACTGTGCCTATGAACTTACTGAGTTATCATTTAACAATACAATACAATACAATATATTTATTAATAACACCAAGTTATAAGTCAAGTTGGTACTAAAGTACAATAATAGCTATTATTAAATTTAAGTATAATCATAATTTTAAGTACAGGCTAAAGAAATCATTATTGTTATTATAGCTAATTATTATTGATTTAAATATACATTTAAATTTTTTGTTTTAAAAATTAAAAATTATTATTAACATATTGGCAGTTTGTAGAACTCGTTAATCGAGTAGAATGAGTTTTCTAGTAGCCATTTTCGTAGTCTCGATTTAAAGACCGTCGTGGAAGTTGCATTCCCTTTGATTGTGTCCGGCAGCCTGTTATATACAGAGGGACCCATGACGTACACGGACCTCTCCGATTTGCACAATTTATGAGTCGGTGCGACCAACATATGGGCTAGCTTATTGCTGCGGAGAGCCCGGGTGGTGTTCACGCCTCTACGTTTAAAGACATCGATGTTTTTGTGGGTGAACATCGCCACCTGGTGGATAAGTTCGCAGGCGAGCGTCATAATACTCAATTCCTTAAAATATTCGCAGGGATATATAACCCGCAGGGTCTGCGCTCTGGACGCGACGCCTAAACTTGTATGAAAACAGATGGCCTAGAGACACACCTCGTACGCCACGCCATCCGACGTGTAGTATTATAATGTAAATACTACCTAGTTCCAATTATGCTAAATGCAGACTATTTGCAAACAATCTACAGGTAGCTCAACTGATTTATATGACTGCCTGTCGAAAGCAACTCCAAGACCCCGGCTGCATTGTTAAAGTCGGTGTTGAACAGTTGTCATCAGGTGAACCATGCCAGCCAAGGCTACTTCTTCTAAATGTACTAATGGTAAGGATCTACCTCAAAGGGCATTATCTAGCCTAAAGAACGAAAATAAACTCTGTACAGAACCGCCTGCTCTCCCGCTGCCCACCAAAAACGCAGCCTTAGATAGACATCGCCTTATATATAGAACGTACTTTGGACTGAAAGGTTTCTTTGAATTTTTGTTTGTAGGTCTGTGTCAGAATTGTTTTTTTGTGGTGGTTGACAAGAGTAAGTAATGTAAGTAATTTATTAAAAAAATAGTGCAAAAAATATGCGTAGGCCGGGAATCGAACCCGGATCAACTGCTTGGAAGGCAACTATGCTGACCATTACACCACCAACGCCCGTGGTAGAAATGTCGTAAATTATCAAGTTTTCAACGACATCCAAAGTAATCATTATCTAGGAACGTTATTACTGAAAGAGATGAAACTGTCTGTTCACTCAATTAATTGTCTATTGTTGTACTATTGTCTACGAATATCTTTATAGTCTTTTGATTCCGTATGAATTGCTGTCGTAACTGGACGAAATTGCTGTCACTTTAGAAATCTAATTGAAAACTACAATTAGTAGGTCGCTTTGCTTGTAAAATCCATATCCATACTAACATTAAAAATTAAAAAAGAAGCTGTCTTTTACCTTTTTACGCCTAAACGGCTGAACAGATATGAATGAAATTTGGCAGGGAGGTAAATGGTATCCCGGGGACGGACATAGGCTAGGCTACTTCAGAAGGCGCGCGAAGCCGCGGGCCGCAGCTAGTATTTAGTATATATTTCAAATTGTCGAGTTTGCATCCAACTGGACCGCACATTGCTGGGAGGCCCTTGCTCTACATTGTGTTTCTTACTTATTGTACCTACCTTCTCGTACCTACCGTCTTTAAAATTAAATTTCAAATCTTTCGGAATGGACTCTCTTTCAGATTGAATAGCTGAGCTGGCCTACCAGATTGCATCTTCAAGAGCCGAGTAAACCAACAACAACTCAACCCTCCAGAACCCATAAAACCGAAAACAAAAGCATCCCAATAACCAGCGCAAACTTGGCGACCCTCCACCCTGCACATCATACCTGTTGTATAGAACATTGAATGTAACGTCTCTGCTCTGCCAAATCGGCCCCCGCTGCCAAATTACATCGTAAAGGTTAACTGAAGGACTAGGTATTGTGTTTAATGGAATTTGAGTTGACCGTCGCCTTTTATGATGGCTTTAGACGCATTATGGAATTTATTGTGGTCATGGTTGTTATTATTATAAGGCTGTTTAGAGGTTGTTGTGGATTCATTTAATTTATTATAGAGTTAACAATAAAAGTCGCATAATAGGGTCATCTCCTCAACGAGTTTTAAAATGCGTTATAATGTAAGTAAACGTGAAGGTACGTGCAGCCAGGGGACATCCTGAGTGCAGATAGGTGAACGGTATGCAGTTAGTATGACTAGTGTAGTCATGTTCTTGAATTTGAACAGTGACAAATGTCTTTTGTCGGTGACTGTACCTATGTACCTAGTTACTGAGTTTTCATATCATTTGACATGAATTTAAATGAATGACAATGTGTTTTGATTGGTCACTAAACGATTCTGCGGGTTGATAAAAAACTTCAAACAAAAAGATTTAAGTCCTCCGTAAAACAAACATAAGACGAAAATTTTCTCATTTCAGCTTTCATGATCATACAAAACGACTTAAAGAGTACACTCAAGGTTTCAAGTCCTTCCTGAAACGTGTAGTGTGTCGAGACGCGATAGAGATCGCCTCGTCTCCTCGCAGATAGTCTCGAACCTGAGATGCGATCTGATGCGCCTCCTCGCGGTGTCACTTCACTTTATCTGCACATTTTGGCGCGTTGCCTGAACACGAGCACGCGGGGGATTCCCCTCTATCCGTGTGCTTCTGCAGATGTACGGGTGAGCATGGGTTAGCTGAGATCGGTGTTTGGAGCATGATGCAGTTTGTTTTATCTTTGTATAGTGTTAATGGTGAATGAGTGTCGCACAGCGCCGATAGGGCTGGCGTGTGATAAAGGAAGCCTATGTCCAGCAGTGGGATGCCCAACTGTGGGTGCACAGGTATCCTTACAAGCTGGTGATAAGCCAGATGCAGAAGATAAGCCAGCTGTAGGTATAGGCTTCTACGTAGGCATACCCATATTCACCATTTCCCGACATATACATTTTGCTACAAGTGCTACAGCCTAGCGTACGTATATTCGTACCAGAAAGCAGAATAAATCCCACAGGTATTTAATGATTGTTCAGAGAATAAAAAACAAGATCCGTCAAGTGCGAGTGTAACTCGCGCGCCGAGGGTTTTGAACGTTTGTCAATAAATATGTACCAAAAGTACCGGTTAGAGACTTCGCAATTTAACGAATACCTAAGAATAGTAGGTAGGTACCAACCTACATTTCAGATAGATCTCTCTGCATGCTTCGGATTAATGGGTGGTTCGGTTAAGGTGGGTAATGGTAAATTTTTCGACTTTTTACGAAATATTTCAAAAAGTATGAAAGCTGCAGAAATTTTAAAAACTGTTTTGAAATGTCCAAACCGATACCTTTCATTTGATACCCCACTCGGCGGGGTAGCCCTCCTTTTGAAAATTATTATTTTTTGACCATTTTTCAAAAAGTATCCTTTTTACAGACTTCTCTATATTTTTCCTGTAAAATATAGATCCATATCTACAAACGCTCCATACATTTTAAACGGATCGCTCTGCAAATTTCGGAGATAGGGGGGGGGGAATGGGTATTTTTTCGACTTTTTTCAAAATATTTCAAAAAGTATGAAACCTACAGAAATTCAAAAAACTGTTTTGAAACCTACAAACCGATACCTTTCATTTGATACCGCACTCGGTGAGGTAGCCCCCCCTTTTGAAAATTATTCCCCCCCTTTTTGACCATTTTTCAAAAAGTGTTCTTTTTTCAAACTTCTCTATATTTTTCCTGTAAAATATAGATTCATGTCTATAAACGCTCCATACATTTTACATGGATCACTCTGCAATCTTCGGAGATAGGGGGGGGGGGGAATGGGTATTTTTTCGACTTTTTTCGAAATATTTTAAAAAGTATGAAACCTACAAAAATTTCAAAAACTGTTCTGAAACGTACAAAATGATACCTTTCATTTGATACCCCACATGACTCTGTAGGTATCTTTTAAAATTTCGGCATCACAATTTGTATGGAAAATATTCATATTCATTTTTCATTTATTTTCATTTTTTTTTCTCGAAATCTGTACAGGCGCACGAAATGTATTATTATTTTAAATTTCAAGTTGATAGGTGCAGTAGTTTTTGAGTTATTAAGGAGGGAAAAAAGGACAGACAAAGCGAGACCATAAGGGTTTTGAAACCGATCTTCGATCTTCAAAACCCTAAAAACTAAAATTTATATTAAATCGCTTCTGGTAAGCAAGTCGTCGCTCTTCACACAAAAGTAGGTAAGTAAGAAAACCGTCAAAATAAAACCGTCCACTTAGTAGTCCAGACTTACCGGCCGTAATGTGCGCCACTCCTCGCCCGCATGCTAATGTAGGTACCTGCGCCATGTTTACTAATAACACTTTTAAATTGGAAAGAGTTTTAAGTGCAAAGTCGATATTTCAAGGGTAAGTTTGTACTTAGTGCTTTTAGCGCCTTCTGAAATCTTTGTAGATTATAAAACCGGATATGTAGAGATAAGTTAATTCTAATAATGCGTCACTACTTCGATATCCAAGTTATTAGGATTCAAATTCCGGTTACTTTTATAACTCAATAATGAACAACCAAAGAAAACAATCCTCCAAAATAAAAATACCAATAAATAACTCAGCAAAAGTCGATGCGACTTAACTTCGCACACGTATCTTCGGGTACTTTTGACCCTTGCAGCATCAGATCGGGCAATAAATCAGCGCACCTGACCGAGGGCACTTGTCCTTGCGTATAAATCTCCTCCTGGGCGGGTGATAGCGACCCCAGCTCATAAATATTGAACTATTGACTCGCGCGGGTTAGCGGCCGCTTGTTAATGATAGGCTTACCTACAGCGCGGGCTGGCTGGGCTGGGTACTTGGGGCATGCCTAACTTTACTGAATTATAGCTTATGTTCATGTGTTTGGTGCAGCCAGATTGGTTTGTGTTACTTAAGTTAAGAGTAAATGAGAGAGGAGAGGAGGCAAAATGTGGATTTGTACTTGACACGATGTACAGTAATTAAGTAACGACCTCAGTGGCGCAGCGGGCGAGACACCGCCGCCCGCCTGCGACGCAAGAGGTTGCGGGTTCGATTCCCGCCTCGGAACAAATTTGTGTACGATCTGCAGAAATTTGTTCCATTGGTCTGGGTATTTTCTATGTACAATAAAAATCTATCTATGTATATTATGTCCTACTAATATTATACACGCGAAAGTTTGTAAGTATGGATGGATGGATGTTTGTTACTCTTTCACGTAAAAACTACTGAATGGATTTTAATGAAACTTTACAATAATATAGATTATACATCAGAATAACACATAGGCTACAATTTATAAAGATATTGTGTGAATTGTCCAAAATATGACGATAAGTGTCAAGTAGGTAGGAAAAAATCTACCATCTGCAAGCTATTTTGGCTTGCGCTGCTAAAACCGCTAGAGTTACATATAATGTAATGTAATGTATGATGGAAATGTTTATCACACTCACACTAATATTATAAATGCGAAAGTTTGGATGGATGGATGGATGGATAGATGGATGGATGGATAGATGGATGGATGTTTGTTACTTCTTCACGCCAAAACTACTGAACAGATTGAGCTGAAATTTAACATCGGTGTAGCTCTAAGCCTGGAATCAAACGTAGGCTACTTTTTATCCCATAAAACAGTTCCCATGGGATAGAAATAACCTTTGAACGTTTCCAAAGAAAAAACGCGTGCGAAGCCGCGGGCATAAACTAGTATTAAATATATCAGTTATCTAGTACCCGTAACACAAGCTTTGAGTAGCTTACTTTGGGGCTAGATGGTGCTGTGTGGATAGTCCAGCATTATTTATTTATTTATTTTATTTCTATTTAGGTAAGTTCGTCTCACTTTTGACTCGTTATTCGTAGATTATTATCACACGATCACGGACATCACTAATATTATAAAGTTAAAAACTGTGTTACTTATTTGAATTAAGATATATTTGTTATCATTCGATACTACGAGTATCTCATATCTACTCATTTAATCCTCACCCATAAAAAATCCCAAGGAAGTTCGAACTATCGTCCCCAGTTGGAATGAGGACCAACTTTTATTAGTTTACTTAATTTGTCCCCCAACGACGAAGTTGCAAATTATTCTTAGCACACCTTTCTTCCAGACACACATAATCAATACAAAACAAAAACAGCAGACGACAGTCGAATGCAAAAGTGCCCAATAACCACGTTAGGCAAGGAGGGCGCCTAATGAGCTCCATCTAATTATCGCGGCTCCGAAACGTGCGGCACTTGCTAACACCTGTATTATGCAGGCACTTGTCGCGATCACTGTACCTACTGAACCTTCTGTGTCTTTACGGCAGTCGCGGGGATCGGAGCGGCGAGAGAATGAACCGACGTGCTTAGCTAGGGGCGATACTCAAACATTGCCAGCGAGATTCTGTAGGTGTGTTGAAACTCTCTTCTAAAGAAGTAAAGGATTGTTTGTCTAAAATAAATAAAGCGTTGGTTGTTTTGCTTATTCTGCTGTATCAAAGAAGGTAAACAATTACTCGCTACTTTCAAAGTTCCAGACTTCACCGAGCCGCGAGCGTCGAGTAGCGTCAAGTAGCGCTCGCAACTGCTGACAATCACTTTCCCATTTAGAATTTAAACATTGACTCAAGCAGACGGTACATTACTCACGCCTTCGCACAAAACGGCCTAAGCGCTTAAACACAATTTATTAATTTGAAAAAAACGCGGGATGGCGTCACCTGTCAGCCGCCGCGACGCCGCGACGGCGACTCCCCAAGAACAGACGTGATGAATTGTGAAAAATAAAAATTACGACGTAAACGGATAAAAGACGAAGGGGTGGAAACATGTTTAATTTTTAATCGTTTCGACGCTCTTTGAGAATATTTAATCTTGTTTCTTTACCTTTGTCTGTATTCTTTTTCGAAGATCTTGAGGGGTTTGAAAAGTTTTATTTTGAACTATGAAGGTGCTTTCCGTTTGTATCATAATCCATCATCACTCTTAAAGATAAAAATTTTATACTTAGCACATGGTAAATGCATTTTTTTTGTTTATTTGTAGTAATTTATACTTGCGGTCATAATGACAGTACGTAAATAAATATATAAATAAATAAATAATGCTGGACAATCCACACAGCATCATCTAGCCCCAAGCTAAGCAGACCTTGTGTTAAGGGTACTAGATGACTGATATACATCATATTATACATTAAATAGATAGATATTTTTATTATACATTGAAACTACCAGAACACCCGGAACAAATATTTGTAGATTTACAAACATTTGTCCCAAGGCGGGAATCGAACCCGCAACCTCCTACGCTGCAGGCGGACCTTCGCTCGCCGCGCCACATCGGTCGTCATAATCATCAGGTAATCCACATAATATATACGAATTTTAGAAAACCATCCCAAAACAATCATAAATACATAAAAAAAATCAACAATGAACACGTTTAAAAAATTACGACATACCCAGCCAATAAATACAAAACAACATAAAACTATTCCGCGTGCATTTTCGTTTAAAAGCGTCACGTCACGTGCGACGCGGCTCGCATCAAATCCCAACAAACATTTCATAAGTCGCCGCAACGTGCCGATTCTAACTTTTGGTTTCAAGTCTGGTAGTAAAGACGTCGCTATCACGTTAAAACAACCCAGAAAAGGCCCATTTTATACGAATTAAAGACGTAATAGAGTCGTGTAGCAGTCGTATTAATCACTAACATGGTCGTGTAGTGGCCGTATAGACGTCGAGTTATTCCCTTTTAATCGAGTTATGGTGTTTATTACCGCTGCTTTACGACATTTTGTCGATTATGTAGTGTTAATGACGACTTTTTCACGGGATTTTATTCTGATGTGATCTCAAAGATATCGTATAAAATTAAATCAGACAGTTTATTTTTAATGTGATATCATTTTTATCTTGTAAGGTAAGTACAGCCATTTTATTTTATAATTATTACATAAGTACATCATTGAAATTCGTTTTCAAATAAATAATTCAATTGGGAAATTAATGTTATCGGGTAATATGCGCTAGTAATCTCAATATAATTAACGCGCCTTACAAATTATTTAATTTTAAACAATTATTTTACTTTAATTTGACGAATGTCATAAAGGCTACCTTAATACGACTTAGAGTTTTAGACACGACCGTAATACAATTTCTTAACGACTTTTTACTATGTGCGCTTCTTTTGTTGTCTGCCATATTAATAAAATTAGGGTTCAGTCAAATAAATCCTTTGAGAAAAACCATTTTAGTGTTTATGAAACTAGGTATAATTATGACAGGAAATATTTACCGGTAAGCTATTTTCGTAATTTGATCAGAGAATCTAAGCTTTCTCTTACCTACTGATTTATGTATGGTTCTTAATTTTTAGGAATATCTATGGTTCTTAATTTTTAGGAGTATTCTAGTTTTAAAGGTGAGCTCGTTGTGTGAAGAGAACAATAAATGGTTATTATTATTATTATTGTTCCAGACTTAGAACTACGTCTATGCAAATTTTCAGCCCGATCCGTTCAGTAGTTTTGATGTGAAGGCGGTAACATACATCCACACTTTCGCATTTATAATATTACTGAGATATGCTTCGAGTTATACTTAAATATAATATATTACTTATACACAAAGCGGGCAACACATTCTTTGGTAGACATTGTATCTTCTTATTTTTGTCTGCACAATAGTCTTCATTTATACATAATGTATTCATAATATTATCACTGCTACATGGCACATGGCATTGCGTTGGTTTGTATAGCTTTGATCTTACCTAATTTTTTTTCTTTCAGGATTTGGATCAACAGTATGATCTACAATTTCCAGATCCCCAAACTGCCACCACTACCGAATCTATACAGGTCCCACAACAAATTGGATATTTAATAGAAATAATGTCAAATATTCAAGAAAACCAAAAAATTCTTTTTGAAAATCAAAAAAATATACTTAAGAGTCTTGGTTTGGTAAATACTAAACTAGATAAGAAGAATATGTGAATGAAATAAAACTACTTGTAGTTGTACTTTGAATAGATTAAACCCATGCTACCTAGATAATGTATTTAAATAAGTAAATATAGGTACATTTCAGATAAAAAATTGGTTAACTAATAATAAATAATAAAACCAATCATAACGATTTTTTATTTATTTCAAAGTATGAATGAGTGGTACAAAATATATATTTGAACCGTATTCTGTAGTTACTAACTTACATTTTATGTCACTAATATTAACTGACGACGATTCCAGTCTTCTAATATTATTACAATTCATCTTAAAAATATTTAAAATTGACGACCTAATCGGCGTATCAGAAACATCCTTAACATTTTGAATAATATTCCCAATTAAACTTAGACACGTTTCATTATCTTCAATAGATATTAGTTCGAAAACATCACAATTGTTAGTCAAAACCCACTTATTTTGGTTAGCTGTGGAGAGAATAAATGATTCCAGACGAATCACTTTTATAGCAGTTTTTTTTTATATATATATGTTTTAACGACAGGCTTCATCTACTATATCTTCTTCTGACTCTACTATTATAGAACCACTGGAACTCATTTCTGTGCTTTGAACAACATCACAACTTTTAGACCCACTTTGCACCGAAGTCAAATCTCCTGAATTCAAAATTAAACTTTGTACGGAACCTATTGCAGTCTCTTTACAGTTCACTTGTCGTGTAGAAATATTTGGTGCATTATAGTTGGAACTAAGAAGCGCAATATAGTTTTTTTTTAACTTTTCTTTTAAAAGCACCACTTTTTTTTACCTTTGACCAGCTTTGTCTGTTCATTTTAATGACTTACAACTGTTTTTCTGTATTACAAAATTATGGTAGTAGGTACATCTAGTCGTTAAATAGTAGGATAAAAGGGTTAAAATTTACTTAAAATAGTATAAGAGTGAAAATTACCACTCTTATATACAATCGTCACGTAAAAGTGGATCTTGCGACTCTTAACACGATTAATCTAACATGATATAAAGTCGTATAAGAGTACAATTTATCACTTTTACACGAATGTCACGTAAAAGTAGTTCTCGCAACTCTAACACGATTATTGCCGATGTAAAAGTCGTATAGACGTTACAAATATTTCAGCAGTGGTTTTACTACTGAAAGTTGTATAATTGTCGTATAAACAGTCGTATAGAAGTTTATAATGATGTCTTTAAACGACTCGAAGTTGTATAAAGATAAGAGGCACTAAGTTATATAACACGCAAAAATTACTTCAATGCAATGTTTATACCATTTTGAGTCGCGTAACTTGTACTTATATGACTGAAATGTTTGTTGGGATGCGACGCTCTCGACAGGTAACGTTCCCGCCAATTTTTGCACGCCATTTAAATTAAATTCGAAGCGCGGCGCGGCGGCGGCGCGGCGGCGGGTCGCACGTCGCGCTTAATTTAGGCAATTACAGATAAAACGCTTATCTGGCTCTTATGTGGTTGCGCCGCGGCGCCGACGATACGTCACAAGTATCTCTGTGTAGCTTGAGTTTCGGTGTGGGATTGTGCTTGTGTTTACTAATCACGCAGTTTGTGTGTTTGTTTGTTTGTGCTATAGCAATTGTTTTACTCACTAACTCCTGTGGCTCGATGATCAAATAAGGGACATTGGCTTCCGATACAAGTCTATTCCAGGATAGATATAATTATTTATACAGGTAAAAACAACATGAAACTTTGTTAGGTTTAACTGATTGACGTCAACGTGATCGCAGAGAAACGAAACGTCAAATACTTGTTTGTCCATATCCTTAACAAACAAGTCATAAGTCTAATTTGTCAATTCGTCAAATCCTTTATTAAGTAAAGGACAAATAAAATATCATATCCTAGTCAAGTCAAAAGACTAGACTTACAAGCCGTTATTACCTGGTTCAATAAGAGGTAATAACGGGAAGATAATGGGAATAGGAAACAAAAGGAGCTGTCTCTCGCTTGTAGTGTTGTGCTCACAAGAGTTGCTTCTACATAGTCAACCTGCGGTACTCCATACCTCAGGCTAAGGCGTCCGACCGGTCATTGTAACGGTTGCAGCGGTGCGTGATGTGTATTGTGATTATAAAAAGAGATAGAGGTTGTTTTTGGACCCTTTTCAAAATGAAAGTCCTTGCAGTCCCGCGGAGCCGCGGAGCCGCGGAGCACTCTGCTACGCGGCGCTACGTCTGTAGCGACCGCTACGAAACGATCTTTCACGTTACAATTTACTGTTTACAAAAATCTGATCTAGGTACCTGTTTTTGTTTTACTCTTTGAGTGAAACACTTTTAAACCCTATTAGTATATATATAGTCCTATTTCTGATCGTAATAGAGTCGTTAAAAGAAGAGTCAATAGGTCATACTCTAAGCTACGGCCATTTTTCCAATTGAGTAAATGTCTGGATGTCAAATACTTTTTACTTGCTCGATTTAATTTCCAAATTCCAAACAGCAGTAAATAACGAACTAGGCGCAGACGGAACAGAACCGCCGCGCCGCACAATGACGTCAATGACGGAGAAACAACACAACACCAGAGATTTATCGGCAATCACCTAATAGGACATCACCTATAATGCAGAGAAGTGAAAAAGTAACGAGAGATCAGCATTAAACTTATAAACACGGCCTATTCTTACAGTTCGGCTAACGTGCGCAAGATAAACAACCTGAGAGCAAAAACTTTTTCAGCGTCTTAATTTATACAGGGCGTCCCACGGGTATGCCACATGGAGGGAAAGTACCTCGAATATTTTAGATGGAACATTTTACTGAAAGAAGACATTAATTGAATTTTAAAAAATAATTTAAACTGCATTCATAGATATTTAAATAATTACATGGTTGAACCGGGAATCGAACCCGTTACACGAGAAAAACAATCATCCTGTACCTTTATCATACCGATCGAACGGCTTCATCATAAGAATTATTTTTTCATAGTGTCAGAAATAAATGAAAGACCATGAATTTTAACATTTTTAATACAAAATTAATCTTTCTAATCGCGTCTTTCGGCTCAGGATACACGGCTCGATTTGTTGCCTACAACCAGGTAGGTACCTACTAATTACGTATCTCTTTATCATTTTATCATGTACTTAAATTATAACAGGGAAATGATGCGTTCTTCTCAAGTGGGTCCATTTATTAGTAATAAGTACCTACTTATGATAATGTCAGTTGAAGAAAAATGAAATGCTGGCATTGCCGTAAGGTATGTCCTTTTCATTTTTCTGAACAAAATTTTACATCTAATGTTGAAATTCATGGTCTTCCTTTTATTTCTGACACTATGTTATTTAGCAAAAAATAACCCTTATGATGAATCCTTTCGATCGGTATGATAAAGGTACAGGATGATTATTTTTCTCGTGTAACGGGTTCGATTCCCGGTTCAAACAGGTATTTATTTAAATATCTATGAATGCAGTTTAATTTGTTTTTTAAATTCAAATAATGTCTTGTCGCTGTAAAATGTTCTATCTACAATATTCAAGGTACTTTCCCTCCATGTGACATACCCGTGGGACGCCCTGTATATTCGTAGAAGATTATTTTGAAGCCCAAGTTGTGAAAGTTACATTTTATTGATATTTACTTTTCTGATTGATTGATCTGACCAGCTCTCGGGTCTCGCGTCGCTTCGACCAGACGCTCAGATAATTTTTTAAAAACCCGAAGAACCACGGTACCCCACGGACCTAGGGTCTCTACTCCAAGGGGAGCAAATGTGTAGGCTCTGTCGAGACCTGCATATTTTCGCCTCTTGAGATCTTCGGCCAATCTGCCGCCGCGAGCGCCCTCACGGATGTCCTCGGAAGTTTACTAAAATGATATCAAATATCAAAGTGCTTTATTTCCATCAGGCTTAGCCCGCGTTGCTTAGTCTCGCCGCGCGCAATGTTCTCTCCTGCTTGAAGACTTGTGTGGTGAAATTTTGTAGTTCGTAGTAAGCTATACAGGACTCTTGGACGCCTCACAAAACTCAATGTTCTGGAAAAACCTAATTTATGAAGGTTTATTTATTATTTCCTCATATCTATACCAGTTAAATAATAAAACAGAATTCCCACAAGCTTTCCATTTGTAATAGTTTCACCAGTAAATAGATAGCCATGAATAGTTGGTGAAACAATTACCACGTAAGGGTTGGAAGGGTGAACCCCCATTGGCAGGTGCTAATCGAAAAACTTTGCTACGTGGTTATTGACTCTCGCAACTTTTCTAATAGACTATTCCGTTATTTACGTAGACGCTTCTAGCGATGAAAAAGGAGGTAACATTTTAGGATACACACACATAGCCTATTTTTTTTAGTAAATACTATTAGGTCTAGAAGAAGGTTTTATTGAGAGTTATGTTGTCGGAGGTAGTGTTCCGAATTTGGAGTACCTACTACATCGATGATGGCTCCACGTATTAACAAAACAAACGCATGTTTTTACAACTATTAAAAAAGACTGTCGCATCGCCTTTTGTTTCTTGAGGGAAAATCAGTTGGCCGACTTATTTAACGGAAAATAAGTTAGTTTAGTAAGTTCAGTTTCCAAGATCTAGAAACCAATTTCTGCAAGCTTTTTTTACAACGAAATGTTCACCAAACATTTTATCTCCCAGGATTCCTTTGACATTTTCTTTAATCCCAAACTGTCTCAACTAGTTTTAATTTAGCGTCCTAGCCTGCCTGGGCGGCGGGCGCGTGTGCTAAATCATACCTGACGCGAAACGACGCCGCGGCTCAGTCGACCGTGAAACTGATAGTAATAAATTGCCTCTATAGGTAGCCACCAGCTATGAATTCTATGGCATTCAATGGGGTATGAGGTTGGACGTCGTCGTAAAGATGCAGGTGGAAAGGTTAGAATTAAATTTATCGGAATGAAATGGTAAGACCTCCTAGCGAGCTATGCTTGCCTGGTACTTTTGGCACAACTTCAACCAAATTTTGTATGAGTTTTCATTGCTACGTACAATATTAGAGCCTCAAAAAGAAAACTTTTGTAAAATCAACATAACAGAAGGACATTATCCTTTGTCCTTGACAACCCTATAACTCACACGTCACTGCTTTAGGGTCATCACTTTATCCAGAATCCCACGTGAGGCAAAACTAACCTCTAATCTACTGTTAAATAAGGCAAAACCACCCTTACGCTCTTCAAACTAAGAACCAAATCAGATGAATAATTTCGTTGGTTATGGTCAAGATACAGCAAACTTACTTAGATACCTTACGCAAAGGGAATGGAACCGTATGCTCGTTGGAATAAGGATTATTTACAGTGAACACACCGCGGCGCGATGTCAAATGTCCTCATTTGCATTGGACAGGAGAGAAGATTGTCTGTTTGTCACCTTTACGTCTGGTTATGGAGGCGGGCGGTTTTGGTTTTATTTACGGTCGGACATATAATTTTACACGAGGGACTTGGTTGGCTTTGGCTTGCTAGATTATGTTTTTATTATAGCAGTGCGATTTCCCCTAAAAGTTAAAATCTCTAGAAAATAAAATACAAAGTTGAATCCCCCGGATAACATCATCATCAAAATAGAAAAAGATCGGTAATAATGTCCATTGAAGGTCGCCTCGCCGTCGCCTGCCACTCTCGACCTCGATCACCATCACCACTAGATAGGATTCAATACTACCTATCTGCAAGGATCGCTTCTTTGGAGATGGTATTTTCAAATTTTGTGTCGTTTTCATTCCAAAACTATTCACAATTTTTCATTTTGTCTTCTTATGAGAATAGTTTGGACAACTTCAACTCTTACAGAGGATTCATTCCCTTGCTTACATAGCACGGGAAGCCCCGCCATCTAAATCACCTCCTTCAGTGCGCCGGCATCACTCCTCCATATCTCAGATGAATATGTCTAGACCGCACCTACGACCACCTCAGGACTGGGCCGGCTCTAGGGCAGGGTGACGAGCTCCTACGCTATCTACCGCGGACGCTGTTGCTTGCCCATTCTAAGGTTCAGGCGTCATAGGTAGGAAGCATTAATCTAATTACGTTAATACATAAAAAAAGTTTTTGAAATGGGCGCAGAAGATTATTTTTCCGACCAACTACAACTTGATATCTTCAAGACAATAGTGAATGGTATCTTCTAAACCTTTGTGATACATCGTCGGCCATTTACCATCAGGTGAGATTAGGATCAAATGAAAGTAGATAGATATAGTAAATATAGCTAAAACATCTAAAGTTGTTGAAAAGAAAATTAATTAATTGAAGATGTGATTTAATTTAGTAAATGTCAATTTAGCTCAACTTAAATCAGACCAATCTGGCCGTTCAGATATAAAAAGGATTACTTCATCTTTCCACCTATATGTGGACCAAACGGAGCAGACTTCGCTTTGTTTATCTTCACTACTTTTTTGATGACGTGTGGCGACTGGCATAAGTCGGTCAATCTTTTGGTTCTGTTCTCGCACATGTCTATTTATTTATTGAAAGAGGAACACACGCCCTGAGTCCGTCCACTCGTCAGAACACATCATATTTCAGCTTAGCCCCACGTTCCGGCTCTCAGCGAGATGAGGTTCGCTGCAATTATTGAAGTTCGCAATCAGCTGGCTTTAGAACAGCTCTCGAGGTAAACACATTGCGGGTGCGTTTGATCTTCGAGTTCGTGGGTAACGCGAAATACAAATAAAAACAACGGTTTAGCTCAGCTCGCTCGTTTGCCACACCCTACACCCTACATGCTACATGCTACATGTTACTGAGCTGATGGAGAAGTGTATGCATCGACCGAACTCTAAATAGTTCGAGTTTTGTTTGTCTTCTTTTCTTCTCAGAACTAGCTCTGGGCAAAAAAGCAAGTGGATTCAAAAATAAAACAATGCTTCTTACGACTAACGTGCAGCGTTTTATTACGTATGGACGTAGATTAGGTAAGGTAAGGAAATACTATAGGCAGAAACGTCAAATATAAAGAACATAGTCATTTAGGAGATTACTCCGGATTTTAATATTAATGATTTGATATTTTTAATGTTTTGAATTTGAATATCCACCTAATATTATAAATGCGACAGTTTCGTGGATTTCCAAAACTACTGAACTGATCAATATGAAATTCGGCATACACTTAGAACGTAGCTCAACTTAAACAATAGGATACTTATACCTAATACCGAACATACGCGTGCGAAGCCGCAGGCAGAAGCTAGTACAACATAAAAATGAGTCATTAAATAACCCGCCCCTGACCAAGTCGTAATGGAAGTTCACAATGCTTGCAGCATTACCTCGCTGAATAGCGATGCCGATTTTCAATTCAACTAGGTAAATGTAACAAAAGTTGAATAGTGAAGTAGAGAGATGGCACAGTGTTCGAGTAAGTCACCCTCGCGGCGGCGGCGGCGGCGCGGCGGCGGCGGCGGCGGCGATGGCGGCTAATCATAGGTGCGCGTAGTGGCTCCACGCGGGGTCCGACTCTGGACTACTACTTGAATTCTCTGTCCTTCCTTACAGGTTCTAATTCTAATTCTAATTCTGAATGGGGGGTACCGGGATCTGCACTGACATCTCGCATAGGAGTGTATTGTGCATTGTTCCCCTGCCTAACCAGGCCCTAACCAGCCCAGCTCCTTAAAATATCGGAGCAGGACCCTTGGCGATTGACAGCTTCGTTTCAGCTTTTCTGTAGGCGTGGACGGGTCTGATTCCTCTATAAGAGTCTTCAGTCCCGTTTCCCGTCTGACGTCCTCTGTGGCTGTGCAGTGTACTGTAGTGTATTTACAAGTACCAACACAATAATTATGAATATGGTGGAGGGTAGCTCGGCGCGTTGGCGCCAGCAGTCGGAATAAACTCACGTAACGGAATGGCTGCCTATTATTTCTACATCGGCTCCTCTAACTAATTAGATACATCTCAGTGGCGAACGAGTATTAAAATTGTGCGTGCGAGACTTTATACGATGTCTATCGGAAAAATTGGTGAATTTGATATGAAGAGTGGTACGTGGTCATCGTATACGGACAGACTGGAAATGTATTTCATAGTGAATTCAATAAAGGATGAGTTGAAGCTGCCGACCTTGATTTCTGTCATGGGGGACAATACCTACGAACTATTAGTGAACTTGGCAAGTCCTAAAAAGCCCTCAGAACTCAAATATATGGAGGTGGTGGAACTTCTACATAATCATCTACAACCGAATCCGTCGGCGTTGGCGGAAAGGTTTCGATTCCGGCAGAGGAGGCAGGCAGCGGAAGAAAGTACAGGGGAATACGTGGCGGAACTGAAGAGGATGGCGCGGTTTTGCAAATTCAATGATAAATTAGACGAAAACTTGCAAGATCAGTTTGTCTGTGGCATAAAGAGTGACGTCACGCGGCAACGGTTATTTGCGGAAAATAACGCGGACACAATGACTTTTGCCAACGCAATGAAATTAGCTCATTCCTTGGAGACTGCAGAGCGGGATGCGGCGGCGGTGGAGGCTCGGGCTGTATCGGAGGCAGGTGATAAGGCGGATGTGCACGCAATCGGCGCGCGCGCGGCGGCGCGGCGCCGCCAGCGTGGCGGCGCGGGCGGCAGCGGCGGTGGCGGCGGCGCCGGCGCGACACGTGGCTCGCAGCAAGGGCAGCAGTGGCGGACCGCGGCAGATCCTTGCAAAGGTTGCGGAGCGGATCAAGAATACAATGACTGTAAATACCGGGACTTCGTATGCAGTCGGTGCAGACAACCGGGACACCTGCGGCGCATGTGCACCGTCGGTGGCGGCGCAAGGACCAGCAAGGCGGGGCGGCCGGGTGCTGGCGGCGGCGCGGCTCGTAGGTTCCACTATGGTGAGGCGACACGAGACGGCGACCACACCGAGGAGGACTCCTTTTCGGACCAGGAGGAGGAGGAGGATTGCATCGATTTACACCAGTTGTGCATAAAGGACTATAAGGCGGTGAGTTTGCCCATATCAATCGATGGCCAAATTATTTCGATGGAAGTAGATACCGGTACACCAATATCTTGTATAAGCAAGAAAATTTATGATAGGTATTTTAGTTCCACAAAAATACTGACTCATGATTTGCGCCTTAAATTTATTGACGGTACAAACCTTCGACCATTAGGTGTAATTGTGCCTAGGGTAGATTATAAAGGAGTGCAGAAAAAACTAGAATTGTTTATAATTCAAGACGGAACCACATCACTACTAGGTCGGCAATGGCTTACTGAATTAGGCATAACAATTCCAAGTTTTCAGTGTAACAATGTAACTTGCAGTAAAGGAGATTCGAACATTAATTCTAATGTAAAAATGTTGTTAAACAGGTTTAGAGAATTGTTCGATGGCAGTCTGGGGAGGTTCACGGGCGGCAAGGCAACGCTGCGGGTGCGCGAGGGTGCTGCGCCGGTGTTCCACCGCGCGCGGCCGCTGCCGTTCGCGCTGCGCGAGCGCGTTGACGCGGAGCTGGACGCAATCCTGCGCGCAGGCATCATCGAGCCCGTCGATTGCTCCGACTGGGCCTCACCACTTGTCCCAGTCAACAAACCGGACGGTACGCTTAGGATTTGTGTGGATTACAAGGCAACTCTAAATCCTGTTTTAATGATTGATCGATATCCGTTACCTAAGATTGATGAGGTTCTGGTAGGGTTGAACGGTGCACAGTTTTTTAGCAAAATAGACTTGTCACAGTCATACAACCAAATTGAGCTGGATGATTCCAAACAGTACACGGTTATCAATACACACAGGGGGCTATTCTGCTATAATAGGCTAGTTTTTGGGCTGTCGTCTAGCCCTGGTATATTCCAACGCATAATGACTATTTTATTGAAAGGAATACCTAATGTAGCAGTGTTTATCGATGACGTTATCATCGGAGGTAGAAACGAGACGGAACATTTAGAAGCGCTAGAAACAGTGTTCCAAAGGTTGCTAAGTAGTGGGCTACGGTTAAAAAAATCTAAATGTGTGTTCCTCGTTCAAGAGGTTACCTACTTGGGATATATTTTGTCAAAAGATGGATTGAAAGCGGATCCTACCAAAATTTCGGCGGTATTGGAAATGGAAAAACCACAGAATATCACTGAACTGCGATCGTTCTTAGGGTTATGTAATTTCTTTGCAAAGTTTGTTAAGAATTTTAGTCAAAAATTAATACCGCTATATAATTTACTAAAGAAAAACGTAAAATGGCTTTGGAATAAAGAGTGCGAGCTAGCATTTAGGGAAATAAAAAAAACTTTAACGGGATCGCAAGTTTTATCACATTATGACCCGTCAAAAGAACTTATTGTGACGTGTGACGCAAGCGCAGCGGGGGTCGGAGGGGTACTGTCTCAGCCGGACCGAGGCGGGGCGGAGCGGCCGGTCGCCTTTGTCTCGCGTACGCTTACTAACGCAGAAAAAAATTACTCACAAATACACCGAGAAGCCTTAGCTATCATTTACTGCATGAAAAAGTTTCACCAATACGTTTACGGGAGACGATTTACTCTTCGTACGGATCATAAACCGCTAGTTTCTATTTTTGGACCGAATACAGGCATACCTACCATGACTGCGAGTCGCATGCAACGCTGGGCTATAATATTATCAGCCTACAGTTATGATATTGAATATGTAAGAACAGACGTGAACAGTGCAGATTCGCTGTCAAGGCTGCCGCTGCGCGATAACAAACCGGCTTCGCGAGTACTTCCAGAACAAACGTACTTGCATTTTGCTCAGGAGGCTTGTCTTCTAGATTATAACGAAATAAAAAGAAATACTTCAAAGGACCAAATTTTAAGTAGGTTGTTACTATTCATTAGAGATGGTTGGCCTTCTAATTGTGAAATTATTGGAATGCAACCATATTTTAACCGAAAAAATGAATTGTATGAGGAACTAGGGTGCGTAATGTGGGGTCATAGGGTGGTAATTCCATTACCCTGTAGGAAAAAGGTGTTAAAAGTATTACACGAACCTCACATGGGTATAGTTAAGTCTAAAGCTTTGGCTAGAAGTTATGTTTGGTGGGCCGGCATTGATGAGGCAATCGAAGCTATGTGTAAGGCATGCGCCACATGCGCGGCGCAGGCCGATGCGCCCCCGCGGCAGGCTCCGCGCCCGTGGCCGTACCCGTCTAGGCCTTGGTCTAGACTGCATATAGATTTCCTTGGCCCGATTTACGGTAAAATGTACCTAGTTGTAGTAGATGCCACGTCTAAGTGGTTGGAAGTATTTATGGTACCAAGTACGGCAGCGACTTCCACATTAGATAGATTAAATGAGTTATGGAGTAGATGGGGCTATCCAAAGCAAATTGTTACTGACAATGGACCACCGTTTACAAGTAGGGAATTTGAGAATTTTGTTAAGACTAGGGCTATCGACCATATACTTACGGCACCCTATCATCCCGCTTCTAACGGAGCTGCTGAAAATGCGGTTAAAACTATAAAACGGGTAATTAAGAAGGCAGTCTTTGAAAAGAAAAATGTTAATGATACGTTGAATACATTTTTACTATATTACAGAAATACTGAACATGCATCGACTGGTGAAAGTCCGGCTATGTTATTGCAAGGTAGGCGGTTGCGAACACGTTTAGATGCATTAAAACCTGATCGTGAAGTAAAAATGGTTAAATCACAACAGCGGCAAGTAGAAAATGCGGGAGGGGCGAGTAGGTTTGTTAGTCCAGGTGAAGACGTTTGGTACAGGCAATATTCTAAAACAGACAAATGGTTGCCGGGAAAGGTAGAATCTCGAGTTGGACCGTCCAACTATAAGGTTATTGGTGAGGAAGGTGTTAGGGCTCATCGTCACATCGATCAACTAAAACGTAGGACTAGGAGTTCCTTGATTCACACAGATGCTGAGAGTCCCAAGTTGGAATCTAAGATTTTAACTGATAAAGATATTTTCCATGATGCTGATGATGGTGGGCTTGTGGTGGACCAGTCGAGGCAGCCGGTTCCTCATGAGAGCCCGAAGAGCCCGGCGAAGGCAACCTCGCCGCTCAAAGCTGAACCTGAACCCCGTGAACCTGTACCAGATCTGTCAACCGAGAAGATTTCGCCAAGATCTCGCCCCATGAGACAATGTAAATTAAATAAACCGAATTATAAGTTCTAATTATAAGCTTGCTATTGTTTATATAACGACGTAGTTTTAAGTGGCTGTTGTTAGTAGTTTGTAAGTCGATAGTGTATAATATAAGTAATCTAGATTTAGTGTGGAGGATTGTAGTGTATTTACAAGTACCAACACAATAATTATGAATATGGTGGAGGGTAGCTCGGCGCGTTGGCGCCAGCAGTCGGAATAAACTCACGTAACGGAATGGCTGCCTATTATTTCTACATCGGCTCCTCTAACTAATTAGATACATCTCACTACATGTTCCACAGTCTCTTCTTCCTGGAAGCAGCCACGACACAGACTACTGTCTGTGGCTCCAGTTTTAAGAAGATGATGGTTCAGTTCACAGTGACCTGTGATGATGTCCACCATTGTTCTGAGGTCCTCGCGGCTCATCTTGAGCAATGTGTTTGTGGTTTTCCTATCTTTGGAGGGGAGTATTAGTTTTGTATGTTTGCAGTCTGTTCGGCGCTCCCATAGTTTTTGGTGTTCTTTTTCTGAGTATAGTTTTAGTCTTTTTCTTACTTCTGCTGTGGGTGGGTTTGACAGACTGATGTCCTGTTTTGTTGGGGTCTGTCTCGCTCCTTCCTTTGCAAGTCTGTCTGCATTTATGTTGCCTGGATCGGATCGGCTCTCCGTCCATACTATGCTGACTTTCGTTTGGTCAGAGAGACTTTGTAGAGCGCTGTGACATTCTACAATTGATTTTGATCTTGTGTCTGTCCTTTTGAGCGCGTTTGATAGTGCCGCGCTGTCTGTATTGAAGACCAGCTGCATCTGGCAGGTCGATCGCATCGACGCAGCAACTGCGTTCTCTTCGTGCGTTGTTGCGTAGGTCTTACCAGTTAAGTAGGTAGACGCTATTCTGTCAGTACCATTCGCCGCTTCTGGAATTGCAGCTAAAGCTTTACTTAATATTCTGCAGTGGTTTGTTAGGCCTAAATCGCCTTTCCATTGGTCTGTTGATTTAATTCTTAGAGACGCTGCCATTGCTTCTTGCTGTATGTGGACGTGCAAGGGCGTTAGTCCTAAAATTATGTCCAGTGCAGCAGATGGGGTCGATTTCCTACATCCGCAAATGAGTGTGCAGGCCAGTCTTTGAACTTGCTGCAGTTTGTTAATAGTGGTGACTAAGTTTGTTCTAGGCCACCAAACTATTGCACCATACGTTAGCACCGGGCGTACCATGACTGTATACAGCCACAGGCATAGCTTGGGCTTTAGGCCCCAGTCCTTGCCTACCTACCTTACAGGTTCACCCGTCGTCCTAGTTTCTGCCCGCGGCTTCGCACGCGCTGTTTCTATGGAAACGAGCAAAGTTTAGGGGTTATTTCCATCCCATGGGAATTTGTTCAAGGTTTAGACCTTTTTTTTTTATTCGGCGAGGAATTCATCTACGAATAAACTGGTCTGGGGGGACCAGAATTATGTGGGACTTGACGCCCTGAGAAGGACATAATACCCACTAAATCCTCTCCGGTGTCCCTCTCTCGCCATTTTCGCGAACCACGGGAACATTTCCATCCGCGGCCCGACTGGCGTCCCCTCTTCCTCCTTTACATGTCCGGCGAGCCCACCATCCACACACTCGCCGACCCCATCCACAAATAAGCAAAACTTCAGGCCGATTCGTTCGGTAGTTTTGGTGTGAAGAAGTAACAAACATGCATCCATCCATACTTTCGTATTTGTAATATCAGTGTGATATGAATACACAGTTCTTAGTTTAAGGGATGTGGTATTAAACTATAACGGAACAGACTTAAGGCTGCTCAAAATCACTTTAATTACTCTTCTCAGTATTTTGAAACACGAAAGTAAAATATAAAGACACAATGACTAACCTTCACAGTAATTATTTCCAGCAGGACATCAGTTATTATCACTTTCACTTGTTTGAGGTCTTTCCTCGACGAATTACAGAATGAGACTGTCCATTTTTTCTTTACCAAGCAAAATGAACGAATGATGTATGCCAACACGGCCGTCAAACGGAAGTGCGCAGTACTTGAATACATTTTAGTGATTAAAATTACCATCAATTAAACACTATAAAGATACCGGAAGTAACATCTTCTTTTATGATCAAATCACATAAAAATAATTCATGAAAATCAGAAAATAGCAGATTTTAATAACGGTATCCTTAAAACAAGGATAACGGAAGTTCAGGTCTCTCATGACTTAGATGGATTATAAAATCAGTTATTAGTTTAGTAAATTGGAAATAAAATCAGAAGATTCAACCATGTTTTATTACGGTATCCTTACATTAGTAAGGACCGGGTTGTGTTTTGTTAGGAATGTTGTAATCGTTTTGATCGTTCATGCAGCGCGGCGGCGCGGCGGCGGCGCGGCGGCGCCCGTGCCTTTGTCGAAATAAACATAAACTCGCTGTGCCCACAACTAGGCTACACAAGATAAATGTATCTTTTAAAAGACAATTAAAACTCCAAGTGAGATGTAGAGATTTATATAATGAAATTCCAATTATTTTTCCTTTTTAAAAAGGCTTACTAAAAATGTCAGATTATCTAGAGGATTAAAAAGCTTAGGCTGAGTTTTGCTCTAACTTGAAAACTAACAACCTAACAAGGTAAAGATTACTTGTTTGCTTCATTACTTTACCTTAAAAAGATTGACGTGAACAAAAAATCAAAGTGATCACCTTATTTCCTAGTTTTACTGATGTCATTAGAATTTTGTGACGTGTCCAAGAGTCCTGTGAGGTCTAAAGGAAATACTTTACTTTGATATTTGTAAAGTAACAGTTAGAGTGACAGAGGATACGCAGACGGACATTCATTCGCATTTATGATATTGAGTGTAGAAGTCTGGATGGATCGGAGCCGCAGAGTCGGGGCTCAGACTAACTTATAGTAAAGCGCACAACTTCACCAATAACTTAAACTAAGGTGAGCGAGCTTGTAATGAGTTTACTCTTGCGAGTTTAACTTGTTACTTTTAAAAATGGGATTGAATACGCCATTGAATCAGGGTCGGCTCTTGCGAACTTTATAATGGACTCGATAACTTTGTGTCTTCGGTTTATTATGTGATTGACTTCTTCCCGCGGCTTCATCTGGTGGTACCAGCTTAAACTACAGCACGAGTCTTAGACTCAGTGTAGTGTGGATTGGATACTGCACAACTACACTTTACGTACCAAGCTAGTCTGTTTCTAATTGTAATTTATGTAGATATAGATATACCTACATTTGATTGCTTACTTCTGCATCACATAGTACCTATATAGGAATAAGTATAAACATTTGTCTTAAATATAAGAAGTAATGATAATATACCTTATGCCAGCTTATGGATTATGATAATACAGGTGGCTGAAATTAAAAATAAGGTTTCAAATACAGTGCAGCCCAGCTTAAATAAGGTAACTCAGCGGATAGTTTTGCTCGATGGGCAAACACCGATTTTCATGAAGGTAATACTCTCGTATTCACTAGGCACTGAGTAAAAACTTAGTAAATGCATGTCACATCACATCCCACCAAGTAATACAGGGTTTAGTCCGTTTTCGCAATTGTAGTTTCACAATTGACTGTGAAAAAAGAATTATTTTTCACTGTTTCGTAATTAACTGTCAAACAAGAAATTCTTTTCTGTTTTCGCAATCAAGTTTCACAATTGACTGTGAAAAAAGGATTATTTTTCACTGTTTCGTAATTAACTGTCAAACAAGAAATTCTTTTCTGTTTTCGAAATCAAGTTTCACAATTGACTGTGAAAAAAGAATTATTTTTCACTGTTTCGTAATTAACTTCAACAACTAGGACCATGCTAGGAACGTAACGGACAAGTACTATTTGCAATGAAACGTACCTCTATATTATGACTTTGCCCACCAGACCATTCCGTAACCAGTTCATAATTTTCACATATCTGACACATACGTTCCTAGCACGGTCCATAAGTATCGATCTCCGAAAGTGAATTGGAAGAAATAAAAATATGAAAATGTTAAAAATAATAAATAATTCCCTTTATTTTTCTCGAAATAGAAAAACCTCTTTTACATTAAAAATAAAATTCTAATTCTTACATACTTAACAAAAAAAATATACTTTTTACTTTAAAATAATACTTCTGAGCTTATTTAATAACTAAATGGAGCAATGATCTCCACACAGTGCCCGACCGTAATCTCGTTATTACATAATTCTGCTATTGTTTTTTTAATCTCTTCATCGATTTCCTGATAATTTTTATTTATTTTCATAGCAGGTTTAAAATTACGAAGCTTAGTTTCTTTTTCTAAAACTTCCAGTATTTGTGCCAGATTAGGGTTTTTTCTTCCAACATATTTATTTATTCGCGAGTGCCATGCTTCAACTGGGTTTTGTTTTGTGTGTTTTGGGTTTGCTGCACACTTTTTTTTTCAGAGCACTAAGTTCTTGTTCAAATATGCATTTAGGTAGCGTCATTTGCCAAACAATCACTGTTATGATACTTTGATTTTACTATGAAGTTTTCTTCACTCAGCGTTATGCTACCCTTGCATGTTGTTTTGCTGTAACACTGCCAAAATGTATTACGGTCAGCGTACGTACTCTTTTTGTGATATTTACGGCCATTGTATAGCAATGCTTGGTCTCCTCTCTTTGTGGGAATGAACCGAATTTCATAATTCAAACTTTTTGATGCAGTGCACTCAGAAGAATCAGCCATAATACTGTAGTCTGATATAATGTATTGTGAAAATAGGTTTTATCATATCCAAGTGCACTTAAATTTTAATCATGAGTGAAAAATAATTCCGCTTTCAAAGTCAATTGTGAAACCGTAATTGCAAAATAGAAAATTGATACAATAAATATAAGGATAATGTCACAATCGATTTTTTTCTTTATTAAACTGAAGGAAGGAGGTTAGTTTAGGACCTCAAGTAATTTATTTACCAAGGAGTTCAATAGTGCGACTAATTCTTGTTTCGTAATTAATTGTGAAAAAAGAAAATGGATATGTTTTTAGTAATTAACTGCGAAAGGAGAAAAATATTCGATTACGAAAACAGAAAAGAATTTCTTGTTTGACAGTTAATTACGAAACAGTGAAAAATAATTCTTTTTTCACAGTCAATTGTGAAACTACAATTGCGAAAACGGACTAAACCTAATACAGAGATCAAACTGCCCGTTATGATTCCAAAATCGTTTTAAAATCCCTTTCCCCAAAAGGCACGAAACAAATTAAACCGTGTTCATTTTTCAGCAGGACATTATCGCGCCGTCATTCGCCGCGGGGTGGGGTGGGCTGGAGCCCGCGACTCTAAAAACTGTGTAAACATGTCACCTGTCACGCTGACGTGACGTCACCGCGACGTCACCGCGACGCTGGCGGCGCGGCGCGGTGTAGGAGCCCAGGAGCGGGAGGCTCGGAGGTGGTTGTCTGAGGTGACTGATTCTCTTTTACCCGACTGCGCAAGGAGAGTTACGTTTCCTGTTTAGTTAAAAAGCAATTTATACGTTGCATTTGCTTGTATAAATTTGTATGATATTCCGATGGTCTGGGTGTTTTCTATGTATACTAAAAATATCTATCTATGAAGTGTATTGTACCTATTAAGTATATCAGTGATCTAGTACCCATAACACAGTAATGTTTTTCAGTATTTTTTTAATTATTATATTAGGCTTATTCCTATTATTTTTATTTTATAAATTCACTTAATTATGTACATTCGTATCTTATCATTCCAATTCAAATTTAAACAATATACAATATAAAAAATATATTATATACAATACATTATTATATATATAGGTAGGAACGATGTAATATGACAGGTGCTGTGTTTAAAGGAAAGTTTTATAATAATATGAATTTTTTTGTTCATTATCTATGTAAGTAATTATTTTAGACTTAAATGTAGATTTAGTGAAAGTTAATTTATGTTAAATTATAAAATGTAAATCCGTTATTGGCTGTAGGTTAAATATAAGTTAGTTATAAGTATTCTCTAAGGGCTGTGGATTTTGTAAAGTAATAAAAATAAAAAAATAAAATAAAAATAACACAAGCTCTGCTTAGCTTGGGGCTAGATAATGCTGTGTGAATTGTCCAGCATTAGTTATTTTTTATTTATTTTTTTACGTGATTTGAGTTTATCTGACAGTTTTGTAAGATTTAAAAACCACGGTCACATTTTTATTATTATATTACAATTTTCCAGTTCTTGGCGCTTAATAATGTGTCATTATGGCGGTTAATATATAGGTACCTAATTGAAGAGTTTTCACATGGGATATGGAAAAGATGTATATTTATGATGGATGAGTCAATTTTTGAAAAGTTTTAACTTTAACACGGTAGTGTTATTCAGCTTTCTACTTAATATTTCTCTTTTCATTTTCTTAATTTCACGATTGTCTACTTATTTAATTTTGACTCAGATTTGTCACTTATACCACATCCAAAAACAGCGCTCTTAGTGACTTCACATTATGTTTGAAAAATGACGGGCAGTTAGGGCATTGACACATTCCACCGGAAGTATATTGAAGAAGATCCATCACGTGGAGGCTGCACCGCCGCCGCACCGCCGCGCCGCCGCCGCGCCCTCTCCGTGTTACACTCGCTATTGAAGCTATTGAAAGGAACTTTATCTCTTCGCGGGATCTACGGGGAATTCTTGATCTGTGTATCGGGAAGATTAGCTTGAAATAATTTAATGATTTTTTTTAATAGTCACGGGGTGGCTGGAATTCGTTTGCAGCAGCAGTTTGTAAGTAATAAAGTAATAAAGCATTTTAATAATTTAATTCAAGAAATAATTTGGAAATAATAAGTTATTTACACACAACTAGTTATAAAAGTTAATATGTAGGTATGTAATGCTATCGGAACATGTGTCAGAGATCAGTCAACCACCGTTACATTATAATTATTCATGTAAGGTCTTTCATTGATTCCCTTCGCGATTCCCTTTTACCAAGTCTAACGGAATGTAGCTAACATCAAGAATTAACAAGTGCCTGTAAGTGGTTAGTTATTACTTATAACCCTGTAGATATGTTACATAATGTATATTTTGGTAACTAAGCATATAAACTAGCACTGCACTAAGAGACCCGAGGATTGAATTCAACGAGCAGGACATAATCCTGACTCACCTCAATCCTGCCAATTCCAATTTCCCTAAACTCCCGACTTTAACGAACAACACTTGAAACCAGCAACTCCCCAACTTAAACTAAAGGCACTAAACTACTAACGTAATCAGCATTACCTCGTCAGGTTAACAAGTCGGCACAATAAAGGCAGCAATCGTGGTTCCGCAGCTTTAGGGTTCCCCGGGGCCGAGGTGGGGTTAACCGAGCCGATAAACCCGGAGGTTTGTTTTTCTCACAGGACTCTTGAGGTGATGTTGAAATTGTTATTTTGAGACATTTCTCAACCCTCTCAAAGTCGCAGGGATTGGGTAAAAAGTCGGGAAAGTTAAATTAAAGATGGATGAATTGAAAATGAGAGTTAAATTTTTTTTTGGTGTATACCGGGAGTGCAAGAGGGTTGGGAAATCTTTAGAAATGGATTTTCGAATGGTTAGAAAAATAAACTGTAACTGATCTTTTCTGTGCCTTTACGTACCTACCTAGTTGAAAAAAAAATATATATATTGTAGCTGAATGCACGGTTGTATAAACAAACTCAAACTTGCGATCTCCCGTCCCGGCCGCCTTGCAACTTGGCTTGCATATTCGTCGATACGTGGAGCCTTGTTAGAGGTTCAATAAATATGTCAATCAATTTAGTCATTAAACGTGTCAACAGAATTTAAAAGGGATTAATTGCAGAGGCGCGCTGTTGTGGATCGCATCTAACAAAAGACTCGCGGTGGAATGACAAATTCAACAACTGCGCATCGCGGCCCCGCACAGCGAACAGACACGTAACAGCTGGTTTAATGTAACAAAAACTAATTGTTACGCACCAATTAGTAAAGATACAAAACAGGAAGAAACAAATTTAAAAAGCTGTACAATGGACAGCCTATCGCTGAGAGTGATCTCCAGCATGCAACCTTTGGGTGGAGTGGAAGCGATTGTACAGGAGGGGACGGTGGCGGACGTTTACCTTATACATAGGTATACAGGCAGGTTAAAAAGTTAATTAGTATAACCGGAGCGGTCACAAAAACTTTAAAATAAAAAACACATAATTTGCAGGAATTCACAACTATAAAATAGATATCCATGGAAACATATTTTGAATTTATGAACTTTATGTTTAATTAAAAAGTGACAATATTTTTCCAATTAATAAGACAAGGCTTTAAAGTAACCTGACCGTCAGAGTTCATTACCTATTATCTTAATTTTTCAAAGAATGTAAGGTGAACCAGCCGCGTCACGTGCAGTATGTCAGAGGTGAAAACAAGTGGAAAATGGGCGTTTTCGCCGGCGTCGGGTTTTATTGCGGCCTTTATGCTGGGTGATTGATTCCGCGCGTGGATGTGCTGATGGTTTATGGCTGGATTTATCGCGATAGACCATTTGCAGATTTTTACGATCTGCGAGGTGGACTTTTTGAACTATCTATCTAGCGACAAAAAGGGCCTAGTCAAACTATCTATCTAGCGACAAAAAGGGCCTAGTCAAACTATCTATCTAGCGACAAAAAGGGCCTAGTCAAACTATCTATCTAGCGACAAAAAGGGCCTAGTCAAACTATCTATCTAGCGACAAAAAGGGCCTAGTCAAACTATCTATCTAGCGACAAAAAGGGCCCAGTCAAACTATCTATCTAGCGACAAAAAGGGCCTCACTAGGGTCAAACTAGGCCTCAAAGGAATTAAAAGAAACAAACATTTATTACAAGATCAATCCAAACTCTAGTTAAAGTGTAACCACCTTACATTGTGCTTAAATTAGCTTGGGGCTAGATGATGCTGTGTGTATTTTACAGCATTATTTATTATTAATATTCATAATGAAAATGCCAATTTCAATAGACGTATGAAAATAATCGTTTGATTTTAACATAACGGTAAAGAACGATAAATTAAAGTAATTACAAACCCACATTTACGTTTCAGCTGCGCATACATAGATAGACAGTGTTCGATGAAGAAACCTCTCTCCACGAGCGTCGGTGGTGTAATGGTTGGCATAGTTGCCTTCCAAGCAGTTGATCTGGGTTCGATTTCCGGCCGTCGTACAATTTGATTTTTTGCTTACCCACAAAGTAAACGAGATTTTGTGATTTTTTAAGAACAAAGCAAACTACTCTGAATCGATATTAAATACAACCAGCGCTGCAGCGTTTTGTGTATTGAAACTTGCAATCAAAGTACCAGGAGAGCAGAGATTAGCAGGCGATAGGCCAGGGCGACGGGTCCTACCATTAATCAGCCGCCTCTAATTGAATGCTCCCGTTATTGCTCCCATCAATACAGAACTGTTGTCGCGCGCGTCTTTTTAGCTTTCACAGTAGGTCGTTTAATAGCTTTTTGTTGGCCGTTTGTAAGGCTTTCAAGGGATAAAGGATGTTATTGCTTGTTTGATAGGACTGCTGCTCTGACGCTGCTGCACTCTGCACTCTTTCACATTTTTGCAATAGGTATATATGCATCATTTCGATTCTTATAATGGCAGAAGAAAATTATAATATAATTAGTATTTACAATTGAAACAATTGAGCTAACTGCAGACTGTTGCAAACAATCTACAGGTAGCTCAACTGATCCATATCAATTATTATTATTATTATTCTAATATAAATAAACAAACATCTACATTTGAAGATTTAGAGTGTTCTTAGATAATTAGAAATTAAATTTTGTTATACATTTTGAATGAAGTTTTAATGTGGCTACCTATTTGTTTAAAGTGAACAGATGAAGATGCTGGCGGTATCGCGTAATCATTCACAGAATACCGCTTTAACTGGTCGATAGATCCTTAATTCCAAGTAATTATTATTTTATTGTTCCTAAAACGAATAAAAAAAATATGCGATGGCCGGGAATCGAACCCGGATCAACTGCTTGGAAGGCAACTATGCTGACCATTACACCACCAACGCTTGAGGAATGAGTACTCACTTTACAAATGACTATGACGAGTGATATTATTGCTTGATTAATTTCATTAAACAAATGATTATAAGACAAAACAATTGATTAGAAACAGTTGGATCAACAAAAGCGAATCAAATCAAACTGCTCACTTGTTTGAACTCGATCAACCCGATCGGTAAAGACGGCGATAGCAGCACGGGCGTCGGTGGTGTAATGGTCAGCATAGTTGCCTTCCAAGCAGTTGATCCGGGTTCGATTCCCGGCCGACGCATATATTTTTTAATTCTTTTTAAAGTATAGAAAAACCATGTGTAGATCATCTTCCAAAGCAAAATGTGATATAATTTTGATATAAGATTTAGTGACGTTTCCTTGGTAATCTTCTCACAATATTTAAGACTGTATTTCTGACAATTCTGACTAGATAGGGACATCCATTCACCTGTCCGGCGACTTAGCGCTCTCGCGGCAGACATGTAGCTAGCTCGGGAATACTCTCTACTCTCTGTGGCGCAGCGGGCGAAGGTCAGCCTGCCATGCAGGAGGGAGCGGGTTCGATTCCCGCCGACAAATGTTTGTACGATCTGCAGATTATGTGTTCTCTGTATTATGGGTATTTTGTTTAGTTAAAAATATCCCCAAACTAAGTAGATCTTGTGTTACCTATTGGTACTAAATATTGATGATAGAATAGGTACATCCAAATACAAGTAGGTTGGGGCTAGATGCTGCGTGTAAAGCATT
Organism: Eupithecia subumbrata; assembly: GCA_949316285.1. Classification (NCBI taxonomy): domain Eukaryota; kingdom Metazoa; phylum Arthropoda; class Insecta; order Lepidoptera; family Geometridae; genus Eupithecia; species Eupithecia subumbrata. Next base: position 17,452,049 of record OX438627.1, on the reverse strand, counting down.
ATGAATGTGTTGTTCTGTTCCACGCGGTGCCCACATCGTGTTCCACGCGGTACCCACATCGTGTTCCACGCGGTACCCACATCGTGTTCCACGCGGTGCCCACATCGTGTTCCACGCGGTGCCCACATCGGCATAGAATCCCGCCCGCCCAAACAAAAGCATTTATCGCGATTCCCGGGCGATTGAAAAACGAACAGGAACTGTCTAAAGGTTTTTAAAAAGAGAAATGGTTGTGAATAGCTTTTAAAGGTGCTCGAAGACAAATGGTCTCGCCGACGCTTCCGGCGCGGCGGCGGCGCGGCGGCGGCGCGGCGGCGGCGCGGCGGCGGCGCGGCGGCGTGAGCGATCGTTCGCCGAATGCTGACGTAACGGCGCGCTCGGCTCAGCGTCAGCCATTCAGACGGACACCTAAAGTGTTTGTTGATAGTGGGCCGTTTTAAACAGATTACCTTTTGTTATGCACATAATATATTGACATTCTCTTGTGTGAAGCTGGTACTGGTACTGGTAGGTACTGGTGTGATTTGGGGAGGGATTTCATGAATTTTTTTCACTTATAATTTTAGAAGAAACTGAATATACGGGATATCAAGAAGCAAGAATCAATAACTCTTAATTTCTATAAATATAATAAATAAATGTACCTTCACTTAGAAAAGGTCCAATTCTTAAAATTACACTTGCACAGAAATAAAGTATTTTTTTTTTACTTCTGTCGTTTCGGTGTGTAGATTAAAGTAAAGAAGCGACGGAGAAACCTTACCCTGTTAGTGGTTCTTTTCCGAGGTAAAGCAAAAATATATGTATAATAAAAGTAGTAATAAATAATAATGACGCAGTATAAACACGAAGGATTTCTTCATTCACTGACAGTTTTTTAAAATATATATAAATTTTTACCGTCCAAAAGTCCATCAGAAAATGGGTAATTCCACTAGCAAATTTATAGAGAAGAAACACGCAACTGTGATATATTTTGATAAGAACATTGAACGGATTTAGACTATTGTTACAGATGTACCAAAAGCTATCCATATTATATTCTCGTCTTCTTTTACCAGACGCGCAGACGGTCCGACACACCGACATCATTGTAGACGCGCAGACGGTCCGAAACACCGACATCATTGTTTAGATACTGCATTAGCTTTCTAAGCATTCTAAGCATGTTACAAACTATCAATGTAATATAACAAACCTGTCTCCAAGTTCCAATCCCTCCCCCACCAGAGCACCCACCGCCTCGCTTGCAGCCCCACTATCAGTTTCCACCTGAAGCACATCTGAACTTGGTGATTTAGGGCTCCGTGGCCGCGGGCACGGGGCCCTACCTGTTGTTCTAACTCGCAGATAATACTTGCGAATAGTTCCGCTGTGATAAACTGCTGTGAGGGGTGAGAGATCACTTGTGAGGATGCTCGAGCGGCTCGAGGTCTCGGCTTGTAGGGTTCCGTGTGTACAGATCGCCTGCGGAACTCTGTGTCTAACTAAGCCTGCGCCGTCCGTCAAACTTTATGTATAGAATTGAAATGGGTACAGCATTGATTTATGTAAAACTGGGGAGATCTTATCGGATGTGGAAGGCTCAAATTATGTGCAATTAGGTCCACCCACCTCAGTCATAGTCGAACCCGGGCGTTCATGTTACGCGTGCTTGCTACGTACGACGTACTTTAGTGTGATTTATTGACTGAAAGACTACAGCAATGCCCTCGTGTTTGTTCATTATAATCGAGTGTTTGCGTGTAGTTTTAACACAGATCAGTCGTTGAGTAAGCGCTGGAAGAGCGTACCATATCTACAGATTTTACTAAGATCTATGGTGTAGTAGCGAGTCCAATTTTTCGTAGGGTGTTACAACGAAGTATACAGGGTCGGCAAAATTGAACAAACTTCATCGCAGCTGTAAGGAATTCAATAAAAGGCACCTAGATCTATGTCTTTAATTTATTGTTTTATTTTGTAGAAAAACAACTGTTGGCCTAGCCATTTAGCTAAGCGCGGTTTTGTAAACCGCTTAGCCGTTCTATAATCAGGCCGATTCAAACATTCAGCGGTGACACGTACACAACATCATAACACTTCAACAGCCTTTCACAACCAGTCCACTGCTGGACAGAGGCCTCCCCTGATTAGCGCCTTATCATCTTGTCATTAGGGGGTAAAATCCTGTAAAAACCCTTAATTAGTTTTGTGTCGTGAAGGTAATACCTCCGTTTCTTTCGGACCCTTCCGTAAACTCGTTAACGGCTTACATTTTTTACGGAACTGTTTGAGGTTCGTTAATTAAAAACCTGTCTGCCGAATGGTTCTCCATTTTTCCCGACTTATTTACTTTTACGAGAGCTTTGGTTTTAGAACTATAATAGATTAGTTTACCTTTTAGGCTCTGGTCTAAAAGGTCCAAGGAATATTGAGTGAGATGAGATAAAAATATGACAATTATGTTTCCCCGTTAATATTCAGTGTCATATTTCATTGCAACTTAAAATATAAACACACAATAAAATAACAAAATAACACTTAAAATTCACTTCCTCGCTGAATAATAAACAAACGCTAAGAAAGCTCCCGCGAGTGTAATGTACACTGCAGTGCATATAAACTGCACGCAGCGGCACGAACACCTGAGTTACTGCGACCCTGTTTATTGTTATGGCTCAGCGGTGCCAGGTATGGAAAATAGTTTAGCTAGTTCCCAACTATTTCAATGAGCACACAAGCCTCACACATGTAATCCAGTTGTTTAACAACTGGATTTTCCTTTCGCCATATATGAGGTTGCGCACGTATGATATCACACCTACATATTATGTATCACTTGACACATCAAGTCCATCACAAAAGAAGAAATTGTAAAAAAATAGAAGTCGAAGTAGGAATAAAGGGTATAAGGGTAGGGGAAATCTGTAGCTGCCCTCTCCACCAAAATTAAAACAAATCAAAAACCAATATTTTATGAATTCATGAAAAAATAACCGAATCGAAACAACAAAATAAAACGTCGATAAACACTCGGCATTCCGCTGATTCCTTTTATTCCGCAGCGAGGGCGTTTAGCTCACCTGCCCTCGCATTGTTTGCGGAGATAAAAGAAAATACGACAAGAGTGAGTCGAGCCGTTGAGAGTTCTATGTGGCGATAGTCAACATTGAAACAAAATGATGAACTAATTTATTTATTCACAATGTCTTTCAATTAAATTAAATAATGCTGGACAACTCACACATCATCATCTAGCCAATATACTCTCTCTCATAATACGGGAAAAGGCTGCAGTAGGCTGAAGGCGGTAGCACTTGGATTAGAAATGAAATGACTGCCTAGATTTAAAATTATACTATTTGCAACCCGGTATCACCATAAGGTGGCAATAATATGCAATTGTTTTTATTTGTTAATGACTTTATTGACAATTACAATCAAATGATAGCAATAAATTAGAACTAGTATATATAATTGAGCTAACTGAATAAGTACTGTTGCAAACAATGTACAGGTAGCTCTACGGATCCATATCGATACCAGTCGGAAGCGTTGATTGATGATGTTGTTGAATGATTGATACCAAACATTTTGAAAACAAATACAAATACAAATTAAAGTCTCGAGCCCGGTTTTGGCTCACCTACCGAGGTGAGGAACCCTAAAGGAAAAATGGCAGCGGCCAGTCCAATCAATCGGGAAATAAGAAAAAATGATTGGATTCACCTCACGTTCGGCAAAAAATATGTGTTGCTATTTACGTGCTACTATGTGTACGGCTGTGCGCGACATGTACGAGTAGCGCGCGCGTAATTACTGCTTTGTACTCACGCGGAACACTTGCGATGGAGATTTGGTTATAATTACGGAACGAAAAAATAATACTTAGTACTTAAAAAAACACACCTACTTAAGTCTTCTTTGCTAGTAAAAGTTGGACAGATGTAGTTTATTCCTTTTTTCTGACATATGTTTATGTAATTCTGACTAAGATGCAGTAAAAGAGATTAAATACGTCTATTTGTTGATCAAAACAGTCAGGGTTTTGGATAGATCCTCTGTCCGATTGCCCGTTAGCTGCTAGTGTTATTTAGTTTATGTTTATTTAAATGAACCGCATCACCTGTAGTTTTCCATGATTTCCTAGTTTCCTTTCTTTGTGATAAACATTTAAAAGCATTATCGTTCAATCAAAATGATGTACCATAAAGTCCATATTGCCACACCATAGATATAATATTGGTCGCTTAAATTAAAAACTTTAACCTTTTTACCATCTCCGAATCCCTGCACCGCACTGAAAGTTTCTTGGCTCGCTCAGTCAGAGCCAAGTCTGCTAAATGAAACCGGACAAGTTGTTCATTAGGGTGGATCGATTTTTTTTTTTTAGATATTTCAACTTCTAATAGTGGAAAAAAGTTGCGTTTCTGGATCTTAATCTTGGTTTATTAAACACTTTCAAAATAAAATTATGTTAAGAGCTGCCGCAAAGTCCTTGAAATATTGAAAAATTTGAAAAAAAGAGCTATGTTCGGGAGCTCATGCGAATGACTAAATATATTTTTTTTTGCTTTTAGTTTGCTTTTCTATGTCGTTCATAAGTTGTATTTTAGAAAAAGACAACAAAAAAAGTTACATTTGACCTTGGTTCCCATAAAGAGGGGGGCGGAAGCTACGCTCGGGGCGAGGCGCGACGCGTGTCACAAGTATTCTTGACGGATCGACACCAGGACCAAGGTCCTACACAGGAGAAATAGGAAAGCTCCTAGAAAAATGCGAGTTGATGCCAGTTATAGTATTCCAATCGATAGAGGGCCCATTGCCAGCAACCGCCGCAGATTTAAGTACCGACCAGCTATATTTGCATAAAATTGTATTGGCTGTGACAAAGGGTATCTTTCCTGAAGACTTAGCCCATAAATCGCCAGGAAAACTACCTCACGCAAGGTGGCTTACGAGAGCTAATTAAATCTTACGACTCTACGTAGCCACTGAGTTACCTTCGCAAAACTTGATTACATTAGCTACCTTCGTGATCAAGGTTTGCCACAAAATGTGCTCCATCGTGCAAAGAGGCAGCAAGACACTTTTATGCTCAAGTATCAAGCTTTAGATATCTCCCACAGTCCCTCAAGGAGGTAGTAGATCCTGTAGTACAAAGACATTGTTACTCCGTTCACCCAGAAAACCTTTTGCTCTCGATGTTAACAGACAACCAGAAAAATGTGCGCAAATTAGCTGTACAGCGAATTTTACAGGCACGCGCGTCACCTCCCTCTGCCGTACCAAGATTGTTTGAGGTTCCAAAATTAAACTTGGATGCGACATTTTATACCGACTTGATGGACTGGCAGACGATTCAAATAACAGCACCACCGCAACTGCAGCAAATATCAGATGAGGAAATCAAGACATTTATTGAATCATCTGAGGATAGCGACGCTTTATTTTGCCGTTTGCCTAATCACACTCAGGCTGTTGAGAGGGCTGTCAAATTGACAACTGAGGTCTCCACTACCCTATGTACGGAACAGGGAAGGTTTGATCAAAGCCAAGGGTCTAGAAAAATGATGCCAAAAAAAGAGTCAAAGAAGGATTTTTAAGGATTTAATGTGGTAAAGTTTTATTAGTTTTTTTTGTTCACAAACAACTTTTTTTAGTTTTTAATTTAAAATATCATTTTAACTACATGTTTTTATCTTTTGTTTAATCCATAAAAGTCATTATTTTAACTGTAGCAGTACCTGAAATGTTGCAGTTTTTATAATTTTTTTTAAATTTTCAAAGGCAATGCGGCAGCAGAAGATGAATAGATAAAAAAATCAAAAAAATCGTGCACAACACTTATACCATAACACAACTTTTCCCCACTATTAGGTTTCGATATATGAAGAAAAATAAATTTCCATACAACCGCGATCCACCCTATTGTTCATGTCCGCTTGGACGGTTGGACGGGTCCAATTTGGACGCATCCACTCGTAGGTGTTCTATGTTTACCCATGAGGAGTATTTATCTGAGTTTTCTTCTCGAAGAATAAGTTTTCGTTCCAACGACTTCGGTGAGATTGTGCATTTGAGTTGATTGGGGTCAGGCTAAGGCGAGAGATACTCCACTTTGGGTAAATCCTTTGGAGGTCATGCGATTTTTAGTTTGTGTTTGCAATATGCATTGGTTGTGGGTTGTGCATGTTTGTAATGTAATGCAGAAACTATCTTCTGCCTGCGACCGCGAACCAGCAGTAGATACCAGCACACGTGACCCGAGAGCTGGCCAGTATCTGTCGCAGCGCATCAGCATTGCCATACAGCGGGGCAATGCAGCCAGCGTAGCGGGGACGCGGCGACTGGTATGGATCAGTTGAGCTACCTGTACATTATTTGCAATAGTCTGCAGTAAGCTCCATTGTTTCAATTGTAAATATTATATTAGTTCTAATTTGTTTCGATTATTTGATTGTAATTTTCTTTGTTAGGTACTTAAAAATATTGTAATATATCTTTTAATGGTTAATTATAATCTTTTCCTCACGTTTCAGAAAAAGTCGCAGCATCACTGAAACAGCAAACATATCCGTAAATAGTTTTTATTGTAAGATAAAAATAAAAGGCGAAGAACAATACTGACGCTAAATAGGGCTTTTAGGATCTTTGGTTAAATGTAATCTTTTATCTGATCAGTTGTAGTGCCAGTGATTACTCCTTACTGATAAACTTACCTGTATGTAGATTGTTCTTGTGACAGAGATTTAAAATATGTCGTTTTAACCAAACTAGATCAGAAATCTTTCTGCGAGATAAACAGAGATGTAACTCGAACCAGGGTTTAATTAAAATCAAGTTCTTTGAGCGGAATAGTTATCTGCGGGAGACTGCCGCTTTTTATCCAACTTACTTCAACCACGGATGATGAGTACGAGTGAAGGGAGGAATGGTAATGAAGGAACTAGGTCAGTTTTTGGTCGCTAAAACTGCTCAAAGAAGCTTGGTTTTTTTATTAGTGGTAAAGAGTGAAGGGACGCGGTTGAGTGAGGCGACGAGTTTGTCCGGTTCACTAACTCTGCTGGTGCTTTGCTTCAAATATGTGTTTCTTTTAATTTAAAGCAACGTTGAGCAGATGTTTATATGCACAGTGATATAACACTTGTAACGAGTTTGTTTAGAACTTTCTTTAAGTTTAACTTTCCTTCATCCAAGTTTAATTACGATAATAATCTATCTATACTTATAATAAAACTGTAACAGGTCCAATTCTGTACATTGAAGATATTTTAAAATTTTTTTTTGGAGGGCTTTCTATTATCGATACTGAAGCCAAAACTGCAATTTTTTTCATTCATGTCTGTCTGTCTGTCTGTCTGTCTGTCTGTCTGTCTGTTTGTTAAACGCGCATCACGCCGAAACTACTGAAGGTATTGAAATGAAACTCGGCACGATTTTAGGTCATACTACGAGGAAGGACATAGGATACTTTTTATCCCGGAATTCAGTCAGGTTTCCCTGGGAGAGGGGATGAAAGTAAAATTCTTTAACTGCTCATCACGACGGAACTACTTAAGGTATTGAAATAAAACTCGGTACGATTTTAGGTCATACCACGAGGAAGGACATAGGATACTTTTTATCCCGGAATTCAGTCAGGTTTCCCTGGGAGAGGGGATAAAAGTAAAATTTCTTCACCGCTCATCACGTTCACGCCGAAACTACTGAATGAGTTGGACTGAATTGGTACGATTTGAGTTCAAGGAAGGACATGGGATACATTTTGTCCTGGAATTCAGTAAGGTTCCCCTGGGAGAGAGGATGAAAGTAAAATTCTTTAACCGCGCATCACGACGGAACTACTTAATGAATTCGAATGCAACTCGGCGTGATTTTAGTTCGTACTATGAGGAAAGATACATTTTATCCCGGAATTCAGTAAGGTTGCCCTGGCAGTGGCGATGAAAGTTAAATTCCTTCACCGCTCATCACGCCGAAACTACATAGGTAATGAGTTGGAATGTAACTTGGCACGTTTTGAGTTCATACTACAAGAAAGGACATGGAATACATTTTATCCTGGAATTCAGTAAGGTTCCCCTGGGAGAGAGGAAAAAGTAGAATTCTTTAACCGCGCATCACGACGGGTCTACGCGTCGTCCGATTTCATGCATTCTTTTTGTTAGAAACAGAGATGCAAGATCGAATATGACTAAATCAGTAGAAAGTCGAGTAGAAAATCAGTAGATTGATGAAATAATCTGTAGATTGAAGAAAAAAATTAGTAGATAAAGGGTAGGTAAGTTCCTATCTATTTATTTTTCCAAGACGCACCCATTAGTTAGGTTCCTTCCTACTAAGGTGGTGGGTCCTGGAAAAATAAGTTAGGTTCCTGCCTTACATGATATATGGTGGTTTAGCTGGTCCAGCGAAGTTTGGTTGGAGTCTTACTCCAACCAAACTTCGTGTACAATTAAATTAATTAATTATTGTGGTCCACTTAAAGTAACTGGACCGCAGAAAAATATTTTTTATTGTGGTACACAGCCAACTGTACCTATCTACTAACGAAAAAAAATTACGGTGGTCCAGTCAAATGGATCAGGAGCCCAATTCTGCAAAACAATTGCTTCAGTATGACAATGGAATCGTCGCAGAATCATCACGTAGAATCCTTAGATTAATAAAATTCCAGATAGTGCGCGCGAGATAAATTAATATGTAGTTTCAAACTTGACGCGCGTCTCTCCATCTGCAGTCATCATAATTTCTTTCATCCAAGGTGGAATACCAAAAAGTGTCATTCTGTGACGATAGCCCTGTCATAGTGAAGCGATTAGTATAGCAGAATAGGGCCCCAGCTGTGAGTAAGTCAAACGAGTAGGACACTTCTTAACACTGACGCTGGCCGAGTCGTAGCTAAAAGTCGTGTGGATAAAGAATGGGATTGAAGATGACAATATGCTATCCCCCGTAGACCCTACACGATTTTTTGGACGGCGGCGTTTCATAATATGAGAGACTATGGTTAAATGTGAACTTAATTAGTCGGCAGGTAAGGCAATCGCGAACGAAGTCGCGGGTACAGCTAGTAATAAATAAACCTGGACACAGGCGAAAGTTTACGTCGCGCGTCGTCGTGTGGTGATATCAATTACTAGTAATACTTATTAATCAAAATGGTTTCCCTGTCTCGGCTAAACGGCTGAGTGACTGAAAGGCAAAGACATATTATTGTCTCAGGGAACGTCGTAGGCTACTGTTATCCCGGAGCGCGTGCGAAGCTGTGGACAGAAGCTAGTTTCAAATGATGGTGTAATTTTGGCAGCTCAATCGTAACAGACGAGCCGCAACTGCACACATAAGAGGGTAGAATGGTGTTTACCTGTTTCAGCCGCGGGCGAGGCGGGGGTGCGGGGCAGGCGGGGCAGGCGGGGCAGGCGGAATCGGAAACAAATCACATAGTTCACATCGTATTACTTGAGGCTGACGCTCACCTGGAAGAACAAACGCTTTTATCTAACATGTATGCTTTATAAAGATTTGAAACGCAGAACATTCAGGATACTTAATAGATTTTTAAACTGAGCTTAATAAGTTCCGAGTAGGTAGTCACACAAAATCATCATTTTCGTCATCAGGTAATTTTGAGCTTATTCCAATGAGGATCACTTAAGTTGCAGCAATTTCAATAAAACTAGTATCGACGTTATTCTTTATGATATAAGAATGATATATCTTTTTGAAATATCCAAATCGGACCATTACTTACGAAGATAGTAACTTATAAACATTACGCCGTTACTGCTGTTACTGCTGGTCCTGCTGGTAAACACAGGATTTGACGGTTAAAAAGGTGAATTAGACACAAATCGGACACTTTATTTGTTTCAAAGTCAAAATAACAAAACCAAACAAACGGCTACGGCTAACTGGCGGCGACCTAGGGAGTGACGTCACAGCGACCGCGGCGGTCAATCAGTGAACTTCACTAGTAATTTGGTCATAATTTCGTCAATTTTTGTCGTAGAACAAAAGTTTTTGCACTGTGAGTTAAGGATTTCTTAGCTCTATAAATCTGCATTCTCAACTAAAAACGTTACGGATCCTCATTATGCCGGGTCAAGTACAAAAAGGGTAGGTACCTATATAAATGGTATGGGTTGGTTTGGTAGGTTCAAGGAATGAAAGTTGTTTTTTCAAACCTTGATGACATAGGCTTGAACGACAAAGTAAAATTCAGCTGTTCTATGCCATCGCGTTTATTTCCTTAGGTCGTAAAAAAGGTGTTTTCGAAGGTCTTCTCGGTATGGGCGTTTTTGTGGTTGTGAGGTAAGTGTTAATTTATACTTAGTTTGATTTGACAGACATTTAGGTCGAGAAAGTACAATTAGCCTCTTCGGTGGAGGCGGTACCTCAGCCAAGTGTGCGCGCTCCCCTGCACCCCGCAGTCCGGTCACGTGCCAGCGGGCTGAAGGTGGAAGCGGCCAATAAAAATGTATAGAGGGATTTGTATCGGGAGTAAACTCCCGCGGACACGTCGCCAATTAGTGAATTATTGGCTCGCGCGCTGCAGTGGGCCGCTAGCTTTTTTTGCGACTTTATGTTTTGGACGTTAGGTGCAAATTCTTGCTGATTATTTGAAAATGACTTTCTGTTCTTATGGAAAATACTTAGGTACCCTCCTAATCGGAGTAACTTGTCCTTTCAGTATGGAGTATCATTCATTAGTGATGATCGGAAGTATAATTATAATGTGACCGACATGTAAATAAGCCATCGACTGCTTTGTTGTGAGATGCATCTAACAACTAATTTTATTTGAAAACCAATGGGTCTTCAACTGTTCTGTAACTTTTAGGTGAATCTATGTTTATGTTTCAGAGTATGCAGTAAAATCATCGACTTCAAAAATGCAATTCTAAAAATGTTAAATGACATGTTCCCTTGTTTCAGAACCTGGTCTCCTTGTCAATTAGAAACACACGCAGGAGGATATTCGCGGGAGCTGCAAACAGCAATAATCCCCCTCCTCCTCCCCGTGCCTCCGGGAGCCCAGATAATCTGGGCGGGATATGTCAGATTAAGTTTTAACGTTTTTGCGTTCATTAGGCGCCCACGAGGGCGGCGGGCAGGTGAGGCGGGCGGCGCACTATTTGCAGGCTTCACGGTAAGCGATTGGCTTCGTTTTGTTGCCAGAGTCCTTGCTGTAGTGATATACGTGGACTCCGTGTTAATGATGATGTTGATGATGATACAGGAAGAATTAAAAACATTTTTCTACCTAATTAAACAAAATTATTATGTTGTATGTATTGAAGTAGTTTATCAGTAATAAAAAATAATGCCTACTTATAATGGGCTAGTTTACCCCATGATAAAACTGGGTCAAAACATGATTGTTTTTCCTTGTTCCGTAATTTCCTACCTATTGTAAAATTCAAAGCATTTATCTTCTCCTTTATTATACAAAATTTTCCAAATAAATCTGAATACCTAATTCCAATCCACCTGCACTTGTGGTACTAAATATAAATAATTAATGCACCGCCGCGCCGCCTAGCGCCGTGTTGACGAAACAACTGAACAACGGGAAACAAAACAACGTAATCCTATTTATGTAAAACAATAAGAATTAATGAAGTAACGCTTATAGCCGTTGTTGAATCAGGTGGAGAATTAGAGTTTGTTTTAATTTAATAAAGATTTCAGAGAATTCGCTACCACGAGGAGAATCAACAGTGATTATTGCATGAAAAAAATAGAAGCTATTTATTATCTAATTCATAGATATCTATGATCTAATTACACAAATTTTCATTATCTGCCTAACGAAAGTTAAAAGCTTTATTTTAAAATTGCTGACACGATTCTAGCAGGCGCGTCAACTCTACCTAGTATTCAAGAAGAAGTACTATCAAGACCCACACCACAAATTAAATACGTTACTACGTCTTCGTTCTTTCCTTTCCTTTCCTTCGTCGTTCGCGCAAGTGTACAACCCTCCATTTTTGAATCTTTCTCTTTATGATACGTCATCATAGAACCTCTCACACGTCCAAACATCGAAGAAGCATGAAATATTCAGGGTGACGTGCAGGTGCCGCGACTTCTCTATGCATGGCCGCGTGTGCTTCCCACCGCACGTCCTGATTTCTTCAAGGAGGTGACTAGCGCAGAGGAGACACTTCGCAGTGTCTCCTCTGTTGTATACGTTAGCAGTATACGTTAATTTGGTACTGTGGGACTTTTACACCGTTCTTTTGACACAGATAGAAGCTGGGCTGGGCTGGGTGATTGACATTTACCTACAATACAATTATATTCCTACGTACTAAACGTACAGTTTGGTAATTTTCGAGTGTTGTATTCACGGCTTTCGTATCATCCTTCATGGTTGCTTTTGACATTTTCGCAGGGAGATATCAGTATCAGTACGTTGTTGGGTGGACGATCTGCCCTCGCTGCTCCATGACCCCGGAGCGGACAGAGCGGCCGCGGCGTACCTCACTCCATTTACATTTATATTGGCGGCGCGCGGCGTCCGAGCCGACCTCAAGGAGCAGTTGATATTCATTCTATTACAATACTTTCTGGTACCTTCTCTCATTCATTACTTTGGTTTCCATTCAACCTGCTATGAGGATGGCACCAAGCATTCCTTTTAATGTATTTGATTTGATTTTGTTCAATTGTATTGTAACTGACCCGAGGTATGTAGCAAGGTATATAAAATAGTACCTACCTACTTATCTGTTCCTAGCAGTTCCTAAATCCATGGACAGCATTGACTGCTCTATCGTTTCGTTGGAAATACATCGCAATCGATTTGCGGAGTAGCCCTGGCTACCCTCAAGACAATGCATAGGTAATGTTCCAACTTTGTGATATAAAAATCATGGAACTCCAAATTCGAATAAAGAATTCATTCGGCGCGCGGTCGGCGCAGGTGGGCCGCCATCTTTATAATTTTATATGCTTTTCAGACTTTTTAATTTGGCCAACTTTTACGAACTTTTTATTGATGGGAGAAACGGAAAGTTCTGCGTTTTTGATTATATTGAAATGAGGTTACCTTACCTACGGTTTCTCGTAGAGCGGTACATTATATCTGAAGAAAAATTATCTATTTGTAATTATAAAGGTGCTGCAGGTATTTCGTAAGATACTCATATATAACTTTATAACATATAAAAAATCCTTTAAGTATCTTAGGGTCGCATTCTTATACGGAGCAAAAGAAGGAGTTCAAGACCGAACATTCCTCGGAAGTATAAACAAAAACATGGTTTGATTCGAAGCATACCTGACTACTGAATTGCGGCATTATGAAGTGTCGAAAATCGTAGGACGTTTAAAAAAGTTTAGTCAAATAAACAAACTCATGTAAGTGCAATAACCGATTTCCCCAAGTTGATATTTACCATTTCCTGCCTCGACGCCCGGCGCGGGCGCCCACGTAAAACAGCTGATTAATCCGTACCAGTGGACCGCTGTCACCAGGTATTAGAAGACCAGCTGGAAATGGCACCGAGGTGATCAATAGCTGTCCCGCTTCAAAGCGCCGCTATTTATGCCGACTGATCACCTGCTAATCCAGAAACTATCTAGACTAATGGCTGGCATAGAGCGAACGGCTCGCGCTGAGAGGGTACAATGAACATTTTAAGTTCCCCTTAAGAGGTATGATCTCCTAGTACTTTGGAATCATCGTAGCGAACATATTCTCAGAAATAAACTAAAAGATTTTAAAGAACTTCTTGGTTAAAATGCACATTAAACGAGAAAAATATATCATAATATACACACTAGGTACCACACACCCAAAAGGTTTGCTGTAAGAAAACTCTTGTAGGGTGAAGCTCGCCTTTGTACATGTCCTTTAAATTGACAACTTTTGTATATTGTTTTATTTGTGTACAATAAAGATTTTAAGATTTTTTTTAGGTACCACCTAATTTCTCTTCTGTTTGCAGACTGATAAGAGTGTTATTTTTGGCCGTCGGTCATCAACCTGAACTCGTAATACATTGGATTAAAATCCTGCTTATAATCTGTCTTCAATCATCACCTCTCCTGGCAACAATTTATTACCTGACTTCAACCAACAAAGTCCTTCTGATTCATTATCTTTGCCTTTGGGTAGTAGGTAGGTTCCTAATTTATTTTATTCTGCAGATACCTTCTAATTAATTGTGGAAGCTCAAGACGAATGGACACCTTCGCAGCTGTTTATTTTATTGCCGGATATTAATTGCTGTTTGAAGTCCTCTTGATGTACGGTAATGTAGTGCGGACGAATTTATAAGTCAACAATTGCTTTGAGGATCCATCAAACATCGTAGTGATCATTCAAGGGACGTGTTGGCGCGGGCCCAGCTGTCATGGCATCGGGTACTCGCTAAATAATATTGAATCACTTTTAATCACAAATATTTCAACATAACAACTTAGAAACTAGGAAATGAAAGGAAAAATATGATGGTTTAATTTAAACTAGACAGAATAAATGTGGTAGAAAAATAATTTTCGGAATATAATATACAGGGTGTAACCAAAATGACGGACCAAACTTTCAGGCGGGGTGTAGATTCGAACACTGAAATCAGGAAAAAATATTTTTAAAAATCCCGCCCTTTAGTTTTCGAAAAATTAAATAAATACGGAATTTTCACTACATTAAGCAAACGATTGATGCACGTGTTTATTTGGCATTAAAAATAAGATTAAAAGGTCTACGTACCTTGTGTACACCTCTTTAGCAGATAAACATCTTTTTACGGGGGCAGCCACGACAGGGCACGTGATATCGCATCAGCACGCGCGGCGGTGGGCTGCACGTATCGTAGTTATGTAGCCAAAGCATTCCTATTTTCCCTTCGTACTTTCCGGGCTTAGGACCGTCAAAATACAAAACCACACTAAAACTTTGGGTCAAGCAAACACGCCACTGCATTGATGTCGTGGGTGGAAGACCGCGGCGGCCACCCGTTAGGGCACCGTTTAGGTGTTATGGGCTTATAAAAGAGATGAATACAGGTACGCATTTGTTTTATAATTCTTAACTTAGACACGTGCATTAGAGTCTTGCCTAATGTGGTGAAAATTTCGTACTTAAGTATTTATTTTTTGAAAACTAAACGGCGATTTTTTATTGTTTTTCCTGAATTCAGTGTTCGAATCTACAACCCGCCTGAAAGTTTGGTCCTTCATTTTTGTTACACCCTGTATAATGGAGTTCCAGAGATTACTTATTACAACAAACAAATTAAAAAAAATCTGAAATCTCGTTAGCATATAGCAATTAATACAAGTACTATAAATCTACTAACTAATCTCTATTGGTAACAGTGGTTAACAGTGATCCCTTAAGGATGAGGGTTTAAATCCGTGAGACATGATTGGTTGAAACAAAAGGCACCTCTCGATGAGGCGCTGCACCTACCTTTGTTTCATATCCTGCTACTCTCAGTTTTTTGCTCTTCTTCGGTCAGGATGATAACGTGGAGACGGCTTTTTCTAGACAAACTCAGAATCTATTATGTAGGTACATTACTTGATTCCCTTAACATTCATTGAAGGAAAATAATAATAGGCTAATTGGTAATAATAGGTTTAGATAAGTGATACAAAACGTTTGCGCGGGCAAAAGCCTATGACGAAGGTGATGATGAGTCAACAGCTAGAGTTGCAGCAACAAAGCTAGAATAACTTGTGTCTCAGGCGTAACGTTCACATTATAAGGAAGTGCAAAATAATAATGCTTGAATGACGTTCATTTTATACTGAGAGGAAACCAACAAAGCAAATAATTAAGACGACAAAGGAAACAGATCTTAATATTTATAGGTCTCTATATGCTGTGAGCAAGTGTCAAGGATGGAGGTCGATCTGGTGTATCAAATAATTCTCGCCTTGTGGTACGTCGGGATGGTGATCTCCGTGACGTGCCTCATCACACAAGTGCTGTTCTACATCCTGCTGCCTGCGAGCCGGAGGATGGACCAGAGGATCCTCACGCAGCTGACGGTCGCAAGATTCCTGAACATAGTCTTCGAGTACGGCTCGCTATACGAGAGTGACAACACGCCGCTGACCTGTGTTATCGTGATGATCTACTTCCATAGTGACGCTGCGTTGGTTTGCTGGATGTCCATATTTACAAAGAGACTTTATGATAAACTGGTGGTCGTGTTCGCGGAAGACATGAACTACCTCTGTTTATCTGTGTCGGTGTGGCTCTGCACGCTACCAGTCGGAATAATAAGCTCAGGCCTGTTGTTTGCAAGTGCACCTTTAATTTTTAAGTTTTGTTCGGTATACTGTCTCGTGAAATGTGTTATCTTAGCATTCAATTTGATAGTATTTTGCCGTATTTTCTGGGTTATTGCGACTGTGAGGGCCGACAGGAATTTGAAGAAGATGTTCAGGACCTGTGTCAATTGTTTTTTGCTGGTAAGCGTAACAAGTCTGCAAGTATTTATTCGGTTCTTCTACACCGACAATACTCCGTTTTTTGTGCCGTCTGAGTCTAACAATAAAAGAAACTCGTTCCTGATTCTGTTTGGGCTGCTCAGTTGTTATCAATTGATGGCAATAACTTTAATATTTGTATTGTTTTTGAATGCTGCTAATAAGTCTGATAAATCACTAATAGAACAAATTGTTATCAAACTTAAAAGATAAAGATTTATGTCAACTAAAGTTTTTTTTTTGTTATTATTTTGGATTTATATTCCACAAAATAAAATTTACAACCTTAAAAATTTTAAGAAATTGCGGTTTCGGAAATATTTTTATATTAATAAAGTATATTTTTTTGTGGTACCTAACCTACTCGTATTAAATAACACACTACTTTTAATTAATTGAGAATTATTTTTAGCGTCCGCCTGAGACTAACCATTAAATGTGAATGGCCTTTTTACAAGGATGATAGTAAATAATTATAATATTATCTTCATCCTGTCGGGACTTTACATTATCATTGAAGCTGTGTTGAGTTCGCATGGATGATTCACCGTGAATCATTGCTTCAGGGGGTTTCGATGTGTGGAGGGAACATAATTAACTAGGTTAGTGAGTATTTTACAGAGTTGATAGATAAAAGTTGAGGCTCATTTCAGACAAACGAAATTAAAAGGGGAGAAATTAATAAAATAGGAACTTTTTTATGTTATACAGTATGAGAATATGTTGTAATATAAAAATGATGACATAACATTCACTACAGTTTATAATATCAAGCGATGAAAAATTTTATTTTTGAAAAACATCCATGTATAAATATTTTCAACGTATTTTCATGAGAAAATGGAGTTATAAGTTAATGGTAATAAATAAGATCATAGATATATAGATTTATATTATTCTTTAAAGAATAAAAAAATCGTAATCAAAAGACGGGAATACAGCATAACCATAAGAATAACAGGAAAACTAAATAGGTAGGTAAAACCGTATGAATATGAGAAACCACAATAGACTACTCAAGATAATCCACTGAACTTTGTGTTGCGGTAGTTATTAATTATGTATTAAAATAGTAACAACATAATCTGTGAAAAACACAACCACAAAAATATGTGACATAAGTTGGTATGTAAGCAGGGGAACAACATTGGGCTCAAACAATCGTTATGCAGTGATCCATCTGTGAGG
This sequence comes from Eupithecia subumbrata, assembly GCA_949316285.1. Taxonomy (NCBI): domain Eukaryota; kingdom Metazoa; phylum Arthropoda; class Insecta; order Lepidoptera; family Geometridae; genus Eupithecia; species Eupithecia subumbrata. Next base: position 17,434,421 of record OX438627.1, on the reverse strand, counting down.
TCGTTCCAACATGGAGATCAGTTTAGTGTACAAAATAATTCACGGCATTTGGTACTTGGGCATAGCCATATCAGTGCTATGTTTGCTGATACAAGCGTTCCTGTACGTGACCCTGCCGTCCAGCAGAAAGCTGGACCAGAAGATACTAACGCAGATGACAATAGCGAGATTGCTCAGCATCATCTTCGAGTACGGATCGATCTACGAGATCGAGAACTTTGCGTTGACCTGTGTGACCGTAATGCTGCTGTTCCACAGCGACGCGGCCCTCGCCATCTGGATGTCGGTCTTCACGAAACGGCTTTACGACAAACTGGTGGTCGTTTTCGCAGATAAGATGAGCTTCGTGCGACTTTCTATCGGTGTGTGGCTGCTCACGCTCCCTATCGGCCTCATTGCTGCTGGCCTCATGCTCGTCGAGGCGAGCTACGTCTTCACCGTGTGTTCTGTGTACTGCATTGGGAAGTGCCTTGTTTTGGTCCTGAATTTGTTACTTTTCTGTCGTATTTTCCATGCCGTTATCACAGCTAAGAGCGATAAGAATATAAGGAGGACTCTAAAGACGTGTATTAACTCCTTTCTGTTGATCAGTGCCACCAGTTTGCAAGTGTTCATCAGGTTTTTCTATACTGACAACACGCCGTTCTTTGTGCCCTCTCAACACAACAATGAAAGGAACTCCTTCTTGATTGTTTTCGGTCTTCTTAGTATTTATCAGGTGTTGGCTATGACTTTGATTTTTGTTAGGTGTTTAACAGGTGCTAATAAGTCTGAACAAACCATTCTCAAACAAATTAGTGTTAGGCTTAAAAATACAACGGATGTTTGATACCTTTGTGACTCGAACTATTTTTTTTAACAAAATATACCTATTTAATATTTGAAAAGATCTCTTTGAAAGCAAAATTTATAGCTAGATAATAAAGTTAATTTCTAAATATTTGTGAATGTGTGTGAATGTGCTTATTAGGTGGTTTAGATTATAATAATAAAGGTAATGTACTTTAGTTTGTTGTTGACATAAAAAAACAATGTTTTGAACTGATCCATTGCCCGAATAATTAAAAAGTATTATTAAAACATTATATGGCGCTATGGCGCTCATTAGGGGAGGCCTATGTCCAACAGTGGACTAATATGGGCTGATGATGATGATGATGATGATTAAAACATTGACTATGATTATTTTTTCCCTACTCTTCATATTTTAGCCGTGTAGGTTTAAAAAAAGCCTTCTCCATATTATTGTCCCGATCACGTTATTAGGCATGATGGTGCCCGAACTGCGGATTTCAATAACGATCGATTCTTTTGTTAGCGCTGTTTGAGCTGGGCTCAGGGCTCAGGGCTCGGGGCGCGATATTAAAAGATTCATCTCGATCCGTCGATGGACGCCTGTATGGTGTGCTTACCTGTTTATCTCGTTTGCTGTTGCTCTGACTGCTTTTTGATAACACAATCCACTTTTGGATAATGTAGTCCTTCTCTGAGTTGTACCTACTGTGATTACAGGTGCTTTACAGACTTTTACTACTATTTTTTATTGCACTGTTTAAGTAATTAGGAGGGGACGCCTATTTCCAGTTGTGGCCTAATATGGGATTATAATAATGATGATGAAGTAATCAAAAGTAACTAAAAAATTACGTAAAAGGTATTCTTTATATGCAATTTCAATAGGTATAGGTAAAAAATCCACTAGGTGGATTTTTGATAGTTTTGACAAAAGTTCATAAAATTCGCTCTCCTGTCCATCAAAAATGCATCCTATGGCTTGTACGTATTTTGGCTTTAAAGAAAAATAAATCTGCAAATAATTTTGAACATTCTTGCAAGAATTGCGAAACATTCCGCCAACTTGAAACAAGATCCGTCAAGTAATTTGAGCGCCGGATTTTTTTTAGCTTTGCAACCAGTTTTCTTCGCTATATTTTCCATTAAAATCAAACCCGCACAAACAAACAATTTGAAAGTCGGTCCCAGTAGTCCCAGTCCCACCTACACTCGGCACCTACAAAGGAATCCATTGAGCGGAGTCAACAGGCGAGCGGACATTACTCATGTGGAGCGCTGCGCTGTATTAATGACGACCATCTTGCCTGACTTACCCCGTCCAGGGTGAGGGGTTGAGAGGTAGCCTGAAGAGAATAAATAAATGTAATATATTGTATTGTATTGTAAATAAAATAATTAATAAACAATGCTGGACAGTTGACACAGCATCATCTAGCCCCAAGCTAAGCAGAGCTTGTGTTATCGGTAGGTACATCTAGTACCGATAACACAAGTTCTGCTGACTGGTCCAGTGAAAGTCTTTTTTATATTTTTCAGTTGTTTCAAATTCAATGAAAAATCGACAGAAACTGGTTGAGCTAAAAAGTGCCATTTGAAGCACTTGTTTTGGAACTTTCAACTCGATTTCGATGAGATTTGCAAAAATGACTGTCATTTTGCCCAGACTGAGTAATGAAATGCACTCTAGAGGAGAGAAGGAAGGCCTTTGCCCAGCAGTGGGAAGCCGAACAGATAAGAATGGCGAATCGTCTACTTTATGTAAGTGGTATAGCCATCGTATGTAGGGAACGATGTTTCGCTCGGACTGCGGGCTATTCATTTAATGTGGTCAATTAGATCAAATATGAAACAGGCTGCCCTGCTCTGTGCCTTCCACCACCTTCCTAGTCCTTAAACAACGCATCTAGTTATTTTAAAGTGATAAAGTGAATGTAGGACTTTTACAACCGCTTAAAGTTCGTGCCTCACAAAAAAGGTAGCCGTTACATTCTCCAACGTATTTCCTTTCCCAATTTCACCAAAATAGAGTTGAAAGTTCCAAAACAAAGCGTTGCTAATGTTTCGGGCAGGTTGCTCGGTCCCACTCTATTCCTTACATTTTTCTTTGTCACAAAGGGATGGATTTGGAGGTAATTAATTTTCCTCGAGGATTATTGAATCCCAGACGTTTTCCTGGAAAGGGCTACAATAACACACGTTTTGGAAAAGGGCTCGGATTTACTCGACTGTTTTAGGTAGAGATAAATTGATATTTTTGTTATTTTTCTTCTGTAAAATTTGTAAAGTTTTCACATAAATCTAATAAATAACATAACATTTTAAAATAAAACATGGAAGACGTTAAAAAATCGGTTCACTCAGCATGCGCTGTAACAAAGCGTATCATGCGATAGCGCTGGTCATTTTGGTTCCTCCATGTGCGAATGGAAAATTCAGGAAACTCTTAACTTTTATTCGCCATTAGTTTGGTACCTCTTGGTCATCTTTATGTTATCATCATTAACAAAAAAAAATATTATGAAATTATAGAAAAGAATTGGAACTACGAGTAGTACTCTACAGTATCTGACTTATCAACAACGTGTCATGATAGTATTAAAGCTTTTTTGATACTTTGCTTTTGGTTACTGGACATCTCGAGTGGTCTCCGCCTCGTTCGACCCCCTCATGAAACTTTCCTCGTTTTCGGAGTAAAATCCCCGAAAAGTATCCGAACATCGATCAAGTGTATCTCGCTTACCTCACAGCGACATCTGTCGATCGCAATGCTCTTCACAATACATCATCAAGACAGATAGTGGCCGCTGAATCCCGTAATCCCGGGACCTCACCTGCGGGATTAGTCCCGGGACCTAATCTGCGGTCCCGGGCTTGATTCCGTATTAGTGGTCGGGCTAGTGGATGTTTAGTGCTTTTAAACGTTTTATGGCTTCTTTGTTTTGATAGTTAGGTAGAGTCGTTTTGTCTGAGTAAGTAAATACCGGTGAATGAGGTCTTTATTGAGGTTTGAAATTGTCATTCTAACATTACGTTACTCACTAGAGTGAAGCAGTGAATGTTCAGCATGGTACAAACAAGGATGACTGAACCCTTACAAAGCATACATTTTTGTTCAGCGTATTAATATAGACCGAAGTGCTTTGTTTGCTTGTTTGGTGATCTTGGAACTTAAAAGTTGCAACACTTGCGTGAAATTAAATCTCAGCGAGCAAGAAAAACTCAATAAAAAGTTCATTCTTAAAAACGTTAAGTATAGGCGTTTATTTTAAAAGTTTCCACACGCGCGGTGACCAGACACAAAGTTGTAAAGAATCATTCAAGCCAAGTGCGTCGCGGATCGGGTGCTTACAAAACTTCACCTGAGAACTTGAAAGTTGGGAATTTTAATGAAAAAATAATTTGAATTTGCAAAGTCCCGCGATCCCGTGAACTTGGATAACGTCATTACCTCGGCATATTTGAGGAGACGACACTTTCAAAACATTCTTAATTCTATGGAGACTATTATTTTTATTTAATGGAAATGTGGGGACTGAGAGTCAACATTGTTATTAACTTTCAACAATATGCACTTTCAAACCTACGCAAGTGTACCACCACCACCACCGTAATAAAACAACTAATGGTCGATCCGTCGCGCTCGCTACGACTGACTGCTACGCCGCAGAGGCCGTGTACATTAATGTGATAAAATGATAAGAAGTTGGGTAGAGTCTTCACTTTATCGCATTCTCCTTTCCTGTGTGAACTTTCTGATATCTGTGATGAATACTCACTATGTTTTGTTATGAAAGGATTGTGTTTTTGCTACTTATTAATATAGGTACTTTTTCTGTTAGGTAGATGTGTTATCTATCGAAAAAAACTGCAGAATGGGATAGTGTTAAAATATATCTAATAATTATATGCAATGTAAAGTAAATATTTTAAAAAAGGAGGCTTTTTTTCGACCAGCTTGTATATCGGTGGGGGTCATTGGCTCCTTACAATTAAACTCATTCCCACATCAGCGTCCCCAATCTACGGTGCAGGTGGTAATCGCGAGTATTCGCTACAAGTCCCAACTTATGACACAACCTGACAGATCACCCCGGGGCAGGAGGCGGGGGGAGGGAGCCATGGCCGGAGTGGATGGGAAAAGTTTACACCTCGTTGTTACCTCGGAAGATCATTCACAAACAATTCCGAAGAATTAAACTTTTCCATTATGCGACCTTTTCGGGGCGATGATGTAATTATTGAATGATCGACATTGTTTTCTTTTTACGTTTGTAACCACATTGTATAACCACGGGTGAATGATTGCGGCTTGACTTCTCGGAGATCAAGTGGTCTCATCGGTCCTGCAAATATCTTAAAGCATTTTTTGGTACCAACAATAGAACTCAACTAAGGTGCTCAACGTGCTAATATACACAAAACTGTCGTTTGAACTGTGATTTAGTAAGAACCATTTGAAACGGATCGAACTCTTATCCAAGCCTGTCGGTAAACCAGATCAATAAACGATTAAGAGCCCTTTCAATTACGTTTAACTAACACCTTCTGCACGTAACCGGTTAAGTCTAAAATCGTGTTTGATCCGGTTCCGTCCGTCCTGAACCGGAATAATCCGGTCCACCTGATCCGGTGCCGTCCGACTTGCGGGTTCCATCCTCTCGGAGTTTGCTAAGGGGATTTTAAGTTTGGCAGCAAGGTTTTCATTTAGGGGACATTTTGCTCAATGTTGTTTTAACAAAATAAATGCCGATGCTTTAGAAAGGATTGAAATCCAGCATTTTTATTTACTGACGACATAGATCTGAATTACTCACTTGACGATGGTCAGGTAAGAAAGCGCTGTCAAAAATAATTATAAATTTCTTTGTAAAAGCATTGCACTGGTGCTAACTTTCTTTTAACTACTAACGACCTTTACAAAATCATATGAATTTGTAGAGGTTCAAAATCTATTACTATAAAAGTGACTTCTAAATGCCTAAAACTGTGTATGGCAAGGCAAGGGAATATTCGCCTTTCATAAACTTCCCGCTCAATCTGCCGTCGATTGAGCAGGTATTGAAAAGTTTTAAAAAGCTGCAAAGCCGCGCCATAAAGCCTGGCCCGATCGTCAAACAGGTGAACTGCCAAAACGCAAACTCAGCAGTTTCCGAACCACTCGTAATCTTCTTCAAAGCCTCAAGGGGGTGCAAGGGGGTGCAAGTGGGCGGCAAAAAATCACAGAAAGGGGTGCCTTCGAATACCTGAGTAATTCATGCAAACGAATGCAAGCCAATTAATTAGGAGCAGTCGGTGCGCCGGGTTCCGCCGAGGAACAGTCGCAGCGGCGCCGACACACTGGCTCTTCATTCAGACGGTTATACGTTTCATCTCGTCGATGGACGACCAGCCAGTGGCGGTCGTGGGGAGCCGATGGGTGGAGACGGCTCAGGAGCTCTATCTGTGACATACTAATGGGGGAGACCCATGGGCTGATATCATGATGATGAAGTAGGTAGTTTTATTAGTAAAAATAATTTATTTTTACAAGTAATACTTTTGCTGGCTGCAAACCCCTGCTAATATCGACAACAGCAACCTCTTAAATACTCTTAAATGATCACTAGGATGTTTTCACACAAACAAAACAAAACAAAAAAATGGTAGATAATTGATAAAATATCACAGTTAGTGTAGAGTCGCCCTAAGTCTAGTAATTAATATTGCAATATCTCGAGTTTCTGCAATAAGATCTACAGATTAAGGTGTTTCTTAAGCTGATTTATTATCCGCATCAAATTCACGAAGAAAAATAAAATACTCGCTCAGAAGTTTCCAGAGGTCTCTATTGCAATTTAACGAGATTTGATAGGTGGGTAGTTTTCAGTTTCACCGACTTATCTGAGTAGTAAAAATCTTTTAATAAATTTCTACAGCATAAATTAATGATAATTATTATATAAAAATGTGTATATTTTTTACGACCAGTCGTGGCATTTGAAAAAAATAGCTACTCAATTAGCTTACTTAAATCATATTTGTTCTTACTCGTAACATTTATTTGGCAAACACAATGATAAACTTTTAGTATTCAGAAGTATGTGTAGAATTACATAGAGTTATGTACAGTCGAGTGCAAGTTCAGAAGTAGGTAAGAATGGTAAGATAACATTTAGTAGGTAGTACCTACCTACCTCGTCGCTTTAAAGTTTACATAATTTGTCAATATTTTTAAAATGTTAATCTCTTCTTGGCCGTATGTCAAATTATTAAGGTTAGAACTGTTTAGACATAAGGACTGTTGATTTTATTTTAACTATAAAATAAAATATTCCTTCTTAAATATGACAAGGTACGTTAGTTCGGCCAACCGTTTAAAAAGTAGTTTCACAGAGCTAGGAACTTTAGTGGCAGGTACATTCAGAATTGGCAGCATTTTTCATGGCAGATGGATGATCGAATGTCACCTCTGTGCCAGCGACAATAAGAGCGGCTATTCGTCTCCCAAATAAGAGTGAAATCGTGTGTTTAGAACAAACTGAAGTCGCGACCGACTCCATAACATTTGTCATTCTGCGTAGTGATGGCACGTATCGATAAAGTTATAATCGATTTAGACAATTAACTAAAAAGTCATTTTTGGGTAGGTTTTGTAAAATAATATCAATACCACGAAGCTGAATATTATGTTTAGGAGTATTTTTGTTTTAGAAGTAGAGCCAGTTTATAAAATTATTTGGTTTCTTATTGATCAAAAGCTTCTGTCCGCGGTGTAGCTCGCGTTTTCCGGTTTCTCCATACAAATGTCACATACTTATAAGCTGATCCAGGTCTATAACTACATTATATGCCTTTGCATAGCACGCAAAATCTTTAGGTGTTTTGGCGAAGTGGTAACAAACGTCCAGTTAAACATACGAACTTTCGCTTCTACCTACATATATTATCAGAATTATTATTCAGTGTTTGCTGCCGAAGAGAGAGAAGTCTGATGATATCGAGTAAATCAATTATGATCTCATGTATTATTAGAAAACCAAACTGGGAACCTCAAAGCAGAGTTTTCAGATTATAAATAAAATTGACTAAATTTTTATCGATATGAAGATTCACCTCTACACGTTATTCAGCGAGCGATGCAGTCTGGTGGCCGTGAATATCGATGAAATATCGAGTTACTTTAATAAGTCCCAGTCAAAAAGGATATCATGTCAAATTAAGCAGGGTCTATGCCACTTTAATTTGACGTCACAAAATCAAAGGACCATCTTTTCTTTAAAAACGCCCCAATATTAATGTTTCTTTCATAATCAGGTTTTCGTTACAAGATAAACTTCAAATAACAAACAATCCACCGTGTAGGCGCACCTCAAGCGGGGTGCTATTCCGGCCCCTGCCCCAACCTGATGGCTATCTGATAACCATCGCCATCCGTCTCCGTCGAGGATGTTTTGCTCCGGTTTACAAAATTACATTTTGTTTTTACCGGGTTGAGGTAAACGTAGATATATCTGAACAACAACACCAGCTCAACTACAGTCCACAGCCGGACCTAGGGCTCCCCTAATAAACGCCTTATTGGCTTTTATTAGGGATGATGTTAGAAAGAGGTTACATTTTATAAAGTTGGTTTGGTTTCTAATTTTTTTAATCTTTTACTACCTATCTCATATCTAGCCTACATTAATATCTCGCTACTTGCGTACTACTACTTCACCAGTCGGTCCGGATCACACTCATCACCATCACTGGTGTACAACAGCGAGCCCGTGCGGTCGTTAGGAATCATATAGAATGAAGTTATTCCACCATCACTTATTCACGTGGAGGAAACCACGGGAAGAACTTAGTTTTTAAATAACCTAGATAACAAAAAAAAACCCATTCGCTTGGTTTAGACCCGGCTCTGACCTAGGGGGCCTACTCGGAAAAGGAAAATCGAAGTTTCGTTTTCGTTGTCGTCAAAAACCGGGTTATTCCAGTTTTCCTCCTTGACAAATCCCCCTTAAGAGGAAAACTGGAATTTAAAAAACGAATTTCATTTTTCTCCCTTGACTGTTGTCGCTTTCATAAAATTAGCTATAGCATGCACGGAATCCGATAATCATTAAAATGATTTGGAATCAAATAATCAGAAACTTGGATTTCGAGTCCGGGCCCTGATCTCATGAATGATGCTAATGAACAAGCAAACCTGCCTAGCACTACTCACTTGTACTCACTCCGGAGGAAATAAAGCTCTGCAAAAGCCTAGAGCCTAGGGTACCTAGTTTTTAACCATTTGAATTCTAGTGTTTTAAGGTATGAGGGCAATCTAGAGCACTGACCCGTAACTCACCCGTAACTATACGTGTAGTTACGTCTTTAGTGTATCATTTACTTCTTTGTGTGGTTATTAATTTCAATAAGAGGAATAAGCAAATCCTATTCCCGCCTAGTGACATAAAATATGCTATTAGCATAGATTTATATCGTATGGCTATTAGTCTGCATATAGATAGACAAATAAAAATAATAATAATATTTGTAGTTTCGGTATTAAGATAGGTCCATAGAGATAGAATTCGTGTAGTTTTGGAACCCGTTCAGGTGCAAGTATTCCCCGCAAGCTCGCCACCGCGCCGTATCTCGAAGGTAATCGCCCATTTAGCGGCCAACTCAGGCGAAAAAATAGGTCTGGAGCTCACGTAAGCCATTACCTCCAAACTAAACGGTCAGTGGACCTCATTACCGGCGTCTTAGAACCCCCTGACCCCCTCGACCCCCCGTGGGGGTGGGGGGTTAAGTGACTCCGAACGGAAATAAAGGTGCAGGCGACTGGAGGTAATGTTAATTGAATTTCTGCAGACGGTTAGAGTAGGGACGGGATTGACGATGGTTCGTGTGTCGATGTTGTCGATGATAGATGTGGCTCTGTGAGTATGAATGGTGCAGCTGCATGTTCTCTCGACTCGCTCGACTAAATTATGTACATCTTATATTTTAATACACTTTTCTACAACCATATGAATGGAGTTAAAGTGTACTCATTTTACGGTCCTTATTTATAGTTGGGTATGAATCTGTGTGAATTGATCATTGAGATGGTCTTGCATTAAGGTACCTATGCAAGAAACATTCCTCCATAGTGCATGATTTTCAACAATATTGTAAACAAAACCGTGAATCATAGTGTTCTCCTCTTAGTCACCCAAACCAAAGATAACTAATTGTAGGTATATTACTTTTCCTTAATAATTAATAGTTTCTGTCCGCGGCTTCGCACGCTTTGTTTCTATGGGAATGTTTAAAGGTTATTTTCGTCCCATGGGAGCTATTTTATGGGATAAAAAGATAGTGGCCTATGTTTGATACAGGCTTAGAGCTACATATATGCAAAATTACAGCCCGATCGGTTCAGTCGGCATAAAGGGATACCTAACAAACATCCATCCAAACTTTCACATTTATAAATTAATGTGATTTATAGTTTTAATTTCCTTATCGATGAAATGGCCCGTCCCTAGCGGCCATTGGCGAATGATACGCGCAGCGGCCGCGTCGCACGCAAGATTAAACGTCACAAACGTCAAGATATTCCACGGGAAGCGGGGGAATTACCACCTGTCCACGACCACCCCTATCTCAACGCAATACAGTTTTAAATACCTCAGCAAACACTTCCTTGAAAAAAATTGGTATAGCCTTCTGTAAAATATAAGAAACCTTAGACAAAAGTTATAGAGTTCAAAATAAGTTGGTCGTTTTAGGAAACCAGTCACTTGCAGTGAACAACTGTGTTTTTATTATGTCGCAATTAATGAAATTATTTGAAATGAAACCTTTAAATTGTACTGGAGTTTTGTTTGTTTCCGTTTTCTTGGAGTAAAGTTTTCATGGAACTTTATTTTGGAGTCAGTTTCACTTTTTAACCTGTAGTTAGGTACCTACAGCTTAGCTTTTGTAGATACAGCTGATTGATCAAAATTTCAACAAAATAAATGGTCAACGACAAAAACTTGCGAGCAGGAAAAACTGTGCATTAGCGTATTGAGCTCACTAAACTAATATCATCTCATGATGTTAAAATTTCCTAACCGGACTGACATTCATGTTAAAGGCACCCCTGTCTGAATACAGAAGCACTCGTGTGATAGAGAACCACACCCACCACCCCACTACTTCATAATACATGTAGGTACCTAACTAAATATGTATTTCAGATCCAGAACAGAACCAGAAACCTCAAGAAGCTCAAAAGCACGTGCGGACGCCACCGCGTCAGGGCTTGTTGCGATTGAACACTAGGAAAAATTTAAATAGGCGTTTGAACTTCTTGTAATTGAGTAAGGGATTGCAATTTACAATCAATCAATCAATCAATCATAATCTTTATTTGCATGAATGTATGTACAAAAGTTCGTAATCTTAAAAATATCCATATACAAACTACCTATTAAGGTGTGCAAAATCTTAGTAAATACAATTATAAATGTCTCTATAAGTCAATTGAATTAAATAAGTGATGTCCAATAAAATCCAATAAAAATTAACAGAAAATTAAAATCAACAATAACAGGTCAAACATAAAATTAAAATAAACAAGTCGGATAAGTATATCAATTAGTTTTAAAATTCAAATATTCTTTTACATCATAAAAACAGTTTTCTAGCAGCCAATGTTTTAATTTGGATTTAAACATGTTTAAAGGCAAATCTTTGAAACTATTGGGTAGTTTATTGTAGATAGTAATGGCATGATAGTAGGAGTTCCGTTTGACAAGTTCTAGCCGACAGTGCGGGACGTATAATCTATTTTTGTGTCGTGTATGTCTAGTTACACTGTTGGGTCGTGATATTCTTTTGTTTAGAGTCTATGGAAATTTTAAAACAAATGACTGCCTTTAAACAGTATACCTACCTATTTAAGTATCTTTGTTCGTCTTTTATTTTTTTCTTAAACAAAATTCGTTTTAGTTGTGTTTAATTTTGCTAAAGACCGTTTTACACTTCAATAAGTACAGTGGTGAGTTAATAAATTGGTCAGTTAAGTAATAAATAGTAAGTAGCGCCCAAACTGGGTTTAGTCCAGTAGTCATAAGTTGCGGTTCCGAGAAGAAGACTGACTAGTCTACGCGACTGCGATAATAGTTGTTTTACTCGACTTCCTTCGAAACAGTTGTTTTAAACCAGAACATGGACCTTGAATTGCTTGACAAAAATTTACGTGCTATAATAAAAGAATTAGTGTGTATACTTTTACAAAATTTTAAATGAAATATTAATAAAAATTAACAAACCATGTCGAAATGCAACGGTAGTATTATTAGACCACTCCATTTTTACACTAAAAACATGAGTACGCGGCCGCTGTGTGCAAACTAATGGACTGTACTAAACTCGCCCGTCTACATGCCGGCCAGTTAAGTTAGCGGAGTGCGGGAGACGCGAGAGAGGGGGCTACTTTGCACTTGGACTAGCCGGAAAATAGGATCGCTATCTATTCAACTTAACTTTGTCAACAGCTTGCTACTTAACTCGCTTTTGCCGTTCAAACGATATTATCAGCTACACTCGTCGATGACGAAAGTTAACTCGCTATTGTACTTATTGAAGTGTAAATCGGTCTTTAGACTATATTTTATGTAGACAGTGGAAGCAGGAATATTCTTTTTTAGTTATTGAAGAGAAAAGACTTTGGTTGTAGTAACTACTTGTAGGTAAAGAAACTGCTTCTACTTGCCCACCCCAAATCCCCAAATCGCATTTCTTGATGATCAGCTTGGAATCGTTTCGCTGTAGCGACTCAAACAGTGATACGAGTTGTGCTTTACCGGAAACTACATTTTACTTTGCATGATGTAGCGTGATGGATAGGGAGGGACATCCCGCGATCTGTGCATGAGCTGTGAGCGGAAGGAGACACATTCGTCGTCTGTCGCGCAGGTTTATTGGTCAGACCTATACTGATAATAAAATTTTATGTATTACATACATAATATGGCATTCTTTTCACGGCCAGATTTATGTAATAATAATAGCATCTACAATATTCTAAACAATTTCATAGGAAATTACAATTCAATAATAGAATTAAATTAGAACAAGTATTTGCAATTGAAACAATTGAGCTAACTGCAGATTGTTGCAAACAGGTAGGGTTACAAAATCTGGACATAAATCGGTGTCCCACTGGTCCTTGAACCAGATGGACTAATTGTTCAAAATCTGCCAACATAACCCGGAGATTTTATAAATAAAACGATCTTAATTTTTACGTGGGAATTCGGTAGGTTGCTTACTATAAATATAATTTGAATATTGTAAAAAAAAACTATAAACTAACTTCGAATCCCTGTTTTCGCGGGATGATTCTATTCTCTCGATAATATACATATATTTTCACCTCGGTATTATTATCTATACAAAAGCGAAAGAATTTTCAATATCTGTCCATAATTAACGGAAAAATCGACGAACTTACAAATAAAAAGTATACAAATAGCCGACATAGAACGTCCTCATTTTTCGAAGTCGGGTATACCTATACCTCAGCCGTGTAGCTGATACCAAGGCACCCATCAAGCATCTGTGATTGCTGCGTGTATTTGTATGTAGGGCGGCGCGGGGCGGCGCGGGGCGGCGCGGGGCGGCGCGGTAAGCGGACCCGGCGCGCGGTCACCCGACACCACCTTTTACCATCCGCAAACAGCTCAGGTGTTTGTGCCGGGCCGCCGCCGGGCCGCCGCCGGGCCGCCGCCGGGGCGCGGGGGGCTGCTGATGGAACTGTTGTGCTCAAACAACAACAAAGGTATTACTTACTTTTCTTTTATTCTTTAGCTTTATTCAAGTAGCTTTTATTTGCTAGATTTGATCAGTGACTGTTAAATTTTGATTTTGCGAGGAGACGGAAAAAAATGGAATAAAGGTTTTCTAAGAGCTTATTCGTAAAAGAGCTGGCTCTTTTACGAATAAGCTCTTAGAAAACCTTCCTATTCGTAAAAGAGCCAGATCCACCTGCTCGTAGATACAAGAGATATTATGTCTGTGAGGTGTCCTTCAGACCTTTATTATTTTTGAAGGAGAAATATGACACAGGGCTCTAACTCCTCTAAATTATTCGATTCACCATAACAATGGTATATGATTAGAATGACACATTTTATCATTTTACCTGTGATGAAGAAACTACAGATGGAAGGAAGCTTCTCAAAAGTGTCAAGGTAGAAAAGAAACCATTTTGTTAATCTATCTAGTACCCATAACATAGCTCTGCTTGGCTTGGGGCTAGATGATGCTGTGTGGATCGTCCAACATTAATTATTATATTTTATCGTCTTTGTGCAAATAGCTTTAATTGAATGTATGGATGATCCTGCGACTATGCGTTTGGTTATTAGAGTTTGGCCTCTGACATTTGGAGGACCTTCACCTGGCCAATGTGAGTGTGGCATAAACAAAGAAAATTGGTACCCAGGTAATAAACTTTATGACTGAACTTCTAATGGGTATATTTATTATGATAATGATTAAGTGATAACCTGACAAAGTTAGAAAGTTTATTTGTAATGGCTTGGTATGGTATGGTATGGTAAAAGTACTCCTATTTCCGCATTCAGACTCGCAGTTGGTCCATTGTGCGTTAAATATTTTTGCTAGCATAGCCAGCCTAACTCCGTCCAGAAGCGCAGAATCTTCCTGGGATCTTCACAGGCTTCGCGGAGTGACCTCGGCAAGTTGAGGATTTCTGTTCGTTGTGCTGTTATTCCCTCGCATTCCAGGACTACGTGGGCAGCTGATTCGTCTTCGCTGAGGCACCCTCTGCAGAGAGGGCTATCCGTCGCTCCGATGGTAAATAGGTGTTTGTTTAGTGGGCAGTGTCCTGTAAGTGTTCCTACCAGGATACGCAGTTCTGTTCTGTTTAGGTTTAGTAGGCGTTTTGTCAGCCTCGGTGATGTTGATGGAAGCGCCGCTCTGGCTTGTCTGCATTCTAAAAGGCGTGTCCATCGTTCCTTATGCATCTCTCTAGTTCTGAGCCTTGTCCATGTCTGGAGTAGTGAGAATGGTAGCGGTAGGAAAGGTGCTGGACCTTCTGTGGTGGTGTCCGATCCCCTCCGTGCCAATTCATCGGCGGCGTCGTTACCTAGAGATCCGCTATGTCCCTTGATCCATTGAAGGATGATCCTGTTCTTGGTGGATATCCTCTCTAATGCCAAGTGACATTCGTACACGAGCTTGGAGTTACAGCTGTTTCCTTCCAGAGCCCTGAGTATGGCAGCACTGTCGGAGAGAATGCGCACACGTTGGTCGCTCATTTCTCTTTTCTGCACGGCTGTGGCTGCCTGTGTTATTGCTACGCATTCACATTGGAATATGGAGCTGTGTTTACCTAGTGTTATTGATATATTAATGTTGAGGTCCATTGAGTGAACCCCAGCACCTGTACCCGTATTTGTTTTAGACCCATCTGTGTAGATTCTGACTTCATGGGAGCCTGATTCATCTTTATGGTCCTCGTATAGTTGTATCTGGTAGTGTTTATCTAGTATTGGTTTACTGGGCATTTTGTCACAGGGGGCGGCTATGAGAGGTTCGTATGAAATGGCCCTGTCCATGATCTGAGCATGTGGGCTGCCTGTGACTCCCCAGAGCCCCATGTTATTCAGTCTTAGCGCCGCCATCGTCGCTTCTTGTTGTATGTACAGGTCTAATGGTACTAGATCTAGAATGATGTCTAGGGCAGCACCAGGTGTAGTTCTCATGCAGCCTGTTATCGCTGAGCATGCCATTCTTTGGAAGCGCTGTAGTTTGGCTATCACGGTGTTTAGCTCCGTTCTTGTCCACCAGACTATAGCTCCGTATGATAACGTTGGTCTTATGATAGCAGTGTAGAGCCACATGGTTATTTTTGGTGAAAGTCCCCATGTTTTCCCTAGCATTCTGCTGCATTGGTAGAGGGCAGCGGTGGCTCGCTGTAGTTTGTAGTCAAGGTGTTTGTTCCACAGCAGTTTGCTGTCTAGTATGACCCCTAGATACTTGACCTCCGTTTTTAGCTTTATCTCTGTGTTGAACAGTTTTGGGAGTTTCATGTTCCCTAGATGTCGCTTGTTAGTGAACATTATTAGTTCTGTTTTTGTAGGGTTCACTGAGAGTTCATGGTCGTTGCACCATGCTTCGATGGTTTTGAAGGCGAGTTTGATCAGGTCACATAGTGTATTCTCGAAACATCCAGTCGCCAGGATCGCGAGGTCATCCGCATATCCTACTGTGACCAGTCCGCGGCCGTTGAGCTTGCGTATGAGTTCGTCTACAACTATGTTCCATAGTAGGGGCGACAGGACGCCGCCCTGAGGACAGCCCCTAGCAACCACACCTCTTGTGGTGTTATTGATGGTTACTTGTATCGCTCTGTACTTGAGCATGTTGTTTATCCACTCAGCCAACGTCGGCGTGACACCATATCTAGTGAGTGCTCTATATATGCTGGTGAATCTGGTTTTGTCAAAAGCTCCTTCAATATCTATAAAGGCCGCCAGTGTTGGCTGTTTCGACGTCAATCCACCTCCTATTCGTGAGACTACGCTGTGCAGGGCGAATTCTGTTGATTTGCCTTTACTGTAGGCATGTTGTTGTGGATGTAGTGGGTTGTGAGAGAGTGTATTGTCTCTAATTTCTCTGTCACAAAGTCTTTCTAGTGTTTTTAGAAGAAATGATGTCAGGCTTATGGGCCTGAAAGATTTTGGTTGGGTATAATCACTTCTTCCTGGTTTTGGTATGAATACTACCTTCACTTCCCTCCATTTGCGGTATGTATTTGTTGGCGATACAACCTCTGAATATCGTAACTAGATGGTCGACTAGTATGCCACTGCACCATCTAAGCATGCCTGGAAATATCCCATCCAGTCCTGGTGATTTGAAGGGAAGGAAGCTGTTGATTGCCCAGAGAACCTTTTCGTGGTTTATCATCCTTTGGGCCATGGTCCAGTCTAGGTCGGTAGGCGTTTGCTCTGATGGTTCCTCCCATGAGCAGGTGTTTGTTACTTGGCATCCTGGAAAGTGTGTGTTCAGTAGCACTTCGCTGGTTTCTGCATCCGATTTGGTGTAGGTATTATCAGGTTTTATTAGGCATCCGAGAGTGTTTTCGGGTCCGTTTGCTAAAATATTTCTTACCCGGGTTGCCTGATTCTTGCTTTCAATGTTGGTACAGAACCTTTCCCAGCATTCTGTTTTT
The DNA here is from genome assembly GCA_949316285.1 of Eupithecia subumbrata. Classification (NCBI taxonomy): domain Eukaryota; kingdom Metazoa; phylum Arthropoda; class Insecta; order Lepidoptera; family Geometridae; genus Eupithecia; species Eupithecia subumbrata. The sequence goes on along the minus strand of OX438627.1, from coordinate 17,417,434 downwards.
CTGAGGCGAATTTTCTTTTTGTAGGTTCTTTTTGTATTGTGGTAGTTCGCCCAGTCTGCGTCTTGTCTAGTGTTAATGGCTCTGTTGAACAATTTCCTTGTTTTGTGTCGGAGTCTTTGCAGTTCCGGACCCCACCATTGTCTGTTCGTCCCAGGTTTAGGTGAGACTAGCGGGCAGGATTGTTCATAGCTGTTGGTAAGAATGTTGTAATGGCTTAGCAACAGAACTGCTGATCCAATAAAAATATTTTAAAAGATATTAGCGTAAGTATTCATTGTGTATCTGACAAATCCGTACAAGAGAGTCTCACTTACTTAGGTATACAAAGTGAGCAAACCGTAAACATCGGTGGGCCCCACGAGAGTAGCCGTACGAATTAGCTAATTAAATTCATCAATCAGATGCCGACGTTGATTGAAATGTTTGTGCGTAATCTCATCTCATCTCAAGAAAAAACCTACTCATCAATTTCCTGGTTGTAGTGACATTACAAATCAAAATGTTTCAATAGGAAAAAAATCGCGCAGTTACCTACATGAAAATTAGTTACGCGCCGCCGCCGCTGGAGGTCTATTTCAATTCTCCAGAATACGTAATTGTACATACATATATTTCGGGTCGGTTTTTTTGTGAAAATTGGTAAAATCAGCCCCTGCAGATGAACATTCGCTATGTGGGCCATGAAAGTGTTAAACACACACTGGATTAGATTTATGATATGGGAAAATGATGAAATGGTCGAGTGCGCTAAAGCATGCGTTCTGTACTAGTTCTAGAATACAAAACACGAAAAATAGACCAAGGAGTGTCATAAAGATTTCCAGGGTACAAAATATGAAAAGAGCGAGCACTAATCAGAATCAAACCGAACAAAATGCGGTTAGTGGTCGGAATAAAGTGAACGTTCAGTGTTGCAGTTCAGATGAAGGTACGGAGGGTATCGATATGTAATAAAGAGCTATTTCCGACAGAGGTAACAAAGTCTCAGGGACTGACCGCCATTTATCGCACGACCATGTGAGCAAACGTATGGACATGTTTTACATAAAGATTAGGTTTCTGTACTTTCGGAGTACTCGAGTGCTCGACCGTTTATTTTAGACACTTTTTGAAAAAAAAACGTATAGGTAACGAACGCAAACTTTTATAATATTAATGAGAAATTGTGTCGAGTGGTTGTGCACTGAAGTGCCGAGCGAACCGCAGCGAACAGCGAAAAGCAACGATACTACCCACTTGTGGTGACACTCGGGCGTTCTACAATTAAGTGGATATTCTTACCTTTATTTATCTTTCAGGTAAGTAATATAAAGCAGGTAGACGACGAAGTATAATTTGAAACGAGAAAGCTTAAAGTTCACCTCTACCTTCACCAAGGGCACGGCGTATCCACACTGCTCCATCAGGCCTCGCAGTAATTGGCGCTATCGGAGCGGGTCCACGCTGAGAGGTGACTGAAGGTGGACTATCGACCGGAGCCCGGGGCCTCGCCTCGGTCTCGTAGACACACTCTCTAAGATATTGCCACATTCTTTGAGGTGCTTTCAGAGTTAGGTGATACAATAACTTTACATAATATAAAAAAAAAAATTAGTTGCTATTAGGTATGAATGATTTAAATATACCTATACACTTTCTGTGCTGGCATATTCCGTCAAGAGAAAGAGACTAAGAGAGTGGGAGAAAGGCTTTAGGTAGATGCTTACCCTGAAAAAACGTACTAAAAATGCACAAACGTATTTTTATAACTGCAAATTGTTTCTTATTTAAAGTGTTTACATTTTCTTTTGTGTAGGTAATGATGAATCATTTTAATGTGAGTGGTGTTGGAAATACCCTTCGAAGGGAAACCACGAAGGGCTTATAATGAGAGTTTATGTACCGTGATAAAGCTATTTCTGTAATGCGGGAAGTTATTGCACTCATGTAGAGTTTGATACGAGTTTGTTGTTGTCTGTAGCAGTTGTAAACACCCTAGATCTCGGTAGGCACTCTTTCACACCAACCATGCAATGCGGTTAACCACAAAGCTTAATAAGCGCCTACATAATCAACCTTGTCGTTACTACCACCACTTATGAGTCCTCCTCAGGGTTTGTATTCGCTAAGCACTATGCAATGGAACTAAGTACCATGTTTCCAATGAAACATTATCTAATATATTTTACAAAAGGTGTTGTCAAAAGCCGAATTTGCTTCGGCTTCCGCTATCCTTAAATTTAAAATTAAAAGAAACTTCGGAAAAAAGTGGTCATTCGTATTTTCCATTCTCCATTGAACTTTCAGCCTCCGTGTTCTGGAATCCGTAACATTTACCCTGAAAGCGTGCAAATACGGCTAAAAGCCGCCGCCGGACGATTTGTGGCCAATCGACTCGCAATGAATAGTCGGAACTACTTACCTTTACTGACCGCGGAATAGAGTGCCGTGAAAAATAGGGTGCTTACCCTCCGCTGACCTTGTGGAGTGCTCGCTGGGCTGAAGGAGTCGGCTTTACGACAGCCACTTACCTACTGACTCGGTCAAAGCGAGGTAACTATTTGTAAATGGACGCAAATTGATGATTCATTTAAGGTTTTCTATGGCCATACTATAATTTTGGAAGGCAATTATCTAATACTCAAACGCACCTCACCTTTAAGCATGTCTAGAATCGCGTTTTTGACAGTTTTCCATGAAAATCTGTCAAAAATTCGTCATTGAGACAACAAAATCTGAATTGTGTTTGAGTATTTGGGACATTTTGGTGAGGCAGTGCAATGTAAGAGTTCTATAATAAATAAAGAGTAGGACTTTGAGCGTTCAACTTTGACTGTATATCTACTCCTATTGTGGCGGAGCGAGCCGAAATGTAAACACTTGTAAAAGTCTCACTTCACCGCACCGCAAGTAAACATTTCCACCATAAAATACCTGTTGTAAGAATTAACAACAGCGCACAATTTACTGGGAGCTCCCCGGGGCGCCCTGGGCCACTGGCTCTCAACTTAATAATATTTTTCACCTTGTTTCGTTTTCCAATTTTCCGCAAGTCACTCTCGTGGGTAACGGGCCGTGTTTTGATTTAGAAATGCTCGAGAAGCGCTGCTTTTAACGGTTACGACACGATATTACAAAGGTACCTTAAGTACTAGAACTGAGTTTGCGTCCGTGGTCGGATCTAGAAATCATTTGTTTTCAAAGTGTTCTAACTTGAATTCCATTTATTATGCGTTTGAAAATGCGTGCGTCCCATTGGTTTGCTCCAACACAAAGATGAGCATTCAAATATGGGCTCGTAAACTTTAGCGTGTCCAATAAAAACGATCGAAGAAGCTCTACCACATTTGAATTGACACCACCAAAATATTATGCAAAGCCCAAATACAGAACAATGCCTTTGAAATATGCAAGTGAGACAACAATCGCAAAGTGTAAAGAGTTTTGTTTTGTGACCTGAGCTGTGAGGTGTTGCGGCCGTCAGCTATTTTTATCGCTTCGAGAAAAATGATCAGCGCTTTCTCATCCTTTTATTACCTACTTTATTACATAGGAACAAGTTGAATCTTTGTAACTTGACTCTGAGCCCGCAGAAATCCAGATTAAGTTGGAAAAACTAAGTCACTGTTTACTCATTTTACTATTATAGTTACCATAACACTCGTCTTTCCCATTCTAACTCGTACCTACGGAAGAAAGAAGTCAGTCAACAGTTAATTTCTTTAAAGTTTGTACAGAGAGTCGTCTTTCATGGGAATTTATTAAAATTTCTTGCATTCTTCTTAGTTTAGTATTTCTTCTCACTTCTCATGATTTAACAGAACGGAGCCCTAAAAAAAGTGATTCGTTATCTCAAAAATCAATACGGCGTTTTCCAAAAAAGAAAAATCCCAATTTACCTTAGAAATAATAGACGGCAAGCACGGTTTATGCCACTTTAATTTGGCGGCCTCACGTAACAAAGCGCCTTATTTTTTAGTTCGTACGAACTATTATTAGACATGAAGAAAACACAAAAACGCCTCATTAGAAAGAGCTCTTTCTTTAGGTACCGGTCAGCCAGCGCGAGCTAGCCACGAGCTAGCCACGAGCTAGCCACGAGCTATCCACGAGCTAGCCCAGCCATCTCATGCCATACAAAGACATACCCGGTCGGACAGTGTGATTCAATTTGGCAAATTAGATTTTCCGTGGAGTTACCTGCATCGCCGCCCGCCCGCGAGATGTATCATACAAGTTGTGGCTGACAGGCGGGAGCTTGGGACAAGTCATGAGAACTTATCATCGTTTTGTGTTGTGTCATGAGATTTTAAATGTCAGAAATCCTTGAAAGAAAAAATAAATTAACGGGGTAGTTTTGGGGCCAGAAAACACATAAACTTACAAGATATATGTATATTTTTAAGGGCTTTCTGGACCTCGTTGTGTTGGACTAACGGTATCAAAAATCTATTGACCTAATATTCAAAAGGTGGTGCAGGAAAATATGTCCAACAGGTTTGCTTGACCCTCAGTTACAATGTCATATTAAGAAATCAATCGACTTATGACTTTGCTGTTACACAATATTATATGAAAAAAATCCCCAGAATCTGTAAATATCGTGGGTGCAAAGTTTTGACCATACACACCCGCCGCTAAATTAGATTGCCGCAAGTGGGGTCAAGCGAGACGTCGCGAAGTGGACAACGAGATATGAAATGATATCCGCCTCCCTTACCTAAGAATACACCGTGAATACAAAGACACGGGATAAAGGAACACAATGCACAAATGTCGGCGTTTCGAGGTATTCTTCGCAACCGAGAAATGCTTTTATCGAAGTTGTTTTCAGAAAAGGTATCTGTGATATCATTTTCAAGATATTACGCAGTTCGTTGCCCAAACCTAATAGTAATAAGTACATATATCCATGAAAGATGTTTTTATATAAAAACATTTTTCGTAGATGTGAACCCCTGAATTAAAAGATGATGGCAGATATAATAAGTCTGCCATTATCTTTTAATTTTAGGTTTTTACATGTACGAAGAATTTTTTTGACTTATAATAATAATTGAATTTATTTATTCAGATTTTGCAATCCATTGTGTTAGTTGGCTTATATCTAGGGGTTAGTACTTAAAATTAATTATTGATTTTGTCCTTTGGACCAACTTGTACATTATAGGACAGTCAAATTTTTCAGCAATCGCGGTTAGGATACTATTGCCACTCCCGCGGGTTCTGCTGAGTAGGGAGGCCGACTTCTTTCGCCAGATGGCATCAAAGGTGTCGGTGTGTGCCTGGGCGAACATGGCCGAAGCACTGCAGAATCGCGGTAGTCGCAACAGCAACCTAAACGCGTTGTTATATTGGACCCGCAGAGCATTGTAAGCTTTTTGGGTATAGTTGACCCACAGACTCGCTGAGTAAAATGATGTACAGTATGCTCTGAATAAGGTAACCTTCACCGCATCTGTACATCGAGCGAATCTGCGGGCCAGCATATTCGCCCTGACTGACAATGCTCTGCGTTCCCTCTCCATATCATCGTCGTCCTTTAGGTCTTCAGTCACCAAGTGTCCTAGGTATTTAAATTTGAACACTCTTCTGAGAGGCACGCCATTTAGTGTGACCGATGGAACAAATACAGGACACTTGGTGCCGGCCTTGAAGACCATGAACTCTGACTTTTTAACATTGTATGTAAGTCCATGTGACGCAGCATAGGACTCACATACAGCAAGAAGCTTTCGGAGTGCACTAATTGAGGGAGCCAGCAGCACCATGTCATCAGCATAGCTAAGGTTGTTTACACAAACCCCATTAACGTGGCATCCCACAGGCATGCTGCTGAGTCGCTCAATCAGCGCGTTCACATACAGGCAGAAGAGGGAGGGTGAGCTCAACCCCCCCTGCCGCACCCCGCACTCCTGCCCATATGCGTCCGAAAGCTTGCCTGCCCACCTCACTCGGTTCTGCTGGTTCAGGTACCAATACCTGAACAGTGATACCAGCTCGGGCGGAAGCCCCGCGTCGTTCAACTTGTCCCAGAGTATATCATACGACACCAAATCGAAAGCTTTCGAGAGGTCCAGGAAACAGGCATACACAGGTGTCTGCCTGTCCGTGTAGTACTTAACAGTGTGCTTTAAGCTAAGAATAGCTGTTTCAGTTGAAAGTCCAGCACGAAACCCAAATTGAGCATCGTTCAACCGCAATTGCTTGTTTAGATGAGAATTTAGCACACTGTCAAGTACCTTGGCCACAATCGAAGCCAACGATATGGGTCTGTAGTTCGACTTTTCCGACATATCTCCAGTCTTGTTTTTCACGACTGGTACCACCAGCGTTCGCGTCAATTCGGCAGGCAAGTAAGAATGACTTATGCATACATTATACAGCATAGCGAGTACTCGAGGGAGGTGGACACCAGCATGCTTCAGGTGCTCGATGCTGAGCCCATCGTGCCCAGGCGATTTACCTCCTGTCATTTTATTAATCGCGACTCTGACTTCTTTGGCGAGAATTATCGTTTTAATCCGCTGGGCACTCCGGTTCTCAGCATCACACCCTCGACAAGGTGGTCCTAGAGGAGACTGAACATAAAAATAATCTTTGAAAACATTCGCAATCTCTACAGGAGTGGATGCATCATTGACGCTCACTGGAGTGCCAGGCCTCACATTTAGTTTTGACGTGCATTTCCAGAAACTTTTAAAATCCGCCTTAGAATGATGTTTTGCTAGCAGGTCCATTCTGATTTGGTCTTGATGGTTTTGACACCACTTCAGCCTACTTTTAAAGGTCTTACGCGATTGAACCATATTGTCATAAATTGGGCCCGCACCAGGCTTACCGTGCCACGCCCATATGCGATATTTAGACCTAGCACTCAAGTGAGATTCACTTACATGCTTATTCCACCCTGCCACGACTTTCTTACCCTTACATCTTTTCAGTGTCGGTCTAGATTCAGTGGCAGCCTCACATAGAATATTTACAATATTTTCATATAATTTATCTATTACTTGCAAATGTAGGGAATTAAAACAGTTAAAATCACAACACTTTTGAAATTGTTCAGGAAAATCTATACTTTTTAATTTTAAGTTACATATTTTATGATAATTACTTATTTGCTCTGTTGTTCTGTCTCTTATACTTGCGCTATATTGTATTAAGTATATCAGTTATCTAGTACCAATAACACAAGCTCTGCTTAGCTTGGGGCTAGATAATGCTGTGTGAATTGTTCAGCATTATTATTATTATTATTATTATTATATAGAATCACTAACTCCATGTTCCTTACTAGTTCCTGTCCGCAGCTTCGCACGCATTGTTTCTACGGAAACGTTTAAAGGTTATTTCTATCCCATGAGAACTAATTTATGGGATAAAAGGTAACCTGTGAACGTAGCCAGGCCTAGAACTATATTTAAAATTTCAATCCGATCCGTCAATAGTTTTGGCGTGAAGAAGTAGCAAACATGCATATATATATATACAAATTTTGGCATTTATTATATTAGTGTGGTGTTGATCTTCTCCCTTTCGACAATTCCGTTACAATAAAATATCATGTCAACATCAAAACAACCACTCCAACAAAGACTTAATCCAACAACCTGTACCAACACAATAATAAACATGTCGGAATGAAGGTAAAATAATTAGAATTGGTGAAACATGGTACGTTTTTCCATTCGGGGACAGAGACGGGCTCAGGAGTGCGGTTACCGCAGTTAGAAGAACAGACGCCACGTGGGCCAGCTACAATTTATATGGAAATGAGGCGCGGGGCGGTGCGACGAGAGCTGGCAACATTAATGGCTACATTGTATGGAGTCTGAAGTTGATGTTGAAGAAGTTTCCTCCGATGGCGGCTTCGTAGACCAGGTGTTTCAGTGGATATACAGGCTGTGTCCTTCCTGTGTCTGTGAGAGCTTCCTGCGTCTGTTTTCCCGGCTGAGTACAATCTCGGAGTCTTCAAACCTCTATGAATAAGTTCCTTCTGGGAAAGTGTGCTCCATCTTAGACCACATCTTCACTTATTTAAGAGAGATGGATGCCAGACGCTTGCCCTTTTCAAATAAAAATATAATGTCTGTCCCCAGAACACAATCTCTTTGTGAATAGTAATGTTTGTTTTTCTAGAAGTAACAGTTAGACATACAGACAAAGAAACAGCGCGACAAAATGCAGTAAAGGTTACAAGAAATTAATTTGAAACTTACTAGATTTCTTCTAAAAGTTGACAACTAAATAGGTATGTCTTTTTATGTATATAAATAAGCCTTTGTCTTCTTCTTTGTTCAATTGTGTAAAGATGTTTTTTTTTAAATATCAACATTATGTACTTAGTTATTGTAAGTTAATAAGTTGTAGATGTATTCCCGTTGTCCCCATTGACGGTATCCCCATTCAATCGGGACGACGACGGATAGAAGCCCCGACGATGGTGTGTTTAGAAATAATATATTTTTTCATAGCTATTGTCCTGTTCAGTCTGGTATATGTTGAGACCGGCTGGCTGTAGGTAGGCCTATTTAATGGAAAAGTTTTTTGCGATTTCTTACTTTTTTAGTACGCCAATCGCAGTTGGTCCGGTACAAGTTTTTGATCAGTGTCTGAAACAGGATCGATTGTCATCAAAAATATTTATGTGTCAAATGACTATTTTCTTGCCAAGTGTATTTTTAATGTCTGAGTGGGGTGAAAATTTCTCTAAAAATAATGGATCGTCTCTTAAGACCAATTTCTTGTAGGTCTAGGTCTAGGTTTAGGTACACCGGTGAGGTGCCTCCTCTTACTGCTCCGTCCAAAAAATATAAAAAAAACATTAAGGCTGTTGTTTGCAAGTAATTAGAAAAATAAATACCTATAGCAACCCTGGGTGGGTTGGTATAGGTATTTATTTTTAACATCATTCTTCTTTTTTATTATTTTTTTTATTTTTTACTATTTTTTTTTTCATTATTATTCTTCAGCGGGGCTATACAGCCAGCGTCTTGGGGACGCTTCCGACTGGTATTGATAAGGATCAGTTGAGCTACCTGTAGATTATTTGCAACAGTCTGCAGTTAGCTCAATTGTTTCAATTGTAAATACTAATTATATTATAATTTTCTTTGTGAATAAAGGCTTCTGCCCTTAAAAAAATCATTCTTTAGTTCACTTCCTCTTTGCTCTGTATTCAATTTCCACTTCTTATTTCATGCTTTTTATTCGTAATCAAAATGCAGCCAATGAGTGGCCAAAATAGTATGAGTGACACACTCACTACACGGATACATGTGAATGTACCGTGCGACGCGACGTGCCGCCTGGGCGCGTGCCGCGGGCTCCGGCACCGCGCCGCTCTCTGGAGACGCATGTAATTGCATTCCGCTGAGGTGAGCGCTGCACAGCACACTCCTTACTTTTATTGCCACTGATAATCACGCCATCTACATTTATTTTATATCCATCTAAAAAGGTTTTCGGATTAGGTACATGTGGAAAAGTCAAAGGCTTCTCTTATCGTTAGACCTATTTATGCTGAGGATAGAGAAGCATTCAGCATTTATTATTTATTTATATAAAAATGCTGCCTGCTTAGAATTTAAATGATCCACGACACACACGCCCATCAGTAGCTCCGTCAGACGGCACGCCCGCCCTGCTGGTCGCACTGCCATTTGGCAGTGAATGCGTTAAGAATACTTGACCATGTGTAAAATTCTAAAGACAAAGTAAACTCTGAATTCTAAATGAATTCTTGGCCCTATCCTATGTTTTCTCCTTAGATACCTCACCTAACCCTTAAAACCTGAAGCTAAACCTGGTTGTACTCATGTGAAGTCATCAACTTAAGGATCCTACTCCTTAGGCTCGTCATCACTCAGCAGCTTGATGCCCAGCGCGTTGGAGCAGGGCCCGTGCTGCAGCCGGTCGAAGGCCTGGACTCTGAGCTGGTAGTCTGCATCCAGCTCGATGCCCTCGAAGCGAGCCGTCGTCTCAGAGATCCCCACTATTTGTTCCACTGGGTTCGTGCTTGGTATGGCGTCGAGCGACTGAAAATACCAAATTATTTAAAGAAATATAAAGACCTTTACTAACGAAGTTTATATAATCTAGTTATATAAGGTCGTTATGAGAGACAACACTCACATAAATTTACGATAATGTCACAACCAGCGATTCATGACTAGATCATAGTTTTCATAATGGACCTATAGTGTACCTGCAAGCAAGGCTTTGAATGGTGCAGTTATGACTCGCATCTCCAACGAAGCTTCGGGTTGCCGCCGTTAGGGGATGATGTTCATGACAATGATTACTTTTAAAACATTCGATATTCTCGCGGCTCCGCACGCATTTTCCCCATGATAAAATGTAGTCTATTTATTCTATGCCTAGAACTACATCCAACAGCATTTTAGCCCGATCCGTTCAGTAGTTTTGTCGTGAAGAGGTAACAGACATTCAAACATTCAAACTTAACATCCAACTTACGCACGCAACATTAATGTGATAGTACCTACCTCCTGTGGAACGTGTTTCGTGATCCAAACGTCACCATGTTTGAACATGACCGCCATCTCACTTTTCCACATTTTACCTGAAATGTATCACAAAACACATCGTCATAAACTATGTATCACCCTTTGAAAACTAGATATTTGTGAAGGAACTAGAAGAATAGGCATTCGAACTTTAGTACACAAGCAAATTATTCGAATAATGTTTGGGTCGATTTTGGGGCTGAGGACGAATCTCGCCTGCGCCCCGCAGCGGGGGAGTGGCAATGATGTTATGTATAAACTGAGGTAGAACCTCATTGGGGAGCGGATGTCCGCTAACCTGATGGATGATGGCTGATAGCCGCTCAGGAGACAGCTCACTCCTACCTTATATCCACTGCTGGGACTTCTATCATCAAATCCCACCGGCTCCCATTCCACACTGATCCCGAAATGGGGGTCTCCAAAAGAAGTAATTTTGTTCAAGCTGGGGGCCGCAGGAGTGAAATGCTCTGCAACCCTCGCACTCTTGCACTGACACGCAGGACAGACTGACGGACAGAGACCACACGAGTGTGAGCGATCAACCTCATTCCTTGAACACATTTTATTTATTATCTTATATTATTTTCATACGTTACTGTGATGGGCAAAGGCCTGTCTTTTTCCTCCTTCGACGTGGTATTTTGCATATTTTGTCAAGACTTAATAATAAACACTAGTTTTTAGTCCTTGGCTTCGCAAGCGCTGTTGCTTTGGGATCGTTTTAAGGTTATTTACATCCCATGGGAACTGATTTATGCGATAAAAAGTAATGTTTTTATTCAAAGTCTAAATTGATTCTAGGTAACCTATGCAAAATTTCTGCCCAAAGTGTTCAGTAGTATTTTCGTAAAGAAGTAAAAAACATCCACCCATCCATCAAAACTTTCGTATTTATAATTATTATTAGTGTGATGAGATTTTGTCAGATGAATGTGCAAGAACGGTATTTGGGTTTCTGACAAATGTCAAACCGGCACACGTGGACTTAATCAATTCTACCACATGCAACTAAGTCTAGTCGACGTACCTACAACAACTACCAATATAACTTACTGTTATTTACATATAACATTGTGGTAAGATTTATTCTTCGAGCTCCAGGTGAAATATAATAAATAGCTTGCGACCTTTCCGAACGAAGACAGGGATTACAATGTATGGAGATTACTCAAAAGAAAAAACATAAACTTAGCTAAGAATAGATATTATTATATTACGTTAGTTAGATAACAAAAAACACGTGTGTAGAGTAATAGTAGTTTATGCAACTGTCATTATAATGAAGGGTATTAAAACACGAGTGTGAGTTTATGAAACGAGCGCAGCGAGTTTCATAATAGTAACGAGTGTTTTAATACCCGTGTTATATGCAGTTGCATACACTACTTTATCTTCACTAATGCAATTAATCAAACAACAAGAGTAAAAGCTGACAATAGTTTATTTATAATAATTGTTCAAATTTTGGATGGTACAATTTTGAAAGTTAATGTTAATTATTGATCCAGCAGCTGTAGCGGCCGCGGGGCAAGCAGTAGAGCTCGTAGACGGAGTCGGAATATTTATAATTACTTCATTCGTCTTGTTTTCTATACTGTTCAAGATCGTATTTGAGACTTGAATTTTATTCATTAAAGACTCATCAATGTAGCTTTCAGCCACAGTAGAAGACTTCCACCCCCGTGTCGTTTCAGTGCGGTCAAATCACCACCGCTATCTATGAGAAGGGTCGCCGAGGTGCGCCGGAAGCAATGCCCCGTGTACAACGCTGGGTTAGGCAGATTCAAAAGTAGTTTCGACGAAGTTTTCACGTATAACCCAACTGTTTTCAAAAGCCAGCCTAATATCAAAATTTTATACAACTTGTATGAGGATTTTGACATAAGGCTCGCCTTGTTAATTGGTCGCGTTTTATTGATGTTATAATGAGATTTTACGATATCGATGTGGATATTATACCATCATGTGAAATTGCTTAAATTGAGTGTTTTGTTATCTGCGCTATAACAGTAGTAATTATAAGTCAAGTATTGGAATCATAAGTAGAATGTTATAACATTAGTGTAGATAAAAATAATTATGAGAACTGAATAAAAACTTAGGTTGGATAATATTGAACCAAAATAAATAGAACCAGAGAAGTTTAGAGGTCGCGAGGGTGACTTTGTCAAATAGCTTTTTAAAAATTTATGAAACACTAGCTTCTTTCCGCGGCTTCGCACGCGTATTTTCCTTTTAATGAATAGCCAATTATCTAAGTTAGGCTATGTTCTAAATGGACGCCTAATTTCATCTTGATTTGTTCAGTAGTTTTGGGCATTTGCTGTGTGCAAAATATACCTAATTCACATTTCACAAACTTTCGGCTTTATAAAATTAGTAGGAAAAGTGTAGGGTTTCTTTTTCACTTCTTCAAAAGTTCAGGATAAGAAATTTAAGTGATAAGAATCAGTAACACTTTTCTTTATGGAAATATTAATTAATTTAGTTTAAAGTTTTATTTTCCACTAGTTAATGTGTTTTATGTCTATGAAAGCGTTTAAAGGTGATTTCTATCCCATGGGAACTGATTTATGGGATAAAAAATAGCCTATGTTTGATTCCAGGATTAGAATTACCTGTGTGCAAAATTTCAGGCCGATCCATTCAGCAGTTTTGGCGTGAAGAGGTAACAAACATCCATCTTTCCATCCAAACTTTCACATTTATAATATTAGTGTGATGAGCTTATTTTGTTAGCCGAAAGAAGTATACCTACTAGGTTTTATTTTTATTTTGACTATAATTCATCACATCACACATAATATTCTAAATGCGAAAGTTTGGACAGTTAGATGCTATTGAACGTATCGGGCAGAAAATGTATATAGATGTCGTTCTAGATGTGGAATACATACGCCAGGCTGCATACATACAAACAAACATTTTATCTGGAATAACGCGAAGCCGCATTTTCGGGCAGAAGCTAATAGGTATGTACGAGTATTGATTAATAAATGTTAAAATCCTACTAATATTATAAACACAAAAGTTTGTGAATATGGATGGATGTTTGTTACTCTTTCACGTAGAAACTACTAAACGGAGCTGGCTGAAATTTGGCACAGCGATAGATTGTAGTCTGGAACAGCACATAAGCTATATTTTATCCCGGAATTCCAACGGAAACGGGAATTACGCGGGTGAAACCGCGAGACGCTGCTAGTACGTAATAATTTGAAGTGAATCCCCGTAGTGGACTCAAAAATTAGCTTGTATCTGGGAATGGGGTATAATATGAAGGTAGTTATCTGATTACTACAAATCTACATCATATATTTTTTAAATATCGATAGGGTTCCTAGGGTAGGTATGAAAACTTTGTGAGTTTGTTTGTACTGCGGTAATTTCCAGAATATATCCTTTTTAAAAAGGCTTAGGTACTTAGAATATCAGATTAGGTATCTAGAAGAGTAGAGTATAAAAAGCTTGGGACGAGTTTTGCTCCAATTCAACCTCAATCTAACGGTAGGTAAAGATTTCTTGTTCGCTTTACTTTACCTTAAGAAGATTGACGTGAACAAAAAATCAAAGTGATCACCTTATTTCCTAGTTTTACTTAGGTATGTCATTTGAATTTTGTGACGTGTCCAGGAGTCCTGTGAGGTCTCACGAAGGTCTAGAGTCTAGAAGACACTCCTCACTCTTGACACCACTAAGTACCAACATATCAAAGTAATTCGTACCTACACAGAAACATTTGATCCATCCGTAAAAAGCTCGCATATATTTAATCGTAAATCTTGTGGACCCTAATCGCCCAAATTAAACATTATTCTTGTCTGTGCGCATACCGACAGGACTTTTATTGGAATTTTTCCTCCAATCGCTCACTACGTGCCAATAAATACGAGGGGACACACCGAGCTCGCCTATTTAAATTAAACTGGGAATTATTCTTTGGGAATCGAACCAGCGCTTTTGCCCTAAAAGTTTTTAGGTGGATTGTTTAATAGGCATCTAGTTCGAATGAACCACAATATCTTTTTATTTTTAGGGTTTCGAGATCGGTTTCGAAACTCATATGGTCTCGCTTTGTCTGTCCTTTTTTCTCTCTTTAATATCTCAGCAACTACCGCAACTGTTGACTTAAAATTGTCTAATTTATGGACCAACAAATATTTTCTTAGATTATTTGTCTAGAATTTTTGCTGCCAAACTATTGACATGTTAGTGTTAGGCTTATTAGGTTTCTACGTACTGGGCTTCACTCAATAACTGTAAGCTTAGCTACAAATATTATTTTCATAGTATGACTTTAAAAAAAGCCCCATAACAAACTGTTAACGTTGCAACTACAGAAACTAAGGTAATAATTGCAAAATATTTGGACTTTTCTAGCGTCGTCGTGTCACCAGCATGACGCATTCACAGGGTTATCCTAAAAGCTAAAGGGTTAAAACCCATAAAGAGTTTAACTTAATTAGAGTTCACGGTTAACATAAGTTACGCTCTACAAAATAATAAGGCCTTTTTCTGAAAAAATACAACTTTACCTAATAGGGTTGAAACCACCCTGTTGTGTCGGGTTCTTGTTCCCACCCCACGGCATTTAGCTCCTTTACGTCAATCGGTACGAAACACACCCACACACACACACACACACACACACACACACACACAGACACCATAGACATGCAAATCGCAAAGATAGAACACGGAATCCACCGTGTTTTCTATTTACTGTTGCTTTTCTAGCGCGACTGAGTTCCTTGAAACTTTCGCGTTTATTTGAACCGAACAGTAATAAATAAAATAAAATAAAATGAGCTTTATTTTTCCTTACCAGCTAGTACAAAATAGGTAACTACCTATATATAAATCTTTATCAAAACTAAACTATAAGTATACTATTTACATTAATGGAGTAGCAGTTGTTGTCCGGTAAGGACCGCCTTTGGCGGTGAAAGCCTCCTCCAAGCTTTTCCATTCCCTCCTGTCCCTTGCTATTCTGGTCCAGGTGCTTCCCGCTTCCTCCCTGATGTCGTCACACCACCTCTTAGTTGGTCGGCCTCGTCTGCGTTTGACGTCTCGAGGAATCCACTTTGTGGCTATTTGTGTCCATCTGTCTGGGGGAAGCCGCTGTATATGGCCTGCCCATTGCCATTTAAGCTCTAGGATCTTCTGTACTACATCTTTTGCCTTGGTTTTTTTTCTGATGGTTACATTTCTGATCTTATCTTTTAGTCGTATTCCCATAAAGCTTCTCTCCATGCCTCTCTGACAGACTCCTATTCTTTCCAGCTGTGTCTTAGTCAGAGGCCAGGTTTGGCAGGCATATGTGAGGCAAGGTGCTAGGCAGATATACATTGCTTTAGATTTCAGAGAGATATGTAAATTACTCTTAAATACGTCCTTCATTCCCTAGTACTTATTCCATGTGTTTTTAATTCTTCAAACCGAACAGTAACAGACTTGAAATGAATCCTACCCAAAGAAGAACCTAGAACAAAGTCATACCGTAGTAGGTATACGATACATGCCGCCATTATTTATGAGACACATTTTTGTCAGATCTGTTGTTCAAGTTCAAAAGTTGATCATAAATTTTTATACCCTACCTTACCCAGGTAGGGTATAAAAATTTATATTGGTCAACTTTTTAGTAAAATAATAAACTGAAAGTGTTATTATGCACTTCATATTTACTCTTAATCTATTTCATCGATTTATTTGCAAAACAAAAATAAAACAGGTTCTTATTTTAATTAAAAAGACAAGAAAGAGAAACGAATTGTAAGATTTGGTTACACCTCTACGTTCTAAGAGCCAGTATCAAGATGCCCCAGCCCGCCTACAAACCAACTAGATCCCGGAATTGTCCCTTTAACACGAGCTAAAGGCGAATAACAAAATAAAATACAATACAAAAAGCGTAAAAGAGAACGTATTGATTTGCAGGAATTTTTATTAGGCGCTACCTCGCAGGAGCGATTTGCCTGCCGTTTATTGCTAGCCTTATTGGGTGCGTTCTCAACCGGCGGCCCCTGGGTCAGTTTTGTTTTCAGCCCAGATCCGGATGTTTTGTAGCTTACTATCTTAATATTAATCCGATTGTTGATATAAGAATAAATCAATACTTATTACAGAAAACATATTTTTTTAAACTTTTTTGTTAATATCTAATACAGGTTTATTCCCCCTCAGATGATGCTATACATGTGGATAAAACTAAATAAATTTTAAATGGGTTAATTAATAACTACGGCTACTTTCGTTTCAATAAACATCTAGTTCCAAGCGTTTCGGCTGGTTATAATAAAAGTTAGCGACGCTTCTCAGACAAAATAATGAACAGATTGATAGCGAGTCACATAGTGCGCGAGGCGGCAACGCTAACAGCACTGACATTATTTTAATGCATTTACCTATGAGATGATACAAAAGAGTCATCCAGTTGATTTTTCAAATTCATAATAATTCTAATAATAAAAATATAATTAATAAAATGTTATTTACTTTTCTTCACAAAGGTGCTTGACAATTTAACAAAGGATAGACTAAGCTAGGGATTTTACCAGGTAAACATTGTCAAACCCTGTTTTGTGAAGACTGGTGCCTGAAGCAGGTTTTAAGAACCTGTGTTACAGGTCACCAGGTCTTCACTCAACGGACCTATACAACAGACCTGCACCGTATATATGTAGGTATTTAAATAAATAAATAACAGTAACTGTCCCCATAATCTCTGACTGGCCTGGGGCTAGATGAAGCTGTGTGAAGCGTCCAGTGTTATTTATCATTATACAAGAAAAATATAGTTGCTTAGTAAAATTAATGTTAAGTGTTACAAACTATACAAACAGTCACAAAGCCTGACAGAATACAAGTGTGAGTGTGTGTGTGAGTGTGAGTAATGTCAGTCCTGGGCCACAAGAGACACCAAGAAAGTGAGGAGATAGAGTGTTGATATTCAAATTCGTCGATATATATTTTTTTCCGGGATTCGTTTCGATTTATTTAAATATCAAAAACCGGTTTGAGTTTTCAGTGGGGTTAGGAACGGGCTTTGTATTGTCAGTGTCGTGTGAAACGACCTTTATATTAGCGGGTGTGTGCCGTGTGTCTTCCCTCCGTGTTATTCGTTTTTTAATGTTTTTTTAAAGAGGAGTGTGTGCAATAAGTGCTAACGGTATGTTTTTATTTACTACTAGCTTCAGCCAGCAGCTTCGTAGTAGGGATTGAACTTAGTGCCAGTGTGCATTAATAGGAAACTTTTTGAATACCTAATGATTTAAAAGTTATCGATTGTAGTTGTTTTCGGTAGTAGGTACTTACAGAAGATACGGAGGTACTAGGGAGGTACCTGTATCTACCTACCAACATTTCGGGGCGAAGTCTTTTTTTAAATAAATTATTTATTACTCTCTCACAAAACAATAAGAGCGATATTCAATAATGTAAATTTTTTGAAAAAACTAAAAAACGACTTCAAATGCCATTGAAAGTTAAGTTTACAGGATAGGGACTGAGAGACTATAATGTTAACCTGCTTTGAGAGAGACCGGAGCCTGAAAAGGGTTAAGAATTATTTATTCGCAGAATTATTGAGTCGCACTCGCACTTGACGGATCTTGTTTCTGACTGGATAGGAACAAATAAACTGTTCACTGAAATAGATGTAGAATCTTTACCTATACTAAGACGCAAATAAATTTATTAGATGTGTTAGCAACTTTGAGCGAATCAGTAGGGATAGTTTCAGAATTTATAATTAATTTAATATTTTATTTGTCTTATCTTTTATGGTAAGTTTTTCTCTAATACTTTGTCATGTTTGGTTTCATTGAAAACCAAAAAAAATCAATAAAAAGTTAACACAATCGTAAGAGTAAACGTAATAGAAAACAAATGTATTGTATCGGAACGAAGCTGGCAAATGACGGAGGCAGCCGAATGATGGAGGTGCAAAAACAAAATGTCGGCAGTCAGACAAATCGGACGGCGCAATGGATGGGCTTGCATGTTTCGAATAGGGCCGCTACTGTCGATGGATTGGTTTATCGATACGAAAATCATTTCAGATAGGGATATTTTCGATGTTGGATCGGTGATAATAGGAGGCTTGTTATTTAGTTTTACTTATGTTCATGACACGAGTAAATAAATAAATAAATTATGGGTTCATCGATATTCGGTTATCTATGAAATGAGCTCCAGTAATGCCAATCAGATAAAATACCGTACTTGTGCGGTACTTTATCTGATCGGCAAAATACGTGGCGTAAGCAAATATTTGATCGAGAAAGAATCGAAATCCAATTTGAATTCGATCCAACTAGAGTATTTGTATTTTGTATTTGTATTTATTTCCATCGTAGGTACACTTGTTGTTACACTTGATTTCGTTAGGTACATTCTATATTTTATTCTTAAACAATAACACACATGTATTTCGCTGTAGGAAACACCATAAGGTACAAAGAAAAAAAAAATCAGACAGACATGACTGAGAGAAAAAAAAAAAATTAAAATTAAAAATTAAGAATAATTGATTATGATCAAATAAATAATTAATTAAAGGGCATGTCAAGGTATGCTGCTGTATAAGGGCATTGTCAAACTATACTAAAAATAATGTACAATATTACAAACATAATATACTAAGAAAATAAAAATGATACAATGTCAGAAATTAAATAATTTACATTAAATTCACATTTAAATAAAGCTGCTGTATAAGGGCATTGTCAAAGTAAGCTAAAACATATATAAAATAATGTAATAAGAATAATTAAACAATGTCAGAATATTAATCAATTTAAATATTTGCTGCTGTAAAGGGGCATTGTCTAATCAAAATAATAATGTCAATAGGTATAAAATGCATGTCAATTTAGATTGTACCTATAAAATTACTACTTTATGGATGTAAACATTGTAAACAAACAAACAACATACCGGCAACTACATCAGCTGTTTCTCGTCCAAAGCCTCAGAAAGACTGTAGTAGCTGTTTTTCACAAGTAAGTCTTTAAGTTTTTTCCGAAATATATTAAGGTTTAATTCTTTATAATCGTCACTAAGTTTGTTAAACATTTTTATGCCGACACACAAATAACTTTTAGAGACTTTGGCTAATCTGCAGGTCGGATGTTTAATGTTGCCACCATGGCGCGTATGATAACTATGTGTTGCCGACAGGGTCGGCAAACTTTCCCTATTTTTTTTTACATATATAAGGCACTGCAGTACATATTCTCCGGTGAAAGTTAAAATACCTAAATCTGAAAAGAGATTGCGACACGAATCTCTTGGTTTAAAACCTAAAATTGACCTGACTGCTCGTTTTTGGAGCCGGAAAATTCTTGCCACGGCAGATGCATTACCCCAAACCAGTATTCCGTAAGTCATGAGGCTATGAAAATAGGCAAAATATACCGCCCTGGCAGCATCCGTCCCACAAAGTTCTCGTACTTTTTTGATAGCATAACAGGCAGAACTCAATCTACCCGCCAGACAGTCAATATGACCTTTCCATGTTAATTTAGAATCTACTTCGATGCCCAGAAATTTGATTTTATTTGTGACTTTAATTCCAATATTATTACTCACATCAGTGATCACATTTGTATCTATAATGTTTGTAGCTAATGAAAAATTTGTCAAATTAGTTTTAGAAGTGTTTAGCAGAAGATTGTTACACTCAAACCACTTAGTAACTTTTGCAATAACATTGATTATTTTAGATTCAATGTCAATTTTTTTATTACAATTAATTAAGATGGAAATGTCATCAGCAAACATGTAAATGTCAATATTATCTTCAATGGTGCATGCACTTATGTCATTTATATAAATTAAAAATAATAGTGGTCCCAAAATAGATCCTTGTGGAACACCAATACGGATATCTTCCTCTTTTGAGGTAGTCCCGTTTACATGTACCACTTGTTTACGCGATGTAAGATAAGACTGGCATAGAAGAAGATCCGTACCCGCGATACCATACCGTTCGAGCTTAGCAAGGAGGATATCGTGACTAACACAATCAAATGCCTTGGATAGGTCACAGAAAATACCATAGCTTTTCGATTTAGAATCCAAAGCACCGAGTATGCTTTTAATTATTTCCGACAGAGCATCTGTTGTTGACAGCGATTTTCGAAAACCAAATTGCATTTTGCTTAGTATTTTTTTCTCGTTCAAAAATTTTTCAAGCCTTGCAAACATAATTTTTTCGAACACTTTACTAAAAATTGGTAATAGTGATATTGGTCGATAATTCTGTGCGTCACGTTTATCCCCCTTTTTGTGGAGCGGAATGACTTTGGCTAATTTAAGTATGTCAGGAAAATTACCAGAATCTAAACAGGTATTTATTACATCTGTTAAAGGGATTGTTATTTCATCAGCAATTGACCTAATCATTTTAGACGATAAATGCCAGTAATCCGTCGAAGTTTTAGACTTCATACCTTTTATGACTTTGTTAATCTCTGTATAACTAGCCACGGTAAATACGTTACTTCTTGATAGTGATAGCTTCTGATTTGTTATAAATGAATTGACATAATTAATAGCGTGTGCTAAGTCTTGATGTATCATATTAGTAGCCTGATCAGCAACATTAACGAAAAAAGTATTAAAACAATTTGCGACCTTTATCTTGTCTTCTACTAGTTCGCCGTTAGATAGGCACAACTTGATATCTTCTGTTTCCAAATCCATTTTTTTCCCCGTGTTCTCCTTAATAATAGCCCAGGTAGTTTTTATGATGTTATTTGAGTGAAGTAATCTATCTTTAAGGGCATTTCTTTTTGCTACAATTGATACCTGCTTGAAAATTTTACTGTAGGTTCTTACATACTCTTTCAGTTTTTCATCTTTGTGAATTTGCAATTGATCGTACATGGCAAATAGTTTTTTCCGTGATATTAATATACCTTTTGTGATCCATCCTTGTGTTTTTTTTCTAATAGTTTGAATTTTTTTGTGTTCTATAGGTAGGTTAATATTTATTTGTTCCATAACTTCTTTGAATAAGCAATTGAAATTAATATAGTCTATCGGTGTTAGAATTTTGTCAAGTGATTGTTTAAGGTTATCTATTCTTTTGTCTGTTATTTTCCTACGTTTAATTATCTGATATGTATTTTTAGGTTTAACATTACTCTTTAGTTTAATAAGTTGGGCTTTGTGGTCAGATTTTATTCCGTTTACTGTTCACTGTGGTGCATCCCTAGAAGCAAGGTGATGAGCGTGCATCGCCGTCCGCTCCATTGGCGCTCCGACTTCACGGATGGCAGTCAGGTACTCGTGATCTGAATTATTGTATCGATAACCACTGTGGTGCATCCCTAGAAGCAAGGTGATGAGCGTGCATCGCCGTCCGCTCCATTGGCGCTCCGACTTGACGGATGGCAGTCAGGTACTCGTGATCTGAATTATTGTATCGATAACTACTGTGGTGCATCCCTAGAAGCAAGGTGATGAGCGTGCATCGCCGTCCGCTCCATTGGCGCTCCGACTTGACGGATAGCAGTCAGGTACTCGTGATCTGAATTATTGTATCGATAACTACTGTGGTGCATCCCTAGAAGCAAGGTGATGAGCGTGCATCGCCGTCCGCTCCATTGGCGCTCCGACTTGACGGATGGCAGTCAGGTACTCGTGATCTGAATTATTGTATCGATAACCACTGTGGTGCATCCCTAGAAGCAAGGTGATGAGCGTGCATCGCCGTCCGCTCCATTGGCGCTCCGACTTGACGGATGGCAGTCAGGTACTCGTGATCTGAATTATTCTCGATCCGATATCAATCTATTGTTCACGTTGTTTTTGAATTAATTGACTTATGCGTCTATCACCTGTCTCCCCTTTCTCTTCGAGAATAGAACGGCAAGCCAATAAGTTATTTTGGGTGACTTTATTGATCTCTTTCGTACTCAAACTGTTTCATCTAGGAGCTAGCTAGGATACATACCTCATAAGACGTGTCATGAACTGAATCGTTCCTTTGAGTAAACGGTTATCCCATTAATTTCATCCTTTAACCAAAATACGTAAATCAAACAAAGTAACATCAAAATTAACTTTGAAAATTCAAATAAAGCAATCGCAATTGTAAGGGTGTGTTTACATTGAATCGCGGAGGTACTGGTAGCGGTAGGGCGTGTTTACACGAGAGAAGGTACGGATTTGTACGTAAATCAACTCGCGATGTTTTATTAAACACTCTTGCTGGATATTCAAATTAAGTGGCGGTGCCGAAGCTTGGTTTAGTAAGGAGACAGACTTTTCTATATATTAAAATAGGTATTTTATTAAATTATTATTTGTACTAGATCAACAATTTATTTATGTCAATATCTTTATTGCCAAAGTAAATAACAATGAAATAATAGAAATAAATAAGAACTAGTATTTACAATTGAAACCATTGGCCTTACTGCAGACTGTTGCAAACAATCTACAGATGCCTAACTGAAGTTTTAGTTTTTTCAAATTAAAATCAGAATTTTGGCTAATTTACTTTGAATCTAAATTTATTTGCATAATTTTACCACGCTCTATTTTAAGTTCAATCCTTGAAATTAAAAATTAACATTTCGTTTGGTTTCCACAATGGTGTTTTTCTAACACAATAAATTTTCGTAGATTATATGTTCAAATTATTATTGAATGCTGTAGGTAGTCCATCTCCACAGCTTCCAGCCCCTCAAGATTTCCACCTCAGCGTTGTTCGTATATTTACAATAGCTTCCTGTAAATACGAACATCTCCGACTCGAGGGAACTTCTTTAATTACTGCGTGTGTACTTGCCCTTTTTCGGGTTTACGTGTACATTTGTACATTTGTACGCACTGGCGTTATTCATTCATTGGCGTTCATTTCATGTTCTTTTGATGGAAATGTAAATAGATAGGTAGGACCTATGTAGGTACTTAACTATCTACCGAAGAAATTTACTTCTACAGGGATATTGGTAATGCACTGAGACTGCGTGAAGTGCAGGTTCTGCCCAGCACGGACACATTTGTGTGAAGCTAAGTCTTAATTCTTCAATTTTCAGTAAACGCAGTGTGAGTGTACCAATAACCCTCCTTAAACCTACCGACATTATCTAGTAACCAGATTCCACAAATAAGATAGAAAAGATGTCTCTGTAAAAACTTTATCACATAATCAAAACTTATAAAACAATCAAATGATCACACAAAAGTCTAGTGAATTAAGTTTTCATTAGATAGGGATAGGGCATCCCGTAGAAATAAGTTAGACCAGTGTTATTGCTGGCCCTATTGTTTTATGTATCGTAACGTTTAATTTTCAGGAAAGTAACCTGAAAATGATGGGCTTGTTTTGTTCAATACCCAAACTTACTCAGGGCCATTAATAAGAGCGGAGCGGACTCTGCCGCGGCTAACTTCCTATCTGCTTCCGCTAACTACTAAAAGATGGTAATGAAGCGCACTCACCTTTTTGCAACCGTCTCCGTCTAGCATTCACGAGAACCGTATGCCTGTCCCTCTCTAAGCGGCTGTCACAACCACAGCGGCCGATCCAGCCGGTGACAAGAAATTAATTAGGGGAAGCCGGGAAAATAATGGTCCGCCGTGATTTTTAAATGAAATTTATTTTCTCCACTTCATTTATTTCTCGGCGACATGACACTTCGGAAATTATTAGACTTTGTCGGGATTTCGTTTCCGTAGGTAAGGCTTCATGTTTACCTTTCGGGGTGTTTTATGGCGTCTATTTGTTTTGAATTTTGCGGGGCTTTCGAGGAAATTACAGAAAATATACGGAAACATTTTTCATTTCGTGGCGTGAGATATCGTGAAGTACAATTCATGTTTTGCACATTTTATTTGTTAACTCGGCCCGCCCGCCCTTGCGCCGCACTGACAGGGCAGTGAATGCGTTAAGAGGTAGGATGCGATGGTGTACCGTGGAATTGACCTACTTTCAACAGACGCTGAAAATCTATCGTCCCTCTTACAAAACACTGATTTCCACTTATTTAAAATATTTAAACCGGAAACGAAATGAAAAGAAAGATCAAAGCCAGGTTAAAAGTTAATAAATGAATCTCTTAATGAACAAAACGAACATCATTTATCAAAACAGTTGACTTCACTCAACTCATGTCGAGAGGTGTTCTAAAGAATTGCTGCCGTTGAACAGGATGACGGACGAACGGAAGTAAAATAACTATCTTCTGTAGCTGGATTCATAATCAATCAGAATCAGAAAAATTATTATTGTTGAAAATTTGTTTCGGAAAGTTTTGTTTAATCCAGCGTTTTTGTGGGTCACTGTGCCTACTTCTGCAATTATAATTGGTTAGGTAGGAGACTCAATATCATTTGATATGGACATGGCTTCCATTAGCGACACGAGTAATTGCTGTAATTATCTGTACCGTGTAGTTTCATGTAATTATCTGTACCGTGTAGTTTCATGCCCATGCGCGACACTTGCTATTGGAGGGTATAATCGATCTGATTATATCATTGGAGTTTATTTTGTGATTTAATTTGTTTTATCTAGACTAAACTTTTTGTTAGACTTCACTTGTTCAAAATTTTAAAAGCTATCTAACGTTTTTGTTTCACTAACAAAAGTTATTGAGATTTGAGTCTGTTCTACTAACACGATGGGATAACGAGTTCGTTCTCTATGTGATATCCATTCTTGTTTTCACTTTTTATGACCAAAAATATACTTTTTGCATCCATAAACAAGTTTTATTAACTAGAAAATCCCAAAAAAATATTCTACATACAGTCAGCCACAGTTTATTTGAACGATTAGTTCGGATTTATGTTAGCCTTTGTTTCGCGTGAGAGATCTAATTCTGATAGGGGTCACATGTTGTAGGGAAGTTACACTTTATTGTACCAATCAATGTTTTCCAAATAAATTGTTCTGACAGATCAATTTGTAACTTGACATCAAATGAAACGGTACCGCTGTAAGCAGACAAATAATACTACTGCGTCTGCTAGTCAACGTTGTACACCAAATTCGCAATAGGGTTTTCCCCGCACGGGTTAAAGTTTTACAAAAATTTTCCGCTATTTTGCAGGCGCAATTCAAAAGAGTTTTTGCAGCTACTTTACCATAAGGAGTAGGTAGCTTGTAATTATCATAAAATGAAAGGTTGAAATTGACTAAGATCCATACTATCATGTCACATATGAGCGACGGACGGCATACGGTGATGAATACTTTTTTTTTTTTTTTTTGGAGGGGGGAAATGCCCTCGCACTTCCCTTCCGCCATGGGCTTATTCCTTATTTTCTTGAATTTTCAGCTCATACTGCTCCGTTGGGGCCAAGGCCAATTTCATCCTTCCAGGGTGCTTTAACCTATATCTTGAAAAATGTTCGGACCCTCATACCAATCTCAGATCATCCACGAGGACCTCAGCAGACCTCGTCCTCACTGGTACCGTGAACCGAAGAAACCAGGTCTCTACCAGGTCCTGAAGATAAAAGGAAGGAAGTATTTGAAGCTGTTTTTGGAGACGTCTTCTATCCATGGTCTGAATCACCTCGTGACTTATGGAAGGCATCCATGTGAAATGCAAGTACCTACGTTTATTGCCGTCATATTCTGTCACCAGCTTTCTATTTTTACAAGCTTTGCCAATTTTGCAATTGAATTTTAGACCAGTTATCCCTCAGCCGATTGAGCTTCAATTCGATCTGCTTATTACATAAGTTTGGAGACAATGCAATATCATGATGACAGAAGGTGGTCATAGGAACTTCTAAACGAGAAGACTTAACCCTGTCGAGTTTCGGTTCGTTGGATTTGTCACTTTGGTCCTAGACGAAGGGTCTTTCCACAGCCTCCTCTGGCTGAGTATCGTCGGCCTCTCCGTGTTTGGGTCGGTGTACCTGTCGTCGACCACCTGGCTGCGCTACCAGTACTCTCCCACCGTGGTCTCCATGGACCGGGACATGTACGCCTGGAACACCACCTTCCCTTGCGTCACCATCTGTCCTGACCGCGCGCTCGATGTTAAAAAGGTCGAGGATTATGTCAAGTAAGATTCTGAGACGAAACTTTCAAGAGAGTGAGCATGTTAGTGCTTTGAATAAGAATATGACCACCCACCCTCAGCTCATAGTTTTTCTATTGGTACAATTAGACGCAGGCTGCCAAATTAGTCGTGTGTCATGACTCGCACCATCAAAAGGTGCCTGAATATGAAAATCACATCTGAATATGTATTTTGTAAATCCGCGTGCCGCCGGTTTAGAATAAACACAAATGTTTCCACACGTATCTAGAGAGGCGACTAAGGGAATTCCACCGAGAGGTGTCAGCAGATCAAACTGCGATCGCCAACTTTCATGCCCAGTGAAGGCATTATTGCATAACCTCTAATGATAAGAGCCCATAAGACTTCTGACTGGTTAGTGTCACAATAATGTTCAAGGTTACCACAAATTTACATATTTTGGTAATTTTCTTTTCATCTAATAAATCACCGTGGTAATAATGTCCACCCTTCAGATAGATAGAAGTTTTTATCAAACAGTGGACACTTGGGTGGTGAAATAATGTGGATGATGGTGATGGTGACTAACAAACTCATTTCACATCAAACTTTCAGAAACTCACGCGAACCTGACAAAGAAAAACTGGAAAAGTTCATTTACGCCTTATCGAAGTCCACCTACGAGACCTTCGAGTCCATCCCGGACTACACCGGCATACGTGCCGAAGACTACTTGGGGCTGCTGCTGAACCTGACTGCCGCCTTCAGACCCTCGCTCACGATCGGAGTGACGGGAGTCATGCTGAACATTGTGCCCACCATTACGGAGATGGGGATCTGCTATGCTGTTAACTCTAGAGTGTCTGTTTATAACTCTCCTGAGTAAGTTTTTGCCAATTTTTCTATATTCAGATATTCAGTAACTGCTCATAGATAGCTCTGCTTACATGTTTTATTTGTTGTGTACAAGTAAAATATGTGAGCAGAGCTTACTTACTTTTAGGGCTAAATGATGCTGTGTTGACTGTCTATCATTATTTATAATCTATGTACAACCTTCCTCCCCTTCACCCAGTTTAGGTGGGGTCGGCAAAATAATGCTTTCTTCTTCCTCTTCTCCTACTTTTGTAAGTCTTGTTCTAATGGCGATGATATCTTTTTAAATCAACTGGATTCACTTAATTAAGTAATAGGTGTGTCTTTGTAGGTACAGAGATGCTAACCGCTGGGATGAAATAAAAACTCACAATAGAACATTGTACATTCACCCCTTGGATGGCGAGGTTTTTGCGCAAGTTATGAACATATCTACTGGATACGATGTATGAAGTCTTTAATATTATCAAAATTAATCCTTTTATCTTGAATTATAGTATTTTTTTGAACTTGAGTTCTGTGTTGTCAGGTGTACATTCATGGACCTCTAGAGTTCCCCGATATATCGACGAAGCACCAGCATTCAGCGAAGGATTACTACCTGAAGCTGTACGTCACGGCCATCACTGTCTACACAGCTCCGGAAGCTGCAAAGTTAGTGGACATTACTTAAAATAAGAACCATTATCGTTTATTTTTGTAACCTCACACAGTAAGCATAGCTAAGTCAAATTGTCTACCTACTTTATTTTATCGATCGAAATAAAGTGTATTCGGATACATACTAGCTAGTGATTTAAATCGTCATGTTTTATCTTCCACTCAGGTTGTGTTTGCCATCTTACCAATATCCACGTGTTAGCTTGGTGTTTTGGTTTTAATTCTACTGAGGAAGAAGCAGCAAATAAAAGCAATTCTATGTGTGTTCGATCCTCGGTCAAGTGACAAGCTTGTATTTACCATTCGGTGGTTCTTTTGATAGGTATTTGTCTGTCTCCCTCACACCCAGGTTGAGCATCGGCCAGCGTCGCTGTCGGTTCCCCCACGAGAACAACCTGCTGCACAACTCCATCTACTCGTACACCATGTGTCGCATGGAGTGTCGCATCAGGCTCTGTCTCAACTACTGCAACTGTATACCGCACTTCTACAGGAGAATAGGTAACTGAAACTAGTACTAATATTCAGAAAATAACGGGATGTGATTAGTTAGGGCCAATGAGTGGTGATGTAGGTAGGTATATCAGTTATCTAGTAGGTATACATAACACAAGTTCTGCTTAGTTAGGGGCTAAACGATGCTGTGTTAATTGTCCATCATTATTTATTTATTTTTATAATTAAGTACCTACCTATTAATTCTACCTGCATCAAAATTTACCTCTAAGCAATTATTTTATCTGTTCTCAGCAAAAAATCCTGAATACATTCGTCAGAGCAGAAATATTATTAGAATATCATATC
The DNA here is from genome assembly GCA_949316285.1 of Eupithecia subumbrata. Classification (NCBI taxonomy): domain Eukaryota; kingdom Metazoa; phylum Arthropoda; class Insecta; order Lepidoptera; family Geometridae; genus Eupithecia; species Eupithecia subumbrata. The sequence goes on along the minus strand of OX438627.1, from coordinate 17,388,582 downwards.
ACGCATTTTTCGTCAGAGCATTTTCAAATAATTGCTCAGAACTTTGAGAAAGGGAGTCAAATAAAAATAATGTAGTAAGTACCTGTTGTGGTATTGACAGACTTGTTTTTTTTGCAGGGGACGAAAAAATCTGTGACGTCAGAGGATTGAAATGTCTCGCCAAACATGACGGTGGGTAAAGGACAGCGCGTAGGTGCATCCAGCACCGCTGCCGCTCACAGCAGCAATATCCATTCAAAGTCGCTATCTTTAAATACATTTTACAGTGACCAAATTGCTTACCGCAAGTTTTAAACGAAATTTCTTATATCTAATGCCGTCAATTTAAAATGCATCGAAATATTACGAGCCCATATTTGATTGCAAATTTGCACATTTGTGCTGTCCCGATTTGCGACAACCTAAATCTTAATCACTATGCAGTACGCTACGTTATGCGCTATGCGGTGCCGGACTAATAATAATATGAAAAGCGTCTAGGGTGGTGTTTTGTTCCGGCAAAGTCTGCGTCAGCGGTGAAGGTCAAGCGCGCTGTGCCGCAGTACGCAGCGTACTGCGTAGCAATCAGGAGACCAAGGCTTTAGAAACAATGTCAGTATGTCACTGGACGTCTCTTACTACACATATCTTGATAATGATCGTAACTTTCTTGCAGATGAACTGTATAAGTTGCAAGACAAGGACGGAAAGAAAATCAACTGCGGATGCTATCCACTCTGTGACGACGTCAACTACGTTTTGCAATCTAATGTAAGTTTGTTGGGCAATTTGCTTACCAGTACAAAAACAACTTTCCCTGAGAGCCGGGCCCGAGTACTGAGATGTAGGCCTAGCTTGACAACCCCTACCTAACGGGGTTGGTTCGCCCCTTATGAAATAAAAGAAATATCTTGTTTCTGAATTTCAGATGCTACAAGAATGGTTCCTGGGCACGAACCTGCAGTGGGGGATGGTCACCTACCCCCGGATGAGATATAGACGAGACATCATATTCGGCTTTACCGATGTTTTGGGTAAACTGTTTTTACTATTAATCTCTCCCTACCTACTCCTTGAGACTTATTAATTAATACAAAATAAATAATGCTGGGCAATTAGCACAGCATCTTCTATCCCCAAACTAAAAGTGTTCCGACTAAACAATATCATTGTATACGAGTACATACCTACCTACTATAAAGTTCACAGTATATTATCTGGTCACATTATAAACTGAATCTGGTCTGGTGAGACAACATCACAAAAAAATGCTCTCGTTTAATGGATGAATATTTAACTAGCTTTGCCCCCGGGTTTTCAGTAGATTTGGCGAGAAGAGGTAAAAAAACATATTTCAAAATCCAAGATACCTCCAGATTTTCTCTATATACTTCTATGCAAATAGGTTATCGGGAATACCTTACTTACCACTCAAGGTCATAAGTACTAGGCACTCATAAACAACAAGGAGTTGACAACAGTTTGTCCACAGTTGCAGTGGGCGGCATGGCGGGGCTGTTCCTGGGCTGCAGCGTGCTCAGCTTCATGGAGATCGTCTACTTCCTCACGCTGCGGCTCCTCTGCTACGCTCGACGACATAAATAGATTATGAAATTGCTAGCATAACACATTTTTAGGGCGTTAGTACAGCATGTCCACCAGTGGAAGCGTGTGGTCTGATAATTATGATGATGATGAAGTAGGACATGTTAGCTATACGGTGATACATGTGTAGCTCTGTGCACATTTATCCAATACCGCTACCACACAATACAAAAATGTGCATTCAAATAGGGGCTTAAACTCGTTATCTTTAGATATTCTTCTTCCTTCCCACAAGCTTCGAACGAGTGGCTCGCGAGCTGTCCGTCATCTGATGCCGTCTATATAAACAGCTTAAGTTGAAATGTTATGAGTTAAAGTGCTTATTTGTATGCACATTTTTGAGAGCGGTGATTTCGAGGTGTGCGACCAGCTTTAGCCGAACCAGACCCGCCGGGTGCTGAAGATGTCTGTAACAAATATGCAGTCGGTGACTCGAAATGTTAAATTGCTCCAAAAAGAAGTTCAGCTGTCAAGCTATACAACTGTACAACTCTTCACTTACTGCCTTATTCAAGGTTTAATCCTCGCGTTATTCTGAGCTGTTATTATTTAGGTAAATTGTGTTAATAGACACATTGAAGTTTCCAACGTAAACATAGGGTCAAAACGACCCGCCTTCAGGTAAATTTGATTAAGGTTAGGTTAATCACCAACGACGCACATCGGGTCATATTAACACATCGTGTATTCAACCCTTAAGCACCTTGCTAATAATTAAGGTCTTTGGGACCCTTGTGAATTGTTTGCCCAATTTAGCAATATCACCGCCAATTGAGGGTTATGGATAAAACGGGTCACTTTGCTAAGTGATATTTAAATGTTCAGTAAATTGGTGATGTTGATTGTACACACAAAGGCCTTATCCTCACGTCATTAATGTCCTATTCGAAAAATCTTCAAAGACGATGTTTCTACTATATAGTTATAGTAGGAACTTTTCTCTTGAATCTGAACTCTTTGAATTTTTTTTTCCTTTACTTATAGATACTTTCAGAATAATACTATGAATATGAGCATGCGCCTAATCGCTATTACCACCGAATCAGACCAGGGCAGATATGACAGTAATCAGTTATCATAATCACAGTCATACCGAATAATTTATTTGCCGAAATATAATAATGTCCTCCTAGCCGAATTTTGACCACGGCGGCCAGTCTCATCGGAGACTAGCCAGATGCGCAGCACATATTATAGTGCACAAGTGTCTGCGCAAACACAGGTGCACTCTCTATTCCCTCACTTTCATAATCCAATGGGACGGCAGACCGACACGACCGGAGAGATATCTGGCGCAATACCTATATAATATATAATATATAGGAGAAGTCTGGCATATATTATATGCCAGACTTCTCCCAAACTATACTTACTTATTTTCCGTTAGCAAAATAAGTACACTGCATTCTGCCTCACAAGGCTTTAAACTTTTAAAGAATCCGAGAACTTCGAGCAGCAGGTTCTCAAATTCAGCAATTCTCGAAAGATTATTTGAAATGTCGACAACTAGCATAGTGTTTCTCGCATTATCGATAAAGCCGTCGTTATCGAGTTATCTCGGCCGCCAAGACGCAACAACACGTCGTCATAAAAGGCTTAATTCCAGGGATGGGTGGGGGTGGATTATTGTTTGGAGTTGGGAATGCTGAGGTTATTTAATTCTAAGACGCTACCTTAAAAGGACGAGTGGATTGTTGTCGATAAATACAGACATTTCGATGTAACGTTTCACATCTTTATTAGTATCTTATGAATAGAACCGTTTATTGTGTTGCACCAAATATGTATATTACCTGCGTAAAATTTTGAATCATAATAGGTCCATTTATTTATACGACACAAAAATCAACAAAACGACAAATTACAACTTAAACTTACACTTATATCAATTTCCTAATAATCTAAGTCGTCACCAGAAGGCAGAGGGCCCAGAATGCTGGCAGTATTGCCACGTTGAATGGAAACGAAAATTCGTTCACCGAAATAGAAGCCACAAAATATTTTGAAACATAAAAGTAATATGAAGTACATACTAACGTGCACTACCTGCTATTTACATGGTATAAACTTAAATCCATTATTGTGCTGCAATCTAAGAATACAGTTGCAATGACCATTTGTTATTATTTTGGTTAACTAACGTTAACACACATTCATCAGTGTGCTCAATATGCACATTGATGAAAAGGTAATCTCCGGCGCATAATTGGCAAATTCCATAAAAAATTATGACATACCTTAAGCGTTTCATCGACAGTATCCCATCACTACACATAACTGTATTAATCCAACACGTTAAGATTTTAATTGCGGGTATCAAGTGGCCTTTGTTCAGCCTCCGCTGTTTATCTGCACACGTGGGACTGGGGACTGGGGACGGCGCGCGCTGCACCGGGAGGCGGCGCTGGATGGATTGGGAGGAAGTTCTCATAATGAGGACATGGGAAGGTTAATACAAGTGTTTTGGGGAGCTTTTGTTTTGGATTTTGGAGGTGTATTGAATTCTTTGTCTTGCTTTTAGATTGTAATTGAGTTCAGGTAGATGTATTTACTTATTGTTGTTTATTGTAAAACTTTAAGCTCACTGGGATCTTTAGCCATAATATTTTTTCTTGCTTTTTGGATTTAGTTTGCAAGACGCACCCAAAATGTTGTATAAAATAAAATCTATCGAACCGTTTAATCATATCTATTTTATTACCCTAAAAGCAATTGAGATAGCGTGACAAAAGTATTGACTTTAACCATTACCATAGATTCATTCATCGATAAGTTATCAAGCACTAATCCGAAACAACGGCCCTATTTCACACAAAGCTGTTCACGGTACACATTTATAAAGGCAATTGCCATAAAACATTTATAATATCGATACATGCGCACGATAGCCACCACTATTCGCCCCACCTTGAGGGCTGCGCAGACGGGTAACGATATAATACCTAGTACATTTCTTCCAGTATATAGCTACTTGCTTGGAACAACCAGACTTACAATGGTAGTAGCCATATAATGCAACAAATACGTCTCATTTTCCATTTAATTCTTATACGGGCGCTTGTGCCAGTAAAAGCACTCATAATTATGATTTAAGAAGGTATTAACTGAAAAATTTAATAATTTTGTGTCAATAAAAATATCTATCTCTGATGTGACAGCAGCGTATTTTTTCTTTATGTCTACTTGCTAACTAGACAATATTTTTACAGATTAACAAAGTAATTTGATCGTGATCTTCGCGTCGGCTACAGACAAAAAATGACGGTAGATCGATATATCTGCCAATAACAACTCACACGCAGTGCCTTCAGTTATTCCGTGATCATGGCGCATGAAACTGTACCGAAATATTAGAAATCTCAAAACTCAAATCATGGTAAATATTCCCTTGTAAATAACTTTAGTGTTAATTTAAAAGTTTTAAGGAGCTCTACCTATCTTTCTTTCCAAGCTTCATCTGATAAATTATAGTTATTGAACTGTTACTTACCTTTTCATAGTATTCAACGACTTTAGTCGCCCGTCCACGCGGGTACTTTAGTCGCCCGTCCACGCGGGTACTTTATGATTGCGAGATAAAAAATACACTCAGATTTATGATATTTTTTCGTTCTTTTCGATAAATAGTTGTCTTAAAGGGCGTTAGGGCGGGCCTACCTCATTTCTCGAAGGTGGATTGCCTTTTTGCTGATAAAGAGATGACGAATGAACATAGGTGGGAGATGTTTATGGGCCCAGCCGTGGGTGAGTTATGGGAGAGGAGGTCCATTTTGTAAATGAGATCGTGGTTATTGTTGAGGTTTTTTATGTGGGAATTTCTATGGGGTATTGTAACGAGAACCAAAGATATTCCGGAGAAATGTTTTTTGTTGTAATCATTTTTCAGTACTATGTATAAAACTTGCCCCGATGATGTTATTTATGAACTAGTTTCATCCATCCCATTTCACTCGCGTTATTCCGGAGTAGAAAGTAGTCAAGTAGTACCTTAGTTCTTTCATGTATAGAACTTTGTTAATCTGAGTCAAGGAATACATACAAATAGTCGTCACGCGTTCTGGTCGATGGTGGATGCGGCAACATGGGCGCTCCGGTGCTGTGGTGCTGTTAGGGGATGCCTATGTCCAGCAGTGGACTAATAACGGTTGATGATTATGTTGAAAGATGATGAGTCGTCTTCATAATATTTTAATATTACATTATGGTACTAGTGTGTAACATTGGTGATTACCGCCGAGGCGCCATCGAGACCCGAGCCGTAGGCGAGGGTCTTTAGAGAGCCGAGGACGGTAATCATCAATACACACGTGTATCATACGACGTTTTTCAACACACTTGTGAATAAAATAACAATAAAAACTCATTTTATTGCAGAGAAAACAAAAGTTATTTTTGAGTAAAAGTTTTATTTATTAAACACGTACGAGTTAAAATTATCTATTTAAATAAGAAGTTGCATGAAGTGAGCAAGCAATAGGAACATTAATTTATTATGTTCTATTGAACACGATCTTTTTTTGAATAAAAACTTTTTTAAGAACAAAGCAACCAATAAAATAAAAAAAAATCTTTAACTCACTCGTGAGTTAGCAATGAAAAAGTCACAGTTTGATTATGGGTTTCATTCTGTGCCTAATTACGGTGACCATAGAGCCACTTTATAAGCAAGTGTGTTGAAAAATAGTCTTATGTTCAGTTATAAAATAATGCTAAATATACAGGGTCAACGTTCAGCAATTGACAAGTACTTTCTCGTAACCGAGCTCACCTAAGAAACAAAAGTTATCTTAAAACCGTGGCATCATTACCAAAATACAACAGAACAGTTAGCGAAACTTCGTCAATTGCCATTCATTATCCCAACAATGGGTTACCACTTCCCGTCACTCATTTGATGTCTCCGGAAGGGGGAGGCGGGTAGAGGAGGGTACAGGAGGGGGGTACTTGTGAGATCACCGCGAACAATGATTCAACTAGAGACAAAACACGCTTAAGGTTGTTACCTATCGGGGGTACCTACAGGGGGAGGCGAAATAATTTGATTAACTCGTAGCTTTTGATGAGAGCATACTTTATAAACAACTACAAAATAGACACAGTGATACCAACTGATGTATATTTTATAAAATTGGCGGTCAGACTTTACTTGTCAAGCAAACTAATTAGGTCCTCTAAACTAAAGTTCGATTTTAGTCTAAAATGTAGACGGTAAGGTCGTCATGTTTTAGACTAATAATATCATCAGTAACTTCATCTAATGTTGTTATCTGCCTAAAAGTATGTACTTGTACTACTGTTATTAGGGTAAAATAAATTATCTCTCTCTCTTTCAGTTTTAACGTAACAACACGTAGTAAAAAAAACTGTTTATTCTGTCACAAAATTATAGACTGAATGCATGACTATTCTTTTATTAAGATCAGCTATCGCCTAACATAGAAACTACAATTCTGCGATTGAAACCGAAATCCTAATCTATCTCAGCGGGTCTTCCTTCGATGCTTTTACGAGAAATAGATGTAAGCTTGTTGCCTTTCGCACCATCTATCCGTTCCGGTGTGAAACGTGGTTCCCCGCGTGACCCTGACTCCGCGCACCCTGTATCAGCTCGCTCACCTCCAGAGCCCCGTCAGCGACACGCGATGCTCTAACTTTTTAACGAGCTGCTTCACATTATCTGTATTGTAACGCTATTGTGGCTGACGTCGTGCCAACATGATTATGACTCCATTATAAGATAGGTCCCTGTTTACCTTGTTACTTCAGTAGCGCAGCGAGCCTGCGACGCAGGAGGTTGGGGTTCGATTCCCACCTTGGAATAAATATTTGTACGGTCTGCAAATATTTGTTCCAGGGGTTCTGGATTTTTTCTATGTATAATCAAAAAAATCTATCTATGTAATGTATTAAGTTTATCAGTATGCTAGAACCTACTCATAACACAAGCTCTGCTTACTTTGGGGCTAGATGATGCAGTGTGGATTGTTCAGTTATATTTATTTATTTATTTGGTTGCGAGAGAACAAGCAAGAAAAAATTACAAAAGAGAAAGCCATGCTCGAAATTTTGGTGAGGGGTCATCATGTGAAAGTGATAAAACCACAGACAGTATCCCATGCGTCTCTCTGTTGCAGGTGGATATCCTGCGAGATGGTCAGCTTTCTTGACAGGGCACGTTCACTTTACTGTGTCATGGACAAAAGTAGAGTGTCACACACAACTCACTTTAAAGATGGTCGACGTTGATTACAATGGTCCGTGGTAATACTGATAGGATCTAGTATCACGCGGGTATCAAAATTCTGGCTTCTTAAACCGACCTCCGTCAAAAGTGTTAAATTAGATTTTCTCAGCAAAAATGCATAAAGCAGCTGTAACTTTGAAACCAGGCTCTGCTTTTAGAAAAATAAAAGGACCGCCAGCCAGCCACAACAAAATTAAAGCGATTACACACGATCTGTAAAGCTAGGTGCACACCGCGCCCCCGCTGAGCTAATGGCCCACTGAGTGGTTTCACGTGTACCCTCACCTTGGCCTCGCGGGGCGCCTCAGATATACTTTTAGTTTTTTACGCTAACTCGTAGGTACAGTGTATTGCTCTCTCATAAGCGGATTTAGTATAGTGCTAAGTTACGGGGAAGTTTTATGGAGGAGTTTGTTACTGAGGTGGATTCTATGTGTGTTCGGTTCACCAATATATACTATCATCACTCCACCTACGGGCTACCATACTACTGTTCTCCATCTTCAATTTGACTGGTTTAAAAGTACTTTTTTGTAAACCTAAAGAAATAAAGTTATTGAAATCTGAAATTTTGAAATGCATATTTCGTCGCGCATCAGCATTGCCATACAGCGGGGCCATGCAGCCAGCGTCTTGGGGACGCTTCCGACTGGTATTGATATGGATCAGTTGAGCTACCTGTAGATTGTTTGCAACACTTAGGTCAATTGTTTCAATGATAAGTACCTACTAGTTCTAAATTATTTCTATTATTTGATTATAATTTTATTTGTCAATAAAGATATGTTTCGTCGTGTACCTAATCGTTTCAATAAAATTAAATAATGAGTGTGTGGACAAAGACATTTTGCTGAATACTGCTGGCAGCTCTGAATCTGACACACGCCGCCGCCGCCGCGCCGGCGCACTCGCAGCACACACAGCACTCGCAGCACGCACCGGCCCGGCGTAGCATCGTGTCTACGAAAAAACACATATATATATTTGTACTGGGAAGGAAGAGGGTATGGAAAAGTCAGTACATTGAAAGTAAAGAGCAAGAGCTTTCATCTCTCACAGTGAAAACTGCAACTCGTTAGGTCTACTAGTTCCGGAGCTGAGAGAAATTCAGTGTGTAGTAAAAATGGGTGCGCGTTGAAGTCTTTTGAATTCTACGCCGGTCCGTCGTAGATCTTCGTAGCAGGTGCTACGAATATCTACGTTAAGATATGTTCATCATTATGAGGAAGGAAGGGAGAGGGGTAGGGAAAGGTGAAATATATCAGATAATTTATCTATTTCAATAGATATTAGGAATTTTGTAATTGTTCACGCAAACGTCTACTCGCACAAATGTCCATCGCGCAAGCTTCTCTCGCGCAAATCTCCTGATACCACTCTTATTATCCTTTCCCGCATATATTTAAGATGTCCCTTGACCATCATCGAACTGCTGGTTTACTTAACCATCGTTGGATGTCTCCAGAGACGCCTGGAGGCTGCAGGTTATATTCCTTTATTACCTACGTAACGTACCTTCTGTTGATATCTTCCGTGCAGCGAAGTGTCCCGTCCATACGAGCACCCATTTCTTTGATCAAAGAAAACATAACAGCTCTATTACTCGCTCGGTACACAGGTATGCAGCTGGAATCGTAAAATGTCTAAACATAGTTTATAGTTCAGCAGTAAATGTGCAATTTGGTGAATCACTTTGATTGCGACTCATATACGTAGGTAGCTACCTAGTTGCCGTTGATGGCGTTTACTACTCTGCCTTTTACTAGCAAATAGTTATTATTTTGTCCTTATACAATCTGTACACAGTTGTTTTTTTAATAACTAGTTACTTCAAATCTTAAAATTAAACAAAAAATTTCGGTTTGCAGTAACGTATTTACTAAACCCTTAATTCAGGTAAAGTTAAATTTAATGAACATTCTTCGTTCGTTTACCGACACTTTGACTCTCAATGATTGTTGATGTTGTTCAAACACGAAGTAGGTTAGTAGTTAAGCCGATTATATTATTATAAAAACTTTTTGAACTGTTATGCATTTGAACAAAATTCTGAAAAACACACACATTTTTTTTTCTGATTTAGAAATTCACGATAGTTTTATATCAAATAAATAGCAATTATTATTATTATCGTATGACAAGAGCAGCTTTATATTACCTTAACGAACACATTTTTTCTAAAACTACACAAACAAGTAAATAGCATAACTATCGGGTATCGTACACTTTGTTATTATTTCCCTGCGTTACCACCGCGTGATCACGGGCGAATGGATGAACTCGGAGTTATAATAAATACTATAAAATACCTGATAAATAATCATTAATTGAGTTAACAGATCGCCAAAGCTTTAAAAGTAGGTAATAATTAAAAAACTACGACTATCTTCGCAATCATATTAACCCTACAAAGCGTCCCAGTCGACAACCGCACGCATGCGTCACTAACATTAATATCCCACAATAATTAAATGCACAAACCTATAAGTAGTACACCTATAACTTGATGCGTAATTACAAATCCAATCCCGTCGTGCAAATTATGACGGAATTTCCGCCAAATAACTACAAAATGTTCGCAAATGAGTGTTCACGCCAATGAGCGGAATGTGTGAATTGACATGATTGGGAATCGGCGGCGAGTTCGTCCCGGTGATGATCCCGATATATTCCCCTCATTTCAGCTGGCTGGCGATAAACCATAATCCCTAGACACAATCCCTAGAAACAATCCCGAAACTGGAACTTTTTATGTTTAACATAAGCTAAACTGCACTAAAAGCTATTATAAGATACCCACTGCTGCGTATGTGGTGAATGACTAGCCATTCACCTCGGTGGCCTAGAAAATATTTATAACCAGCTAACCCTATCTTAGGTACCTACCTATCAGAACACCCAATTAGGATAAGACCAGTATGTAGAATTTACCAAAAACCTTTATAATTGGGTCTGGCCTTTATAATCTTTATAAAGGCAGGTATCTATCATTCTGAAACAAAGTCTGGCGTAAGTAGGTACTTGCAAGACATCCAAATATTTTGTAAGTATTTAGGTATAGCCAGATTTTGACTAAAAATCAGATATATGCATAGATTTATCAGATTTTTAGGGATTTTGAGCAGTCCCTCCACTTTCCATTCGTAGTAATTTTGTTTCCACAAATGCGATGCTACTGATCCGACCGCGGCTAATTTCCGACAAGTGCGTATACAATAGTGCCCAACTTCATGCGTATGATAATGAAATGACACTCAATTTGCGAAGATTTTGAAGATAATGAGAACGCTTCATAATACCGCAATCGAACTTTAGTTGGGTAAACAAACAAACCGCATTACGCGCACAAACTCAGCCATGTAATGTACGTTCTTGCCAATAGTACAATACAGACCAATGCTCAGTTTCCTAAAGCATTACCTACATGTAATGTAACGTTCTTGCCAATAGTACAATACAGACCAATGCTCAGTTTCCTAAAGCATTACCTACATGTAATGTACGTTCTTGCCAATAGTACAATACAGACCAATGCTCAGTTTCCTAAAGCATTACCTACATGTAATGTAACGTTCTTGCCAATAGTACAATACAGACCAATGCTCAGTTTCCTAAAGCATTACCTACATGTAATGTAACGTTCTTGCCAATAGTACAATACAGACCAATGCTCAGTTTCCTAAAGCATTACCTACATGTAATGTAACGTTCTTGCCAATAGTACAATACAGACCAATGCTCAGTTTCCTAAAGCATTACCTACATGTAATGTACGTTCTTGCCAATAGTACAATACAGACCAATGCTCAGTTTCCTAAAGCATTACCTACATGTAATGTAACGTTCTTGCCAATAGTACAATACAGACCAATGCTCAGTTTCCTAAAGCATTACCTACATGTAATGTAACGTTCTTGCCAATAGTACAATACAGACCAATGCTCAGTTTCCTAAAGCATTACCTACATGTAATGTAACGTTCTTGCCAATAGTACAATACAGACCAATGCTCAGTTTCCTAAAGCATTTACCTACATGTAATGTACGTTCTTGCCAATAGTACAATACAGACCAATGCTCAGTTTCCTAAAGCATTACCTACATGTAATGTAACGTTCTTGCCAATAGTACAATACAGACCAATGCTCAGTTTCCTAAAGCATTACCTACATGTAATGTAACGTTCTTGCCAATAGTACAATACAGACCAATGCTCAGTTTCCTAAAGCATTTACCTACATGTAATGTACGTTCTTGCCAATAGTACAATACAGACCAATGCTCAGTTTCCTAAAGCATTACCTACATGTAATGTAACGTTCTTGCCAATAGTACAATACAGACCAATGCTCAGTTTCCTAAAGCATTTACCTACATGTAATGTACGTTCTTGCCAATAGTACAATACAGACCAATGCTCAGTTTCCTAAAGCATTACCTACATGTAATGTAACGTTCTTGCCAATAGTACAATACAGACCAATGCTCAGTTTCCTAAAGCATTACCTACATGTAATGTAACGTTCTTGCCAATAGTACAATACAGACCAATGCTCAGTTTCCTAAAGCATTACCTACATGTAATGTAACGTTCTTGCCAATAGTACAATACAGACCAATGCTCAGTTTCCTAAAGCATTTACCTACATGTAATGTACGTTCTTGCCAATAGTACAATACAGACCAATGCTCAGTTTCCTAAAGCATTACCTACATGTAATGTAACGTTCTTGCCAATAGTACAATACAGACCAATGCTCAGTTTCCTAAAGCATTTACCTACATGTAATGTATGTTCTTGCCAATAGTACAATACAGACCAATGCTCAGTTTCCTAAAGCATTACCTACATGTAATGTAACGTTCTTGCCAATAGTACAATACAGACCAATGCTCAGTTTCCTAAAGCATTTACCTACATGTAATGTACGTTCTTGCCAATAGTACAATACAGACCAATGCTCAGTTTCCTAAAGCATTACCTACATGTAATGTAACGTTCTTGCCAATAGTACAATACAGACCAATGCTCAGTTTCCTAAAGCATTACCTACATGTAATGTAACGTTCTTGCCAATAGTACAATACAGACCAATGCTCAGTTTCCTAAAGCATTTACCTACATGTAATGTACGTTCTTGCCAATAGTACAATACAGACCAATGCTCAGTTTCCTAAAGCATTACCTACATGTAATGTAACGTTCTTGCCAATAGTACAATACAGACCAATGCTCAGTTTCCTAAAGCATTTACCTACATGTAATGTACGTTCTTGCCAATAGTACAATACAGACCAATGCTCAGTTTCCTAAAGCATTACCTACATGTAATGTACGTTCTTGCCAATAGTACAATACAGACCAATGCTCAGTTTCCTAAAGCATTACCTACATGTAATGTAACGTTCTTGCCAATAGTACAATACAGACCAATGCTCAGTTTCCTAAAGCATTTACCTACATGTAATGTACGTTCTTGCCAATAGTACAATACAGACCAATGCTCAGTTTCCTAAAGCATTACCTACATGTAATGTAACGTTCTTGCCAATAGTACAATACAGACCAATGCTCAGTTTCCTAAAGCATTTACCTACATGTAATGTACGTTCTTGCCAATAGTACAATACAGACCAATGCTCAGTTTCCTAAAGCATTACCTACATGTAATGTAACGTTCTTGCCAATAGTACAATACAGACCAATGCTCAGTTTCCTAAAGCATTTACCTACATGTAATGTACGTTCTTGCCAATAGTACAATACAGACCAATGCTCAGTTTCCTAAAGCATTACCTACATGTAATGTAACGTTCTTGCCAATAGTACAATACAGACCAATGCTCAGTTTCCTAAAGCATTACCTACATGTAATGTAACGTTCTTGCCAATAGTACAATACAGACCAATGCTCAGTTTCCTAAAGCATTTACCTACATGTAATGTACGTTCTTGCCAATAGTACAATACAGACCAATGCTCAGTTTCCTAAAGCATTACCTACATGTAATGTAACGTTCTTGCGAATGCTTGATGCTGTTTTCCACGTAATGCTCACGGCGAGTGAGTATGTACCTGTAACATTTCTTTCTACCGTACGCAAATTTTCCCTCTGCCAGCGCATCCCTCCCACGTCACTTTTTGTCACGACTCAAAATTACTTAGGTATACTTCCATTAGTTTAAGAACTTAGTTATTAAGGTTAATCAAAAACTCAAAATAATTAGAAAAAAATAACTTATGTATACTTATATTACATTAAGAACTTAGTTATTAAGGTTAATTAATAGCTCAAAATAATTTCAAAAATAATACTTAGGTGTACTTACATTAGTTTAAGGACTTAGATATTTAGGTTAAATAAAAAAGGTTTATAATTTTTTGGTTTTCAGTTATTTTTTGTTAAAAAGTTTTTATTAAAATTATGTTGTAACACAAGTTCGAGCGTCATGTTCGAAGTGTGGTTCTAGTAAGTTCACGAACAGCGAATGCTCGATCTTCTGATACATAGTAATGCTCTAGTCTAGTCTACACTCGCCGCCTAAATGCTTAAAATGGATCAAGAACTAAAAAGGTTTTATAAAACGCCTGTTACTTATCGCCTTATATAGGAACTCAGTCTAGCCTTACCTATTTATTTTAATTCAAAATACTTCCCTACCTAAAGCCCCGAAGCCCCGGCGGCGGCGGCGCCCTCGTTGCCCGGGACCATCCGACGACGCCCGCTCGCGCCGGACAAATAAACGGCTGGTTTGATCCGCAAAGAGGCCATCCGTCTGACGGGTTCATGTAACTCGTTGATGGCAATAATTGCATCAACCGCTGCATGAAATTCATAATTATTATGGGTTTCGAGTGTTGCACTATCACCCAACCCTGTATAAAAACATTCAAGGACTCATTGAGTTCAAACAACACTGCATTTTAGACCGAGCTGCGGAGTCGCCTTCTTTACTTTAATTTAAGATAGAAATGAACAAAAACTCTAATTGATCACCTTATTTCGCGGACCGGTGTGGCGCGGCGGGCGCGGCGGGCGCGGCGGGCGCGGTAAGCCAACAAGGCGCTTATCAGGGGAAGGCCTGCGTCCAGCAGTGGACCAATACAGGCTGTTGAGGAGGTTGAGGTTGAGTTAAAAGTATATACCTACATATTATGTAATGTATTGTATTAACTAAGTATATCAGTCATCTAGAGCCCATAGCACAAGCTCTGCTTAGCTTGGGGCTAGATGATGCTGCAGTGTGGATTATCCAACATTATTTATTTATTTATTATTTCCTAGTTTTACTAGTCTTAGTTTTACTAAATGAGTTTTATTAATTTCATTTCGTAATGATTCCAAAACTCCTGTAAAATTTAAGGAAATCAAGCACTTTGACATTTGCCATAGTACCTATGTCAGGTCTCGCCTTGAGCTTCGTTCCATTCAAATACATATTTTACGACTTATGTGTATATCTATTTATTTTTTTATAGTAGATAGGCTTAAAAGGTAAAGTAGGTACTCTTAAATTAAATTAAAATTCATTTATTGCAGATCCATAATTTGTTAGTAGCAGAAAGATCTCTTATATTTAATGTTAGTATTGTAAGTGTACCTACTACATTTACTTGTCCTCTTCAGGACTATGTCTTCACTTTCTTTCGTCAATTTACAAACAAAACACTTTTATAAAGTAGAGTCGAAATAGAACGTTCCACGTTTTCCATGTAATTTATGTTCGCGACATTGTTTTAAAGCACTGTAAATATTCTTAGAATCTTTCGCAATTTTAATTGAATGCTGAAAGAAGGCAACAGTAATATCGGTGGTCAGAATGAAAGCGCACATAAATCTGTCTCGGCGAAGAAACGTCGCGAGACAATCCTCCGCGTGGCCTCGTCGTCCACGCCAGTAATGTTACAGAGATCAGAGATGTTTCAATAAAAACTATTCAACAACTATCAAGGAAATGAAACTCCGTTTAATTATACAGTTGAAATGATTTATTCACGTAGCACAACAGAATTGAGCGCTTCTGAAAATAAGTTACAAGACATTTTGGTTAAGTTAGAGAAATATTTGCATACCTTCAAAAGTACTGGATTTTGCGCTTCTTTATAAAAATTGTAGCCAATCAGGGGGATAACGTATCAGAAACTTCGATTTCGTTTTTACTCATCGCTAGATCTAGTTCCGTTTCGAAAGCACCAAGCTGGCAGCCCTATCACCAGCGAGGCTAAAAAAGACAATGCTCTAAAGTGTAAAATAAGATGAGACACAAAACATCTTTCAGAATTATTTCATCACCATCATCATTCTTTCAAGCCGTAGGAATAAACCATTGAATACATTTTAAAAAAGTCTTGAGTTACGCATCTGTTCACAAGTTTATATTTTTCGAGAGGTGTGACCAATCGAAAGCTAATGAAATAGGCCAACGAGAAACAAAGAAAACTAGAATCCGCTAATGAACCCGCTAAAACAAAGGAATTTCGGAAATGGGAAACAAAATTACGCGATATTTCTGTCATCTCTGATTTAAAAACTTCTCAAGAGGTTGTCAGAGTAAAATAAACCTAGTTTTAAATATCTAGTTTGATGACAGTTTCTAAAGTTGTATCTAGTTTTCAGATTTATGTGAAACTATGTAGTTTCTGCCCCCGGCTTCACACGCGTTATTTATATGAAAACGTTGATAGTTTATTTCTATCCCATGAGAACTCTTTTATGTGATAAAAAATAGCCTATGTTTGATCCAGGCTTATGAGGCAGAAGAGGTAACAAACTTCCATCTAAGCATCCAAATTTACGCATTTAAAATATTAGTGTGATGTGATTACGAAGAGAAAAATGTATAGGTCTTCCTATACGAAACTACTTTTCTAAATACAATGCAGCATGAAAATGTACAGAGTCAAAACACTACCATGAAAATTCCTTACTGAAAATGCGTTTTCCAAGGCTTTTAGACTCTTGAAATATGAATCGGCAGTAAATTCAACCTCAGTCTTTAAACGAACATAGGGAAGCCATAAATTAGACTAGCAAATGACTGCGGCTTGGCCTGCGCCTATTCATCATGCACTGCGAGCGACCGGCCGGCCCTGAATGCACCTACTTTATATTCAGTACTTATAGTTTTATATTTTCGATTACCACGAGTACTTAAAATAAAAATAGATAAATCTCTTAACTATTGTTAAATTGGTCTAAATTATTGTTAATTTGGTTTCATCCAGAAACCAAAGCCTACTTCATCACTAAATTTTTTTGACTTTGAATAGATCTTACTTTGACTAAAATCTCACCTGATGGTTAGTGATCATGTGACCGACGATGTCTAGAAGACACCTAAATATTATTTTCTCTTCGTCAGTTTTCTTCGAAACAACTTACAAATGTAAATAACTATAACTCTGGCAATATTAAGCACATTTTATAAAACTAATGCAGTCATGTCAATTCATTTCATTTGATACAAGCTTCTCAAAAACGTAAAGGTGTAAACCCATTAGCGTTACCGTTCAGCGAATGCCACACTCACTTGCGCGTAAGTGCTACAAAATGGTCAATTAAGGCGCGTGCACATTAGCGATATAAACGTCTTCATGAACTTCCTAGGCGTCGAGTGCTAAATATAATCGCGTCGCGAGTTCATGCGATTACTGTTTACGTGTGTGGAGATGGCTTTAATCACAATAATAATAAAGCCGGACCATCCACACAGCGTCATCTAACCCCAAGCTAAGCAGAACTTGTGTTACGGTTAGGTACTAGATAACTGACACCACCCTTATCACATTCCATCACTGAGATAGATTTATGTATTATTGTATTTACATAGAAAGCACCCAGAACAAATATCTGCAGATTTAACAAACATTGGTACCGAGGCGAGAAGAGGACCAGCAACCTCCTGCGTCGCAGGCGGCCCTTCGCCGTCAAAACCAGATTATTGTACAGTTGAATTTAGATTTACAAATTTATATACATATTTATATTTTCAAAGTGAAAGCAAGCTGACGTAGACCTAGACAGGTCGTCTTCTTCTTGCACTCTCCTCGTCAATATCAGCATACGCTCGGAGACTGGCTGGACATAGGCCTCTCCCAATGCACCATTGCACCCTGAGCTTCTCGCATCCATCATCTGGCAGCATTCTCTTGCAGACTGTCGTCTCACCGGGCGGGAGACGTAGTGGTTGTATTGTGACCATGATATTACTGAACGTAAACAACAAGTTGGTAAATAAGCACATCTCCACACCATCTTGCGGTATGCGATACCAAGACCGGTACGTCGTGCGTCGGGCTGCGTGCCGCGCCGCCGTGCGAAGCCAAACGCAACAGGGAAGCACCCGCGACTCACGACTCACTTGCGATTCGCACGAGAATGATGATGCAGCTCGTATCTAATATGCCAGTTAGAAAGGACTTTCTGACTGGTATACTTCATACCTACTGGATAATCCTGATACTGACCTATGCCAAACATGAGACACTCACTCACACGGCACACGTAAGGCGATTTGAATAGATAGCAGCAGGCGTTTGGAAGTGTACGGATGTGGGAATGTATGGCTGACTATAGTTTATGGTATATAGTAATAAAATTACAAGTTACAGGTCAGATAATATTTATATACAATAATTCTAATTCTATGACTTTGCATAGTTACGTAGTTCAATTAAATTATTTAACTTATTACAAATAGGTACATAAATTGATAAAAAATTAAATTATGGTACCTATGTTTACATTATTTTTAATCGATAGGTACCTAATCGTATATTAATTTTTAATATTGGTGAATTCACGGAAGTCATAAAAAGATTTTTCTGCCACCAGATGGTTTAAAACGTGGTCAAAGCGCGTGCTTCATTTTGAAACTCCTCCTTTTTTCGAAGTCTTTTAAAAACACTACTTAATTAATTACATACATCTTCACTCCGTTACCATGGTAACACGTACATTCACTTCACAGACACGTAGGTAAATAACACTAAAACAATAGCAGTAACATTCAAAAGCTATAACAGCCATTAAAATGTGCAATAACTAATATCCAGTTATGAATGTTTATTTTATTGTGAATCTGCACTAACCAGGCAATTGAAACAATGATGGCGGCGGGCTGTCGTAAATACCTGCCGTTTATTGATGGAGCATTTATATTGGGCTAGTGAATCCACTGGAACGGTTACTGGAACCCAGTCTGTCAAACTGCACCAACAACTAGCCCAGTTGAAACAATGATGGCGCGTGGCTGTCATAGATTCTGAAAATAAAATTAGTACGTTGCTCATTTCTGCTGGAAAAGCACCATGACTTTGTCTGCGTAGGATTAGTATTTCGAGTAGCTTATATTATCTACTTAAAATACCAGAAGCGATAAAAGTATCTATTTTCATTTAGGGATCAATTTATTCCTACCAATGTGCTTTTGAAATAAATTATCATTTTTTATTGTAGTTATGTTTCACTATTTTGTCTATAATGGCTTACACTTAAGATATAGATATATACTGTGGCGGGCTTTTTTTGTAAGACTATTTAAGATAAACATTTCCATCATATATTACATATGTATAACTCTAGCGGTTTTGGCAGCGCAAGCCAGAATAGCTCGCAGATGGTAGATTTTTTCCTACTTACTTGACACTTATCGCCATATTTTGAACAATTCACACAATATCTTTATAAATTGTAGCCTATGTGTTATTATGATGTATATGCTATTATTATTGTTAAGTTTCATTAAAATCCATTCAGTAGTTTTCACCTGAAAGAGTAACAAACATCCATCCATCCATTCATCCATACTTACAAACATTCGCTTTTATAATATTAGTAGGATAGAATTTATTTGTTTGTCTAAGCCCTAACTTAAAAATCTCCCCAGAATCCCGGTCCACTTCCACTCTCAGTACCTATTGCCACGCCCTGCTTGTGTACCGTTGTGTCTCCTGTACATTGCCTTGATCTTAAGACCCACAAATTTATGTACCTACAATAAATAAATATGAATATAGTAATTTAGCTAGTAACTAATAAGCAAGTATGCTTGCTTGTCCAGTGCAAAGGCAGCACACCACCTTTACAGCATAAATAGCGGTGCTTACACACACTTGGTGTAATGTGGCGGCGCAAGTACCGAGTGCTGTGCTTGCTGACGGTTCCCGCTAGTCCAGTTATCTGTTTGGGGAATCAGCCGGACGGACATGGCCCTGCATAACGGAACGATTCCGACTTGCTAGAAATGTTTAGTGTTCGTTTTGATTGTAATCACTTCCTTGTAATAAGATACGAGCATTTTAGGTCTTTCAGAATAATGTACTATTAAAATGTGTAAGTTTTCCACATTTAAAAGAATTTTGTAAGTGAGGCTTTGAAAAGCTTTTGCGCTTAAGGTAAATAGACATAAATAGAGGAAATACATAAATATTGCCATAAATATTATTAACGTATTAATTCGTTAGGGCCCTTCGGATTATTATAGGTTAAAGGGCCAGCGGAAGACGAATTGCCCATACAAACTTAATAACAAAATTATTTCAAACTCGAGCATATTTCCACTATATTATTGTATTATTTATATTTGAATAGTACTTATATATGTAGGTTCCCAAAGAGATTTTTTTTCAAAATACTCGTCTAAAATGAAATGAGAGCCAATCGCATTTTGCATATTTATGCCAAAATTTTCAAACTAGGTTAGACTAGGTAGTAGGTATCAGTTGGTCTATGGACAGGCGTCCGACGACGTGACGCGATGAACTCAAAAATATTTGTTATGATTAGTCTCTTTTGTGTCGTTCACACACATACCTACACATTCAGCTAGGCTTAAAAGGAAACATTAAGGGATCACATTTCAAAAGTACATGCTACATTGAAAGCTCTATTTGTTCAAATAATTAATTTTCCTACGCACTCATTGGAAAAGAGGTCGACGTCAATATTGTGATTGTTGCCAACACTAGCAAAAAAATTACCCTGGTTTTTAGGTACATCAGGCATGCTGTTACCTGCTGATACTACCTAGTCTAACCTAGATGAGTATCAACCTCTTCACTCTTGACGCGCCACTCAATCTGGATAATTCTGTAATCTGTGAGCTAAACAGAGATGTCAATTTTTGCACGCGCTTCGAATTGAAGGGAGTTATGCAGACAGAGCAACTTTAGTTGATGAAGCTGTCAACTTTTTCATATTTTTCGTGTGCCTTAAAGATGCCGATTAAGAAGTTTATAATATTATGTAATAAGCTAGTTGCCTGTTGCCGCAATAGTTGTTCTGTCTGCAAAGCGCCCTAGTGACTGCCGATGTTGTCTTGTTGTCGTCGAAATAATATGAAAAACTTGAACTTTACGAGAACGAGAATATTGGAACTTCCCAACGAGCCAAGTCTAAATATCTGCCTTCTAAATCCGTAAACCTAATTGTTTCCAATTTGTCCTCTCCATCCGCCATTGAGCAGTGCACTTTGCTTTGATGAGTCACCGCTACAAATGAGGAGTGATGGAGGTACATACCTGGCTCACGGGAGCAACAAGGAGGGAACACGGTAGAGGCGGGCCGGGACCACCTGCTCAGCGTGTCACCGGGATATCTGACAGACGTGTTGTAAACTTGCAAGAGGATGAGAGGACAGTGTTGGGAGAGTGAGAGGGTTGCTAGCGAGGCTCATTATCAAGCCATCATCATCAGCCTATCGGTACTATGCTAGTCCACGGATGGGTTTTACGGAACACTCCGCACACGATCAGAATGGGACGGAACCTCATTCAGTAAAAGCGTAGTATACACGTTATTTGCTTTCAAGGCGCAGATTATAGGAGTTAGTGGCGTTTCGCCATCGGACCCTTTTTTCTGCTACTTTTTAGTTCCATACTTTGAGTTTTGATTCGCCATCGAGATACCTACTAGAAGAGAGCTGGTTATTTTCTATGTAAGCAAGACAAGCTATGCGAACGGCGAGAGAATTGAAGAATTAAATAAGTTTTCTTTAATAATTATATTTAATTTTTAACCCACTCCTAGGGAAAATTCTAAGAATTATTATAATATTGTCTATCTTAAAAATCTGTATTTCCCTGCAGGTGAAGAGGTAACGGCACGAGAGCCATAGAATGTCCCAAAAAGTTTCGTCTGGAGAGTCGTCAACTTAGTGGCGTTTTTGGCAGCACAATCCGAAATAGGGTTTCGGGTTCGAGTCTCGCCTGAGTCATAAATTTTTGGGGTATTAGTTAGCAATATAACGTTTAGATTTTTGTAACATGCCGGTATTTTTGACTCCCTCGCTTGATTCGCTCTCTTCTCTCGCCGATCGAGCATGTCGGACTCGCATCAGTATGAATGGGAACTTGGCAAATTGATGATGATTTCAATAAAGTAATAAAGAAAAACCTAATCCCGCTTCGGCTCCCGTTCGCGACGACAGCCCTAATCCGTGTAGGTACTCAGACAAGGCATTAGTAACTATTAGTCGTGTTAGTGCTGGGCCGGCTTACTCCACTAATGAAGACTAATCGACTATTAATTCAACAGGTTAAAGCGCAACACTATTAGCTTTATGAGGTACCTACACTACCTACCTACTTACATAGGTAGGTTCCTATGGAAAAAATATAACACAGGCCGCGGTATATTTGATCGAAGGTGTGGTGGGATAAAAAGTTATCTATGGTTTACGTTATCTATGACCTAGGTGGAGTGGTTTTGGTAGAAATTCATTCAATTCATCCTTAATAATAAAATATAAATAAGTTGAAAAAGAACACAAAATTACATGTTTATGGTCTTTTAGAAATACATAGTAACAAAAAAAACTATCTACAAAAAAAAGACACTCATAACTATAATTTAAGATGTAAGGAAAAATTAGTCAAACCAGCGGTACGCCTTGCAAAGGTACAAAAGCAGGGAGAATATATCAAAATACAATTATATAATAAACTACCAATTAACGTAACGAACATTGATAATTTTGAACGTATTAAAACCTTAATCAAGCATTTCTTTGAAAGCCATGCATTCTATAGCATCAGTGAATTTATGAGTACTAATTTATTTCAATCCCTTTCTTTAAATAATACCTAAACATGACATTGAATTTTATGATCTGGAATTAATTGAAATTTGCTTTTATTTAAGACTTTTTAATTTTGTTTAGTGAACTAAGTACGTTTTATTATTTCAAATTGTACAATTTCTGACATGCCTTGTATAACGACCTATGTTATAAATGGTAAATAAATAAATACAAATACAAAGATGGTTCAGTGAATGTTGACTTGGCATTACATTACGTGTTCCGAAGACTTTATGCTTTTGTATCTGCATATCTGTGATCGCAAACGTCACCGAAGATCTAGGCCCTAATTTCGCTAAATTAATCGCTTTACCATAACAATGGGGGGACCAAATCTGGGACCATACCCAGAATTACACATTTTGTCATTTTACCTTCGATGAAAGAAACTACAGATGGAGGGACGCGAGTCAAATCAAAAGTATCAAGATTGAAATCATTCTATCAATCTCTGTGTGCAAACAGCACCGCACGCACTAAATAGAGAGTTTCTTTCTTCTATGGACCATTCTGCTACGATACCATTGTCGTAGTAAAGCGAATTCGGCTCCTGACCGATAGCAACTGCACCATAGAGATTGGGTCAGTTCTGTTAGTAGGTATTTTAATAATAAATTAATAAGAAATAATGCTGGAAAATTCACACAGCATCATCTAGTCGCAAGCTTAGCAGAACTTGTGTTATGTGCACGGGATAACTGATAAATAGTTAATTAAACTAATTGTTACAACAATGTACGAGCGGTCGTTTAGTCCACACTCCACGTCAGCGACTACATCACCGAGGTACTTTGTTGTGCTCTCTATTAGAAGGATCTATAAGACTCACTATATAATCTGCACGTTCATGTCATGGACTAAGCGAGCCGTCTGTTTGTCATCTGTGCATAGGTTACAATAATATCTGGCTTCATCGTCATCTGAGGCAGAATTAAAAGGCAGGAGGTCGTCTTGGACGTTTTTACTGAAAATTTATTATTTTAGACGAATGCCCTGCGTTTAGTTTCATGTCATCATCAATAGCCTGTTGGCACCCACTACTGGGTATTAGACCTTCTTGTTTCATTATCATCATTCAGCACATACTAGTCCACTGTTGGACAGGACATAAGCATCCCCTAATGAGTGGTTGCCCAAGAGTGTGACAGCTTGCGCCCGTTCAAAATAAAATATGTTCATATTGTATTTGACGTGCTGGGAAAAAATGTTAGTGAACCACTTAACAAAATTAAAGACTAACAGTACTATGGTAGGTACACGTAACATACGATAAATATAATGTAAATTAGTCGAGCGTAGATGTATGTAGGTACTGCGCACCGCCGCGCCGCAATCTGAATGAGCTCCAGAAACTCAACCTCAAGAGAATTAGCTCCATCTCGCGAAATAATAAACCACGCTGTGTCACCTTAAGATAAAAGGGATCAGCTCACTCGTGAAACAGGTTGTTCCTACATGCCACACGCCCTTCACACGTCACTCTCAATAACTACCTTAGTGCGGTGAACATAAGGATTGTTGTTGCATTTATAAATGGTAAACTTAACGTGGTAAAAGTTAAATAGAATATTATTTGCAAGTGCGTTGGTAGATCTTGTATAATTTCATTTTGTGACAGCCCTAATGTGTTTGTAGTGTTGTGCTAGGAGGTATGTACGGTATCGATGTCAAAGTAATCTCTAGAATCTAGAGATTAAATCTAGTCTAGATTAATTTTCAGGTTCATTTGGTAGATTAAACACTTAGGTTTTCCCATTGACCGTAGCATTGTAGATCGTCCAAGTTTCTGTAAAGTATGGTAGGGACGTCATATTATAATATGCTGGAGTCGATGTCAATCCAACCGAACAGTATCTGCATGCTACATAATGTGTAATGTACGTTACGTACATCCATAAAAAGTACAGCAGTTTAACTAATTCAAATACGTCTAGAACCGCACTCACACTGATGATGTCCTTCATTAAGGTATGAAACGTTGGTGTTCTTCCAACACAAATTAGGTTCGTAGTTAGCTGGCTTAGATACTTTCTTAATGAACCAAAATCTATAAATAAAACATCGATAAGGTTTCTTATTCCTGTCCCATCCCTAAACATGCTCATCAGCAGTTCATAATTAGGGGTTTAAATGTGGATTTTAACCGGTGACTCTTGAATAGAGTTTGCTTTGTCATTGTCCCCTCCGCCCCGTGCGAGGCAGGTAACCCTCGCAGCTCGTGCAAGACTGCTCGTGATCAGTAATTAACAGCGAGGGTGACTTTTCGCCGTTTTCAAATCTGATATTTCTAGAAGCTTCGATCTTCTTCTTCGGACTTGATTGTTGATTACTTAATCTACCTTGAGATTGTAGTTTTCTGGCAGGTAAATTAGATAGGGAACGACCATAACAACGAAAAATAGAATATTATCACGAGAAATCGTAAACAAAATACCTTTGAGTTCAATAAAAACATTTTAACCGCTGAACCAATTTGCATCCAACACACTGATAAAGTCGCTTTTCAAAGGAATAATCCAAATCCATTCATTGGACTCAGAGAGACAGAAGAAGAAGGAAAGGCAGATTTTAAAGCCATCTTTTTCGTCGCGGGTTAAAAAGCAAAATATAATAAATACCTAAATTCTATTAGGTATTTCATATCAACTGGATTTTAAAATATTCATGTCCAAGATGTTGCCAATCCTGAAACATGAAAATAAACAGCAATCTTCAAATATAAACTATCAGCAAACATCCCGTCTTAAATCGACCTGGATAAAAAAATAATAAAATCAAATGTAAACAGAGAAGCGAAATATCGTATAAAACGTATTAGTAACAGGTAGAGGTAATGGTGATGGCGACCAAATTGCGGCGTCCGCGCACCGACACAAAACACATGGCCGCCGCTTACGTGGGATGCTGCGGCCGGCGATCTTGATACTTGACAAAATAATTAGGTAAGGAAACTTCCAGACTGTGAAATAAAACCACGCTATGATATTATCATATTGTTTAAGGTTTTGAAAGTTGCAGAACTGCATTCCCAATTGTAGCTCCAAGTTCCCACCTAAGGACTGCGTATGGTCCTAAAGATTATTAGAGAGATTAATTTAATTATTACCAAGATCGTTATCAGGATACGAACTATAAACGATCTTTGATATGGCTGGTGATAAAACACGTTTTCTTGTAGTTTTTTAGATGTCAAAAAGTGTGTAAAATCTTGCACAAATAAAGTCATTTCATCAACAAATTATGGGTCTCGGCATAAATCGAAAATTCAAGCAAGCTAGGCCGGAAATAGAGTGTACCTAAGTACTGATTTGAAAAATGAACATTTAATTTTGGTTTCATGATAATCTTCCTTTCATTATTATTGGTTTAAACGGGTATTTATCGCGCTATCGGTATTTATCCCATGACAACGAAAGTGTGTGTAAGCTTGTTATAAAGTCGGGAAAATAATTAAATAAACGCGATAAATACTTTACAGTACCAATAATAATGTGTTCAGATTGTTGATTGAGACGTAAGTTTAGAAATATTTAATCTTCCTGCGATTTAATGTATCAAGACCATCCCGCCGCAGTCCAATGTCGATCAAGCGCAAACGCATCAAACATTTCAGTAAAACCAACAGGTAATAGAGGCCGGACGGACACAGATTACACAGCACGCACTTCCATGTTTATTTCTGTTCTATGTATTTATTTTCATTCGCTCTCATTACGTTTATTTGGATTGGAAGTAATGTGAAGAGATTTACACCTGCTTCTAGCTGAAACATCGAAGAGGTTGGCTATGTATTGATTTGGTATGTGGGAGGACTTAATAGGGTTTCTTTTGGTCTTAGGGTACCGTCAGGAGGAACTTTTTGTTTCGCATTCAAGTTGATTTTCCAAAGGTTTTTTTGTCATCCGTTAAGTACTAGCCTAATCTTACTATGAAGTATGTTGATCAACCAAGTCTACGAGGCCTTCTGAGCTGGGTGAACTCCGTTCTGTCTGTGGTGGTCCTCTTTTAAATACTCATACACTCATATATCCATTCGCCGCGCCGTAGGAGCACAAATACAAATAAATAATAAGAAAATATAAATAATTAAGGTAACACAAAACAAAGATATTAATATTCATAGGTATCTACTGTAAATAGGCATTGTCAATAATCAAATTAAATAGTACAATTATAAGACTAATTACTAGAGCTGCTGTAAAAAGGCATTGCAATAATTATAAATATTCTTATGATGAATTAAATTCCAATGAAAATGTAATAGAAAGTGCTTATTAAAATAGGTATAACTAAAACAGTTTGAATCGAGTATTGAACATTTAAATTAAATGTGTTTTCTCACATCGGCACTAATGCACTGAACATTTATTTCCTCATTTCCCATTATTTTCATAAATAAGTCTTTTTAAATAATAATGGACTCTAATGTTCTATAACATCACCATCTATCTTCGCGAATCTTAAAACACCTATAATTCAACTGGTTCCATTATCTTTAAATTGTATCTCTATTTTATTGAAATTGTGTCACTTTCACCACCGTTAGCCAAATTATTAATATTTAATGTGAAATTGATGCAAGAGAAACGAGAACTGTCAAGCAAGGAGGAAGACTCATGTAATGTAAGTACATCCGTCCGAGTCAATGTGTCATCAGCATCACAAACGCCTGTCGTCATTACGATTTGAGAGCCTGCACCAACTTGAGCTCGCCATGACTCGGCCGAAATGTGGACAGACCTTAGGAGATTCAAAGATAAGATCTGCATAACGCTTTAATTCCCAACGACGCACATGTAGTTCTGCGAGTCCTACAGCTGCGTCCCGCCCTGCTGCGCCGCGCCATTGAGGATGGGCAGTGGATGCGTTAAGAACACTGCCAGAGAACACGTTGTGCGGCGTTATGTGATCTGGATTTTCATCATTGAAGCCTCATCACATCAGTAATCACTGGGTAGGCCTTCTTTCGGTTGGAGCAGCTTTCTCTGCCATGACATGGCAACCACATTGTGGTTCTCACACCCGAGTCTGCATTGTTTATCAATCTCTTCAACCAATGTCTGAGGACGACTTGGTTTTTCACGACTCTAGAGAGAAAGATGCGGTTTTCTACGACTCATTCTGGATAACAGTCAGGAAATAACCACCAAGCTTTCCTAACTAAGATTCATGGCTTCATAGTTCACCTTTCAGAACAATTTGGCGACGATAAATCGCTGGCAGCTCGCGCTGTCGACGCGCGCGCTCGCGGCGTGCACTGCGCTTCTACATGCCCGGTCGCGACGTGCACTGCGCGTCTACGTGCCCGCTGCAGCAAGGTGTGAATGACTGATGTCTGATTGGAGGTGGGCAGGAAGTCTCAGCTAAAGGTGAGCCTGATTCCGATGTGTGAATCGAATGCTTGGAACTAATGTGTTTTGTTTGCATTGCTTCTTGAATATCTTTAAGAGACTCGGTATGCACATTTCTGAACTAGATGCAGCGCGCTGATTCACTTGTATTTAAATTTGCCGGCCAGCTTTGCCGGTCTGCTCTCAGAATCGAATCTTTTTTTTCATCATCTTTCTTTGTTATTGTTATTTTACATTTCTTAACAAAAACAAAATACTATCAAATAAAAGAACATATTAAAACTAGTAACGAAGCTAACTGGAGACTGTTGCAAACAATCTACAGGTTACTCAACTGATCCATATCAACTTGTAATATGTTACTGGTGAGTTTTTAGTAGGTTCTTGACTAATTCTCTTCACACTTCTGGGTTTTTACATAGATTTCTTTCAAAAGCAGTTCCACTATTTGTCAGTGTTCCCCAGGCTGGCTGCAGGGTCTCGGTAGCTCAACAAATACCAGCTGAATGATATTGCTGAAACTCGGGCATGTTGAAACATCAAAGCCATCCCAACAAGCCCAGCACCTATCTGATTCCGTTTACCTCGCAAACACATAAAAATAATCGCATGTTTATAATTAAACCAAGTGTTATTATAATAGCAGCTGCGAGACATTATTTTAAAATAATAATGTTTACCTTTAGAACGTGAACGTGAGCGCGCCATGTTTGAATTCAACAGTTTATATTTGAAGTGTTTTGGATACATTTTGTTTGTTTTTGTGTGATACTGTTTTGCACGTTTTTTTGCACGACTACTGAAACACGGCTGGGTCTAAATATAGTCTCTACTTTGTATGAAGAGCCCAGTAAATTAGTTAAAAAGCAACAAACCAAAGAAAAACCAAACGAAGAATTCCATATTGGCCTATTTCCAAACAAAAGTCTACTTAATAGTAGAGTTTTGTGGAGCACAGGTGTAAAATACTATCAGATGAAGATAAAAGTTTCTTACACTCTTTACAATCCTTCACTATCTTCGATTTTTCCCAAAATTCTTAAGAAATAGTACGTAATGAAAGCGAACGGAATCAAAGGCTTGTAGCGCGCGCGGTAGTATGCGGTAGTACGCGGTAGTATGCGGTAGTACGCGGTAGTATAACGACGTTCCCAAACACGGGGGTAATTAAACCGCGGCCGAGATACCACATTAATACTTGATAACACAATTAATTCTCAACTTGAGGTGGTGCGGTCTCATTGTCAGCGATTAGCGATGTTTTATCAAACTGAGGACTATTATTATTAGTAGGTATCATTATTGTGATGCGTGGATTACAATCAGAGCAAGTTTTCAGAACTTTTCACCTTTGTCCTTTTTTGCGTTTACCATGAACCCCTTCTAAAAGTCGCATTCTAGAAAAAACACCCATTATCACGGATAAGCGACAATATCCATATCACCTATACATAAGTTGGTACTACAAGAAACTCAAAATTGTTATGTTAAAATCTACTCAGAAACCTGTAACAAAAAACAGTCAATCTACGGTTCAGTTTTCGGTTAATTTACTATGAGTTCTAGAATTGGTTGTAAAGTTTTCAATGATAGATGGAAGTATGTTTATTACTTCTTTTTGTCAAAAGATCTGTTCATTTAATAATGCTTGCAAGGCCAGAAACGAGTAGGACGTAAAAAAATTTAGAGCCGTTTTTCCGCTTTCCGCTCCAACTCGACCCGCCGTAGAAAACTCGTAAAATTTTCAATTTGCCGGGGCAAAGTTTCACCTGATAATCGCGAAGTTAGGTGCGGTAAAGGAAAGTATTCCGGAGATAAGAGAACAGTAATTACATCAGAGGTAGGGGGGGGAGGCAATTATGTTTAACTTAGTTTTCTGAAGGAGATTAACTTAAATTGAAATAAAAAAAACAGAACTGGAGAGGAAAAACCCGGTTTGAAGCAATTAGTTATGAAAAAATTTAATACTGGAATGATTTTTTAATTGCTATTTAACAATGAAATGCAACTAAAAGTAAGTTAGTAAGTTAAGATGGGCGTTAAGAATGAACATATTTTTTTTCAATGCAATTTTTTTAAAAGCTAGGTACCTACATAGGTATTGCATAATATAGGCCATTTTTATCTGCAAGCGTTGCCTTTGGCAGGTGCCAGTTTTTAAAAAGGTTACAAAACCACGTGGGGAGGTCTATAATAAACTTTGTAACCTAAAACAAACTGTTTCCCAGATTTCAATAAGCACTGCCCACTCCAAAATAACTTTTAAAACTTCCTCTAACACCAGGTGTTGCCAACTTCTGGGAACAACAGCCCTTCGATACTAAAATACTCTGGTATTTTAAATGTACCTTCAATTAGAGTTCAGTGCGAAGTGTGTAAAAACATAGGCGTGCTCGGTACAGTCGGAAACAGAAATAAAGACGTTAAATTTAGAGGCGTGCGGTTGCCGCACCTGGCGCGCGCCACGTGGCCGATTTGGGCTTGACTGTACTTATTGGATAGATATAGAGCTGGGATTCAACAAATAGCAAAGGCATTTTGCTATTATTCGTAGTATATTTGAGGTTTCTTTAGCTAGAGTAGTAAAATACAGAGTTGTAGCTATGTTCATCAGGTGTGATTGTGATCAGGGAAATACCTCCGGTGTAAAAAAGCGCTGCGCCCCGTGTAGAACAGGAATTATTGTAGGCATCAGATAATAGTAGGTCTAGGAAATATGGCATCAGAAAAAGATCATTTCGATATGTGACTCATCACCGTGTCAATATTGCACAAAAAAAGGTGTATTTGTGCGCGAACAACGCAACGGACCGGTTCATTCTTTTTTAATGCGTACTTTTTTATTCCGCAAGCCGTGTGGTAAGTCCCATGTAGAACCTTTCAATTTCCGTACGGTCGTGCGTCGTACCCGCTCTGCGTCGCTCCCGATAGCGCATTGCTCTTAAATACCTCCAGTGAATTTATTCCGGTACTTTTACCGGGAACCGGCTCGGCGCAGATGCTACCTGCTTAGCTTATTGGATCTATGATTATTATTAACTTGAACTTTCAATTCATTCATAGGTTTATATTCAATTTATGGAAGGTATATAATATATTTACTGTAGATATTTTGTTTTAAGTTTGAGGCACTAGAGCACACTATTGTTGGTAACAAAATTTAAAAAATACATATTTTGTTTCTAGATTGTCTTTGAATACTGACTCAATCAATAAAATAATACTTTTTGAAATTGTCGTGATTATGAACAGTTTATAGAATCTCAAAACAAATCATGATAAATACCCTGTAGTTAGTGCTCTCGATTATGGATTTTTAAATCTGTTTTTACTCAGGTGCCATGGCGCCGCTATTCATACACACTACAAACTATAAACACAAAATGGCTGACTAATTTATGAAATATACATTTATATCAAACGTTTAGTGTGGTAAGTATTAAGTAATTTAACAAAGAAAACACGCACAGTAGTTATAAAACTGTGTAGCAAGTATTAAATTTGACTCAGTTCAAAGTAGGTATCCTCAGACAGTAGGTATCGATGTAAGCTGGCCAAGTATCGAACAGTTTATATAACAGGTGCCTACAATCTGTATCTACGTGGAAACAATAGACCGCAGGCAGCTCGTAAATACCTGCGTTTTATCGGACTGGCTGAGGTAGAGTGTGTTCACGTGGATCCAGTTCCTACTTAACTAATAAAAGGATTTCGAAAATTCGTTGATGGAAATCTTGATGGGTACAAAGATACCCAGTAAAACAACTCGTTTAAAATAATAAAGGCAGTGCACCAGTGTGTATGACTCTGGTACACTATAGTAATGTCCCGCGCGCAAGGCTAGTTTCCGATGAGACTAGCCGCCGCCGCCATGGAAAAAAAATCAGCTTTACTTGGTTTTTATTATCTGCAAATTATATAAACAATCCCGCAGTTGTTAACATAAAACTAACATTCTTGTTGTTGATTACACAACTACTCGTACTCTACTTGTCAATTTGAGAACCTTTCTTATAAATCTCGATACCAACCATGTAAAAAGCTTCTCTGGTCTGTATTTGTTGACATGATTTGCAGCTAACTCTAACCTCAACCGTAGGATGACATCATCATCACCTCCTGAGCTTGCCGAGGCATGTTTACTACAGTCCAGCGACTGGCACGCTGAGCTCGCACATCGCATGCGAGCCGTGTGCTACCTGCCAACCGCCGGCGCTGGCACTGGCCGGTCGCCAACCGATCGGTTTTATCACGCGGGTGTTACCTTTATTGAGCTATGATACTTTTATTGACAAGCTTGAACGATCCTACTTATTTAGGTAAGTAATACCATTGGTACCTCTTCCTATTTTATAAAACAGATAATGTTAAACTTTGCTTCGAAAAGCCCCTTAAAAGTAAACTTAGAGGTTTTAAAAGAATATATTAATTTTAATGTTGTTCGAGTGTAAGATAAAAGTATATGAGTTTGTGAGTAGCAAATTCAGTAGTGGCCGTGGGGCTGAAATATTGAAGAAGTTCATGTTCCAATTTACAGTCATCATCAAAACCACGAATTTTCCTTTTCATTTTCACGAATTTTCAAACAAAGTTGTCGCCCCGCCCGCCGACTGTGGTGTGTAGACACCATTACAACAACACATTTGCGACGAATACTTTCTGCATTATGGACATTACAAAATAAGTCACAACACAATATAAGGCCCCTGCCACATGTGCGTTAATTTATTCCCCACCTAGCGTAAATCCAATCAGCATATATTGAATCGGACGGCGCGCGGCCAGCGACAGATGCCGTGTAATTGTTCCTGCGACATTTTTTGTTCTACCCTCTAATGTTGCCGTGATCGAATCTGTTTAAAATGGGGTTTTGGGAGGTGGAGGCGGCTTTTTGCGTTATGAAAACTCTGTGCAGCATCAAACTAATATTATTAATGCCAAAATTTCGATAGATAGTTGACTGGACGTATGTTTGTTCGTAACTTCTTCACTCTAAAACTACTGAATGCATTAAGCTGAAACTTTACTCTTTTGCATAGTGTAGGCCTAGAACTGAATTAACATAGGCTTATTTTTGTCCTATGTATCTATGTCCTATGTGTCCTATGTATCCTATGTCCTATGTATGTTTTAATCTCACGAGAAAGAAAAAACCTTTAATTAAAAGTTTCAAAAACGTTTTCAAACGTTTTTCAAAATAAAAAAAAACGGGAACAAACAATTAAATTAAACTCGAGTTTTTTCATTGTTTCTAACAATGAAATAATAAAATATTAATAATGATGACGTTGATTATTTCTCTGCAACATAATTTCGTTTAAAATTTTGCTCTCAACCTAGCGTAAACTCCACTTATGGGAAACACTCGGAACAAAATGTGTGTTTCTAAAGCTACATTAGAATCGTATCTTTTATAGGTATAAAACATTTCTAAGCTTGTAAAGCAATCTAAAATAATCTCATATAACGCACATTAAGTAAGCCGATTCCACAGCGGCCAGCTTTCATCCCCCTGAGTATGAGCAGGGGTGCAGTGTACTCAGGTGTCGGATCGCAACTCGCGAGTACGTGTGCACCGGCCCTAATGTCAAACAAACGCGTTGAAAGAGTACAACTATTCTAAAAATCTAATATTTCATTCAGTAAACAAAAAAGGATTGAGACAAAAATGGTCTCAATATTTTTTTTTAACATATTTTGACTTTTAATTAGTAGAATATTTGAATGATTCGTTTTCGAAAAGTGTAGATCAAGTAAAAGTGTTTGGACAAGGCGAGCTCCGAGTAAATGGAAAAAAGATTAGCGACATACCATGAGAG
This sequence comes from Eupithecia subumbrata, assembly GCA_949316285.1. Classification (NCBI taxonomy): domain Eukaryota; kingdom Metazoa; phylum Arthropoda; class Insecta; order Lepidoptera; family Geometridae; genus Eupithecia; species Eupithecia subumbrata. Next base: position 17,354,503 of record OX438627.1, on the reverse strand, counting down.
AATCAGTCAGCCGCTAAAGACCTAACCATCAGAGGAACGGTCCATGGAAGATTTGATTTTGGTTTGCTCTCGATACAAATGAAACCTTCCAACACACTGTTGCTTAACACTTTCATGACCCAAGCGCACGTGTCACCTGCAGGTCCTAGAAGCGGCGGCACACCCGGCACATCCGGGTCGCACCGAAGCTGGACAGTGAATGTGTTGTGAAATTGTGTGCTAAATAAATAATTCACAAAATGTTGTGAATAGATCGATGATTTGATTTTAACTCTAAGTACAAAATTGTTATAAATCTCCAAAGCTCATTTAAATTGAAATTCTAAAAGTTCATCAACTAAAATATAGTTTTTGTCGCACCCTTTTCCCCCGTGCTCGTCAGCCCCCGCCGAGGGGGCAGCGAGTCCGAGGGTGCGCCCCCGAACTCTTTGATGTGGCATCCGTGACCGTGAAAATGTGACGTCATCTCATTCCGGTATTAACGGATCGGTAATAGCTTGCAAATTGTACGTTTTTGTGCTGCTGTGGAAGCCTGTGCTGGTTCGTTTTGAAATATTAACATGGACTTCGAATGGTGTCAGGTTTTTGTTTCGGTCGATTCAGAGTTCTGGCTAAGAATGTTTGTGAATGCTGTTGTTGAATTCGTCAGGTTTATCCTCGATAAGACAGTAGTTCGGTATACATGTTGTAGTTTTTTTAACTCGTATAAAAGAATGTAGTAGGTACCTATCTAGGTATGCAGCTATTTCTATTTAAAAATTGCCTTTCATGATTTTTTCAATTCATGGTTTTGATTTGACATACCATACCTTCTCAAAAGCCACCCTGTACACTTATTTTAGATAACTATTTTGTGTCCTGTTTCCGTTTGAGTTCGGTCCTGAATTCGTGAGAATGTGCTAGTGAAAACCTTCTAGGTACCAGTCTTGACTGTACAAAACTTATCGCATTAGATACTTTTGGAAAGGTTTAATTTTGTCCGTTATCTCTAAGATTGACATTTGGCATCGATACAATTTTAGACATAATAACTTACAACTAGGTATGTACTTTTAGTGATACAAATGCGAGCAAAAGAAAAAAGAGCAGAAGCTAGTCTGGTGTTAGTTCGTTCAAACATTCTAAATTATAAATATTATATTTTTATTAAATATATACAGGGTTGTTGGTAATTCACTGACTCTTAGTGAAGGCCAGATCTTAATTTTAATTTTTTTTTAATTCGTTTTACATACAAAATAATGTCCGATACTTAATTAATTACTAAATACTGATCTCGCACTCCTATTTAAATGCACATCATCATCATTGGCTTATTTTAAATCTATGCAAGATGATTTAAGTGGCATTAGCCTGGCTGGTAGACAGCCGAATACACACACACTTACTGATAATTCAGGCAAAGCCGTTTTTAGGTTTAGCTTCAATGAAAACCCCTTTAATGAACGATTTTTGAATGGAAGGGTACATACTAATATCATTCCCTTTCCACCAATTTTAAGAATTGAGACCTGGCGTCTTCACGGACGTATTCATAATGGCGGGCAGAACCTGCAGTTAACATAGTGTCAGTGAATTGCCAATAACCCTGTATACTTAACCTAATATATCGAAGATGCTGTCTATTACGACAAAACAACTGAAGCGCCTACAAGCGCATTTCCTCATCCATCCATAGAGTTAATATAGGTACAGTCAGCAAGGAAAGTTTTATATCACTTGAAGTTTTCCAAAGCTTCCACAGCCGACTCGAATGCTAAAATAACTATTTTGGTTCGCTCATAGTTTTGATGCATGGATTGACTCTAATTAGCTCATATATAAAAAAACTTACTCGTTCCGCAGTTAGGTATTTCAGTTGTAAAAATATGAAATGTTAAGTGAGTTTCTTTCCTGCGTGTACGAGACCATCTATCATAGCAGTTCTGGTGCAGTTCCTAGAAGGCATACCTCGCTATTGTGCGGGAGGGACGGTAATGTAGCGCGGTGCTGTGCGTCAGAGATAATTGGAAGGAATGCAACAGCCGGCGACGTGAGCTTTTATTTGTGCGAAGAGTTATTGGAGACAATGGTTTTGTATTAGTTGTACATGTACATACCTACTTGTATTGTATTGTTGTATTGTATTGTATCCACATACCTATAAGTAGTTAGTTACGAGACAGTTGTTGGCACGATGCTTTAGTTCCAGCAGGGATGGGTAGATTTATTATGTTTTGTTTTTGTTTTTTAATGCAGGGATTTTCTTTGACACAGCATCGTTTGCACTTAGAACTTGCTAGGGGAATAAACCCTAAATAATTTGAAAGTCTTATTCTAAGAAATGAAATGACTGATAATTTAGACAACAATAAATATATTGAGTATGAGTGTTTTTAAAATATTTTCGTTTATTAAGTCGTCGTGTCGGTCTGTTTTTTTTTAGTCCAGGAACCTACGACCTTCTGTGTCCAAAACAGCCAATTCCCCACTGCGCGTAACGCACAGTGGTAAAATTTGACGTTGCAAAATAAGAACTTGAAACTCTCACCAACAGCTTTTCCCCTTAAGGGGGATTTGTCAAGGGGGATAACTGGAACAACCCCTTCAAACTACTTTTCATAGTTTGTGCAAACATGTACCTACCACTGCTGATGACCACAGCAAGTTGCACGTCAAATGTTGCACGTCACTCGAACACGTGCGTCTGATTAATGAGCCGGCTAATGAGCTAATGAGCCGAGATGTTACCTTCACCACATTATCACTGCCATAAACTATACCTACCGCGATTATCACCTAGTTAATATGACATTAGGCCTTGATAATATATTATACTTATGTATAGGTGCATTATCTTGTTGTATGCTGTGACTTCGTGTGATTTCCTGTTCAAGCCAAGCAGAGCAAAAATTTCAATTTTAGAAAAAAATTAATTAAAAACTGATTACAAAAGGTTTCCACCGCGAGTGGAGAGGACCCATTCAGGACTCCGATTAACTCACAAGAGTAAACTGCATACTTGTATTTCCACCAATAAATAGTCGAGCGGAGAGAACTGAGCGATCAGAAAGCGAAGAAACGAACTTCGCTTATTCATCTCTCATTTCCTGCTCGCATTCACTACCCTTTCGCGGTGGATACCCAGCTTAGGAATGAAAGCACTTTCTGCAGCGATATTTTCCACGATTTTTGTTTTGAGTTTCTCTATTGGCACATTTACATGTTCATGATCATGAAACAACGAATTTAAAGTGACTTTCAGTAGGGTGTAAGATTAGTCATACCGAAGCGACATATCGAAGCGACAGAAATCAAAAATATCACTTTATTTCCGTGTCAGTGTTTAGTTTTACAATTGGACCTTTTCGAAGTGTACATTTATTGTATTTATGGAAATAAAGAGTTTTTGATTTTGATTTTGATTTGATTTTGAGTCAAGAGATATCTCGTTATTCGTGCTAATGTTACAATTGTTTATAAAAGCTGGACATGTGCGGAAACTTTGGCATTGAAGGCCTTTGAAATACACTGCAAATGTCAATTTTATTGACTATATCTAACAACTACGATAGTTTTGAAAATGTACCCTACATTGTCGAAACTATCGTAGTTGTTATCCTAGAAGAGAAAGCTTAAGAGGCAAGAAATAATTTTTCTTCGCCATCAAAAATCAATGCCCCTTTCCCAAAATCTCAGGTCATCACCATAAACATCCCGTGGCCCCATAAATCGATATCTGGCCATCGCTTGTCATAATTCCGTCGATAAAACTGCCCCTGTAAATAATATAAATCATCCCCCATACGCAGTGTGCCATTAGATGCTATCGAAGTGATGTTTTTATTGCTGCGATACAAACTTTGCAAGTTTTCGAATCAACGGGCAACTAAACAAGATTCAATCATTGATGCATGTTTGAAGAGCCTGCATGTACGATATAGATTCACATGTGCATGCACACAACACTGGAGAAAAACATTATCTATGCCATTCAACGTGGCAATACTGCCAGCTCTGCCTGCTGGACGACGGCTTACATTTTTAAAGTATAATTGTAAATTTTACTATAAAAACTATCGTAGTTTGACGAATTCATTACGGATGTAAGCGGGTTAACTACGAACCTTATTTGTGTTGGAAGAACACCAACGTTTCATCCCTCGTTAAGGGATGAAACGTTGGTGTTCTTCCAACACAAATAAGGTTCGTAGTTAACCCGCTTACATCCGTAATATAATTGTAAATACTTTTTGTAATTCGTCGTTCTGTTGATTTTTTTTGACACTTGTAAACAAGTCTAGAATATTTTTATTTTTCAGGTTTATTTTTGTACAGTTTTATTTAATTTCAAGTCTGAGACATTAGAAACTAATATTTCAATTCCTTAAGTGTCATCATCATCATCTCATCCTATGTCTATACTGGTCCACTGATGGACGCGGGTCTCCTCTTGATAAGCACCCTCGAAAAGCCAGGATCCTAATAGGTAACACTTTAAAACAAAGTTATTAGAAAAATTCAAATAACTTAACAAGATAAATATAAATAACTTAACAACTCAATAAAAGTTCATTACTGATGTAAGCGGGTTAACTACTGTTACGCACACTTGTCCTAACTTTCTTTGTATTCTAGATTTTGTCTAAATAAAACGATTAGCTAGTACTTCACTGATTTTATAATTTCATTACTTCTCCTTATCGGGCAGAGTTACCCCTAAGAATTTACTTGAACGACTGAACCCCGTTTTGGTCGGATTCCGGCTTTTTAAAACGTTTGTTCCAACGACTTTTCTGTACTGGTTTCTGACTCCGCCCAATCGACTCGCAAACCAGTTGAGTCAAACCAGTGACTGTTTCCACTACCTGATTATGGAAGTATTAGTGTAGAAATGTTACAAAAGTAAATTCAGCTTCTTATTTACAAAAATGATGGCAAATAAATATAAAAATGTATGCGAGGCATCTAAAATCAGAACAATAATTTTAAATAAGCTAACAACTCGTCCATCCTGATAAAGTGTTCGCGTCCTCGTGAACAATACATTTTTATAGGTAACACAAAAAGTCACATTCTTAGTGTCTAAATCTTAATCTATACAAGATCAATGTGCACATAGCACCTCTAAAGTATGTGAATCCCGTGCACATTGCACTCTAGAAAAGGTGAGTCCTGTGCACATTGTCCTTCTAAAGTAGGTGAATCCTGCGCACATTGCACATCTAAAACTAGGCGAGTCCTGTGCAATCTGCACTTCTAAAACTAGGCGAGTCCTGTGCACTCTGCACTTCTAAAACTAGGCGAGTCCTGTGCACATAGCACTTCTAAAACTAGGCGAGTCCTGTGCACATAGCACTTCTAAAACTAGGCGAGTCCTGTGCACATAGCACTTCTAAAACTAGGCGAGTCCTGTGCACATAGCACTTAAAACTAGGCGAGTCCTGTGCACTCTGCACTTCTAAAACTAGGCGAGTCCTGTGCACATAGCACTTAAAACTAGGCGAGTCCTGTGCACTCTGCACTTCTAAAACTAGGCGAGTCCTGTGCACATAGCACTTAAAACTAGGCGAGTCCTGTGCACATAGCACTTCTAAAACTAGGCGAGTCCAGTGCACATAGCACTTCTAAAACTAAGTCACGTGCACATAGCACCTCGTGTGACTTCATGTACACATAGCACCACATAATATTCAAGTTGTACATCGTATTTTTTTTACATAAATAATAACTGCACATCGCAGTTTATAAATAAAATGATAGTATGATTTAAAACATTTTGTACATAATCAAGGTGGTTTCATAACCGTGATTTTGTTATTTACTTAAACTAAATCATCATGTGCATTTTATATGATTTCATGTGCTCATAGTACTACATAATATTCAATTTGTACATAGCATTTCTTACATAAATAATAACTGCACATCCCAGTTTATTAAATACATACAACAATAGTATCATTGGAAACTTATTGTACATTTCAAGGTGGTTTCACAATCGTAATTATTTTAGTCACAATCATATAAACTACATTTTTCACAAGTACATTTACCATCTGAATTAAGTACAATAACAAACAAGTAAGATTCCAATGTGTTTGTGATACCTACTTATGAATGATTCATTACCATACCAGTCATCAACGTTTTTGCTACCCGACCGCGCAATGAGGAGGGTCATGATTCTATGGTGACAAACCTTTGACTAATTTTATCAGTGAAACATATACTTCTTTATTTTTGTAACTGGTTTATACCCCAAGCCGACATTATAAAAAAATTAATAAATAAGACATTTATTTTCAATTTACAAAAGGAACAATATTTGTATACATAATATGTGGTTGGGTATGCCCTCAACATTCTGGCAAAATTTCCCACTTCTTCAGGTACTTATCTATGTTTTGTCTGCTTTACTAACTAATCCTCACATTTTAATGGAGCATTTTGCATTTATCCTCTTTTTATCAACCCATTTCAAGAACCACTAAGATTTCAAAATTATTTCAAGACAGTACACGCAATAAACCTCCATTACTCTAGACGAACAACCACTTCGAGGTTACCTCATCCAACCCTACAAGATACTCAAAAAGCGACTCAAATAACATAACACTGTGCAAGATAAACCAATCGGCCTTTTGACTGAATACAGGTTATTATAATAAGGATTATAATATATTTATTTTGTTATATTTAAGTTGAATAATTTCATTATTATTTTATTCTTATAAGAGTTCATTATTTTTGCAAGACCATACTCATTTTTCGCATAAAAAACATGACATGTAGGTAACTCAAAATACTATCAATTAATCGAGCTGATCAAAACTAGCTTCAGCTTCAGAAAATCGTCTTAACTACACTGTACCTTGTCTATTTCGCAAGATAAATTATCCCTTTTTATTCCGACAGGTCTTAGGCCAATTTAATCTTTAGAAGAAGCTAATTGTATCCTAGTTAATGGTGATATGACCCCTCATTGTACTTCTAAGAGTCGGTCGTCCCACGATCTTTACCATAAATTTTGAGAGGTTATCATCTGGATTGGTCCAGTTGTAATTTTCTTTTGACCATTCGCTCTAGGCGAGACATCCTTATCGATAATATGATGTACAAATATTGCTGACAAAACATCCCATAATTATTAATCGTTTTGGTAACCTGAATGTCCCTCAATTGTGTTTTAGTCATAGTATCTCGAGACAAATAACTAAATAATGGTGAACAACCCACATAGCATTATGTAGACACCCAGGCCCGAAACAATACCCGCAGATCGTACTAAACCTCTCACGAGGCGTGAAACGAACCCGCAACTTCCCGGGTTGCAGGCGGACCTCTACTTGCCCCACGACTGAGGTCGTCTAGGAGACAGATCTAAAGTTCGGGGTAGTTGATGCGAATTTCGTATTTCATACCTCCCTTCAGAACAATTTTAAGTTTGGAAACAGCCTTTACTGGAAAAGTGCTACTACTCTTTTGAGAATATAACTATTATAACGACAAAACACATCAAGCAGAAAAAAGAGTTGTTATTTAAATTTTAACTCGATATTAGCTATTTTTTACACATGTATTGTGTAAAGTAGGTAAAGTACCTAATTCGTGTTCTAATTTAATTTATTCTGGGTACGTTAATGATAGAAGGAGCTTCCAAATCATGCGCTAAAAGGCTAAAAAAACAATCTCTCCAGGTGACTTCTGTCTATTATAAACGTTTATATTACAAGCGAGATTTTTCATGTGTTAAGCGATCAGGTATATTGGGACAGTTACAATTCTTTTCACATCCTGCAAATGAGCTGTTTCATGACAGTGTATAACACTACGGACAATAATATTATTTTTCTTTGCTTTCGTTTTGTTTCTGGAATAATATAAGTAGTACGTCGTAAGTAGGTACGTAGCACGTCATGGTTCTTCAATGTCCACCAGCTTGTTTCATGTCTCTCTAATAGCCTAATAATAACACCAATGTAAAAAACCTTTTGCGACTACGTGAGGTTGCGTAATTCTGGTCGAAAAAGTTAATTGCAATTAATATCAAAAAATCTGAATAAAAACTAAAATTTACACGAGTCGAGATAAGGATAAAGTTGTTCTGTTGGTAATATTTATTTAAGAAAGGATCTCAAATCGGCAAGTATAGGTACTTTAAATTGTATTCGATAATTAACACCAAGAAAGTTTATTTTAGGCCAAGTACCCGCGAAACTAACTTTTTTTTTAAAGGTAATAAAAATAAATCGGTTACACAGTTTTGACTTCTATTCCTTAAAGTCGTAAACCATGCAATTGACGGCATTCCTATTCCTGCCTACAATAAACCATACCAATCTACAGACACCTCAATATTGGTGCAGTTTGTTTGCACGTTCGTTCGTACGGTTACTCGTAATTATAGCATTGGATTATGGAGTTTGTCTTAAATTTTACACAGACGTATTATTCTAACTAAACTAAAACTAGAAATGACAAAATAAAATGAATGAAAAACCTAGGAGTTGTTAGAAAGTGAACGAATGCTAGAATGCGCTGATAAAAATTGAAAACCCACGTGTTGGAACGACCTCCGTCGGTCATGGTGATTCAAATAATTGCATTGTAGGTAAGAAAGAGAGAGGTTTACACTGAACAAGTGATTAAATTATTGGTATAAACAAATTTTAATCGAACAAATTTTAATCGAAACTTTATTAAAAGGAAAAAAAAACCAAACTAAGTCCCCAGCGTTTAACTCTTTTTTTTTTTTTTTTCAATATGATACGACGCGAGATAGAATCCTATCCAGAAAAATATTTAAATATCTCTTTCATTCAAATCGCTTCAACCGTTTAGAGGCTTTGAAGTTAAAAAACATAACCCGCACCCGGCGGCCAAAAGACGGAGTGCGCGTCTCTTACATATTGTACTTGTACCCACGAATTTTCAAGTTACCTACTACCGATCCTTACCACGACATCCTCATGGATCAGGATGGATAACTAAATAATTAAATACTCCATCCTTTTTTTAATTAAATTATCGAAAGGTATGATAATGAATACCTACTTAATAACAATTCATAAATAATAGTATTCGTGGTCTGAGGCTGTGGCGTCACAGACCGAGGTCTCTCATTGCGTTGATTTGTTTATTTTTTTTTTATAGAACGTTTACTACAAGGAATCGGACTGCGACGCCTCTGCCTTACTGTCAACATCAATAGTTCTATGGGTTTGTTACTAGTCGAGACTTATTAAGTACCTGACGGGTGACGGTATTGCGCTGTGCTACTGATCGGTGGCGGCTGCGTAGCTGCAGCCAGCGATGACTGCGTGGCTGTGGCGAACGACAACTGCGTAGCTGCAACGACTGCGTGGCTGTGGCGAGCGACAACTGCGTAGCTGCAACGAGCGACGACTGCGTGGCTGTAGCGAGCGATGTCTGCGTGGCTGCAGCGAGCGACGGCTGCGTGGCTGCGGCGAGCGATGTCTGCGTGGCTGCAGCGAGCGACGGCTGCGTGGCTGCGGCGAGCGATGTCTGCGTGGCTGCAGCGAGCGACGGCTGCGTGGCTGCGGCGAGCGATGTCTGCGTGGCTGCAGCGAGCGACGGCTGCGTGGCTGCGGCGAGCGACGTCTGCATGGCTGCAGCGAGCGACGGCTGCGTGGCTGCGGCGAGCGATGTCTGCGTGGCTGCAGCGAGCGACGGCTGCGTGGCTGCGGCGAGCGACGGCTGCGTGGCTGCGGCGAGCGATGTCTGCGTGGCTGCAGCGAGCGACGGCTGCGTGGCTGCGGCGAGCGATGTCTGCGTGGCTGCAGCGAGCGACGGCTGCGTGGCTGCGGCGAGCGATGTCTGCGTGGCTGCAGCGAGCGACGGCTGCGTGGCTGCGGCGAGCGATGTCTGCGTGGCTGCAGCGAGCGACGGCTGCGTGGCTGCGGCGAGCGATGTCAGCGTGGCTGCAGCGAGCGACGGCTGCGTGGCTGCAGCGAGCGACGACTGCGTGGCTGCGGCGAGCGATGTCTGCGTGGCTGTGGCGAGCGAGAACTGCGTGGCTGCAGCGAGCGGCGACTGCGTGGCTGCGGGCGGCGAGCGACGACTACGTGGTTGTAGCAAACGTCGACAGCATGGCTCAGTTGGTGCATCGACCTGAAATGTTTTCAACAGCGAGTACACCATTCGAAAAAACATGTTTATTATTTAGCCACAGGCTTGAGCCCACATCATAATATTTAAAATGCTCGATGTACCATTAAACTACTTCTTGTCTGAAAATCAGCGCTGATACTAGCTTTGGCTTGTAGCGGCATAATGCTGAGACACCGACCTTTTCTCCCCTTTATATAACAAATTGTCTAATTGTTTCTGTTTGTACCTACCTATCTGTATTCTTCTTATGTACATTTTTGTTTTCTGTACCTTCCTATTATTTGTAATATGTCGTGTTATGTGTTCAAATAAATTAAATTTCTACCGATTTCTAAAAATTCCTCACGCCATCTTATTTCTTGAGCTAACTAAAAGTATAAACTAGGACTTTTTTTAAAAAAGGAAAGACAACGTGGTATTTTTTTTATATCCGGATACTATAATTGTGCTTTAATACTGTTTTTAATTTGTAAAAGGAATGCAATTAAGGCAATAGGTACTTATTAGAAAAAAAACATGCTCACCTACAAGAAAAGATTATATGAAGGTAGGCATTCCAACGTGGTTATTATTGCTTATGGTTGAAAATTCACAGTTTGTAGGTAAACGATTGCTAAAATGGCGAAAATCATTCTTTGGAAAAAAAACCGTCAGTATTATGGAAAAATTTCACAAGAAAAGGTTTCTATCGCAATTAAATGTAGGTAGCTTAAATGATTTTATCTTTAGTTACTATTACTACTACATACTTTTGCTAAACTTTTTGGAAAACATAATGTCTTTTGTAACATGAAAAAGTTATACTCCAAAATAAGCTAACAATTGAAAATTATATCGTAAATACATATTATAATTGTAAATTACATACCATTGTTTACCGTGGGCGTACGGTCACACCAAGGTGGTATGAATACACCAGAAGTCCATGGTGCATCCCTGCTTCTGATTTGTTACGCACACTTGTCCTAACTTTCTTTGTATTCTAGATTTTGTCTAAATAAAACGATTAGCTAGTACTTCACTGATTTTATAATTTCATTACTTCTCCTTATCGGGCAGAGTTACCCCTAAGAATTTACTTGAACGACTGAACCCCGTTTTGGTCGGATTCCGGCTTTTTAAAACGTTTGTTCCAACGACTTTTCTGTACTGGTTTCTGACTCCGCCCAATCGACTCGCAAACCAGTTGAGTCAAACCAGTGACTGTTTCCACTACCTGATTATGGAAGTATTAGTGTAGAAATGTTACAAAAGTAAATTCAGCTTCTTATTTACAAAAATGATGGCAAATAAATATAAAAATGTATGCGAGGCATCTAAAATCAGAACAATAATTTTAAATAAGCTAACACTACGAACCTTATTTGTGTTGGAATTTCAATAAAAGTTTCTATTAAGTTTCAATAAAAGTTTATAATATAAGAACTTAGTCAAAAAAATATTCATTAAACTATGTCTGCAATAACCAAAGCATTCAACATTCAACTCGTGTGTTTAAGCAAGCGCACACAAGAGCACGCATCTGTCCGGAGCCCTAGGCGGAGCCCTAACAGTGGAGCCAAAGCAGTCAGTGGGGCCCGCGGCAATCATATCGAGTAGGTGAAGTACTATTGTCGGAGATAAAAAGGTAAAAAATATTTGATAGCTGTCTGAGGGGTGCGTTTTGGATGCGGTTGTTTATTTTTGAAAGTTTCGAAAACATTTTGGTAACCAGTTTCAAAGTTGTTTTTGTTACTGTAGTAATAAACAATTACATCAATCCAGTTCAAGTGCTTACCTTGCAATTTTTATCTCACTGGATCCTGCTTTTCCTAATGTCTACTTGCCTGGAAATACACATTAGAAAGCTTTTTAATCTTTCGCGATTTGTTAACATAATAACATAAGGTACGCGATGAATACCCGAAAAAGACTACAGTTAGAACTACAGAACCCGAGTTTTCCCGTAACTGGGCAGCTTTTAAGTCTGCTGAATCGTCGGGAAAAATAGTTACATGAACGCGTAAAATACCCGTGAAATAATTATATTACGTAATTAATATCTTTCATTGGTTGGGTACCGGTTGAAACCTACTCCAGCGAACTGTCTCTAAAGCACTTCCAACATACCACATCCATTTCCGTCCTCATCGGCAGCTGCAGTCCCCCAGTGCTCGGTACAAGAGGCCCTCAAGTGGCGAGGTGTGCGATCGATGCTGTAATAATACCTCTTTATTCAATGCTTGCAGCAAATGCTGCGCCAAATGTTCCGCGGAACGTGCCGAGATCTCTGATAGAGAGATAACAGACTAAATTTACTTTGAAAGTTGATAGAAGGTTAGATAAATTAAATTGATTGATGCTTTTACTAGTTTTGAATTGGAGCTTGGACTAAAACTAGTACAAGCATAAAGCATGAAAATATTAAAATTGTCCAAGATTAAGTACTCTGGGACAATTTTAATATTTTCATAGAAAAAACCTTGATATGCTTAATTATAACAAGGGAAGCACGCATGATATGCTACTAAAATTCAAGTTGTACTTTGTAGCATTTTTAGTTTGAGCCTTTCTATGTTATTGCGATCAGAAAAAACATTCGGAAAATACATAAAGATCTCAAATACTTTACTTCGTTTACCTACACGAACAGATTATTATTTGTTTGTGTATATATATTGTTCAAAACCAATTTTTACCAGCGATGTTTTAAAAATAGCAAGGTATTAAATAATTTAAAATGAAAGCCACCTTTTAAAAGTCGCTGATCTAGAAACCCCAAAACCCGAATTCACTGACATTTTGTATTTAATTGCACAAATTCGACCGATAACCTCCATCCGATTGTCCAAGTTTTTCACATTTGATCGCGCGGAAAATTCCACAATTATACAAAAAGGTTTTTTCGAATTTCGTGTGAATTCGAATAATGGGACGAGCCTACAATCGAATCGCTCTGTAATTTAATTCGAATAATCGTAATCGCCTCTTGTGCTTAATCGAATGAAGGTGGAACACGGCTCTTTAGGAAATGAGTTTTCAATTTGTGTTTGTTCCACCTTGGTGTGTTTACTGTGTACCGAATTATTTTGTTGTACCTAATTTTGTTGAAATTCAAAAGCTTTTAGTTTCTTCTCGCAGGCTTCAAATAAAGAAGATCTACGTTAAACATTTTAACTTATCTAGATCTGTAAACAAACTCAAAAATTAAGGTAAACTTGCTGAAAACAAGTGCCTTTATAAAGTGTAACAACTTGTAAATAAACAAATAGAGAACCATCAAGCGATAAAGGTGCCTATCCACTATCCCTTTAGGCCGGGTTTATAAAAGAGCCGGGCATTTGTCAGCATACCTTGTCGGGCGACTTCTGAAAAACAGAATTTTACGCAACACATATCATAGTGGACAGGGGTTCGGACAGTACGCACTGTGTGAAAGCATTGCTGGGATTTTAAACATCATATCTTTAAATATCTTATATCATCGTAATATAAAAAATACTATGAGCTCTGCGCAACGTTGCATTTTAGAAAGTTTACGCATTAACAATTTTGTTTATTTATTATTTATTTATTAACAAAAGTAATCGCGCACATTGTTTTAATTTATTAGGTAGATCATTCATTATGCACGTAGAAAACTGCTATACTATTAAAGCAATTTTCAGATCAAATTCAAAAAGCAATCTATATTGCTTTTTGAATTTGATCTATGATTAACTAATCTAGATTTATATTTGCCAACTATTATAGAAAACACAAAAAAATAATTCAATTGAAACTAGATACGTACATTACAGTTTAGTTATAAAAACAAAAACCTGCGTGTATTCCCCTAGTGCGTGCTTTAGGGTGACCACACAAGGGGCGGCCACGGTCAGCGCGCGCGTTCTAAAGAAGTGAATAAATCTGCGCCGAACGACAAGGTGAATATAAATATAAGAATCCGCGGACAAACTTCCGGATTTATAGGGTTGCAGCCCTGTATCAAAATAAAATGATTGTTTCCTTTGAAACAAGCTGTGTATTAAAATATAAGTAAGGTATACTGAGTGGCCACAACGATTAAAATTATGAAACGAAATACCTAACGTTCCTTGACATTTCACAAGGCGGTCAGTCCCATTAGTCATTTTAACAGCCTGGGATCTACTCAAAGATCTAGTAAGAAAAAATAAAGAAATTGATTACCTAGTGATTGGAGTTATTTATTGAGACGACCTCTGTGGCGCAGCGGGCGAAAGGGTGTAGGAGGTTTGGACAAATGTTCGGACGGTCCGGATATCATCTGCAAATATTTGTTCCGGGTGTTTTCTATGTATACTGAATAAGAAATATCCATCTATGCAAGTAATGTACTAAACATATCAGTTATCTAGTACCCAGAAGACCACCTCTGCTTATTTAGAGGATAGATGAAATGTAGGAATGGTCGAGCATTAATTAGTTATTCACAAAATATATAATGAGCTTAAAATGCAAACCGCCACAGCGCCGTGGCAGCCCTGAATATCGGCGCGGCAGAGCGGTCACCGTGAAAGGCGAGGTGATCATAAAGCCTCGCGCATGTTCTTACATAATAATATTCTTGAAATATTCCCGCAGGGGCATAAACTCACTCCGCACAGTGACGTCCATAGATACTCTAAAGGATAAAATAAACATGGGTATAAACAAACTTTGGGTACCTACTAGGTGAACTTATTTTGACTTAGAAAGACAAGAAAGTCCGTTTCCCGCCGCGGGACCTTGCTGTTGTATATTGTTTTTTATGGTTTGTATTTTATTACATTATTAGTTATTGGTTCCGTATTGCGGAGTATAAGTATTGTCAGTCATTTGGTACCCATAACACGTGTTGCTTACTTTGGGGGTGAATGATGCAGTGTGAAAATTTCTAGCATAATTTTTTCTTTTACACAGAAGGCATTGACAAAGTCTTTAACCTCCCTTCAGATTTTTTTCTCAAAATGTTTCAGTAACCTGTAAAATATTTATTTCTTAAGTTCGACCGACTCCACTCTTCTTTTGTTCTCCAAGCGGGGACAGCCCTGCCCGGAAATGGTCAGCGCGGAGACAAACTACTCGGCCCGCGCCACGCGTCATAACGCGCGTCTCGCGCGGCCGTGTGCAAGGGGCTTTATACGATCTAAATTCAAACTCGTATTTTTTGAATGGATGATGGTTGTATTTTGTTTTGAGTGGTCATGCGAGACGATGTAGGTTTTATATTAATGTAATTTTATCAATAGTTAGGTACTGAAATATTGGTACAAAATACAGTAGAGTTTTAGCGAATTCACCCAAAAATATCTATATAGTTAAGTTATTGATAAAGTTTAATACCTCAAACAACAATGATCACAGGAAACTTCAAACAATAAATTAATTAATGGTTTTGTTTACATTTTTTCCAGAAAGCCCATTAGTTTGTCACGTTTTAATAATTCTTTTTTATGTCCTAATAAATGTTAATCAGTGTCCCATAAAAATACCTTCAGGTAATTTGCTTTGACAAAAGAGCTTTAAAAATAAAGGCCGCCTCACACGATGACGACAGACGATACGCGTCATTTTCAAAATCACGTTTCAATTCAAACGCGTGTTTTCGAAAACGTTTTAAAATAATGTGACGCTACGTGAAGTCTCATTCGATTAGAGTTGACTTCTGATTCTTTAAGAAACCACACGGAGAGACGCGATTCATCTTATGAGATGTACAGAATATACAGACGGACAGACCATTGTCAGTTAATAGAGGTTGACTATCGAAGTACACATCGGGAGGCGGAAAGATGCAGATTATAATATGAAATGACAATAGGAGTTATGAAGATTGATGCCAAGATATGTTGGCTACCTGCGTACCTCAAAAATGTACCTATCTAGAACTTTCTCTTTGATTTGTGAGTTTAATTCTCGGAACTATTGAAATGCCTGCGAGGCCAAGAACAGAGTACAAAGTTCGATCTCTCCTAGAACATTACGTGTATGGTGCGGCCGCTTCTCCGGATACTCAGCTAGGCGTAGCCTACTAGGGTCTTTGAGCTAGATATATGCATATTTAGTCACAATATTGGTTTGCACCTATATGTATTATTATGTGTATATACTCTGCTAATATGTAAGTACTAATTTTAATACAGCAGCGGGGCAATGCAGCTTGCGTCTTGGGGACGCTTCCGACCGGTAGTGATATAGATCAATTGAGGTACATGTAGATTGCTTGCAACAGTCTGCAGTTAGCTCATTGTTTCAATTGCAATACTAGTTCTAATTAGTTTCTATGATTTGATTGTAATTTTTTTTGTACATAAAGGAAGGTACTTTGTAGATGCGTAGAGCACGCACCTACAATCGCGATTCACTCAACAGTAATCGCTCTATAGCAGGGTGAGGTTCAAACAATCATACATGGATGATACTGTATAGTCTCTGACCCCTAAAAAAACCGAGCCATGTTATACGAGCCCCGAAATTAAACAAGCCAGCTAATAAAACACGTTCGATCATCTGAAAGCAATACCAGCGGAGAACAAGCCGCAACGACATCAGGTGTGCGCAGAAATGAACGTAGTACGCGCTTCTTTTGGTTTCCGGTGCTGCCTGCAGGCATGGCTTAGCGGGAAATAGCTGGTAAAAGTATGGAATTACTTACCTTACCTTTGGTCTTACATTAGCGTTGGACTACCAGATTAAAAGGAAGACAATTTATGTTACAAAGAATATGGGTTTTACGTGCTTCAAAAATGTAGGCTATGTTGGTTGGAAAACGTTTTAGTTCCCAGTAGTGTATTGCATATTTGTTTTTTCCTCAAATCAATCGATAAACCTTTTCTTCACATTATCTTATTGTTGATACTTAATTTATTGAACTTTATTGTACAACCATTAGAACCTAACTCATTTATAGCCACAACACTTTGCCTGAGAATCAGTAGGTATGTAGATATAAAAATATACGCATTATTTGTAAAGTAGCTAATACTTATGCGATGAGCCAGCGGCGAGCCCTACCTCCTACCTCCTACCTCCTGTGCCAGCAAGCCGCAATCACACTCTTATTCAAACATTTTGTGTTTTAATGTATTTTTTTAAACAAGGGCGTGTTCGCGGCTTCATAACGCGCTTCAAAGGACGTGACTCCTCGCCTGTGCGCTGAATATTATGTAGACTTAACATGAATACACGCTGACAAGGACTTTTTGTACCACATACAATATCTTTTTACCTATTCGGTTTAAAGATCTTTATTTATACTCAAAAGAACAAATAAGTCCACTTAGAATGAGTATACATTATGATAATATATAAAGCTCGATTACCATTCACTGACTGACTGACTGACATAATTGTTCTCCCTGATGGTGGAGGGGGAGGTATGTTTTTTTTTGCAGAAATGTAGAGAGGGGGTCGAGGGGACCTAGGGAAAATTCCGACTTTTTGAGATTTGCCCCCCGGAACCCTCGCCCCCCAGGGGGGCTTCGTAACGGAGTCATACTAATGAATAATTTTAAAGGGGTTGTATAGAGGGGGTCAAGCGATTTCGATTGCAAAAATAATTTCATCCCCCCTTGCCCCCCAAGACCCCCCTTTTGAGAGTGCTACGAGATGCCGTCGCGATAGAGGGGTTCTGATTGCGTGATCGTATAGAAGGTCTCTTCTCCAATTGAAAGAAAAAAAAATCACCCCCCCTCCCGCCCCCTTTTTCACCCCCCCTTTTGATATCTCCCAAAAGAAGTAAGCTAGAAGAAAATTTTTTTCACAGTCGTGTGAAGAGCTTAACACCATTTGGATTGCAAAAAAAAAATTTCGCCCCCAACCCCTCTAGACCCCCCTTTTTATAAAAAAACTGAAATTTGGCCATTTTTAGCCTATATTTTGACCACTTTTTAGGGTGGAGCATTGCGGCGAGCGAAGCGAGCCGCACTGCGACTACGGGGAACAGCAAGGCGAGCGAAGCGAGCCGCGCTGTGACCCCCCCCCCCCCTTGCCCCCCAGAACCCCCTCCCCCTGAACCCGGTGGAGCATTGCGGCGAGCGAAGCGAGCCGCAATGCGACTTCGGAGGAACAGCACGGCGAGCGAAGCGAGCCGTGCTGTTACCCCCCCACGCCCCCAGGCTCCCTGAACCCCCTCCCCCATCAAAAAATCTGATATGGATATCGTTTTTGACTAACATTGGGGTGAGGATTACGAACTTGATGTCGGCGGGCGTGTGTCGGATTGCGGTGAGCGAAGCGAACCGCAATCCCCCCCCTTGCCCCCTAGAACCCCCTCCCCCTGAACCCGGTGGAGCATTGCGGCGAGCGAAGCGAGGCGCAATGCGACTTCGGAGGAACAGCACGGGGAGCGAAGCGAGCCGTGCTATTACCCCCCCACGCCCCCAGGCTCCCTGAACCCCCTCCCCCATCAAAAAATCTGATATGGATATCGTTTTTGACTAACATTGGGGTGAGGATTACGAACTTGATGTCGGCGGGCGTGTGTTGGATTGCGGTGAGCGAAGCGAACCGCAATCCCCCCCTTGCCCCCTAGAAACCCCTCCCCCTGAACCCGGTGGAGCATTGCGGCGAGCGAAGCGAGCCGCAATGCGACTTCGGAGGAACAGCATGGCGAGCGAAGCGAGCCGTGCTGTTACCCCCCCACGCCCCCAGGTTCCCTGAACCCCCTCCCCCATCAAAAAATCTGATATGGATATCGTTTTTTACTAACATTGGGGTGAGGATTACGGACTTGATGTCGGCGGGCGTGTGTCGGATTGCGGTGAGCGAAGCGAACCGCAATACGACTCACGTCACACAGCAAGGCGAGCGAAGCGAGCCTTGCTGTGTGCCAGCACGAGCGGGGTCGTATTGCGGTGAGCGAAGCGAACCGCAATGCGACTAAGGAGAAACAGCACGACGAGCGAAGCGAGCCGTGCTGTTAACCCCCACGCCCCCAGGCGCATGGCGAGCGAAGCGAGCCGTGCTGTGACTCCCTGCGACCAGCCCCCCTTATCAAAAAATCTGATATGGGTATCGTTTTCGACTAACATGGGGGCGAGGATTACACAGCAAGGCGAGCGAAGCGAGCCTTGCCTTGCTGTGTTAACCCCCACGCCCCCAGGCTCCCTGAACCCCCTCCCATCAAAAAATCTGATATGGATATCGTTTTCGACTAACATTGGGGTGAGGATTACGAATTTGATGTCGGCGGGCGTGTGTCGGATTGCGGTGAGCGAAGCGACCCGCAATTCGTCACACCGCAAGGCGAGCGAAGCGAGCCTTGCCGCGTGGCAGCACGAGCGGGGACTACAGTGGTGCTGTGACCCCCTGCGCCCAGCCCCGCCCCCATCAAAAAATCTGATATGGGTATCGTTTTCGACTAACATGGGGGCGAGGATTACGAATTTGATGACGGCGGCGGGCGTGTGTCGGATTGCGGTGAGCGAAGCGAACCGCAATACGACTCACGTCACACAGCAAGGCGAGCGAAGCGAGCCGTGCTGTGACCCCTCACGCCCAGCCCCCCTGAACCCCCTCCCCATCCAAGAATTTGACATGGATATCGTTTTCGACTAACTCGACAGTGTAGATTACGAAAAAGATGTCCATTTGAAAATCCAAAATAGCTGACATTCTTATATCGCAAAACCCACTCTTGCTTATAAATTTCCATGAAATCGATTATGTAGGTTACGAAAGGGGAATACAATGAAAAAAAAAACAATATACTCAGCCGCCGCGAGCTGCTTGCAGCTCGCGCACATATAAAATACTAGTTATACTATATAAAGCTCGATTACCACTCACTCACTGACTGACTGACATAATTGTTCTCCTTGATGGTGGAGGGGGAGGTATGTTTTTTTTTGCGAAAATGTATAGAGGGGGTCAAGGAGACCTAGGGAAAATTCCGACTTTTTGAGATTTGCCCCCCAGGACCCCCGCCCCCCAAGGGGGCTTCGTAACGGAGTCATACTGATGAATAATTTTAAGGGGGTTGTATAGAGGGGGTCAAGTAATTTTGATTGCAAAAATAATTTCACCCCCCCTTGCCCCCCAAGACCCCCCCTTTTGAGAGTGCTACGAGATGCCGTCGCGATAGAGGGGTCCTGATTGCGGGATCGAATAGAAGGTCTCTTCTCCAATTGAAAGTAAAAAAAAATCACCCCCCCTCCCGCCCCCTTTTTCACCCCCCCTTTTGATATCTCCCAAACGAAGTAAGCTAGAAGAAAATTTTTTTCACAGTCGTGTGAAGAGCTTAACACCATTTGGATTGCAAAAAAAAATTTTCACCCCCAACCCCTCTAGACCCCCTTTTTAAAAAAAAAACTGAAATTTGGCCATTTTTAGCCTGTATTTTGACCACTTTTTAGGGTGGAGCATTGCGGCGAGCGAAGCGAGCCGCAATGCGACTACGGGGAACAGCAAGGCGAGCGAAGCGAGCCGCGCTGTAACCCCCCCCCCCTTGCCCCCCCAGAACCCCCTCCCCCCAGGGGGGCTTCGTAACGGAGTCATACTGATGAATAATTTTAAGGGGGTTGTATAGAAGGGGTCAAGCGATTTCGATTGCAAAAATAATTTCACCCCCCCTTGCCCCCCAAGACGCCCCCTTTTGAGAGTGCTACGAGATGCCGTCGCGATAGAGGGGTTCTGATTGCGGGATCGTATAGAGGGTCTCTTTTTCAATTGAAAATAAAAAAAAAACACCCCCCCTCCCGCCCCCTTTTTCACCCCCCCTTTTGATATCTCCCAAACGAAGTAAGCTAGAAGAAAATTTTTTTCAAAGTCGTGTGAAATTTTTTTTTTTGCAATCCAAATGGTGTTAACCATTTGGATTGCAAAAAAAAAATTTCACCCCCAACCCCTCTAGACCCCCCTTTTTATAAAAAAACTGAAATTTGGCCATTTTTAGCCTATATTTTGACCACTTTTTAGGGTGGAGCATTGCGGCGAGCGAAGCGAGCCGCAATGCGATTTCGGAGGAACAGCACGGCAAGCGAAGCGAGCCGTGCTGTTACCCCCCCACGCCCCCAGGCTCCCTGAACCCCCTCCCCCATCAAAAAATCTGATATGGATATCGTTTTTGACTAACATTGGGGTGAGGATTACGAACTTGATGTCGGCGGGCGTGTGTCGGATTGCCGTGAGCGAAGCGAACCGCAATACGACTCACGTCACACAGCAAGGCGAGCGAAGCGAGCCTTGCTGTGTGCCAGCACGAGCGGGGTCACGAGCGGGGTCACGAGCGACTAAGGAGAAACAGCACGACGAGCGAAGCGAGCCGTGCTGTTAACCCCCCACGCCCCCAGGCTCCCTGAACCCCCTCCCTCATCAAAAAATCTGATATGGATATCGTTTTTGACTAACATTGGGGTGAGGATTACGAATTTGATGTAGGTGGGCGTGTGTCGCATTGCGGTGAGCGAAGCGAACCGCAATACGACTCACGTCACACAGCAAGGCGAGCGAAGCGAGCCTTGCTGTGTGCCAGCACGAGCGGGGTCGTATTGCGGTGAGCGAAGCGAACCGCAATGCGACTAAGGAGAAACAGCACGACGAGCGAAGCGAGCCGTGCTGTTAACCCACCACGCCCCCAGGCTCCCTGAACCCCCTCCCTCATCAAAAAATCTGATATGGATATCGTTTTTGACTAACATTGGGGTGAGGATTACAAATTTGATGTCGGTGGGCGTGTGTCGCATTGCGGTGAGCGAAGCGAACCGCAATACGACTCACGTCACACTGCAAGGCGAGCGAAGCGAGCCTTGCTGTGTGCCAGCACGAGCGGGGTCGTATTGCGGTGAGCGAAGCGAACCGCAATGCGACTAAGGAGAAACAGCACGACGAGCGAAGCGAGCCGTGCTGTTAACCCCCCACGCCCCCAGGCTCCCTGAACCCCCTCCCTCATCAAAAAATCTGATATGGATATCGTTTTTGACTAACATTGGGGTGAGGATTACGAATTTGATGTCGGTGGGCGTGTGTCGCATTGCGGTGAGCGAAGCGAACCGCAATACGACTCACATCACACAGCAAGGCGAGCGAAGCGAGCCTTGCTGTGTGCCAGCACGAGCGGGGTCTAAGGGGGCGACTAAGGAGAAACAGCACGACGAGCGAAGCGAGCCGTGCTGTTAACCCCCCACGCCCCCAGGCTCCCTGAACCCCCTCCCCCATCAAAAAATCTGATATGGATATCGTTTTCGACTAACATTGGGGTGAGGATTACGAATTTGATGTCGGCGGGCGTGTGTCGGATTGCGGTGAGCGAAGCGAACCGCAATACGTCACACCGCAAGGCGAGCGAAGCGAGCCTTGCCGTGTGACAGCACGAGCGGGGACTACAGGGGTGCTGTGACCCCCTGCGCCCAGCCCCGCCCCCATCAAAAATCTGATATGGGTATCGTTTTCGACTAACATAGGGGCGAGGATTACGAATGTGATGACGGCGGCGGGCGTGTGTCGAATTGCGGTGAGCGAAGCGAACCGCAATACGACTCACATCACACAGCAAGGCGAGCGAAGTGAGCCTTGCCTTGCTGTGTTAACCCCCACGTCCCCAGACTCCCTGAACCCCTTCTCATCAAAAAATCTGATATGGATATCGTTTTCGACTAACATTGGGGTGAGGATTACGAATTTGATGTCGGCGGGCGTGTGTCGGATTGCGGTGAGCGAAGCGAACCGCAATACGTCACACCGCAAGGCGAGCGAAGCGAGCCTTGCCGTGTGGCAGCACGAGCGGGGACTACAGGGGTGCAAAGCGAGCCGTGCTGTGACCGCTCACGCCCAGCCCCCCTCAACCCCCTCCCCCATCCAAGAATTTGACATGGATATCGTTTTCGACTAACTCGACAGTGGAGATTACGAAAAAGATGTCCAAAATCCAAAATGGCTGACATTCTTATATCGCAAAACCCACTCTTGGTTATCAATTTCGAAAAAATCAAAGACGTAGGTTACGAAAAGGGGAATACAATTAAAAACGAACACTGTGACAGCCACCGACGCGAGCTGCTTGCAGCTCGCGCACTTATAAAATACTAGTTGGTATCTAAAAATAAATATTACTTAAGTAAAGTTACGGTAGATCTACGGCGTTTGACAATCTAGTTATCAAAGGTCACAAACACGTAGGTAACAAATAAGTGTCCCAACAAAAGGTACGTGCATAATAAACTCAGTGCATAATAACGATTAAAATAAAGTGGGTAGGCGTAGGTAGATGAGATAAAAAACAGTGTGCGGTGCGTTATCGCGATTGCATGCCTGGCGCAAGAAATCGTGGAGTGGTTATTAGCCTTTCTTGTTTTTATATTCTGTACGTTATGTAGGTTTTTATTATAAATAACCAGATATAGGTACTGAAAGTTATAAGATAATTACCCATATATACTACGATTTCATTTTAACTAATTATTTACTACAAAGAAGTTTTAATAAATGAACATTTTGACAATGTTTTTTTTTTTTAATTTTTACTTAAATTGTTTTTTAATTTCGTTTCTTGGAGAGGCCTCTGATCGGTATTGATAGGAGTCTATTCAGGTGCCTCCAGATTGTTTGCAACAGTATGCAGTTAGCTCAGCTGTTTCAATAGTGAATACCTAGTAGTTCCATTTTCATTCTATCATTATACTGTTAATTTTTTTTCTATTAAATACTGTATCTTATGCTAAACAATTTCTATGTTTTCAAATATATATTCTTTAAGTTTAGATTTAAAAATGGCGATGCTACTTGCGTCTTTTATTTCATTTGGAAGGCTGTTAAATATTTTTGTACCATCACATAATACATTTCTACTTCCCAGCGTTGTTCTAGGTGTTTGTCGTATTAGTTTATTTGTATTTCTCAAGTTATATCTATAAGATCTTTTAGTGAAAACAGTTTGGGAGTGGAGGTCACCTAGCATGATCTTTTTAATTAGTGTACAGATGTTTAGTGTATATAATTGCTTAAGGTTAAACAATTTAGTTTCTTTATATATTATTGGGGTATGAGTAAGTCTGTCATATTTAAAAAGGATTTTAATGATTTTATTTTGGGCAATTTGAAGTGGTTTAAGGTTTGTTTTTGCTGCACTTCCCCATACCTCTATTAAATATTGTATATTAGATTTTACTATTGAATTATATATAATTTCACGCATTTTATATGGAATACAGTTAGCTATTCTAAACAATTGTCCGAAAAAAGAAGTAAGTTTATTTTTTATAAGGTTAATGTGTGGTGTGAATGTTAATTTATCATCTAGGAGGAGGCCGAGGTACTTTTCTTGGCTAGACTTAAGTATAATTTCTTTATCTATAGATAATGTAATTGGAGAAATGTGTTTATTTTTAGAGGTAAATAGCATATAGGATGTTTTTTTAGTATTTATAGTAAGTAGATTGCAATGACACCAAGTGTTGTATTTATTGAGATCGCTTTGTGCTTGGGCTGTTACTTCTTTAACGTCCTTCCCATAGTAGAAAAGGCACGTATCATCGGCATATAATGTAATTTCTCCGGCTAGGTTGATCTTATTAATATTATTTACGTAAATCAAGAAAAGTAGTGGACCTAGTATGGAACCCTGGGGTATACCGCATTTTATATTTTGAGGTGTGCTCGAATAATTTCCTATTTTTACTATCTGGGTTCTATCATTGAGGTAAGATGATAACAATTGGTGAGCTAATCCAGATATACCTAGATTTTTAAGTTTAGCAAGCAAGAGGGAATGGCTCACTGTGTCAAAGGCCTTCTTTAAGTCGATGAATATTCCTAAACAAATGTTTTTCTGGTCAATTTCTGTATTAACTTTAGTTATTAAATCGATTACAGCTGATAATGTGCTAGATTTTGGTCTAAACCCATACTGGCGGTTAAATATGTAATTGAGATTATCCAAGTGCGCATCTAAACGTTTATATATAATTTTTTCAAAAATTTTTGATATTACAGGGAGTACCGATATAGGACGGTAATTTCCTGGATCCGTTTTAGTACCAGCCTTATAAATTGGGGAAACTTTAGCTATTTTAAGACTATTAGGGAAAACCCCCGACTCCATACATTGATTTATACAGTTTGTTAAATCAGATACTATAACGTCGCTCAGACATAAAATCGCTTTTGTGCTAATGCCATCAATACCTATACTTGAATTAGGGTCTAGAGTTTTGATTATATGAGCGGTTTCGTCTACTGTACAGGGTTCAAATTGTTTTGTTTCGTAATTTGGTATTAGATGCGTATTAGATGCGAGAAGCAGAAGATAGAAGAGGCTAGAAGGGATGAAAAGGTCACAGCAGGGGATCATGGAGTGATATGAGGAGAATTTATTTGCTAATCATCAAGTTAGGTCTATTTTACACGAAGGAGGGCAATTCTGCCAATATATCTAAACGATAAATACAGCAAGAACAGTCAAATATCAAGTGATTGTCTTCGTAGCAAACATGCGTATTCTCAAAATCTGCAATTAGATATTTATCGAGGGCTTTTCTTCGTTATGTTGCTCGATAAGTCGCACGAGAATGCAGTTTTAGGCGGGACTCGATTTAATATTAGTGAAGGCTCGATATTTATGACAGGATATTTTATCTTGTGATACTGTACATAGTATTACCACAGCCTACCTATATGCACACAGTCGTTCAACGTAGGCATTTTGACGTGTTTTGACAGAGAAATTGTACGGGGGGCAAGGGACGGGTCGGGGAGGGACGCTCCCGAGTAGAATACATCACCGCCTTAGCTACTCGGGAGAGTCCCGACCCCCCGACCAGTTCCTTGGGCCCCGCACGATTGCCCTGAAAACGCCTGTCAAAACGCCTTCGTCGAACGACTGTATGCATATAGGTAGGCTGTGGTAATAGGCAGATTGGCCTCCAGTTGACAAAACACTGTCGGCTGCTTATTACTCTGAAATGTCGCACCAGCCCGCCGGCACCGGGCTGTGTCACCGCCGTGAAATCCTTCACACTGCAGAGTTCCCCAAAAGGCCATTATAGCAAACCGTCACATTTTTCTGGACAATTAACCCCTCATTTACATACCAGCCGAAACTTCTTAATTACCTGTTCCATAATTATTTTACCGAACTGAGACTCTCTAGAAAACTCATTAGTACGGCGACAATCTTCATTATTTACCTTGACTTCTAATTAATTCCTTGTCATGGTTTTTGCTTCGACTTTTGAGTTCGAGACGAAGATAGCGCATAGCTAATTTATTGTGCTAGAATGAGATGGGTAGCTGTCTCCGGTACCTGATTAACATCTTTTGGCAATTAGTAAAACACACAAAACTCCACCCTCGCCGTGTTCTGGGCCCCTGGTAGGTGATACTTAAATATGCACTCGTAAATTACTTGAAAACTTACTGCGAAGGTATTTTAATTTAAATGCAGTTGGACTTGTCGGCTGAGATAAGGTGCTCCATGTCGGTAATTAATGGGGATCGGGGATTCGGTTTGATTTTGTCAACGAAGGTAAACTTAAAGTTCGAGGGGATTGACTTAGCTGGTTAGCTGAACAGCGTAAGATAAACTTTAGAAAGTAATCCGCGTGCTGATTGGATGTAGGATCTGTGAGGACATTCTAAGATCATGAATCCTCATGATCTTCATTTTTATTGTACCCAATGGTGGGTATCCACACACCCAAATGACCATTATGGGCATCCTAAAGTGTATTTCGTCCACCACAGTCCTAAGCTTGCTTGATGCATTAATTGATGCTTCGCGACATCAAAAACTAATCTTGACCAAATAAGAACTAAGTAGGCGCACGTACTAACTTTTATCCACAAGTAAGTTCTTGTGGATAAAAGTTAGTAGGTACGTGTGCAGTGTAAACGACAAATATTTCCGCATCCGGGTTACAAGCGAGCAAAATAATCAAAAATTCAATGGTCCGTGACGGACGGTGCAGCCCCTGTGAAATCCCGCGCAATCCCGTTAGATCCCGTTAGCAGGTACAATGCGGGATTAGTTGTGTGCAGTTATGCGGGGGAGGGGGAGGGGTATTAGATATAATGGGGATTATCATGATCGATCGACTGCACGCGTGGTGGAGAAATTTAGGCGTATTTTAGTAGGTACTATTTTAGTAGGTAATTTTGTTTTTATTGCGAAGGTAATTCTAGTTCTAAGTTGTTAAATTTAGGTACTTTATGCGTAGATGTGTACCTTTTATTTTCCATTACTTTTCTTGAATATTCAACCTTTCGGTATCTATACCTACCATTATAGTATCGATAATGAATTGCAACTTTATCCGTGAAAATTAGATTAAAAATATACTTTATATTAAAATAAAAATTACTTTAGTCTGCATACCAAAGCGACAGAAATCAAACATATCAATATATCGTCACCGTAGAGCGAAAAGTCACTAAGTAGTAGGTCATTTGGTGTTTTGAGTTATGAAGGTTTAAAGTTTTGAAAAACGAATAAAATCATAACTTTGTTTCGGTATGGGATATTTCTAATTTTATAGTCTCATATGTAAGAGAATTAAAAGCTCTTAAGTTCAATTCACTATAGTCAATGAATTATTGATAATATTTTCAAGAATAATGAAAAAAAAAGACTTTAGCTGTCATTGAAAACAAAGCTTTGTAGCCATAATATTGAGGCGAAAACTAACTTATCATGTTAAATGAAGACACTACGTCGACTTGTTTAGTTTTCGCTTTCATGTTGTGTATCAAACCAGTTACTACATAACTAATCAAGTATATTTAGTTATTTCTCGACTAGACTGGGTCCTAGCAACATTAGTTATAATTTTAGAAAAGAAAGTAACCAATCCGACTTGGGTTCATATTTTGCAATTCTTTCAAGTAGGAAAAAAGTATCTAAGTAACTTAATTGGTTTTTAACTAAAATGTTGTAGAGCAAATGTACAGTTAGTGAATTTTTGCACATCCTAAAATGAAAACTGTGATAGCTATGGATATGGCTGAAAGACTGAAAAATCCAGAAAAAAATCGGTGATTTTGATGGCATATCTAACTCGATTTTGGCCAAATAGCGATTGAATGACTTTTCGCTCTACGGCGACGATATATTTCCGTGTCTGTGTTTAGTTTTAGAATTTGACGTTTTCGAAGTGTACCTATATTTATTGTATTTATGGAAATAAAGAGTTTTTGATTTTGATTTCAAATCCAAGGCAAATTTAGATGCACATTTATTGTGCGTAGCGGAATTTAGGGCAAATATGGCCTTCACTCAGCGATGTGCTGGATAAATACTCAGATACTGGTGTGGCCAGGTCACAGTACGAACATCTCTTGTTTTAATACTAGAAGATTTAGAATACTAGAAGATGCTTGAGAAGATAGGTTATTTAGGATCATCTAATTAAGTGCGTGAGGAAGCCCAACCAGAAAGTATTTCAACATAACTCCACTTCAAAACTTATTAAGTTTAAAAACTGCAATCAAACGTGCCCTAACTCTTCACCCACAGATGTTATAGATCGATACACACCCTCCGACTGCAGGCCAGAGCCCTCCGCGGGCCGCAGTGCATGCCGGCCCGCGGCCCGCGGGTGGACACTATTGTTCACGGTTTAATTTAAGGCCCACCTTCACTTACTGAGTGTTTGCCAGCAAATAGTGGCCAGGAAGGGGTTAACACTGGCGCTGTCAGCCACAGCGAGGTGTTTGAGGAACGTGAGGGGCTTGGAACAGTCTGTGTTTCTGTTGAAAGAAATGAAATGAATTGAAAATACATAAATTAGTTGGAATGAGGCGGTCGAAGTCAGTTCGGTTCGAAAGGATTGTTGGTTGTCATGATAATATGATAATCCAAACTTCCATACAAAATCGAAAGTAATTCCGTCTGTCTGTTTCCTTTTCACACCTAAACGGCTGAATGAATCTTAATGAAATTTAACACGGAGATAGATTTTGTCCCGGGGAAGGACAAGGTATATCTTATTCAGGAAAAATGTGTGCTAAGCCGCGGTAGGAAGATTGTAATTTCAATAAATCGCTATTTGCATTAAGTTGTAATAAGGGAAAGATGGGTTTAACTTTGCCCAGCTAATGCGCTGCTATGTTAGCTAATTTTGAATTTTAGTAAATTTGACTTTAGTATTTTCGTACAGTTTTTTTAAGAAAACATGAAAATATGTTACCACTAAAACTTTAAAACAGCAGCAAAATATAGAGCATGACATCATACCTACGTTAATTTTGATTCCCAAAGGTCTCTGTCTCACCTCACCCAGCGACCCTCCGACCAGCGCCAGTGTAAAACCCCACTATGAGCTCAGCCGCGGGCACAACGGCCATACATTACGATTTCTATATTTATTTTATTTTTATTTGCTCCGGGATTATAAAGCAATAAAGGTAGGTTATTAAAATGCCCGCCATTATGTGAATTTGCGAGGTAGGGCCAATAAATTGTATTGTTTGTCTTTTTTCATTCAGCTGGGCAATAATAATGTGAGTTTTTAATTCAGTCGTTCATATGCAGATGTTCAACAAATATTGCTGTGGGCAGTAAAAAAGGAACACAAACAAATGTGTCAAACGTACATTACGGCATCAATTTTATATTATATAAAATCACATCATACAAACACTAATTTGGTGCATTACTACAGAAATCTTTTTGAATACAGCTGAGATAGAAAGATATAATATGCAAGACACAAAGTTGTGACATGCTACAGTGAATAACGTCCTAAATCCTAATAAAGGTTTATCTGGACACGGTCTCTTATCTACCATTACAATAATTCATCATTTATAACCTCTTCTTATGGTTGCTTCCTAAACACAGATTTAAACAATTTCGTTTTATTGGGGTCAATATGTATAAAAAGCCACACCTACATAGGTACTTCAAGAAACAACTAATAAGAAGATATTTTTCAAATTGTCTAGATCACACTTCTCATTTTCCCGAACCCAAGCTTTATACAAAGCATGAACCACGCGAGCTTCCGCTACTCGCCGCTAGAGGCGCCGCAGTCGCACATCTTCAATGAAATCATTGAGTTCCTAAGCGAATAGGTCAAACGTAACTCGAACATCAGATTTTTTTTTATTAGAATTTTTGTATTGTAAATGAGAAAATAGTTTTGTGTAATTTGTATATGTACCTACTGGTTTTTTTCATCAATAGCTTCATTTGACCTCAATCTCACCACTTTTCGATAGAAAGTGACGATCTAGTCGACGTGTATGACGAAGGTCTAGAAGACACCCACTTATTCACTTTAGTACAGTACCTACAAAAATTTCCAAAAAGTATAGCACGATATTGATTCCTATTAAGAAGTCATCAACGAAATTAATATAGGTTTTTAACCACTACTTACTTCATGAAAAACCAATATTGTCAAACCTCATGGATAAATCCGAGCTTCCTCGTAACAGAGCTATAAATTCCAATGACTCCGAAGTCTTCTTTACGTACGTATATTTAAAAACCCCAAGGTTCATAAATGTATCCCCAAACTTGAATATCCTCATACGCAATAGCATAATCTTATAAATAATGCTGGACATAGCTATAAGTACCCTAATTTTTTTCGTATGTTTGAATATAAGGAATTAATTATGTCCAAATATATTTTTTTTCGTTTCCTAAGAAAAACTTTCATTGCTTTAAAAGGTTACGAATCTTGAAAAACTCATCTATAAAAAATGCGCGCTATACAAAGAGCTCATAATGACGTTTCTATTTTTATGTACTGCAAAAAAGTTGTATTATTTTATTAGTTTATGATTTATAAAGTGTTAGTTTTTATAAATAGTAATTTTATCAAATAACTTTTAAAGGCGTACTTAGCTTGTTGAGTTATTTAATAATTTGGTCTTGTACTTTAGTTAGGTTCTAAACAGTTATAATGTACGCATGTAAAACTTTTATGTTAAATAAAGAACTTTGAAAAACAAAAACAAAATAATGCTGGACAATTCGCACAGCATTATCTAGTCCCAAGACAGCAAAGCTTGTGTTATGGGTACTAGATTACTGATTAACTAATACAACAATACACGGGTATATATTTTTATTATACACAATAAAACTTAGTACACTCGAAACAAATATCTGTCGAACGCACAAACATTTGTCCTCATTGGTGCTTCACCCGCCGCGCGCCGCGCAACAGAGGCGCAACAGAGGTCGTCATATAACACCAGACCTGAATATCCTCATAGGTAGTAGCTTTATCTAATACAGTTAGATAATAATAATACAATAATAGCAGCCGCTCAGTTCAGTCGCGAGTCGCGACAGACATCCGGATAATCAATTAATGAGTCGAGTAATGAGTCGCGACTCACCTCAGCCAGATTATGATTGATCGCCGGGACGTCTTACGCAGATAAATAAACTTAAGTATATGTTAGTGAACTAACTGTAAATATTGTTGACTACATGACTTACACGTAGGTACCATAACATGATATCTGAAAACGTTAAAAGATTTTATATCTAAAAACTAATTTACAGAAACTGATATTAAAAATATCACTATTTCGTGTTTTTTTTTTCTTTTAAGAAATTGAAAGTTGATTTAGTTCTATTGTATTTATTTAAAATAATATTTGTCATTTTCTATTACAAACTGAAATCTGGTCTTCGGATCCCAAAATATATATTTATTGATCATCAACATAGTGTCCAATAAAACTGCTGAGCAACTGCTAGCTTAATACCGAAGTTACCATAACATTAATATTGACAGATTTAGGAAGTACAGCCACAGAGGTCTAACTAGAAAATTACTGAATAGAACTAAATACACTCTAAGCCATAACGTTCTCACCCACTCTTAAGTACCTACTATTAGTGCGTGACAACCACAATCACTAACTTTAATTAATGTAGTCGAACGGACGCAAAAATAAACAAAGCCTTTCAAATCTAATTCTCTGTCGTATTCTCGACGCCGTGTGTCGTGACGTCATCGTTCACGAATGAACTGAAACCTACAAAGGAAACATGTTTACCTCTAATTAATATTCCGGAACTTTGGAGGTAAGTAGCCCGGACAGGGCATGCGTAGAGTAGGCATCTGAACTTAATTTCTGACCTACTTTCTGAGAAGTTCTCACCTCCGCCAGTCATAGCTTAGATAACAAAAAACTACTGTAATAATGACTATAAAGTCGAAGTTCTGCTATGACTGGACAAGCGTTTTAAGTCAAAATCTACTATAGTAAAAACAACAAGTATTGAGAAATCAATATATTAACCAGGCTAACATTATTACGACTGTAGTTTAGATATTTGTTATTCCGTCATACTTCTGAATCGGAGAAAGCAATTGCGAAGAAGTGGACAGAAGTCTGTCTTGTCTGTCTTGTCAAATTATACAAAATAAAACTAATTTTAATTTTTACACAGCAGAGCTTTCTTCAGATTCAGTCAGTATGCCACAACAAGGAATTTACTCATTAATAAATTCACCACATTCACAAATCTGTATTCAGCATCTTCAACAATCTCAATACATAAGCCAAAGCCCTCTCCATACCTTCCTAGAACGTCAGGGGAATGACATCAACCCATTAGCAGCGTGCAGTCATCGCCGCCGAGCACACGCGTTTGTTCAGCGAGCCACCTCCTTTACTGCTTACGACAAGACAACAACCTACGATGATAGTGAGCAGACACCGTTACGACGTACGACAAAAATTTTCTCTTTGAAACGTAGCTACGGCGTAGAGGGCCTACGGTGACGTAGCCTCGTAGAGGGCCTACGTAGCTACGACGTAGAGGGCCTACGAATTAATAAGATGCGTATAGATTGCTTTCTTTTTTCTAAACAATTATTATGCAAGTGCCAAAAGTTGCTACATTATAAGATATCTTGAGGTAGAAAAACACCATCACCACAAAACCTTCTTGTTTTCTGTTTTCAGTCATAAATGTCTAAGTTTACAAAAAATATCTTGGATTCTAGAATCGAGTATACATAAAAGCTGCGTCGCAAAAAATGTAATGTATGAAGATAAAAATACTGATCTCTAAATCAATTTTACAAAATTGAACTCAATAATCAAATCTCTCGCCGACTTCACAAATCGCATCCCTAAAAGCACCGAAAGACATTCCCACGTACATCCAGGTTCACTTAATCAACCCCAAGTAATGAGGGTAGTACCTTGAGGGGCGGAATCAATTAATGAATATTTTACTAACTGGGGATCTTAATAAACGTTCCTTGTCCGGGATTTTTGGGGATCCCGGGATTTCGCGGGATGAGCGTGATTTATCGCGGGCCTTGATTGATTCACAGTGATTGGGATATAATTGAGGAAGCAAATGAGTTTAGAATTGTAAAAGGTGCTTCACTTCAATAGGATTTACAAGAAAAATATGGCGGTGAAATTGAATTTCCTATTATTTGAGGAAATCAAGTCAGGATCTGTAATAAACACTGTACGTACTAAACATACACATTACATAGACATAACAAAAACTGATCAACTTAGACCTACACATAATTACTAATAAATATATTTTCACACAAATTTAAACATACAAATGGACTCCCATAAAATTGCCCACTCATTTAAAAAAACCGTTGATTTCAAAATTATAAAAAACTTTGATCTTTTTCAATGGCCACCTTGTCACATTACGTCAACTTCATCAGGAGTCCCTTGAGTACCTACAGGAACTATAAAAAAGCTTTCAGACAGAATAGTTTATACCTAAATCATTTAAAACCTTGTCACAGTAACATCATTCAAATATTAGCAGTAGTCGTAAATATAAAAACACTCAGGTGTCTCATTTGTACCACGGTTTTAACCGATTAAGATGACAGATGAACCGTATTTTCAGGGAACTAGAGTTGAATATGTTTTAGTGTATTATTTATAGTCCATGGGTATGTTGTGTGGTTTTAAAATTACACTGATGATGTATGTGAGAGTGGAAACATCGGTAAAGGTGACGTCGGAAGTGAGGGAAACACTAAATAACGGACGGTGGCGATAAATTGCGACTTTTAAGTTTGTTTAGATTTTAAATATATTATTTTATTTCGGGAATGATTCCATGATCATATTTTTTAACCCGAAAAGCTTTTTAATTGACGCAGGTTAATGTAAATATCAGTTTGAAATACGGATTTTTTGATGCTAGTTAATTATCATTAACATTATCACGGATAATTTTATTGTAAGTGGTTTTCACATTGTTTAATGTAGTGCGAAGGTCACACAGATAAAAACTACAGGTTCCCGGGGACCGTTAGAACATGAAATGAAAATTAGAAACATAATTGTTTCTTCTTAATGCTGATTAATACTTCGTTCTAGAAAAGTGCTTGCTTGTACAAGCAAGCACTTTTGGAGAACGAAGTTTTAATCGTCATTGACCAATGACCATGCATTGACAGATGGATCAAGCAGTGTATAATTTCAAATTAAAAAAGAATCATTCTTTTAGACTGCATTCATTGGCCAATCTTTATTATGATTGGCCAATTCCAATGGCTTTTGTTTTCCATCAATAAAAGCATTTTAAACTCCAAGGTCCGCATGCCCTCAACGTCTCAGTGGGGTCTCCTGGTCACCTGGGGAGCGCCGCGGGCTCTGCCGTAGTGCTGATGGACCACTTTACCTTTCATTGGACTTATAGGAGACTAAACTAGTTTAATAATTCCCTATGAAAATAATTATAGTTTTCGGATGATTCTGAGTGATTTGTTGCATTTTGACAGTACTACTTTGTCATGTCAACGCTAGTAAACGGAAACTTTTTCCGTTTACTAGCAAACTCTAATAGCCACTCTGTTTTCTACAGCGAAGCCGAGGACCAATGCTTATCAATAGGTACATTAGCTTTATGCTAGGTTTGTATAACCCTTCCACGCCAAAACTACTGAACAGATAAATAAATAAATAATAAATAATGCTGGACTATCCACACAGCACCATCTAGCCCCAAAGTAAGCTACTCATAGCTTGTGTTATGGGTACTAGATAACTGATTTATTTAATACATTTTATACATACATAGATAGATAATTTTTATTATAAATAGAAAACACCCAGACCAACGGAACAAATTTCTGCAGATCGTACACAAATTTGTTCCGAGGCGGGAATCGAACCCGCAACCTCTCACAGATGGAACTCAATTATACATTTCTACAGTAGATTTGGACCTGGAATAATATATAAGCTAATCTTTAGCTGGAAGGTGTGTGATGTGAAACCGTATGCAGGAGCGTAGGAGCCGTTTGTGGTTCATACTACATCGGCAGGGGAGGAAGATACCAGATCATGCTGCGGCGAACTGAAATAGTTATAACATCTGACATAGGTATTGTATGTTTCTGAATTTTGTATTCTTGCAAATAAACGATTAATTTGATTTGATTTGCGGTCAATATTAGTATTTACGGGTAATCACAACAGTTCGGACATTTACTTAACATAAAATTAAATAATGTTTTTGCTATTTACAAAACCATCAAGAAGAGTTCCAGTTCGAATCCCGTTCAAGATCTTAATCTAGGTAGGCACTATCCAGTCCCATAAATCTAGGACAACGAATTTTCTAGCTCTGAATACCATGGAGGAACTGAATTAATTTTATAAATTGAGAGAAAGGAAACAAAATTTAACTGAAATTCTACAGTGGCACTAAATCACGTTGATTTTCCTCATACCACTGCGTCAAATATAAAATAGCGCCCACCTGCACCTACATACTGTAAATAATATTTTTACGTCGCCATTAATCTTTCGAAACAAGCATTATCGGCTCCGGATCATCGCGACCGGAAACGGTAACGTGTGAGAATGTTTGTGTGATGTACTCTGCGGGTACAAGTTGCCACAAAACATCTAGTTAGTAGAAGTTAAAATATTTTAACGCGTTTACCCGTTACAAAGTTACTTATAACAGTAGAAGTTAGGTGTTGTTGTTCGCTTTTATCTCGGAGACTGGGTGAATTTTATTGTTATTGAATGTACCGAGTATATGTAACTGAATTTGCTACCTAAAAATTATTGAAGATGGAGTACATTTCAATAGCATCATCTAGCAATGTAAGTAAGTAGAGGTTAGGTTATGGGAAGCAGATGACAGTATTGAAATCCACCTACTAAGATTTTATTAATTTTCAAACTAGCTAGATAAATTTATTACGGATGTAAGCGGGTTAACAGCGAACCTTATTTGTATTGTAAGAACACCAACCATTCATCCCTATACCAGGGACTTCTTCAGGGTGAGTGCGGCACTAGACGCACGCTTACGTTTGTCACTTCTTCTATTTGTACTACTTCATCTCGGATGTCATCCGTAATGAAGTCCTCACTTTGTTTCACGTCGTCTCGTCCTTCAGTTTTTATTATAAAGTAGCTAGATAAAGCTCAAATCAATAGTCAACTCACCAACAACTTAACATAAGCTTTATGTCTCATTAATCTTACTTTTCGATTATGTGTATTTATTCTTAATTCCTAAATTAATCTTTTATATCTTTGAAAAGTCAGCTACGATAAATACCTCAATAATGCATGTCCTGCGTCACCCTATAGATGACGATAGGTATGTAGTACGCGTGGGCGCTACACAAACAGTGTATGAAAGGTGCATTTGGAAGGTGGAATAAAACGCGAGACGTAAACATTACGTCCGATTCTGTGGGAAAACGCACCACAGTGGGAGCATTTTCGTCTTGTATTATAAGAATAGTACAAAAATGGGGCACTGCACTAAAAGTGAAGATTAGAATTAGATCAGATACAGAATCATTAAAGAATGCCTTTACTCCACAGTGGGTATGCTTGCCGACGAGGCGACTAAAGGTATCCGCCGGGGGGCGGGTAGCAGCGGCCCCTGCAGAAAAATTCTACCACCGAACTGCGATCCCCAATCCGCATGCCCAGCGTGGGGATTATGGGCAGTACCATGACATAAAAGTCAATAGGGCACTTATCAGGGAGAGGCCTGCGTCCAGCAGTGGACCAATATAGACTGTTGAGGTGACGTGATGTGAGGAACATTAGTGCAAAAATGGGGTACTGCACTAAATTGTTTCAAATAAATGAAGATTAAATATAGTTCACATACTGAATCATTATAACAAGTAAGTAGTGGATGAGGTCAGATTACTGTTAAATAAAGAGAATGCCTTTACTCCACAGTGAGTGTGCTGTGTGTGTTTAGAGGTAAGCGAGAATCGATGTTACTGACTAATTTAAATACTTGTAACTGCATCTCTAGAGTATTTTCATAAGACGCTCTACTCCGTAGGAGCAAAGTTCATTATAACAATTTTCCTTAAACCCTTATTAATTGCGCTAAGAAAACCATACGCATAGAAAACTGCGGCCACTGTATAGTTCGCACATCCGGTGTAAAAACGCGGTCGACCCGCGGCGTGACAGCTGTTTACCTCGCGCGTCCGCGCTGACGGACCAGCGGAGGTGGTGCAACCACGACCATTACATACCTCATACCTACCTCAAAGATAGCTGAACATGCTTCTCAATGATAAAAAAAAATCATTAATATTATTTTATATATTAATATATTCATACATAAATGTTATTTTATTCTGCCGGTGGCTTCGAAAGCGTTGTTTCTATAGAACCGTTTAATATAAAGTTTATTTCAATCCGGGATCTGATTTTGGGATGAAAAGAAATGAAATATAGCCTATATGTTATTCTAGGTATATACCTATATCTATGCAAGGTTTCAGCACGATCCGTTCAGTAGTTTTGGTTTGAAGAAGTAACTAACATCCAAATATCTGAACATCCAAACTTTTGAATCACACTCTCACACAAATATAATATTATAGATGCAAAAAATTGGATGTTCCGATGGATGGATGTGTCTATCTTCTTTACTTCAAAACTACTGAACGGATCGGGCTGAAACTTTGCATAGATGTAGGCCTGGGGTAAAATATATGCTATCTTTTATCCCATAAATCAGTTACCATGCGATTAAAGTCACCTTTAAACGTTTCCATAGAACAACGCGTGCGGAGCCGCGGAAAGAAAGAAGTTTATAATATTAGTAATGAAGTGTGAATGGTAAAAGGAATAATGTTTATTCTTTGACTACCTACATTATTTCCTCTTGGACCAATGTACCGCTATCTACACAGAGGAGAGGTGGCAATCAATCATCTAATTTGGCTCGGTCCACATGCAAATACAAAAAGCACTTGCCACGAAAAAACACAAAGGTAAGCCAGTGTTAAAGCATATTGTTCCGATCCAAAAGCAACAAAAAGCAAAACATTTGTCAGATTGGTTCATCTCTAGAAATAAACTCCTAATAGTCGTAACCTGGGATTTTGGGATTCGCCTGTAGCACTTTTGATGATATCACTTTTAAAAACAAACTGTACGTATTGCGTTGATTTAAGATTCACTGTCGTACAAATGATTTGCTGGGGACTCACCAAATATACAGTTTTATTAGATACAATAGTCATACATAATACAGTGTAACAAAACCTTTTAGGATGATTATGTACATTACCTAGATATTGCTGAAACGAATCTGTCGTAAAATCTCAAATGATTAACAGAAAAAACATTTACCGACCAGTGTCATTTGGAATCACAAATGTACACGTTCTAATTACAACTGAAATGAAGAAACAAATTAGAATGTATTTACACTTGATATATTTGAGCTAACTGCAGACTGTTGCAAACAATCTAGAGGTTTAACTGTAAAAACTTTCGTAATTTGACGTATTCATTATGAATGAAGGCGAACCTTGTTTTTGTTGGAAGAACACCAACGTTTCAGCCCTCAACGATACAACACGAACTAGGTTCGTAGTTAACCCGCTTATGTTCATAGTTATTCTAGAGGTGATTTAATGAAACAACTGATCCATAACATACCAATCGGAACCGGGCCCAAGACTCTGGCTGGGATAAAAAAGTGATTTTGAATCACAAGTGCATTGCCATCCAGGCAATGCAGCAATTGTAATTCAAGATCACTTTTTATCCGCGTCACTAAAATCACGTGGTGATTGTTCACAGTGCGGTCTTACTCTATCTCTGCTAGTCAATGCAGATGTATTTGTGAGTGTATCACTCAAACTACTGTCGCCACTATGTTTATGGTTTAATTACTTTTGTTTTTTATTCGTTATCAAAATGCAGTCAATCAGCGGTGAAAATAGTATGAGTGATACGTATTCACGGAAACCCTGAGCGGTGAGTCTATTTGACGTTAGTAACAAACGTGATTGTGACGTCTGCTTTTTCCATACAATTTGGTTCAGCGCCTCTATCGTGCGGAATGAGAACTAGGCCAATCCGTAATCCCATACAAAAAGAGACGCGAGGACTCAGAGATTGGGTGAGGGTCGCATCTAGAGATTGGGTGAGTTGCGTTGCGAGGCTCACACTCGGCACGCGGTAATGTTCACAGATTACGTTTATCGCTGACTTCTGCTTGTTTATTCGCGACGCGTTAAATCGAATGTTTTGTAATTTGTCAAGCTTTATATTAAATAGCATTAGTTACCCAATTGAGTACGTAATAAAGCTTAGTTTGATTGCTAGTTAGAGCTTATTTATATTTATCTCCGCATAGATCGATAAAATGCGAAAATTATGGATCTTAAATATTTTGTGGGTTTTCTAATTTGAAATGCCAGACTGAAAAATATGTCTTCTAATCCTCTCCGTTTTTCACCATTTTGTTCTTTTAAAAGTAGCTTCTCTGAGATTTCGCTCGCCGAAAAAACCTACAGATGGACTGCGTTTCATTTCAATTGACTAGGATTTTGTCTCATACCTACATATTATTTCGAAAATTCTAATAAATTTTATTTCCATTTCACCATATTCATTAACCTATAGAATTTCAGTGCGCCACTTAAATTATCAAAAACAATTAAAATTAGCCACACGTAATAAAAATAGATTTTTTTTTGTAAAGTCAGAGAAAATTAGTTTTTCGTAAAACGGAATGTTATAGTATTAAAATGAATTAGTAAAATCGAATAATCGATTATTACTACAAATTAAAATCGTAACTAACTATATCATCATCTTACAAGAGGCTTGCGCGTCATTATTATTTGTTATTAATTTTCTATTAATCAAATGAAATCAAATCAAATATTTTATTTCGGACAACTTAAATCCATAATTTGTTAGTAAAGGTAGGCCTTTTATTAGGGTTAGTTAAAACTAATATCTACTTAAAAATTAAATAATACATAATCAAATCAATTTAAATACAATTATATCACTCTCCCCATGAAGCATTTCCACAGGGGTGAGGTGATTCTACCAGCTATAGTTTTTAGGATGGTGTTGGAGCTGTCACGTACCCTGCGCATCAGGGATGCCGTTTTTTTACGGAGGATGGCAGCAAAGCCATCAATCTGGTATTCCGCAAACATCCCCGATGCGCTGCAAAATCGAGGCAGTCCCAACATCATCCTAAATATATTATTAAATTGTACACGTAGGGTCTCCAGCGGCCGTTTGGTGTAGTTGATCCATAGGTTCCCGGTGTAGAAACTCTGACAATAGGCTTTAAAAAGCGTTATTTTGACTTCTTCTGAACACCGGGAGAACCTACGAATCAACATGTTACCCCTCACCGCTAGAGCCCTACGTTCTCTTTCAATGTCAACATTGTCCTTAAGGTCGTCGGTGATATAATGTCCCAAATATTTAAAACTTAATATTTAAATATTAAGTACCTACGTTTGTGCTTGGATTACCTATTAGGTACTCAAGAAAAGGCTTGAATTGTTAGTTGAGGTCAATGCAATGCAAATATCTGAAAAATCGATTTTTGTAAGTCAACCAAGTCACTAAAAATCGAACTAAACTATTTCGATTACACCTTAGGTCATTTCTATAATTGTCATACCGAAACGTAAAGGAACGCTTCCACGTGAAAAAGATTGACGGGTTCAAGTCCCGCCTGAGGCAATTATTTTGGATATAAATAAAGGTATATTCATACCCAAAATTATAGCCTCAGGCAGTTCACATTATTTGACAACAGGTTTTTGATGATGAATAATTGACGAGGGTTATTTGTGAAATGCCAAACATTGATGGCTCTTAGGCGAACACTTGAAGCTCCCACACATGTCACTCTACCCTTCTGTTTCAACAAAGTGGTTAGAATGAAGAAACAAGAACTAAGCAGTAAATCAGTAGTACTGAGTCCAGCTCGCATCTTCAAACGAGATGGATGGGTGTCCGTCACCACGTGAGTGACGACTCATCTCGGCTTGGATTTCACATTGATGCGTAAAGACGCCTCTTCAGAATAAATCCAAAAATTCGCTACGGGGTGTTTCCAAAAAAACCCTATTTACCTACCAAGAACACAAAAGGTAGCGGTGGATCTTGGAAGTCGCGGGGAGAAGAGAATGTCTATGGGATGTCATGACAAAATAAGCACGGCTCAATGCAGGGTCCCACCTCCGACATAAAAAGTGACCTCATTTCAGTCTACTGGAACTGTTTCATTTTCAAAGATAACGCCAAAATTTTCAACTTTTATTAGTTTTTCAATGTAAAAATTTCGTAATATTTACTGAAACTTAATTCTTGATCAAGGGTGGGTGTTGCGATGGCAACACAGTATTTTAAGGAGTCTACACACCAAAGTGTGCGCGTCGCACAGAACTTGACGAAACGCTATCGTCCACCTACAATATTTTTATTTATATAACAAAACGTTGCACCAACCCGCCGCCAGGCTGTGTCACTAAGTTTAGTGTGCAGACTAAATTACTTTCGCAGATTGCATCGCAGCTTTCTAAGAATGTGTAGATATCTTTACTGGTACTAGTAACTGGTTTAAGTATAATAAAGCTTGGTAATTTACATTTTCACGTAACTGCCTACGTTTGACTTAGGCGTGTATACAAATTTTCTTTATTGCTATTTTAAAGAACCCTAGTGTCTAAGTAAACGTAATTTAGGATCATTTTGTCACTAAATATTATCTACTTATCTCCGTGCCAGGCGACAAAATAGCGCCAGTGCGAAAGCACGAGAGTGAAATTTCCTTACCTTTGCATCAAGCGGCGCCTGCTAGCGCAGACACAACACTCTCCGCCTGAAATAAAGCACTTACACCGACGTTTATCACAACAGCTTACACTCGCACTCTGACCCACATCTCGGAAATATTACATTAGCGGGTAGAGTTGCCCTTAATTATTAGGATTATGTACAGAGTGGCGTGGTAGCCGAATGATGGGTGAATACCTTTACCCAACTCTATAGGAAACTATTGAAAGGTGTCTAAGTCATTGAGAAAAGTCTCGCGGACTAAGGAGGTGTACTAGGTATTTCTTTAACATTAACTTTTAAAATGCGGAAGAGGAGCCAAGGCAACCCCAAAATAATGAACGGGTCCAGCTCAAATTTTACACTCTAGAATTTCTTGACCTTAAATAACAAAATATAATTGTATCATTAGCTAGTAGCCATAGTAATAACAACAATACCAGAGAAATAGAAACGGTTGATGTGCGGTTAGTTAGAACCATATCTATAGATGATTTTTCAAAGACTAAAGTTACATTTAATAGTTATAACACTAGTGTTTTTTGGAATATATAAATTCTTTACATTTTTTCTGAGGGTGGAATAACATTATAAAAACAAATAACCTGTAGCCCATCTCAATCCAAATCTTCTTGCCTCCTCCAAAGTTTCAGGCAGATGGGAGATGCAGCAAGCTGAAGACAGGGCGATATGGCGCTCATAAGGGGACGCCTATGTCCTGCAGTCGACTAATATAGGTTTATGATGATGATCATGATGCTGAAATATTCAGGACAAGTTTAATGCTAGGCAAGAATTTAGTAATTATACTGGAGATTCTTATTTTATTCTAGGTAAGATTTTCAGACTAACTCTTAGACCGTAGTAGATGATAATCTACGACGCACACAATCAGTAAGTATAAAAATCGTACACCTAGAAACCTGTTCCAAATTACAAAAACACCAAACATGATTAAACCCATCTAATTTCCAGCGTAAACCTCATAATCTCACAAATTACACAATTTATTTACACAAGCGCAATTAAAGACACCCATTCACAGTTGTTTACACGTCCGGACTCATCTGAAGCCGTTTATTCACGCGATCAACCAGGTGTCCAGGTGCAGCAGTATTTTAGGCGTAGTTACTGGAGTGATAAATATTATTTGAGAATGTACGTCAAGCAGAATGGACGGTCCGCATTTCATTGTGTAATAGATTTATTGCGAGAGATAAATATTTAGAGTACCTTTACCGTATGTAATTTATTGTGGCTGTTATTCAGCTTGCTATGTTCTACCTGAAGTTTCGTTTAGCATTCGTGGAAATAGTCATTCATTTGGGAAGTTAATGTACACTCCACTAAAGTAACTTGGATATTTTAGGTCTGGCTCTTTTCTATGTACCAGTACTTTTGCAATCCGATTACGGTCAAGCGAGTTCATAAAATGTTACCAGACTTTAGACACGTTTTGGCCAAGAAAAACTTTATCCCTAAGGTAACGCTCGAAAAAAATCGGTTCCTAACAACAAAAAATTTTCTCTATCGTTTCCGTATAAACCTTACAAGTGATCTACGTCGTACCCAAGTGCCGCCAATAGATCACTGAGTAGTCTAAGTAAATAGGCCATTGTTGATGATAATGTAAACGATTGTTAAAAAAACACCTTACCTACACAATCAGTCAGCGCTATACAACAGTTATAACTCGTTGACGATAAAAGCAGTAGCCATTAGAAGCGAACAAAGAGTAAGGCAAGACTATCCCGTGCTTTAGGCTCCGCGCTAATAGACCGGGTATATTTAGCCCTGGATGTGGGTAACCACTACCTGACGGTTATTTATATTTACGGCGGTTACCGAGAGAACTGATGCTATTTCAAGATGTGATATCTTCTCTTTTTAATGCCTTGACTTTAGCGAACGAGCATAGGTTGTATGATTAAAATTGGTTTCAAGTAAAGCTTGGGATCAAACATACTTGAAACAACT
Organism: Eupithecia subumbrata; assembly: GCA_949316285.1. NCBI lineage: Eukaryota > Metazoa > Arthropoda > Insecta > Lepidoptera > Geometridae > Eupithecia > Eupithecia subumbrata. The sequence continues at coordinate 17,310,424 of OX438627.1, read as the reverse complement.
TTTTAACCCTGAAAAGTGATTTTAGAAATCTCTTTAAAAATAACCTGGATTTCTAAAAGAAAAAAAACAGAAATTGAGAAAATAGCAGTTGGGAAACTCTACATGTCCAGGTGGGTCCAAGGTTATAGAATTAAATAGATAATAACTAAGAAAGCAATTATAGCCAACCTCTAAGACGATCTCCCATTTTGCATACTTTTTAATAACGGGAATACCTAAATAGAACTCCGTCTCACACCAAGCTCTAAAGTGCCTAACAGGAAATGAGGCTATCTGGTAAAGGAGGCCAGTTAGAGTCACTTTCGCCAGAATAATCAGATTAACACATAATATACACTAGTGGTTGGCAGAATCGCTCGTTTGCACCGACCCTACAAGCTCCAGTAATAGACCAGCGTAGAAATCTCATTACACCTGCAGACACTGACAGACGGACAGACAGACAAGATCTCGTTTAGATGTCGCCGTGCGACCGACAACTCGAGATTGGCTATTATTGCACGATTGGAAACGACTTTCAGTTTCTTTTTTATAATGGAGTTTGGTTATAGGAGATACCTTTGGCTCTTGGTTTTCAAGAAAGTTTTGTTTTATTTTTACTAGAAAATAGATTTTATTCTATCAGCATCACTAGGTACCTTAATAATTATGGTTTATCTGATATTCGTTGGCAGGTATAAAATACACTCAAAGTTTTCGTTTAATTATTTCCGTTTTTTTTTTTGTAATTTATGTACGATCAGAATAAAAATTTAACGTATCATTTTCGAATCACAAATAAAAATAAAATACCTAACACCTACTTTGAACTCGACAAGTCGACAAGGTAAAATTGACACGTGCAAGACATAATGCGAATCATTTCAGCATTTTTCATGCTAATGCCTGGGTAGATGACGCAAAAATGTGGTCAGCCAGAATGAAAGCTGAAATGTAAAACGCTCTTAAATAATTTTTGCTTTATTTTCATCCCACATACAAATTTTTCTTTGCTTTGTTTGACAGTCCGCGAAATTGGGTGAATAGTAATTAATTAGACGACATAATTTTGTTTTTCAAACACACACATTTTAAAATATTAGATTGACAAATATTTCACGCTAACCTATGTGTTTTTATTAAATTTTCTTCTAACTACATAATTTTGTTAATATAAAATTATTCAGAAAATCAAATTCAGGTTCAAAATCTCTAAAATCAACATAGATTTTTATCGCTATCAATCAAATTTTGAGTAGATTTAATTATTCAATCTTATAACCATATTATTTTTAATACTAACGTGGATTTTGTCCGCCTGTTCTCTTCCAAACAATTTCCGAGTGCAATATCCTCATTAAAAAGAAAGTTTACGATGATCCCACGCTCATCGCTCCTCATATCATTTATCTAAACCTACTTTCCACTTTACTTCAAACTCATTATTTAGATATGAAAGATCAACAAAGCTTTTTTATAGTTATTAGTGTTCCGTAGTCTTCCGACTCGTCCATTCATATCGCCCACGCCTGGGATCCCTAATCTTTTGGCAGCAGCTCAAATGGTTATCACACCTATGCTTTTACACCGCCCGACTTTATAATATTTTTTTATCAGTTCTTTCGTTCGCCGCCGGTGTGATCAACCGGAGTTGCATCTTATGCTAAAACTCCTATGTCTATGAGTTGCATGGTATTATTTCTATCAGGGCCCTCATGATGGGTATTCACTGACATGATTGCAAGATTTGTTTGAATTGACACAAAATCTTTTTTTTATTTAATTTCATATTCCAGACCGCGTTTTTAATTTTTAATTAGTTAGCCAAACAAATCATCTGGATTCTCTATTGTTTTTTAATTTTCTATGTTGTTTGGGATGGGGTTTGAAAACCTTTCCATTCGTTGAAAACGACAAAAATCGTAGCGTAACAATCGTGCCTGTAAGAGAAAACCAACATTTTACGCTTCAAAGTTTTTCAGAGATTATTGTATTTTTATTGTATTTACATCAACACACCGCTAGGCTACCATACCTAATGTTTCTCAAACTTTACGAGCTCGCAAATTACTTAGTTATCTACGAGGTGATTCTAAATTATTTTTTCGTTCGTGTTGCATATCTTTCGTCGATGTCGATTTTATAGGTGTGAGATCGGTCAAGCCGCCTTGATGTTGTCATCGGACATGTGAGAAAAACGAAGTTTTCTAATGTGTTGACTTTTGTAACCAGTCAGAAAATTTAATTTTACTAGAGTTAAATAAAAATATAAAAACCGTGTTTTAAAATTTTTCTAAAAGCAATCCTAAAAGCCGCACGTGTTTTCCTAAAAAAATCCAAGATGGAAGTCAACGGGTTCTATTTCCGGCGCTGGCACCTGTCTGGACGTGATTAACAATACTCCGGCATGTCTGTTCGAGGAGCGGAAGAATAGACAAGCTTTTACTTTGCTTTTACCGCACGAAAATATGACGAGAGATGAGACACACACACAATGCAAAATGTTACTCCGGTGTGGCGCGTGATGTACTTCCGTGGCGCAATTGGTCGGAGTACTTCTGCTGGTCACTTCAGATGTATTCGTGAGTGTATCACTCATACTAATTCCGTCGCTCATTGGTTTCATTTTGATTATGAAGAACAAAAGATAATGAACTAGGGAGCAACGGGAATCGGAATAGTGATAAACTGAACCTTACGAAAACATCGGAATTGATCAGCTGGCAGTTTTAGGTAGGTCAGCATATTCATGTCCCGTTGAAACTTATGATGATTTTTTTAATGCAAACTTAACTAAAAAGTGGGCGCGTAAGAAATGTGAGCATTGTGTGTTTACTATTTCCTAAAGACCTGTTCAGACCTATGCGGTATTCGCTACCCAGATCGGCAGCGAAATCCAAATAGGTAAAACTAGTGTCACTTAAATACCTACCCAACGACAAACCTCAGATTTCGCGAAATTGAGCGCAAAATCCAAGCGAAACTACATCTACCGCTCTGGGTAACATATACATACCGCGTAGATCTGACTATTGACAGAGAATAGATCCATTGTAGGTTCCTAAAATTGTTGCTTCTGGTATATAGGTACGACTTGAGATTTAGAACTCAATGTGGTGGTCCGTAGGAATGGGTCGTCGACTTCTTTTCAGTCGACGAAACGAGACCGTTTACCGTCCACGATGAACTAGTTCATAAAACAGTCTACTGTTCGACCAGTTTATGCCGTTCAGTTCAGGACATGTTCGATCGTTGAACGTTGATGCACAGATTGGTAAACGACGACGAGAATCAAAACGATCATAAGCGCTTGCCAATCGACGACGCGAAGTATGAACTATTTTGACGACCGATGTGGTGCAGCCGGCAAAGGTCCGCCTGCGACGCAGGTTGCGGGTTCGATTCCCGCCTTAGGACAAATGTTTGTACGATATGCAAATATTTGTTCCGGGTGTTCTGGGTATTTTTATATAACTAGTAGTTCTACGAACAGTAGACCTCGCGATCACTACTTTTTTTCAACAATGAATATACCTAGGTACCTACTACCTACTTACCTATCTAGGTACCATGTCTTTCGGCGTTAACTCGCTTGCAAATCGCCATATTGCCAGTAGCCAGTGTGAAATAGCACGGAGCAATAGTGTTATGTTATCGTATCACTTATCAGAATACTAAAGCACCAGTTTATTATAGGTAGGCCTACCTTTAATAGTGGAGCTAAACTTGTCATAAGTAGGTAGGTATTAAAATGTAAGTATCGGTGCCTCTTGCTTTTTGACGCATCAAAAGAAAAATCCCATAGGTCAGTAGGTAGGTACCTAGGGAACCTACACTACCTACCTACCTTCGGGATAGGTACCTAAGTAGGTAGAGATAAAGCATTCTAAAAATGCACGCCAAGTAGGTAGGTACCTATGACGTTTTATGAAGAGGGCCTGCATTTTTAGAATGGTTTGTCTCTACCTGGATAGGTATGCCCGAAAATCAGAAATAAATAACCCTCCTAGGTACCTAACCTACGCTTGTGTGCATAGTGCAACTTGCCTACCATATGAAGATAATTGACATGCATATTGCATTGCAATAGAGTTTACTTTTACAAAACACCACTTACGCCGCCGCCGAAATACAGTCTGGCCTGGCGCATGGCGAAAGAGAGATAGTCATATTAGCGAAACAAGCAAGTGTGAAGAGAGCAGAATGCTTGATAGACGGGTGGCTAGAGAGCGAGAAACGAAACAGTTTCGTCAACGCTCGACTTTGGACTAAATGTCGTTCACGAGTAAACTGGTTCATCAGTGGACTGTAAACCGGTCTAGCAGTCGACGGCAAACAAACAGTCTACAAAAACAGTTCGTTCATTCAACGACCACTCCTAGTGGTCCGTTTGCGGCAACCACATTCTCTATATGAATCAGTTCATTAGCAAGGTACAGGGTGTATCAAGCAGTTATTGCGTCTAGCCGGCATTGTTGCATTACACGCCTAGGTATAAGGTACGCACGTGTGGACTATTGATTCTGAATTATAAGCAATAGCACGCTGGCACGAGGCCAATTAGCGTGCCGGTGCTGGGGCGACCACTCGTGCGCGGCCGACACCTGGACAAGATAGTCTAGCAAGGGCAGACTGTTTATTTTATTCGTTAAAAGACATCTTTTGTTTGTAAACATAACAAATACAACCTATAAAAAACTTTTAATGACCTCGAGATTATAGAAAGAAATTGCAAGGGCTTTTGCCCGTTACTAAAACAAAAGTAAACTCCTAAACAACATTTTACTTACTGGGATATTTTTTTTTATTACTCTTTATTTGAAGCCTGTTCTCAGTCAGTCAGGTCTAGATCAATGTTGTTTTTGCGGAAAATTCCAATATTCTCTCTAGGATTAGCTTTTCTTTCATTTTATCCGACTGCGCACAAAGGAGGCTTATGTTATTATCAGAAATATCCCAACGATCTCCCCGCCATAGTCCCCCCAGTTAAAGCAGAGCGTCCAACATTACCGCAGCCATAACTCCAGGTAACGTTGTTTACGATCCCTCGCTCATTGGTTATGATCCCTCGCTAGTTAAACCATCGACTAACACACCTACATTGAATCCGGTCATTGGACGCGGTGATCTAACGGTGGGATAGTTTGTATGTTTGTTAAGAAGTTGCTCTACACCTCTTTAGGATTAGCTTGTGCAGATGGCACAAGCCAAAAAAAGTAATGATCTTTTTTTGACAAACTCACTTTTTTGGGATTAATAAATTAGGGCTAGAAATCGTTTTCGCATACCACCAGCATCAATGCTGCCTGTGTGCTTATTTTGTAAGCAAAAAATAAACGTTATTAGTTTTTGATTTTTGTCCAACTGGTGCAGCAAATGGGTTTTCCCACGTCTTCAAAGTTGTAACAGCTAAGAGCTGCAGTTGAGTCAATACGGAAGAAACACCCATTTACGGGACTAGTGGTGGCACGAGCAAATAAATAAAATAATTTTGACAAATTCTGAGATAAGTTACTAAAAAGTCTATCAAATCGGAAATGTTACAACTACATACATGCTTGTGGCTGAATTACCACAGACAAAGTCACAGGTGGCTCATATCCTTCGTTATAATGACCCAATAAAACAGCGAAATCAACATCAAATGCAGGTCTGCCGGCGTGTGGTTCCGCCGTAAAGTCCTAGATTAGATGGAAACACTGGAATTCGTGCAGTTATGACGGGGAAGTGGCCAGATCTAGCGAAACGAACGGGAATAAAGAGCAGAATGTCAACCACAGGCCGGAAGGGGTCAGTGGATTAGGTGACATAGTAAAGTTACTTTAGCAACTATACTCCATTGATCGTAAAGCTTAACAAGTCCGCGGGTTCTAGCTTCTAGGTGTTTCAAGGACGTACAAATGTATCATTATTGTCTCAGCCTGGTGACACCCACTGCGGAGTTAAAGCATCTTCTTTTATAGGTGATCTTTAAGATTATTGTCCTGTGGGAGCCTCATCCACAAGTGATAGTGTTAGGAAAAAAAAATCTGCCTTTGAGATTCGCCAATTATGGTACCTAATTAATTATGACAAGTACCTAATAAGTAATATTCAGACAGAGTTTTCATGTGACATAGGTAGATACTAAACTTGACTTTACAAACGAAAACTCAACTCCAGAAGATATAAGATTATATTCGTGAAAAATATTGAAAAGACAATACCTTGATACTTATTAATTTAAAAAGTGAATATTTGCTGGTTTCCAATGGAGATATTTTTAATAATGCTCAACAGCAGACTGTCTGCATCCGTTGCAGTTAAAGTATGAAGTTCGGAGATTGGGCGATTTCGTGAAAAACGTTTATTGACGTGACCTGTTGTCATAGTTTATTGTGCATGCTTGATCAGATCTGACGCCAATTCAAAGTATATTTTCATTTCGTTGTATTTCTTTTGTATGATTTCTTAGATCAACAAATGAATAAATAAGCTGTTAAGTGAATACTAGACCTTTATTAACAAAGATAATTACAATCAAATAATACAAACATATAAATAAATATTGCTGGACAATTCACACAGCATTATCTAGCCCCAAGCTAAGCAGAGCTTGTGTTGTGGGTACTTACTAGTTTTCAGATATACATAATACAATACACTACATAGATAGATATTTTCTATTATACATAGAAAAGTATCCAGAATACACTAAACAAATATCTGCAGATCGTACAAACATTTGTCCCGAGGCGGGAATCGAACCCGCAACCTCCTGCGTCGCAAGCGGATCTTCGCCCGCTGCGCCACAGAGGTCGTCAAACAGACTAAAAGTAATATTTAAAATTGGAACTCTAATTTTTCAGGCATTCGTATAAATCCCAAGGTTGAAACCATTCCTAGAACATCTCACGGGTCTTATTGGAAAATGCTCTGAGCCGTTTCCGTAGCTTGCTTTGAAAGAACACTTGGAAATTGTTTTATAATTAGGTACCGTGCCGTTATATCTCGGCTATAGCTTAGAGTACATGAGCACGGTCGCTGTAACGACTCAGAAACGTAGGGGAATAATAACAAAAGGTACGCGATAAATACACGATAGATAATCATAAATTAGGTACCGTGCAAATTTACGCAATATAAAACATTCCGTTCTCATGTTGACCGAATCATTGCCAAGGTCCTCTGTGATGAGTGTGATGTGATGACAGATGACAGATTCGACAACCCTCTATGCTCGCCATGACTCGGCCTATATTGTGTCCATGACCCTATTTCTTATTATTTAACTCTATTCAGGTCTTAAATGTCTTTTAGTTTAGATACACTTTGAATGTTTAGCAATCAAAACCGAATCACCAAGTTAGCAATTAAAAAACATTAAACAGCCCATCAAGCCGTGGGTGGTCCGATCACTCGAGGGGGACATTGAATCGGCTCAATCGATGGACAATGGACCACTGTGCACATCTGGTCACCGATTTAATGCACTTGGATTTTATTTTAATTGCCCTTCTTCTGCTTGCATTCTAAAAATAATTTGGTACTGACTACAAACATAAAAACTTGCCGATTCAGTTCGGTTTTCGGTCGTCAATTGTTGGGATTTATCAGAATTCAGAATTCTTTAGAATTCAAAATCCCTTTCGATTGTTTATTTCCACGCGGTAAGAGCCGCGTGTTTAGGTACCTAACAAGAAAAGCTCTTTGTGCCAACCAACTTCAGACTGAAAATATTGCCTTCAAAAGTACTCACTAGGTCAAAATCCAATTAAAATTTAACGACAAAGCTCATTAACTTTTAATTCCCACCGTTCCCATAACCCGATGTTTACCGAAGCCGAAGCAGACATAAGGAAACCATGAAACAAATCTCATGAAACATTGTATGTTTGTTTGCATCGGGCTCGAGCCCACGAGCTCACACGTGGCTGCTCCGTTGTGTGCTGATTGCTACTTACGTGTACTACGTTTGGGTGGCATATGGTGTGTTGCAGACAAGAATCAACAGCACGGAAATCTTTTTGGGTGTTTTCTATTATTTTATTAAATTTCCAAGGGCAGGAACAGCAATCGATACCGACATCTCGCCTCGCATGAGAGGGCATTGTGCAGTATCTCCAGCCTACAGACCCAAACCGTGGAGCGGGTTCCTAGTATAGGCATATTCCAAGTATCACCTTCCTAACAATTCTTCACAATCACTACTGAATGCAGGCCTCCACCTGATAAGCGGTTTGTTTGCTTTTAGCATAAGGAGTGCCTAATGTAAGTAATTCTTGACAATAATTTGGACAAAAACAGTTTCAAGGCTTATTTAGGTCTATTATCGGTTATTAGGTCTATTTCTAACAATAAATACAGCAAGTCAACATTTTTCCTTATTTTCTGGGGTCAGTTCAACCACACATTTTCTACATGTAAATATATATTTTTTTCTTTTAGATTTCAGATTCAGATTTATTTATTCACCATCTTATAACAATTTGTGCTTTAATAGGTAAGTCTAAGAAATGTCCATAACATTTCTTGTTAGCATGTAGTATCGCTCTTAGCGATAAAGCCGCCCATAGTACATTAATACCTACAGATTATTTGTAACATATACAGATTATTTGTTGAAGTGGTTTTTTTTTATTTTTTGGTGTGCAATAACGAATAGTTGTAAATCGTAGTATGAGCAGGTTTCCTAAGTGCTGGTGCAAGGGGCGTTCAGGAACCTGACGGCAGCGGATGCGGGAGCGCGCGGGCGGACCCCGGGCTGGACAGAATGTGTGCCGAGCCCAGCAGGGACGGTGCTATGCCAAGCATAGCCCTGACCTAGGAAGGTCACATTAGACGGATTATTAGTATCTCAATAATAATGACTACATTTTCTGTTTTAATTTACACAGTTCAAACCGAATCATTGCAGGTCTATCTAGGTCTACTTTAACGGCAGACCATGTCCAACACCACTCACGCGGACGAAGTCGCGGGCAACAGCTAGTAAATATAAAGGAGGTTACACCTGAAATAAAAACTGGTTAATTTCAGCATAACACCGTCCTGCCCACATCCTGTAGACCTGCGGGCGTGGTACTCAGCATGATTTACAGCTTTCCCATCCCGCCTGGCTAATAGTTTCACGAACAATAACAGCGCAATAATGACAGTTAACACGTTACAAAGTTGAGATACCATCATGCTTTTGGAATGTTAAGACAATCATTCAGCAAAAGAATATCAATTCTATTATGAATGGAAGTAACATTAGTTTTGCTTGCATAGGTTGGTACTTGGCTTTGTCATTTACTCTACTATGATTTTGAAGGTCTCTAATTATGCTCTGAACCACCTGTAAAGCAATGAATCACCTTCTCCATATAAATAAATGTACTAATTCCCTTTTGTTTTCATATGTAGTGTTCTGACAAGTCTAACGGTAGGTATTTGTAGCTCGGGTATACATATAAAGCTGGTGCAATTTTCTTTTGTTTTTCATACAATTCACCACGCTGAGCTGACGTCACAAATCTGTCGACACCGGAGCCTACTCTAGTTCTTTTCATTCGCAGTTATGAACTACGGCCATAAAACTCTCGCTTACTTACAAAAGGACCGTTTTCGGGTGGATTTTATGACTATTTAATATAATGTATTTACTTATAACATACCACGTATATCATCATATGCCACGGAATGGGTGTACTATCCCGAAAGAGGGAGATTCTGGACCCCGAGTGGATCAGTTTGTGAATAAAGATATTTTTAATGTCGTTTTTTTTAGAAATTCGAAAAATAATGTTTTTTTTTCTACCTACGAGTATGTGTTTTTAGACATGCGTTCTTGCATTATTCAGCATTACAAAATATTTACAAATGTTTATCGCTTGATTTTGCAAAATAAGTGTTTTGCCGTAAAATTATCTCAAAATAATTGTGTAAATCATTTGAAATTTCAAAACAATAATTATAATGTTAGAAATATAGGTACGTAGCAAACATGAATATGAAGAAAAAACATTGGAAAAATATGTTCGAAGATCCAAAAATTGTAGAACAAACATTGACCCCCTCAATGTCCAGAATCACCCCTTTTGGCTTAGTACACCCGTTCCGTGGCATCTTGTATAGGTACTACACGGATTTTTTCTCGGCGTCCTAACATTTTGTCAAAATGTAGGGTTCCACGTGTCAGACTAACGTCTGATTGATTCATCTTCATCAGACGACTAAAATCAGTGAAAATATCGCGAATCGCACCCAACACACAAGGCAGGGGAACACAAGCATTTCACATTTCGCTTTGTCCGTTCCAAGTTGATTGCTCTTCAGTATGTTTTATTTCTTTACCTAAATCAACCTGTCGCTTCGAAGCAAAACATCCGCACATACCTTCCTGACTCACGCGTTTCACTTATTTCTTTGTACTCTTTGTGATTTTCATTTCAGTTCAGGTACAAGGTGTGGCGTCCTTATGGCTACTGAAATAAGGTTTAAAACTTGCTGAAAGGTTTCGCAGTGAGTCATTTACCAATTTAGGCGTTTTAAGCTTTGTGATAATGGATGGTCTAAAGTTACAATGACTGAAAAGTGCACGTTGAAATGAAGTGACTTGGTGTGCATCGCAAATAATATACTAATTCTTGTTTTTACTGTAGTGTCTGTATTATATATTCAGATGGTGTATTTTTAGGAACTTACTAAAACGACAAGAAAATTTAGCAAGCAATGTCATTTGTGTATGAAAACATAGCAAAAACTTAAAAGGATCACAGAAAACAAATAGGTAACAGCGAGGTCACCACTAAAAACGAAAACCTCAACAACATATAATTGCAGAGAAGGAGCAAAATGTGCACATTCTAGTTGGAAAACAAATGAAATGATGAATGAAACTTGTCAATGCCAAAAAGTGTTTCAAACTTCTGTAACTTTTTACATACTACTACCTATTGCTAGCAGGACCTATTGGTCCTGCTACCACCGAGAATACTACTAGGTTCTAGAATACTAGGTACCTACTAGGTTCTGGAACACTAGAACCGACTGTAGTTATTAAGTACTACTAAATAGCCAATGAAAATTTCAGTTAATTTTAAAGCTTTAAATAAATAAATAAATAATGCTGGACAATCCACACAGCACCATCTAGCCCCAAAGTAAGCTACTCAAAGCTTGTGTTACGTTACGGGTACTAGATAACTGATATATTGAATACAATAAATGCATAGATAGATATTATTTTTATTATACATAGAAAACACCCAGACCAACGGAACAAATTTCTGCAGATCGTACACAAATTTGTTCCGAGGCGGGAATCGAACCCGCAACCTCTTGCGTCGCAGGCGGACTCTCGCCCGCTGCGCCACTGAGGTTGTCCTTAAATTAAATTCCTTATCTTAAACAATAAATAACTGCATTTACTATGATGTCCCGAATCTTCGGAAACGGCGGCCAGTCTCAACGGAGACTAGCCAGGTGCGCAGGACATAATTATAGTGCCCAAGTGTTTTCGCAAACACAGGTGCACTCTCTTTTCCTTCACTCTCATAATTAGATTGGACGGCAGACAGACACGACCGGGAAGAGGTCAGACGCAGGACCTTGCTTAGCTGTACTTAGTATTGAGGTAATGTGTAACAGTAAAACAGACTGCATGCTTCCATTTGCTCCAGTCTGTTTCGCTCGCTCGTAATCTTCATCGTGAATTCATTTTACTGGCCCACTAATAGAATATCCGTAAGCTTGATTATTAAATCATCTTTCGTACACTCGGCGCGTCCGTCACGAACGGACAGACAGACTAATATACAGCCGACGTAAATAACCTTTTTATCATAGTTTTATTATTCTACAAGCAAACACGAGTTTGTAGTTATATCCACCTGTCATACCTTGTGCCAGGAATTATTACTGCGAAACTTTTCATATCAATCACATCGCTTGATTCGCCATTCATTGCGGATTTTGCAAAGAATCTGTATCTAAAATTCTGGTCTGAGCAGCAGTGGTGGTGTTGTTGATCAAAATAGTTGCTTGAATATTTTCAGGAGTTAAGGTGTTGCATTAGTGTAAATTTTCACGACGTGTCTGTCCGTCACCAAAACTGACATGATTTTATATACGGAAACCGAATTCCACGTAGAATGTTGTAAACGCCAGAGTACGCAGTCAATCTAATATTATTCGTAGTTTACGTTAATTTGCTTCAGCGGAAAATGACTAAATTTCAGGATCTCTACTGCATTATACCTACTCAAACAAAATAGTATTAACATAAGTTTCTTATTTAAAAATAAAAGCAGGTAGATAGGAAAGAGACATCCCAACCAATTATACCAAAGATCAATAAACAGAAGCAACAGGCCGTGCAGTATCGCAAAGAATCGGGCGCACCTTGAAACATCAAAGCGCGTGTCTAATCACATCCTACACCCAGCCGGTCCGGCTATCCGGTCGTTTGTTTATATTTAGTGCACAGGTAACAAGAATGCCCCTTTGAAATGTAACACTTCCGCTCGTAACGTTCCGAGTTCGAACGTGAGGATGACTTGGGAGGGATTTTTGCCTACGACTGTGTCGCCTCAGTGAGGACGGTGGTACCATCATCTAACTTGCTGCCTTCACCACTGTCTAAATATGACATTTATATTTTATTTTATAAATTCGTGAATCATAAATCGGAATACCAACTTGTTTTAAGACTGCAAAAAAAAAATACAGTTAAAGTATTCGACGACAGATATATTTGATCAAAATGTTTCAGAAGACAGTGACATCTTTTCACAAGTTAATTTTGTTTTGAAGAACCAATTATCTTTCAGTAATTTCTGTAAAATACGAGTCCAAAGCAACCTTCATCCGTTTCACGCGTAATTTTAAGACGGAATCTCACACACAATTTTAGTTGATTTGGATGTTTCAAAAGCGAAATGCTCAAAGTTATTGCCCGTCTGTGCTTTCAACTCTCTAATTTACCTTCCAAAAATAAGCCAGTTGGGGCACGTCGATATTTTATATAGTTAGTTTACACTGATGATGATGATGAGCGGCGACACCCGGACGATGTTGTGGAGAACATGTGGAGACGGAACCAATCCAAGGAAAAATGTTTTGTTCCACGACATGTTATTGTCTTTTATACTTATTTGGCGAGATACAGCATTGTGCACTAACGAGTCTAAATCAACGTCTAATTTCACCGTTTGTTGTTAACGTTGTAAAAGTTGTTGTTTGTTAACGCCCGAATAGTCGCAATTTTTTGACAGTTTTCAATGAAAATCTGTCAAAAATAGGCCAGTTTCAGTTTATTTATTCTCAAACAAATAAATTTGTGTCCGAATATTAACAAATAATAAATTAGTAAAAAAATCAAAATATCACTTGTTTAATCATACGGATAGTAAAAATAAATAAGATATCACACCATAAAAATTAATTCAAAAATCACTTGGTCACTTGAGAGGTGCTCAGATCTGAGTTGCGTTTGGGTATTCGGGGGTAAGTTCAGCCTGCACCGGATCTACGTGCGCTACGCGCTGGTCGAGTCACAGCGCTATCACAGCTGAACTGAGTTTAACTTATGTTGATCGCGTTCGATGGCAGGTGAAATTGGACCTTAGTTCAGTTTTGTGTATTGAGCCTGGAGCTCCGTTGATCTTACTTAGTAATTAGTAGGTACATAACAGAAATGAAGGTTTATCATATAAATGAGCATGGTGAGATAAAAGTGAATAAAGCGCTTATCAAAGACTGCGTCCAGCAGTGGACCTATACAGGCTGTCGAGGTTGAGTTTGAGGAGCTTCGCAGCAGGGGAGAAGACTTAAGCTGTGAGCTGGAATGTGACTCTGACACCATGCGTGTGATTTCTGTTTCGTGTTGCTTTGTGAGCGGTGGATAGATACCGATCATGTTGTGGGTCACCACGGTTACCCTGTCAAACCTGAAATAAATATTATAGCCTGTTGAGGTAAGGTGAGATGAAGTAAGGTGAGCTCACTTTATATTATTTCATCGTTTATTTTAACGAGTGGTGTTATAATAATTTCTGCCTACTACGTCCCAATATCTCGAAATGTCACAAACAGACACGTTTCAAACAAATCAGAGGGTGGTTTTAAATTCGCATTACGTCCTGTGGGAGGGGGGAGGGGGAATAATGAGGTAGGTCTTAAATCTCGCGGCATCTAGTTTTAATGGCATTTAAATTAGCTTTTTATTTACTCTGTTCCGGGATTTGAATTCGGGGTAGTTTTAGGTTAAGGGTGGCTTGCGGAGTGATTGCGGAGGAGATTTTTTTGTAATCCTCTATTGAGATGGGTTTGTTTATTAGGTTTCGTGACATTTGTTAAGGGAGAGGCTTGACTCTATCAAAAGTGAGAGTTGACGCGTTTTGTAGATTAGTAAGTCCTGTAGCCTTAGTCCGAGTCAATACAAAAACATTCGATAAAAGTAATCGAGAACCATTGATGTCTTACACAATAAAGGCTCAGCTGTACACACAAACGAGGTGTACAAAAAAAAAAACGACAAATACGTCTCATTTTCCCATTCGTATTCGTGCACTCGTATTTCAGAATATGTATATCTGGGCCATATCATCTCATTCAAGGCCTGCACAGAGAAGGAGGTTAACCGCAGAGTGAAAAACACATGGAACAAATATTAGGCTATGAAAGAGGTCTTCAAGGGAAACATGCCCTTAGAACTGAAGACAAAGGCAATTAACATCTGGCTAACACCATGTCTTACGTATGCCTGCCAAACCTGGCCCCTCACTAAAAAGCTATTGGAAAAACTAAGAGTATGTCAAAGAGGAATGGAGAGAAGCTTCCTTGGGTTAAAACTAAAAGACCGTATCAAAAACAAGATCATCCGACGCAAGACACGGGCTAAGGATGTGATCCAAAGAATACTTAGCCTTAAGTGGGGCTGGGCCGGTCATCTTCAACGGCTAAACGCAAACAGATGGAGTCAAATCACCACGAATTGGTACCCCCGCGACTCAAAACCGAAAAGAGGGAGGCCGCTAACCCGCTGGAGCGATGATCTGGCAAAGACTGCAGGAAAACTCTGGTCTAGGACAGCTAGAAATAGAATAGATTGGAAACGTTTGGAGGAGGCTTTCACCGCCACAGGCGGTCCATACACTAACAACTAGGAGTAAGATAACTTTAATTTTATACTAACCCTTTATAACCTTTTAACTTAAAACATTCATTTTTATTTTGTAAATCAATCAGTGTATTGGAAAATAAAGCTATTTTTATTTTATTTATTTTTTTTATTCGTGCACTCGAATGCGTGAAACCATTAAAGTTATAATTATGCTTGTCAACTCACACATTGTAGATTAGTTTTTGCTTTCGAAATCAAGAGAATAGTTGAGTGAGCGTGTTTTACCTCTATGATTGACGTGTTTGGGTTAGACTTGGTACGCTCATAGATCGCAAGAGAAAATCTTAGATTCGGTGCAAGTGCCGAGTGGAATGTTTTCATGTTTATTTTTATCTTTTTAAAGTACCAATTGAAATTATTTCTATGACCAAGCTATGTTGGTAGTGCAGTGCTCTATCTACTTACTTTTATAACATCAATGGAGCAAACGTAACTGCCGCTGTCACGTCAAAGTGCAACAAATTACTCAAAATCATTCCAAAACTATCATCGAGTTTGTAAGATCAGATCATTGTACCTATTCGTAAAATAATACGTACAACCCATACTAAACCCTGACCACATAACAGAGTCCTGATCATTTAGCATGAACAGGAATCCTTCCAAGAATATATAAAACATATTTAAGAACGCGAAAAGGAATTCATTTCAAACGTCACCGCATTATTTATATATTTTCACGCCGAATGTGGCCTACGGTGTTTGCTACGTGCCATGTCCGCCGAGTGGTGATAGCTCCACCTATTGCAACTTCATCAACGAATAACTAATCGATGGAAGGCTCGCGTACTGTAAAAGATCATTAGTGTACCTCAATAATATACGATGGATGAGGTAGCTGCGTCACGCGATTGTTCTCAATCAAAGAAACACCAAAAAAATCCTGAAACAATTCCAAAAGGCAAGTGATCACGGTGATCTCGAGGTGTGCGCTCGTCAGACCGGAAATACGTCGCCCAGGGCGGCCACTTCCGGCGGATAAGTGGGCCGCTCTGACCCAATTTCCGGTTTTCACATTTCATAGATCGCGCATGATAACACGTAGATTAAGGTTACGGTGAGGTTGGATATCGACTCTCACTCCACACAGATTTGACGAAGATCTTCATCAATTTTGTGTGTATACTAGCTTCTGTACGCGGCTTTACTCACGGGTACCTCGTAATCGTCTGGTTTAATGCTCAAAGTCGTAATCACATAGCATTAAGCAC
This sequence comes from Eupithecia subumbrata, assembly GCA_949316285.1. Lineage (NCBI taxonomy): Eukaryota > Metazoa > Arthropoda > Insecta > Lepidoptera > Geometridae > Eupithecia > Eupithecia subumbrata. Next base: position 17,294,086 of record OX438627.1, on the reverse strand, counting down.
TCAGGGATAATGTCAAAGGCAAAGGTCTTTACATAAATAATATGTCCTATATAGGGTCATATGACCCTATTCAAGACAGATGTCAGATTTATTTATTTAACCATTTCGTTGCATTTTATAAACATTGTTAAGTTTTTCCCACCTCGAAGTATCGTCGCAGCGCTGGATTCCAAATCCTGGGTTTTTCAAATAACACAATTTCCAAATCGAATTTTTGGATGAACAATGGACAATGAGTACCTACCATTGAATATTTAATACTTAAGGTGTAGAGGGGCTATTATGGCAGGGGGGTTATTATGGCACATGGTCATATTTTCGGTACTGTAGCTTTTACTTAGGACAAACCTCTATGTTCGGGTAGAGCAACTACCGGGTAATTCAATCACCTCTAGATGGCATTATAGCGTGTTAACAGATAGATTTACAACATCATTTTGCCAGTCGCTATTTTGAGTGCGCATGTCAAGACCTGACAAGGTCTTCAAGTTTTACAAATAATTTTGTGGTTTTGGCGGGTTTTTTGAAGATTTGATAAGATAGGTATGTGTACCTGGAGATTATTTTTATGTAATTGTTTCGTTCTTGCTCTTTGTTTTTCATAAGTTATTGAGCCTGATATAATAGCCCCACCAAATGGTGATTGAAGGTTATTTTCTCGGAATTGGCTGCCCAAATTGCCCCACTGTTTTTATAATGAAGTTGCCAAAAACCAGTGATGTCCACAGCATTGAAGTAAATGTAGAAAAAAAAAATTCAAGCAAATCAATTATGTTATAGAAAATGTTTCATTTGTCTAAGTGGCCTCTATTTGAATACCGATGTATTATTTTAATACCTATATAATTATATTTCTTTATAATTAGGTGCCAAATAAAGTTATTTACTTACTTAAAGATAAGCAATTTTAAAACTAACATAAATTTTTAGACTTTGATATTTTACTGTGGTACAAATTTTGTACTATTAGTGATTTTTTAACACCAGAAAGAAAAACAGCTTTTTTAAAAAATGGCAATGACAGTGTTATTATTTTTATAAATTTTAGAATTTGATTGATAGATTTTGATCTCTTATTGTGCTACAATTTTTTTACTATTTAGAAACAGTTTTTAACTGCAGAAAGAAATACTGCTTTCTCAATAAGTGCCTTTGAAATTAAAAGTAGAAGTATACTTTTAATTTTATTTATACTGAGGACTCGTATATAAAAATAAAACTTCCTACTTAAATAAATAAATAAATGGTAAAAAAACTGGTTGTTTTTACTAAACATTAAAATAGTAGAATAACACCGCGTGAATTTTAAATCGTTTTTTCTAGAAACCGAACCCTATCAGGAGTTTAGAAGACTCAAATTCGGATGTACTGAGCTGCCTGGTTTGATAAATTACGCCATTTATTTCAGCGTTTTATTAAATAATATCTATTAAGAAGAAGGCAGATAAAGATTAGTTAGCACCAATTTGCTAGAATTCACGAAACTCAATCACGGAGAAAACTACGAAAGTTTAAAATTTTTTCTGAATATTTTTGTACAGAATAGCCCCTCTGCACCTTACATCTTCTTTCCTAACCCATTTAGGCTCCTTCAAAATAATATTTTTATTGTAGGTAGGTACTTTCACTATATAACAAAAAATATTTCAATAACCTATTTTGTATTTCATTTTTAAATAACTATAGTAAGAAAAAGATGAGATCTTTACACCGAATGAGCAAGGAGAAGAGGAAGGAGCCAGCCTAGGGTTGCAAATAGATAGCGTCGTTTGGTAAATGTTTTGTTCAGCTGTGGCCGTGTCTTCTCTGAGATGATGATGATGTCCGAACCCTAGTGGGTGGTTTGGTCTTCAGTAATGTTATAAAACGGCACAGTAACGTCCAACAGGGCATCGCGACGTTTCAGCTCAAACAGATGTTTCAACCGGACAGACACTTTGATCTGCGAGGCGAGTAAACAGATTGATAATTACATTATTGCTGAACTAATGTGGAAATGGAACGGACTTTGTTTATTTTTGGTTTCATCGACCTGCATACTTTTGTAGGTTGCAGGAGATGAACTTACTAGGTAAGTAAACTCACCTACTGTCTAGGCTAGTCCACTGCTGGACAAATGATACTCTGATAAGTGAGGGTATGCTATAACCCCCATGCATGCGGGTCAGGATCGCAGTTCGGTGCTGAGACTGTTCTGCAGTGGGCGCTGCTGCCCACCCCCTGGTGGATATCCCATAGTCGCCTATCTCACCACATGGCAACCTATATAGGTACCTATCGAAAAACAACTGAGCTTATTCTGCTTATTGGAGGTGGATACCTCTTTCTGAGAACTAATGGAAACTGGAGAAGGCAGAACTCTGTCGACCACGATATCCTTCTTTCAGTCCTCTCTTCTCTTAATGTCTCTGCCTCAGCAGTCGCTTGGTTTCGTTCTTATCTCTCAGGTCGCTCGCAGCGTGTGCGCCTTGATGACTCTTACTCAGATTGGTGTAACATATCTGCGGGTGTACCACAAGGCGCTGTCCTTTCTCCACTCCTCTTCTCAATCTTCATTAATTCCGTTACTAAAGTCATTTCTTCTAGCTATCACCTCTACGCAGACGACCTGCAAATTTACCATCATTTTAAAGTGAGTGAGATCTCTGAAGGTATTGATAGTATTAACTTGGATCTATGTAAAATAAACTCATGGGCGAAGGCCTATGGTCTTCTGATCAATCCCTCTAAATCGCAAGCTATGATCTGTGGTAGTCATTTTATGTTGAAATCCTTAGCTCTTTCTCCCATTCCGTCTATTATTTTAGACGATAACATCATTCCACTCTCTGTGAAAGCTAAGAACTTGGGCGTAATTTTTCAAAATAATTTATCTTGGGCTAGCCACATAAACAATATCAGTAAGAGGGTGAATTACACGTTTCATTCTCTTCGACGTCTACAAAACTTCCTACCGTTCGAGACTAAAATCATCCTTGCCCAAAGTCTTCTACTTCCCCTTCTCGATTACGCAGATGTTTGTTTCTTGGACGCGACAGAGGAACTTTGGAATAAGCTCGAGCGCCTTCAGAATTTGGGCATCCGTTTCATATACGGATTGCGTAAATTCGACCATGTGTCTGATTTTAGAGCCAAGCTTAAGTGGCTACCCATACGCCGGCGGCGCGATCTCCACATTCTATCCTATCTCTACTTCATCCTCTTTAGCCCCATTGCTCCGGCATACCTCCGCGAGCGATTTCAATTCATTGTTCCCCGCGGTGTGCCTTGTAGGACGGCAATATCACTTCGTCTTTCCAGTAGGCCTGGAGGTTCTTTCGCCGCGCAAGCAGCTAGATTGTGGAACTCTATCCCCCATGATATTCGAGCCAGTCCATCCCTTAACTTATTTAAAACTAAGGTAAAAGAGCACTTTCTACTATCATAGATATAATCCATCTAAGTATAGTATATTATTATTATAGTATATATTATAAATATATATTTATATATTTTATAAAAGGTATTTATTAGGTATATTTAGTCTATTTGAATATATGTATGTTTATTATAAGTATATGTATAGTAGATTCATTTATTTGTACACTTCCTCTACCTATTCCATCGCCTATCCTATAACTCTAAGGTTTCCTGGAATAAAACTCTTTTCAGGGTTAAGGTCGCCTATGTACATATCCTATTATATAAGTTCATGCTATGTATTAATTGTGTACAATAAAGAATTACAGAATTACAGAATTACAGAAGAACAAGTCAGGGTAGGTGCAGATATCCAATATCGAACATTTCGCTCGATTGCATTCTTGTAAAAGCTAGTGTCGACTCGACACACGGCTAGGCATCAAGCGATTTCAAAAGAAACCATATTATATAGATTTTATAATAATTAAAAAAAAATAACAATTGAAGGCCCTAAGTTTAATTATACCATTTTGGGTGCTACAGTCTTCGCAGAGTGGAGGTAGAAATAACATCATAATGTGCAATATAGCCTCCATCAAAAACGTAATTAGTCGAGTTCCCGATGCCGCCGCCGCGGTCCGTTAATTACTGGCGAAAGAGAGTTGTCAGCCGACTGGCAGGTATTACCGGAGGAGACAACATGGAGGGCGAAGACACAGTGAAAGGGTTAGGACTCGATGTAACCGTAAAGTGAAGCACCAGGGCTGAAACAAAACTACCTACGCGAACACACAGTTTTGTACAGATCATATTATTATTTTTACCTAAGTGTGTATGGTACCTAATTTGTGTTTTAATTTTAATTTATTTCTTTATTTAAAGGTACTAATAAATATTTTGTTTTTAGGGTTTTGATGATCGAAGATCGGTTTCAAAACCCTTATGGTCTCGCTTTGTCTGTCCTTTTTTCCCTCCTTAATAACTCAAAAACTACTGTAGCTATCAACTTGAAATTTAACATTATAATACATTTCGTGCGCCTGTACAGATTTTGAGAAAAATAAATGAAAATAAATGAAAAATGAAAATGAATATTTTCCATACAAATTGTGATGCCGAAATTTTAAAAGATACCTACAGAGTCATATGGGGTATCAAATGAAAGGTATCATTTTGTACATTTCAAAATATTTTTTTAAATTTTTGTAGGTTTCATACTTTTTTAAATATTTCGAAAAAAGTCGAAAAAATACCCATTCCCCCCCCCCCTATCTCCGAAGATTGCAAAGCGATCCATGTAAAATGTATGGAGCGTTTATAGACATGGATCTATATTTTACAGGAAAAATATAGAGAAGTTTGAAAAAAGAACACTTTTTGAAAAATGGTCAAAATGGGGGGAAATTATTTTCAAAAGGGGGGGCTACCTCACCGAGTGGGGTATAAAATGAAAGGTATTGATTTGTACGTTTCAAAACAGTTTTTTAAATTTCTCTAGGTTTCATACTTTTTTAAATATTTTGAAAAAAGTCGAAAAAAACCCATTCCCCCCCCCCTTATCTCCGAAGTTTGCCGAGCGATCCAGTTAAAATGTTTGAAGCGTTTGTAGATATGAATCTATATTTTACAGGAAAAATATAGAGAAGTCTGTAAAAAGAACACTTTTTGAAAAATGGTCAAAAAGGAATAATTTTCAAAAGGGGGGCTACCCCACCGAGTGGGGTATCAAATGAAAGGTATCGGTTTGGAAATTTCAAAACAGTTTTTCAAATTTCTGTAATTTTCATGCTTTTTGAAATATTTCGAAAAAAGTCGAAAAATTTACCAGTACCCACCTTAACCGAACCACCCATTTAACCGAAGCATGCAGAGAGATCCATCTGAAATGTAGGTTGGTACCGACTATTCTTAGGTATTCGTTAAATCGCGAAGTCTCTAACCGGTACTTTTGGTACATATTTGTTGACAAACGTTCAAAACCCTCGGCGCGCGAGTTACACTCGCACTTGACGGATCTTGTATTAATTAATTGTTATGGTGTGACTTCTGATTTATTTTTACTTTTCTTAAGATGGAATTTTTATTTTTGTACTTATTTGTTGTTAATATTCCGACACAAATTTATTTGGTTGAGAATAAATAAACTGAAACTATTTTATAACTTACAAGTTTTTGACCGCGGCTTTGCAGGCGTTGTTTCTAAAGAAACGTTTAAAGGTTATTTCTTTACCAGTGGACTTGTTTTATGGGTTAGAAAGTATCCAAGCGCTATATCTGTGACAATTCCAGTTCGATTGGTTCAGTTGTTATGACGCGAGGCGTGAAGTGGTAACAAACATCCATCTAAACATCCAAACTTTCGCGTTTATAATATAATAGAGTAAAGTTCCAAAAATTACCCGCGTTGTTAGTTTTGCATCTCAGGCAATTCTGCTAATTTTTCTTTTCGTATGATGTAAGGAGACAGTGACAAAGTCAATTATCAATTAATTAATCATATAGTTTTTTCCTTGTTATCAACTTAACGGTTAAATTTTATCATATAGAAAAAAGTTACAATTAAAACAGTTGAGCTAACTGCAGACTGTTGCAAGCAAACTAGAGTTAGAGTTAGAGGTTCTTCCAACACAAATAAGGTTTGTAATAAACCCGCTTACATCCGTCATGAATTCATCAAACTACGATAGGTTTTATATGTAAGTAAAATCAGGAAGTATTTTGAAATTATATTCTGTTCTGCCGTATCTCTAAGCTATAACCTACCACCTCCATTCGCTTACTAGATCCAGGTGAAAATCCATGGCATAATAACAGGCTTCTGGTTGTTGCCATTAATGACGGAACAAGCGCCTGATTAGAACTGAGTGACGTCATCCATTCTCATTAATTTGCAACTCTTTGGTGAATTCATAACGAAGCCCTTCAAGGGAGGTGGAGAGGTAATTGGCAGAGTCCGCAAGGCATTGTTTTGGGTAATAATTGCCGAGTTAGGATTTTTTGTTCACTACTGGGTTATGATATCTAGTAGTAACTATGTAGTTCAACACCCACTCTGCTGATACATATTCAACAGGTTTCCTCCGATATCAAAATATGAACCAGGACTTCATGTGAATTTGTTTAGTTTCATCAGGAAATCCTTACGAGCCCTCACGGCCAGCATAACATTGTGTGAAACATAAACTTCCTAACTCAATACCGATGATCCGTTATGTTGCTACGAAAAATACGTACTCACCGACAGATGTTTTACGTTGGAACTTTTCGCAGCACTACAAATAAATCTGAGAAACGAAAGAAAAAAATCAGGTACGCGGAAACAAAAGCGCGGGATCGCGGCGACGCCCCAATCTGTCACGGGCGGCGCCGTTGTCACCTGTCACTGTCACCTGTCAGACGCCAGCTGATTGCCGCGACACGTCGCTCGGCCCGCGGGCAAGGCACACCTGCAGACTTATTAAAACTTGACACAAAGAGAGCTCTGATTACAACTCCGCAATATCAAAGATGAGACTCCCCACAGGGAGAATATAAGGGGAACTTATGCCAAGGAATGTAGCGAGTTCATCCCAAGTTGGTGTAACATTCGCGTAAGCAGGGAGTGCAAATGTGCAGCAGATTCAAATAAAGCTGTCTCAACCAAATTATTGTTATAGCAGGATGACACCTACTATTTTTCTCCGCGGAGCGCCGTCGTCGCAATAAAAATGAAATTATTATAATTGGGCGCACTCAAGTTTCAGATTTACGTGGGTTTGATGTATGAGTTGCATGTTTTGCATTTTTTGATGCAATTTACAAACTATTTTCGTTTTCACACTTTTACCTTTTTAATGAAGTGTTATAGCGCGTCAAAACTGTAAAGAAACAAGTTATTGTGATTAAATGTATTTAACTACAATAAAACTAAATAACGGTCGTTGGGTAGGTATAATGCGCGCACTATTTCAGGGATGGGACATAAACACCTTTGAGATTTCTTTTTAGTGCCAAACATTGTTGGCAGTCGCTTTTTTCCGACGATATTTCCTCAGGTAATCTTGTGTACAGACAACAGCTGTTCGAATGGAGATTTATTGGCTTTTTCTCTTTCATTTCGCAATGAAATGAGAGGAATGCCATTATAGTTAGCCTAAAGAGAAATGAAAGAAAGATGTTTAAAATTTTTCTTCGTTCCGCGCAAAGGTAGTCTTTGAAGCGAACAAAGTAGGCCGTAAAATGGACGCTTTAGTTGTAGAATTAATTTGTTATGACTCCTGTCACAGAGCTTTTAATAAGAAGGTAATAGGGATGGTATTTTATTGGTGACTACGTTATTTGTGGGACATGTCCTTTTGATTTTATGGAGGTGGGCTCGAAAATGGAGGAAGGTACCTACTTACCTAGCAAAGTAATGGCCAAATGTTTAATTACCATGCCACAGAATACAAACCGATGGAAACACCTTCCCGAAAACGATAATTTAATTTTGCGTGAAGGAGGAAAATCGTACATTACCGACCTATTAAAAGTCACGTCGATACCGAAATAACAGTTCAAGCAAATCGAACATACGGTAGAAGAAACCGATTTGAAACGTAATGTTGCAATGGTACGCCGCTCCCAAGGGCGTAGTATTTTTCATCGAGTACCCCAATTTTCCGGTAAATTGCTATCCGATATCCAGGTTATAGGGTTCCTTTCGTACGGAGCTTTATAAATTAGGTGTGAAAGAAACTTCACATTTTCAGGTCATTTGTGCTGTTTGTTGCTAGCTGGCATATTTACCGACGGATTCTCAATTAAAATAAAAAAATGAGTAGGTTAATAAATTTAATAAAACGAAAAGTTTGAAAAAGGCTTATACATATATAATATCTACTTAGATTCGTTGAACCGCACGACGTCAATCAGTAAAATGCGCTCAAAAATCCCTTCTTGCAGTATTTTCCATAACTTACCTAAGTCATGAATGTGAGTTCTGAGAGCAATGCTAAGCTACTGCATCTTCTTATTTATGGTTGGTTTAAAACTACCCACGTTCGTATATTCTCTACCAATGTTTGTAGGAATAGCCTCAGCTAATTAACTCCAAAACACCTTAATTACACAGCTGGTTGATTTTCTTTCGCCGTGCCAATTCTAAAATCGTCAGAAACGGTAACATGATGCATTTCCCGCGCAAAGAAACTCGTAGCTGTCACTGTCAGGTATTTTGTGGCAACACGACTTGTGCATTCTACCATTCTGCCATTCCGCCCGCGTGTCAGAGACACCTTTCGTTGCGCGCGTTTTATTTGGCGCCTGTAGGGATGTGACATGTTATTTTTATCGATGGTTTATCTTGGCACCTACCTAATCATTCCTAGCGAGTGTAAGATTACATTGTCAAGGTGCTGGCTGAAAATAATCGAGATTTTTAGGAATTTATGACTGAAAAATTTGCATACGATTCAGTTCCTAAATATTTGAATAGATATTGACAAAAAAAGACCGGTGTTACCATTCAGCGTAAAATGTGACGTGTTTTATAGTTTTTAAATAGGTACAATTTATTTTTACATGCACGTAAAGCTCCATAAGTGTAACAAAGCGAAAGTTTCGATTTCATTTCAAACTTTGTGGATTTGACTTTAAAAAGTACAGACCGCAAATTATTTTAAAATTCAGTATAATTTTGTTTAAAACAATCGACACTTTTGTCGATATATCTCATTATTCAACACTGAGTCGTCATGGGTTCCTAATGACCGCTCCACCAGGTGAGCCGTCCGCACGTCATTACCCGTCAACGCCACCGGATATCCGGCGCGCAACTCGCTAAAATGCCGTGTAATTTCTCTTTTTATCTCGCAAGAAATAGGTTATGTTTAATTGGACTCTCGCAACAACATTAATTGGATATATTTATTTCATATTTTAAAAACAGGTGTGTTGATACAATTTGTCAGTTTTGGAGTAGAAAAGTTATTTAAACTTCCTGTCTGTAGTGTGAACCCTGCATAAATAATATTGCTGTTCCTGAAAATATTTTTTTATATCGCAAATCATAAATGTCATTCTCTCGTAGATTATCTTTTAGACAGGGATGATTAAAATGTAGTTTAATTATAGCTTCTTCTATAATAATGCAGCAGTTATTTTTGAATAAAGTAAGTACTTACCTATTTCTTTTTTCGCTCCTAAAATCATTTATAATGAAGCGTTTTCCAAAAAGAAAACCTCAATTTTTTTACCTTATTTATAACTCAACAGATGGTAGGGGATTTTTCAGGACAGGGTGTCAAAACAATCCGGGTCTATGCATGATCTATGCCACTCTGATTAGACAGCCCTAAGTAAAAAGCGCCCTCTTTTCAATCTTGTATAACTATTTTTTGACTTTAAATCAAAACTCCTTGTTGCCACTATTTATTACAGGTTACAATTCTACTGCATTGTTATAACAAAATCGCTTATGATTACGTGAATCAATAACACAGTATCGACAACAGGTAACATTATGACCGCCTCCTCAGGTGTCCGCCCTATTATCGACACACAGGTGCGCGAGCTGTGATTGGACGAGAGTTGAGGTGAGACACGTGTCTTGCTGCTTAGCCAATAAGGTGCCAGTAGGTCATAGGTACCTGCTTCCTTGATATCACCTTCACACGGTTATCTACTAAGTAATAGTACCTACCTACTTACAGTTTAAATAAAATACGGTCATTTACAATGTCGATTATTGTGTAATTCCTTCAGATAGTATGATCTTTCCTGAAAGATTACTTCCAATTTAAAGATTTTCAAATAATTTAAATAAAACATTCAAAACATAAAATTTAATTTCAAAAACTTCGCGCTTTTGCTATAGGCAAAAGCTAGGTAGGTACTGGCTCTTACACTACCCTACAGACTCTATGCTCTAGTTCAAGAGACACAAACTATTTTCTTACAATTTGTTTCTTCCATAAAAAAAACATTATCTGATCCAGTAGGTGTATAGTATACTAGCTAGACCGGTTGTTACCTCTTGTCCAGTCCAGTCTGTCGTAACAGGTGAGGGTCGGACCAGTCTAATCCTCCACCAGGTATTAATAGTCCCCTCGAAGATGCCAACTCCACGCGCACCATTTGGTTTTATACATCAATAAAGTATTCAAAATAATGCCTAATTAACTGTTTTCCGTCTAGGATTTAGTGCAAAAGTGAAATATATCGTGGACACACGTTTTAATGCTTCGAAGAACACACCGGATTTCGATCTCGTAAATTTAGTACCTAACTGCCTTTGCCGTGAGTACGGGAAAGTAGGGCTATTTGTGTTTCACGTGGATCTACCTCACGACTAATCATTTGAGCCTCGACGTACAATAATCTGTGTGATTTATGTGTGCATAAGCAAGCGCCGGCAGCTCTTTACTGTCCCTTAAGTATATGTATATAGAGATTTTGTTGCTCAAATTCTCTTCTTCCTTTAGCTATGATGACACAGGATCCGTCGTTAAATGTGATGTGATAGGAGTCTCTGACAGATGAAGAACAAGCATAGAGAGCAGCAACCTTTACGCAGCAGTGGATACTAAGCTTTTGTTGATGACGATGCCGATGACGAATAAGAATGGGTTATCATGACATCCGAACCAGACTAATATAGGAATATTATACAATAGGTACATCTTTTTGTATATTGTAATAAATTTTCGCATTTATTGCAATATTTCGGTAATAGCCACGGATTATAAATTCTCGGGAATTAGCGGGGCATCGTTAAAACGAAACATCTACACAAGTCATAAAACACTTAGAGTTCCTTTGAAAATGTTTTATTGGGCAATTCGCTTCCTTAGCGCGGCGGCGGCGGCGGGGCGGCGGCGGGGCGGCGGCGGGGCGGCGGCGGGGCGGCGGCGCGGCGGTGCGCGCTCGCAGCTCAATGTAACACCGCAACTCAATGAACACATTCACTTTATGATAAAACTATGTCATGCTTATCAAACAAGGTCCGGCGTCAAACCCGCACTACACGTTCTATTTGCCTTGGTTTTGAACACACTGCCTTATTTATTATACTCTCTTTGTCTGCAAGAAGCAAAAGACAACACTTTTGTTTCTTTTTAGTGCAAAAGAGAAGAAAACATAATATATGATGAAATAAAACCGTTATTCATTTGTTTATTTTACTGCTACCTAACTATCCTATTTCCTACTATCCTATCTTAAAGCCGAAAGTTTGTGAAATCTGAAATCTACTGAACTGATCAAGATGAACTTTGCCGTACGTTTATAGCAGAGCCTAACTCAGATAATAGGCTACTTGTTATTATAATTATACCGAAAATACGCGAGCGAAGCCGCGGGCAGAAGCTACTCCTGTATGAGCAGTCAAAAACAAATATTTTGCGTTTGGATGCAGAGTTTTTTATTTGATCTCCTGCAGCTTACAAAGTTTAACCATATTTTTACTCTAAATTCACTTGTTGCTCTGTTTCTAAGAGATTCATCTCCAAAATTACAAAATCCTTTTTTCATCCGTGAGGTAGGTTTTAAGAATACATTCCCAGGCCGGTATCTACCCCTCAATCAATCAGTCCCGGGGGTCGTGCGTCACCCCACACTCAGGGAGGGTAATAGCTGCCAATTGAGTTTTTATTTAGCTATTTTACTGCTATTGCTACATTTGTATGGTAATTTTGGTAGCTTTGGAAAAGAAATTAGAAGCGTATACGGACATTTGTACAGAAATTGTTATTTTTTGAATAATTCTGGATTTTCTGAAACCATAACACATGCTCTGCTTACTTCTGTGGTAAATGTTCAGCATTATTTATACATTTGATTATCTAGGTAACACAGATTGAAAGAGACCTATGATATAAGTTATTGACACGAGACTTGATATTGTTTATTTGTTTCTTCTTTCAAAATAAATAAATAATGCTGGACAATTCACACAGCATTATCTAGCCCCAAGCTAAGCAGAGCTTGTGTTATGGGTACTAGATAACTGATATACTTAATACAATACACTACATAGATAGATATTTTTTATTATACATAGAAAACAACCAGACCAACGGAACAAATTTCTGCAGATCGTGCACTAATTTGTTCCTCCTCCTGCATCGCAGGCGGACCTTCGCCCGCTGCGCTACGGAGGTCGTCAACAACAATCAATAGACTTACGAATTTTTTCTGGCGTTTTTTGCTGACGTTTTAGCAATATTACAAATACATACGCGTGCCTTCATAGATTCGACAGTTTATAAAACTTTTTTTTGTCTCATGAGACCCCACATGTAGAGACGTAGGTACGTAGGTAATATTAAAATAATTATATGATAATTTAAATAACTATAACTTTATTTCAATGACTAGATGCACATGTGGTTGTAACGGCTACCGGTACAAAATTACCTAACTACTATTTTTGTCTTTTACATACGCACTTGAAATTTACTGTCACAGAAGAAAATAATCAGTAAGGTTACTTTTCTCGTTATATTCAAGTGGATGAATTGGATCCTACTGTATGATTGATTTTAATTTAGTATGCTAATCAAATTACCTAGTAATATTTACTTTATTTTATTTTCAAATTTAAATTTTAAATTTTGACATGACATCTATTGTAATTTTATTCTAAACTGACTCTGTATTGACATACTTAGAACATGAGTGATAAAAATGTATTATTGTAATTTGATTATTTAAATACTAACTATTTTCTGAACAACAATGTTGTAAGCCGGACCATGGCAGACTAGAGATACAAATATATTATGATATAAGACCAATGTAATGTTACCACCTAGTTATACAACAATAAATTCATTTATCATTTAGTACTTTTTTCTGGATAACGAACCTGCAGTGAAAATTGTTCTTCAAGGAATCTTTGGTATTGGACAGCAGTAGGTAAATGATTTCAAACATTTGAGAGAATAATAAAGTATATACATATAATATTATACTCATATATAAAAAAAATGGTCTAGGAAAGGCCAAATATAAAATGTTAAGTTTTTAAAGCCTGTGCTAACAATAACAGTGGATTTAAGAGGGCTGACGATGCTGAAAAATACGTATAACAAACACCAACTTGTTGTAATAATTAATGATTTTGTATCGGGTATTTATCGCGTATCATTTGTTATTATTTCCCCGACGTAAATCGCGAAAGTTTATAAAGTTGTTGTACCTACTAAGCGTTACTCTACTTCGGCACGCCTCACCTCCTGCCGCGAATTAATTGTTCATCTTTTATTTAAACTAAACACGTGTTACTCTCATTATGAGGACTTTAGGAGGTGTCATAAATACCGACTCGGCTGTCAGTTCCGAACCTGCGATCGGTTCATTTACGTCTGGCGAAATCCTCAAATCTAATTGTGCTGAAATATATAGTTAACATTTGTTTCAATATATGCAAAATATTTCTTTCACAAGCACGTACGATTTAGGGCTCCGTATATAACCGTTATGTCTACTAAAGATGACACTAATAGTCAACAAATATGTCTGAGAGTCGCTATCAAAGAGTTCTTGTTCAATTAAAATTGATAGAAACAAAGGGTTTTCATGGATGAGTTACATATTGCGCGTTTTAATAAAAATTTATTGAACATGGACAACTAACTGCCCGTGACTTCATAACATAATGTTACTCATGTTATTCATTTTCTTAAATATATTTGAAATATGAAATTGAAAAAAGTAGAATTTAGAAATTGTGAAAAGTTGTGAATTAATTGAATTATGCACCTTCGTAAAAGTGTAGAAAAATGTAACAGTCACAGACGTCATTCGACAGTTCAATGCCACCATCAGGTGTGGACGTTCGCAAAAACGTGTTGACTTTTAAACTATCCTAATTATGTTCAGTTAGGCAAAGTGCCAGGTCATTTGCCGCGATTTATAACTTCATGTAAAGAAAAGAATACAATTAGATATAATTGTTGGACGTATTGTCAGAACAGCCGTGGGATGTCGAGCCATATTGACTGGGGCTCGTTTCAATTTTTGCACTGGTTATATATCACTAATAAGTTTGCTATAATACTTTGAGTTTTTTATTTGAGACAGCTTATATACCATCAGCATAATAATTAATATAAATACTTAATTAAGGCGAGAATGTATTTAGTTACTATGAGAACATTATAAAATTTAAAATAATAAATAACATTTTAACTATTTTTTTACTTCCAATAAACTTACAATTATATTTATCAGTAAGTAAATTTTAAACAAGAGACATCGTCGCTTAGTAAATTTAAAATAATTTATTTTAATCAATCTTTCAACACATAATTTAGTGCAAATTCTGAAATTTATGTGTTTTATTGCGTGTTGCATTTTTCATAATATTATTTAAACGCTAGATATTTTTGCCTCGGACGTTACAAGAGTATTTGCAATTTGTATCTGTTGATAGAATTATGAATTATGCTCAATTTCCATTGAATTAAATTTAAATCGTGGGATTCTATTTATTTTTGGCGGCGCTTTTTATTGATCCTACTATATGCCTGGGACTTGTCTGTCATGGTTCCTGGATGAAATATACTTCATCCTCAGTAATAATTTAGCAGCTTTATTTAAATGCAAAATTAAATAAAATCAGGAAAGTAGTTCCGGAGATTCCCCATTGCAAACTGAGTTACAAACAAAAAAATTATCTCAATACGTTAAGTAATCTTTGGAAACTTTATGGTTGTGAATTTTGATTCAATTCAATTCAATACGCTTATTTCAGCTTAAAAATACATACACAGATACATATTTCAGCCATAGATTATTTAATTAAATAAAAACATCTTAAATGAATGGCCCACACAATCTTCACAAGCGCATGGCACTATGAGTGCGCGTCCAATGTTGCATGAAACCGCAGTCCGTGTCCAGCCTTCCAGCTATAAGTTGCAGATAGCTACTGGTACCGCCC
Organism: Eupithecia subumbrata; assembly: GCA_949316285.1. Taxonomy (NCBI): domain Eukaryota; kingdom Metazoa; phylum Arthropoda; class Insecta; order Lepidoptera; family Geometridae; genus Eupithecia; species Eupithecia subumbrata. The sequence goes on along the minus strand of OX438627.1, from coordinate 17,278,779 downwards.
CTGACCCGGCGCATCAGGGATGCTGTTCTGTTGCGGATGATTGCGTAAAAGTCATCAACGCGGGACTCGGCAAACATCCCGGACGCGCAACAGAAACGGGAATTTAACATTATGTTATAACATCTTAATTTTTCTTTAAAAACTAAGAACAGTACGATCACTCTTTATTTACTAAGCCTTGAGTGGTACCCTTCAATGACTTACAGCGGACTCCCAATAGGTAAGATGTTTACATACCAACACCTACGTTTATGTGGATTTAATATGTATTTTGAACAATAAACTATCAGGTGACGAAAATACTTCAATCGTCGTACAAGGTGACCCGTGTTTACATACCGCAACAGCGTTTTTGTGATCTCCAAATATTTCACCTTGTTTTTAGTTTCAGGTTAAGTTGTTTGTGGAATGTTTAGTGGATAATATACAATCGACTTTTTCATTCGAATTGCGCATAACTACATCATAACATAATTAATTACTAGACATTACTAGAAATGTAGCGTGTTGATTGTTAGTAATTTTCATCCAGATGAATCAAAAGTAACCAGAGTAACCTTTTTTTTTTTTATAAATGTTTCCTAGATCGGTGAAGGCGAGTCCATTATTTCTTCTCTCGCTTAGCTCGCTCGACCAACAAAGCTAAATAACTACCCGAATGCATTATCGAGTCTACGATAGATTTGCAGGGATTTATCTGCGTTATTTCGCGGAAGGTGTGCAATGTCCCCGTCCATACATTTTTCATCAGTTAGTTTCAGGTCATACACACAGCTGGAGCGCCCACATTCGATGACATCTCTATCTTCCCTGGATATCAATAGTGTGCGGTAGGTACAGGTAGAATGAAACTGCCGTGTTGAAACATGTTTACAGTTACCTGGAAATTCGTCATGCTTAATTTAAGTTTCCTTGCAGTAGGGATTTACGAGTACTAATAAAGTTTTTGAAACTTATGCGATCAGAATACATTTTAATACTTATAACTATTTACCGGGTATTAAATGCGTTCTCACCCATTTATCCCGACGTTTTAACAACTTTACACACAGTATTTTCAATATTTTCTAAAACTGTCGTTGCTAAATCGTAAATTAATTTTACCTAATCTTCAATAATATCATTGACATTTATCACGATATCTTTGCTAAGACTCATCATAATGTTTAGGTACTTATCACAAATAAAAACGTGATTTTTCTATCTTTCTATAAAAGTACGAGAATATTTTACCTCTCGGCTGTGTGTCTGTGAGTGATTGAAGTGAAGATAATATTTCAGACGTTAAAAAATAATATTACCTGAAAGATTAGTAACAAAAATAACTCGAACATTAGTATTGTACCTACCAGGCCAAATGCTTGTTCCATTAGTACATGATAACATGTCAGGAGTCAGGACACAACCAGTTAGTTATCTCGTCTGACTCCTAACCTTAGCACCAATCTTATCTGCGCCTGCATAACTTGACCGGAAGTGGTGTGAAGGCGGGACAGGAAGCGACGGCAGTGCTCTGCGGTGAGTTTCCGGTTCCGGTGAGCGGCTCATTTGAGGAGATTGCGTGATGAGGCCAGTTGTTCTGCGAATGGTGATGAGGTCCTGATGTTGGGTGGACAGAAGTCGTTCGTCATTTCTGAGGATGTATGGTGGGACCCTCGGACGGAAATGCTTCAAACTACTTAGATAGTATCTATTTACGAGAAGCTTTCGAAGGCAATGCCCTCTAGATTCTGCTCCTATTTGTGCGTCAAAATTTCCTTCCTTTGAAATTAGTCGGTCAGTTAATTGAATAAGATCTCAACTTCAAGAAAATTTGTTTTCTAATCTTAGACCTAAAATTAATTACTTAGGCAAGTTTAATGTCCGAAATAAACGAATCAAATTAATTTATTTAATCTTAGTGAAACCTGACACCTATCTTTGCAGTTCCTTGGTTTCATTATAAATTTTCATATTATTATTTTCTAAATCCAGACCGCAATCTATTCCGGTAAGTGTTTGAATAACTCTATCCAAAATTATGTGAACCATAACTCGAGTGTACCTAATCCTCTAAAAAATAACTGGAGCGCATTTCAACGGAACAAATCGCCGATTTCCGTTAAAGTTACGACCCGGGAAGCGAACCTGCGCCATCAGACACGCGCTGCAAATAAACAAAACACGAAACTTACCATCCAATAATATTTAGGGCCTTATTTCGAAATGATGTTAGAAATCTGTAAGAGCACATAGGTAATCCTCGCTGTGCTATTTCGAACGTAATTTCGCATTAAAAATTTAAATGGTTGATTTCATTTGACTCTCATTATTTTCGAGCTTATTGATATTTTTGTGACCGTGGAAAAACAATACATATAAGCAGAAAAGTAAAATTTATAGAGGCGTTAAATAGGAAAAAGAATTGAGTATTATTATTATGAGTTAGATAGATAGGGAGGTACTTTAAATAGGTATTGCTATTTCGCGAATCATTTTAATAATGCTATGTACCTACTGAAGTCTAACAAAGGAAGCCTTGTCATGAATTCTTCACAAAAACAGTAGGTAACTGAGCTACCTAATTGTGGCACATGTTCTGGCGTCGCGCGTCGGCGCTTCAAAAGAGTTCCCATAATTTGAGACGACACCCATCACTCAGCAAACTAGGTTTATCGAGATATAAATCATAATCATTTACCTTTTAAAAATGCCACAGAACAAAGTAAAACTAACTCTATGAGGCAAGAAAGAAGGTTCAAAGATTATGCCAGTGATTAGACACTTGGGGACATCAAAGTGGGATTATGACATGTGTTTCAGTTGGTGTGTTCTCACGGGCTGGATGTGTTATTGATCATTTTATTGCTATGATGTCATTTTGTGAATGCGAGGGACTTTGGTATTTGATTTCCAGAATTTAACCACGGTAGGACCTACCTACCTAATTACCTAAATTCCTCGATAAATTTATCGTAAGGGATTTTTCTCTAGACGTTATTTAGACCTTAGTCATAGAATTTTAAAATGTCGTAGCACACAATATTTGTTTCCTTCGATAAAGATAATTTGGCAAGTCCTTGATGGACCACATTAAAATATTACAGAAACTAAATATATTTTCGCAGATGTTAATGTCGAACATAGACAGATAAATAAACAAAAACGTTAAGAAACAGGTAGGTACTCATGTAACGCTAAACATGTAAGCCCTACGTTACATCTGTCAAATTGACAAATAGTTTGACAGTTGACACATACTTCGAACGATATATTTTCTTTCTTAACGACCAATTTTTAAAGAAAATTATATTTGAATGGGTAGTTTAGCACAATCAAGGGAATACCGAAGCCATTCCCGAGTGTAAATATGCTCATTAGGAGATGAGAAATGAAACGGTGGTAGGGTAATCCGCGTGGGCGCACAAGTGGACGTTCTGTTGATATTTATTGTTTGCTTTGAAATTATATTGTTTTTGATTCAGTTAAAATTGATGGGATAGTCTTTTCCGGAGCTTTGTGACGAAATTTTTATGTAATAGGTACGAATATTTATCTACGTGGCATTTTAAAACTACGACAAATTTATCGACCCATAATAATAACAATTGTACTGAAAATAATTGCATAAAACTTCAAACATGTTTAAGGATTGCAGATTTCAGATCTACAATAGCTATATGTAAATAAATCATATTCAAACTCAAAGATAGACTAAACATTCATAACGCAGTAAATCACGAACACGACACAACAATAGTGTTGCTCTGTAAAAACAAGAGAGTGGATGCCAAAGCAGTAATCTTTCACCTACACAGTCTGCGCAGGCGCCGCCGTTTATAACGTACACCTGCTGAGAGAAAACAAACTTGTAGGATTGTAGTTATATCTACTAGATGATAAGAATGCAAAACCTCTCCATATTAGTCAAATCAAATACGAGTGTCATAAATTTTCCTCCTTACGATTTTCGTATACCTATGCAAAAGTTTGGTCTTCGTAACGCCAAAATGTTCGAATGGGTCAAACAGAAATGGTACGAAAGGCTTGTTGGCTTGATATATTCTGAATATAAGCTTTTTTAATCGGCTTAATAATATTTCTAGAGTATTCCAACTAGTATCCAACGAAGGCAAGACCACAGGCCTGAAGACTCAAGTTTCCAGTTCCTGATAAAAAGTTTAAGCACAAGGGAAAATTAGGATAAGCAACTGGGATAGATATTTATCATCATCATCATCCGCAACCCGACTTTACCCACTGCTGGGTGTAGGCCTCCAAACTCTTGTGCTGCAACTCCACACGCTCCAGCGCCTATTTCATCCAGGGGCAGTACTCGAATATCAAAGTTTTTGATCATATAAATCATAATGTGCATGAAAATGCTGTCTTTTGTAAAGGACATTATATGTAGTATGTTTTGCACGAATACATATCAGAGAGTACGATTTTCGTTATCCGAGTCGTCCGGTTCGACGTTAGCGATATCGTCGGCCCATCTCACGTAGATATTATCTAAAACAAAATTGCTGATCAACCTCACCAACCTACTCTCCTCAACACCTTTACAACCCAAATCCTCTAATAATCCATAACAATTTCTCGCCGATACATCAAACTGACCGGCGTACCCTCGCCGCCGCTCAATTTGTCAGCTGTCGACCTGCGCCTTAATTACACGTCCCCCGTCACGCCCCGCACACCTTGATTAGACCAATCCGTAAATACCTACATGAACTGTTTACTTCCATGCTATCGTAAGATACTGGATCACTTTCTGGGGAATTTAATTCTAATTAGTTTTCACTAAATAAATTATTTCGGTGAATCAAATTAAATAAGAAATGCTTTAAGTACTTAAAACGACAAGTACTTTGAAATAAACAGTCACCCGTTTAACCATGAAAATATATGGGTATTGTCAAACCTAGAAATCAAAAACTAACTAAATAAAAAACTAACTGTGTGATAAAGACAAATCAGCCACAGGCTGCTCGTCTATTATAAATAAATAATTTCGTGAGTTCGTTCATAGAAAGTCAGTGGGCTCAAAGGTGTCGACAGCCTAATTATTTGTTCTAGTTCTTTTTATATTTTCCCATTGAAGTACGTATTTGCTAAACAAATAGGTACATCGCTCACGTCGCGGCGCATACTTTCAGTGTTGACAGCTCGATGTATGGACCAATATGCGGACAATGTTGTTTGCGAGTGGAACACTTCGAATACGGCTTCGTGGCGAAACTAGATTCTTTAAATCATGTTCCACTTATCGCTATTTTGTTATTCTAGATTTGGATTCGTCCGAGTCTAGATCATGTATTTTATTTAGTTTTCTAAATGTAGACCGTAGATTTTATAAAATAGGTAAAATAAAGCACGGAATTTACCGTCGGCCGTTACAGCGACCCACCCCATTGGTCGAGTAATGGCGAGGCTTGATTCCCTTAGGCCAGTAGAGGGTGTCAAATCAGACAAAACAAATGACAGTTGTGATGACTAAGCCAGCATGTGGACGGAACATTACACTGCTTATACCAACACTACAAATGAGCAAACTGTAATAACCGCAACTCACTCAAAACTTTCACATCGTTCATATGAAATATCAAAATAATCACCCCCGCTGCTAATAAAACGATGCCGAGCACTTCCCGTGTAAATAAGTAGCTAAACATCCGTCGGACGTCAATGCAAGTGACAAGTGTGACCAACATCCACGCAATGTATTAATAGAGGAGATTTATCAAGGTGCGCGGGCATCACCGGTGGTTTGTAGACCGGTTAAAGATAGATGCACATTTATCTACACAACACCTGACAAATTGTTATTTTCAGGTTAAGGTGGTTAGTGTCGCTCGATTCGTATATTGTTTTAGAGCGGGTTCACAGCAAATAGCTTACCAAGCGCGTAAAACTTCTTGTCTGCTATCTAAATTACTTGTAGAACCTAGACAATAATAGTAAAATCCCGTTTTTTTTCGAGCGTCTCGAACCACCATATAGTAGCGTTTTAGGTACCTATATGAAAACGATAGAGGTGAGCACAGAAAGGAATCAATAACCTTATTCGCGTACGGCCCGCGCGGGCTTGCTGTATGCAATTGGTGAGTCACCGCGGCCGAGATAACATTGGTTGAAGACAAAACTGAATGACCACTTTCTAGACTTCATTTTGAAGAGATTCTACCGTGTCTTTGTATAAGGACCGAATAAAAAACACTTTGATTAATATTAACGCAAACACTGTATTCCAACCTTAAAACTTAACTTGAATTGTGATACTGTCCATCAAGACGAGGTCAACAAGAAGTTCACCTGCGCAGCGCAAACCACTGCCTCGGCAAAGTTCCGAGTAGTGGTTTACTAAACTTTGATAAATCTCTCGGCAGCATCAGAACTAATTATTTCCTAAACTCCGAGCGACAGGCGCGCGCGCAAATTCAGCGTTTCAAATATATTTCACAGCGCGTCAATTAACCTGAGAAACAATATAAATCATTCAGTACGTGCTGTTATAAGCCGAGATTGCATATAAGCGGAGCGATCAGCGATCAGCGCCTGGCGATACAGAACTGATTGTACTTCAATTCTCTTTCCCTAACATTTTCTATAATTATGATTCATTTAGCCATATCGAGTTTAAGTTCTTTTCCTAAATTCCAGAAAAATCTGTTCTTCTCGCTTATCTCTACGCTCACATTACCGCTCCTTTTTGCAAGTATTTTGGTCGCAACACAAGTGGCAACAAAGTAGCGTGCGCCGTCAACAAAGAGTTTGATTTAAGGACTGTTTAAATCAGTTAGAACGTTTAGTAGTGGCTATTTACGTTCCAATTTATAAGTTCGCAAACGCACATCTATCTCTCTTGCAAGTTTGCATTTACAGAGTTTAGAGACCCCATGCATAATAGTGAGTAGCAAAAACATAAAAGTCCAAAATCGATGCATCAAACCAAATGACGAAATGCCCATAACAATTTTGTGGGTAGTCGAAAGTGAGGAGTTCTAAACAGATGCATTAAACCCCTGGATTGTCAAACGGTTCAGTTTTTCACGCATCACAAAGTAGGCGGAAGCCATAAAGTCCTATTACGCACAAGTCTACCTTCAGACGCGCTAGTTGGAATAGAGACATTACTCCTCGCACCATTGCCCACCGCTGGGACAGAACAGAACGCAATAAACTCATCTCGAGCGCGCTATCACCTGAAGCTTGCCTTTTTCTTATAGCTGCCGCAGGCAGAGTGTACACTGTACACTTTCCCGCAACTCTACCGCCACTGCTTTCATAAATTTGGTAGCTATTGCGGCCTTGGTAATTTTGATCAAATTCGACTTTCGTTTTATTATACCAGGTGATGAAAACATTATTTACGTACGTTTGGAAATATTCGTAAAGCAGTGTGCCGAGATCCTGTATATGTAGGTATATCTGAGTGTGATCATAACTTCAGTGCGATTTCAAAGTGACCGGACACTAGAAAGTTTGTCATGTGCAATGGAAACTGTGTCATCATATCTACGATCTGACAACTGAAAGATATCTATTAACACTTAATTACGTGTTTGATACTAACTTTATTTAATAACTAGCTGCTGCCCGCGGCTTCGCCTGCGTAGTTCCCGTTCCCGTGGTAATTCCGGGATAAAACATAGCCTATGTCCGTCTCCTGGTTCTAATCTAAGCTGCCTCCCCAACAATTTTCAGCCAAATCGGTTCAGCCGTTCTTGAGTTATAAATAGTGTAACTAACACGACTTTCTTTTATTTAAATAGATTTACCGGTGCCTGTGCGGGAATTTATTTATTATTATTTATTTATTTATTTTTCGTAAGGCCCCGAAAACCGCTTGTAGGTACCTATTTGGTTTCACTTCGTCCCTCCTTTCACCCCTCGTATACCTCAATCGTATAAGAAGAGTTTACGAGTAGGTTTTTGTGCAAGAACTATAAAGTGAGACAATAGTCGAACACTAAAGAGCAAGCATTGAGCGTTTTCCTTCTGCGAATTTCTCTCGAGTGTATCGCCACCTTAATTCCCGTGTATGATTAATGTCCTCGTAAAGCACGTTCACTTTTAAGTCGTGATGTAGTAACCGTGGCCAGTGGCCGGGCCAGTGTAAGTGCCAGTCGTTTAGTTGGATGTTTAGAGACATCAAAGAGAACTGATGCACAATGACAGTGTGGTCGATTGAAACTTCATAGTTTTGTGTTTATGGCCTTGGGGAAGATAAATAGTAAATTGGATAAGTGGAATCGGAATTTTACTGTTTTTCATATGAAGCTTCTTGATCTTTCTATCTATTATAGATATATATCGATCTCTCTATTGTATTAGTTTTAACCTGTAATGATAGATGTAATTTTTTGAATAAATACAAATACAATCTTTATATTACGAATAGACGAGCTTTCATCGATGATGAACTTGTAGTCTATAGTTTTAATGTGTAGGCACCATTTTGATCTTAACTTTATTGTGTACTAGCCTCTGCTGCGTGGCTTCGCCCGTGCTTTTCGAGTTTAAAAAGAAGCTTATGTTCCGTTCAGAAGTTTTTTGCGATAAAAGAGGTATCGAACATCCAGAAATCCAAACTTTCGTTTTATGCTATTTATATGATGTTATTTTCTTTCTGTCATCATCATAGCTCTTTGACGCCCACTGCTGGTATAGCCTCCGCTTTGACACGCCAGTTCAATTTGTGCGCTGCTGAAATTATTTCTTAAAGTATAATTTAAAACACAATTTTTGTTTTCCGGTGAAACCACACATCAACAATGATAATTTTATGAGTTATGCCAGGTGTCATAAACAAGAGAAATCTTTTCTAAGCAACTGCCACGCTGCAGAAAGTCTAAATTCTCCAGTTTTATTACATTTTAATTGCAGCTGTAAAACTTTTATATCCGTTAGGTTTATGAGTTTTATCAAAAATGTTGTGACAGGTGATCATTGTATGAAAAATCTGGTTCCACCTTTCCTCTTTTTTAATGCTTTTCTATGGGACTATGGGGCATTAACTATTAAATTTACAGGTTTTTTGCTCTCTGATGACATTATTTGGGCCAAAATGGTGGATGATATCATGGGGTATTTATTTTCTACGCAAAGTTCATGTCTTTATTTAATTTTTTTGTAATCTGAGATATAGCCGGTACCTACTATGAATACTATAAGATTGCATACAAAGGAGATAAAGAAATGACACAAAACATACACTCATTCCAATGACAACTTTATTTTGATCACACAAATTTTCAGTTTCATAGTTCTATAGAATTTATCTCTAAAGCTTTCAATACTCTAGGAGAACATCTCTTGTTTATATCAGACTGATAAAAACAAAAATCCCCTGACCTTTCCCCGCATTTTTCTATAAATCATTTATCAGCCTGGGCAAGCCATGACGCCCGTCTCGGCACTAAATAGCTAAACATCAAAGTCACCTCCAGGCTTACTCGGACTCTTCTGAGAACCACCTGGTGGAATTTGCATCGTAAAGTGATCAGAGAGAATAAACCCACTTCAAAGCATTGCTGAGCTAGATGGGTTTGTGGATACGGTAATTTGCGAAGGAAGATGCTGTGTTTTTGTGAACTTACACAAAAATTGAGTCTACACACCAAAGTCGACAACGCCATCGACACAGCCCGACGGGTTGATGTCGGAAGCGTCGGAACGCCGCTATGATATCTTGGCTCCTAGATGTGAAGCCGCCTACATATCGCCGACCAAGCTGGCAACATCCAACCCGCTGGGTTATTACGGCGGTGTTTGCGACTTTGGTATGTGGACTCCATAAAATAGTTTGTCTTTTAGGATTAATAACAGTTGGGAAATAAATTATCCCCGAATATCAAGTTTCGTTCATTCACCTTAGTGTCTTTCAAATAAACGAAAATTCTGACGATTATAATTGTTTCGGGAACATTGAATACTGTCAATTACCCGCAGCTTTGCTGACTGAAAGAATTTGAGAATAGGACAAAAAATATACATTACGAACTCGACTCGGCAAATCTCTATTTTGTTTCATCGAGGAAATATCTTCGTTTCACCACAATCTCAGCTGATGGAAAGTGACTAAGTGACCGACGATGTATCACGAAGGTCTTAGAAGACACGACAGCTTTTCACTCTTATAACATTGGTATACCTTGATAAGTACCACATGCAGCTCTTTACAACTCCATTTGTCACGACTGTAGCTGAAATGTGGGTTAGTGCAATACATTGTGGCAGAATTATGCAGTGATTCGTTTGTAGTAAGCGACTGTCAACCGGAGCACCTCGTAACTTGGCTGGATTAACTGATCACCTCACATGTAAATAGAAGCTTCAGTAATTTTCGTTTCATCGTTTTAATCTTTCCTATCTTTTGGCACATAACAGTATTTATAAATATTTACTTATACTTTATTCAACATTACATTGCGATGAGGTCGCTCTGCTCTTGATATTTTGTCTTCTGAAAAGGATCTTCTGTTCTATTTCATACAATACAAGTACATATGTTTTCTTTGATGGTATGACTATACCTATCACTTAGGATTATATATTTAAGTTAATGATGCTACTTTTATGGCTACTTTTATTAGGTATATATCAATATAAAGCTGTTTAAATTTAAGCATCATCAGAAACTAATTGCAAAGTAATTTAAAATAAAGCGTTTTGTTTTGATTTTAACCGAAAACTTAGACAAATCGTGCCCCAAACGACTTAGTGAATCGATGTGTTATAAAATCTAACCAAATCTCATCCTAGAATGTGAATGTTATTTTCACCTTTTTCGCCTTCAAATCAACAACATCACAGTCTGACTGTCTGCGCTACCTGTATATCTAGAGATATATATATATTCACTAGATAGGATCTATAGATATAGAAGCAGATTGTCAGAATAACAATAGGACGCCAGCGGAGGGAACGGACAATGCGAGCCGGTGGTCGAAACAACCGCAGTCTTTGTTGGGAAAACGGCGCAAAGAGTGCACGACATAGATGGGACCTTTTTGTAGTATTTTAGTTATTTATTGTTTTATTATAAAATAGCTAATAATATCATCGCATGGGTCCTTCTAATCTTAGTCTACCAATCCGTAACCCGATGTCTGCAAATGCAATAATCTGTATTTTTAACGCATAACACAAAACTATAGTTCTTAGTAAATACAGCTACTGAATGAAAAAAGCAGGAAGTTTTAAGCAATATTCCATTGTGATTAAGATCTATAGTTTTCAAAGATGTATGATAAATTTTAAAATATCATATAATATATTGCTTAACAAAAAGTTGGTAACTTCAGTGCATCCACAACGAACGACAATACTGTTTTTCAACGATTTGCAACCTGATAATGTTCACCTACTAAAATTTTGTCATTAGGTAAACATTATGATGATGGTAGCGCTCACATTTCAAAGCAATTTCTAAAAATATAATAATATCCAAAAAAATCGACTTCTATAGGACTTGAACCCGCAACCCTCTCTAGGGATGCACTGCCAATTGCGCCACGAGGTCAAGTGAGTTTGGATAAGCTTCAATGTTTCCCCTGTAGGTGGAGCAAACGGCGCTGAGTCCGAAGGAAGTCCCAAAGTGTCCGTCGAAATCGAAAAAACTTCAGGATATCATAATAATGTCCCTTCTGCCAGTATTTTCCTTCTTCTACTGCTCTTTGCCCCTCGCCGAGCGTGGCTGAAAGGTGCTACGGCGCGAACGAAACATACCTTTCACGATACAATACCGGTTTAATATGACGATTCACCCTAAACTGTCTGCATTCCAACTGAAACTAGACCATTTGAATCAGGCAATAGAGATGGAATTAGTTTGGTTGGCTTTGATTGATGAATATCAATTTAAGTGAACGAAATCTCATTTGAATTACAATGGTTAAGCAATCTTTGAGGAGAGGTTGTCTAAAGGTATTGCGAAGGTATTATTTACCGTCTTAGTGGATGTCAGAGAATAGACACTTAACTACCCGGTTGATAGAGTTGGATAAATATACAGAGTATCTGAACGTTCAGGCGTTCTGTGATATTTCGTAAAATGACTTCTAAATGTGGTTACATCAGGCATGATTATTTGGACCCCAAAAGCCCCTTTAATTTTTCATCGTGTACCTCTGTACAGGATGAAAACCTCTGAAAATCCTCTGGTTGGCAAAAAAGAAGTGAATCAACAATAATTATTTCTAAGTGTATGTATAATCCTTCTAATTTATGTAGTATAAGTACCTACATTTGGTTGTTGCCGAGATGTATCTACAATAGATGTATTCTGAACATTGGCAGCATACATAACCATTTTATATTTTTTAGATTAGTCAAAAACTTTGGCCTTTATTTTGCACTACAAAATCGAGATAAATAAAAGCACGGCATTCTCGAGCGAAACCGAATAAACAAACTAACCGAATATACCTACTAATAACTTTTTATTGGACTTGTAGAGCGCGCGTAACGTAAAACATATTTTAGAAACTAATATTGCCGCGATCGACGTTACAACAACAAACAGATGAACGGAGCCGAATATTTGTTTTGTTAACATATTTTTGGGAAACATGATTTGTGCAATGAGGAGAGATGGCAAAGAATCGGAACTGTAGAGCAAACATTAAGGTTAAAATATGATAAAGTAAATCATACCTACACAGATATTGTTTTTTTAGTAAAACCACGGTACGTAGATACTTACGCCTGTGTATACGAGGGTCTTTTATAGAAAGAATAGATCGTCAAATAAAAATCAAATCAATAGATCGTCGTTAGATCGTCTTCAAAAGTGTCTTTGAAATCCGTTTAAATTAATCTCGCTCTAGGAATGAAACCCTTAATAACTTCTTAATAATTATGAGCAATCTTATTGAGTTGACAGCTTTGAGTATTAAACCTTAATACTCAAAGATCGACAGTTACCTACCAAGATTGCTAATAGTTTTATTATTCATTTCACTATTTACACTGTAAAGTCTTGTTCTCTTGATCACTAAGCAGTACGCTGCGGTATGCGCTACGCGGTGCGGGACTCAAAATCGTATGAAAAACGTCAAGAGTTTTTTTTCCGTCGAAGTCTGCGTCAGCGGTAAGGGACAGCACGCAATACGCAGTACGTAGCGTACTGCGTATTGACCAAGAGACCAAAGCTTAAGTCAGTCAATAGAAGTTTAGAGGAATCGAAATAGATCTAGAAACATCTTTAATACTATCAGAATAGTGAAGCACTTTCGTTCCCTCGTGTACCGGTGAGATGTGAAAGTGGGGGGCGGCAGGGGGGCGGGGGGTCCAATTGAGCTGATTGCCGTCAATTGTGGCAATCGAGCGCCCGCGCACTCGCTGAGGTGGATGGTCATGGGTATGAGGTATCTACACATGATGGGTGTACTTAATAGGTAGAGTATGAAACATATGTAGTTTGACTTTTCTACGAACAAAATATAACGTAGTCTTCATTTTATATATTTTTCCTAGAAACTGTTGTGTCTGTAAAGTTAAGACTCTACATTTTATTTAGTTTGTAGAAAAGTCCTGTCCTACCTATTATTTAATTGTAAGTGACGCAAAATATTTCACAAATAATCTCTACTTACCGTTCTAAATTTGGTTTATTCCAGTTGTACCCATTGAAAAGCTTCCAATTATGGGGAAATAAGGTTCGATGGAAATTAACCTGAAGCAGGGCCTGAGGCTTTGGCCTCAAAACAGACATTCAAATTTCGCAGTTGCTGATTTGGAACTGCATGATGGTCTCTTATCCAAAAAAACCTGCCTATGTTGGAAGACGGTATCGCTGATAGACCCAGCCAAAATAAGCAAACTAGATTTGTTTGCAAGACAGCTCTAAACCGTGAAGTATGAAAAGGGAAGACTTGTTCCTCACGGCGAAAATCCAAAGCAAAGACGACAGAGGCTACATATTAAATGAAAACTTTTCCTCAACCGTCACTGCACAAATCCAAACAACATAAACAAAACCCACCTACATAGGATAATAGCAGGCCGACGACCGTGCCGGATGCGGCCAATAACGCTGCAATAAAGGTGCGCCGGCGCACCGACCCGCCTTGAACTTCGCGCTGGGTGCTGTCACATCAGTACATGGGGTCAATGGACCTACGGCACATAGGTATCTTCAGAGAGTAAATCTATCTTTCGTAGCCCTATCTATTAGATAGAGTGTTCAGACTGCAATGGAAAGTTATATTGTTCGGATGGTCTATAGATTTTGGATGGATCGCGAGAAAGTAAAACTCGTCCTTTGAAGAAGGAAAAAAATTGCTGAAGCGTTGATGATCTTGAAAGGCGAACCTGCGTGAGACTAGCGCTGGACCGTGTAGGGAGCAATACAAGAATTTGCAGACATAGGTCTCCACAGCTGATAAAGCATCAATTCGGGGTGTGATGATGGAAGAATGATCATATGATGATCAACACACAGCTAGGATTCAGCAGGCAGCAGGGATTCAGGCTGATTTATGATATTGACGAATTAACAGCATTTGTTACAAAACGAGATACCTCTCATTACTTTGGCGTTCATCTGTTGATCAGAGCCTAAGCCAAAACCAAAACTACAGTATAATTAAAACACTTCAAAAAAGTTTCCCCATCTTCGTTTCTTTACTTTACGTTAGCCTTTACCAATGTATCGTAAGAAGCTGCTGTGTTATTTTCCCATGTAAAAACTAGACAACTCTCCACACGACTGTACCAATCAAGAAGACAGGTCTACCACCTTTTATTGTTGCTTTCATTCCATCCCGGTGTCCGGTTGCCATCCGTACACCACAATTACCACCCTAATCTCAGAAGGACCTAATACCACCAAACCTTCATCGAATAATTCACCTTCAGGCTCTACAAATACAGTTGACTTTAGGTCGTCATATGTGAAGAATGAACATGTGTTTCCTCTCGTTGTAATGTCAATCTTCAGGGTAGGAGTTGAAAGTGTGTTTTCGTTTGGTATTCTCCAGGATCGGTAAGGTCAGTTACTGTTATCAATTGCGTGAATTGATCAAGTACGTGAATGGTTGTTACCTTTGTTTTATGGTTTGTGTGGGCGCTTTGTTGCTACTACCTACTGGGCTCTGGGACGGATGGAAAGTTCAGACGTTTATGGGCATGGATATTGGTTCCTGACTTGCGTGAAATAGAATTTTGAAGAAGAGGTCATTGCGACTCTACGCTAGATTTAAGAACTTATTATTAAATCTAGACCAGAGGCTACTAGATATTTGGCTTAGTTTGTATTGTGTTTTATGAGAAATAAATAATTTTCTATTTCAATTACCAACACTGTAAGGCAGGAGCCGAATTCTGCTAAATAATCGCTTTACTAGGTAATGCGTGCGATGTGCGGTTTGCACGCAAAGATTGATAGAATGGTTTCAACCTTGACACTATTGACTCATCATCATCATCATCATCATCAGCCCATATTAGTCCACTGTTGGACATAGGCCTCCCCTAATGAGCGCCATAGCGCCCTGTCTTCAGCTTGCCGCTAGCTTTACTATTGACTCGCGTTCCTCCATCTGTATTTACTTTCATCAAAGGTAAATGCCAAAATCTGTAATTCTGAGACGATACAATTGTTATGGTGAAGCGATTAATTTAGTGGAACTAGGGCCCGTTTAGATGAAAAATTCAGACATTGCATATGGGCACAGATATTCGTTCTTGACGTAGAAACCAAGGTTCTCGACTGGCAAGACTCTAGAGATATCTATTATCTACGTTAGGTGTCATCTTTCTGGAACACAGGAAAATAATGAAGGAGAAAGTTTAGACAAGGAATTGATGTATGTGAAAATGTAACCCTAACAATAATCTAACGGCTTTCCAGACAAAATAATAACAAAGTCCATCCTCGACCGTTCGCCGGTAATAGGTAAAGTTTCATAGGCTCCTAATGTCCCTGATCTACGGCGCAATAACAGATCCGATTTATACGAATTTTGTTTGTTAGTTATGAAAAACTTCGCCATTAAAGTTGAAAAACGCGTGACCATTAAAAGTTTTAAGTGTCCACGTCCACCTATAAAAGTATTGGTTCACATTCAGTGTCCTAACTTGCGGACCAGCCCACAGCCCACAACCCACAACCCAGTCATGCAACAATGCATGTTAATGGACTATATTGGACACTTTTTGAATGCCCTCGAATTTTTCCAAATCTTATTAAATTTATTAATTGCAATGAAGAACTTACCTACCTATTACAAGAAACAGAGAGAAATTAACCAACTCGACTTAGGTTCATATTTAAAAAAAATTCAAGTAGTATGTAAGTGTGTAAATTAATTTTATTTGTAATTATTGTTAATATTATTAAATACCTAGAATTCGTTTTTTTAAAAAACATTTTAGTTCAAATGATTGGATTGGGACACGGTGAGTTTGGTGCCAGAACTACTTAGATTAGATCACGGTTTTTGGCCACGACACAATTTTGGCCAAAATGCGTCTTGGTGATCCTTCGCTCCACAGCGTCAACATGGTCTGAAAATTGTATTTTGAAAGTTAATAATTCTTTTTCAAGTCTGAAGTATTAAGCTTTATGCTGTACCGTGTATGGATGCCAACCTATTACTAAATAGGCAGCTTTTTACTCACAAACAATTTTCACTTTTTCCTGTTACAAAAATATTATTCTTACTTTTACCATAACAAAAACACCTCAAGGATAAATCGGTCCAGATCTCGAGATCGGCGACGCGACTGACCGGAAATTAAGACACGGGGCGCAGCACCCCCGCATATCCGCTTCCGGTCGGACAGCACCTTTGTAGATATCCTCGGGATGATAAATCTAAAGGTTAATAGACTTGCGAGATCACTTACTTTTGACGAGACAGAAAATGGACTTTTGGAAAGGTAAATGAGTACTATTATGTGGAGATACCGGAGTCCATTTTCTAATTTGGTTTGATGCGAAAAGACAACGCAGAATTGACATTAACGTTGCATGTGTGAGTTTGTTATATGTTTTGTTGGTGATTTATAACAACAAAACAAACAGTTAAAAAACAAGACGGACATAAAGTATAGGTAGATACATGCATAAAGCTGTCAAACTCAAAGTTGTGGCTTTTTGTGATGATGGTGTCAGAGTTTTAAGATTTTATTACCATGATGTCCACCTAGGCGGCTAGTCTCAACGGAGACTGGCTAGTCTTCGGGTGCGCAGGACATATTATAGTGCCCAAGTGTGCGCGCAAACACTGGTGCACACTCTATTCCCTCACGCTCATAATCCGATGGGACGACAGACCGACACGATCGGGGAGACCATAACATTACACGAGAATGGAAAAATGATGACGAAGATTATTCAAGAAAAATCGCTGAGTACCAGGTGTGGCACATGCCATTTACTGCCCGAGATCCACCTCCTCCCAACCTATATTATAACAAGAAGGCATCAAATCCAGCGGGTGTCCGTTTTACGACTCGCACAAGGATCCCTAATCTTGACCCACCTTGATATCTTAATAAAGCGCCACGTGGACACACGTCGTAAAGATTATCAGAGGACCCCGGCAGGGATATCAAATATTAAGTGGAGCTGATGGAAGGTTTTAGAATCACGTATATTTTTTGCTTGAAGAATGTTAGTTGATGGAAAAATTATAAGCCAATTTAAAGCATAGCATACAGCATGCATACAGCGCATATAGAAAGAAATACATATCCTAGACAAACAAAAATATGTCAGAAGAACAATTGAAGACAACTACCTAAGAAAAGTTTTAATAAGAAAGTAAAACAATAAAATCATATATATTCTTGAAAGACATTTTGAAAATGACAAAAAACCCTTTAGAGCCGGCCACCATAATAACACAAGGTCCCCACCTTCCAGCAGTAACAAAAAGTGCCGTATTTTTTTAGTACACGTCCAAGTTGGTGTAATAAATGCGGCGGTGCGGTGCGGTGCGGTGTGCCGAAACATAAAATATATAAAGTTTGACCGCGGGTAGACCACCTACGGCTTGCAGCGGGCACACATGGGGACGGGATTATTTTTACTCGAAATTTTGGTAAGTTGAAAAGGTTTGCTTGAAGGTTGCAAAGGTTTGATCGGGTTTGAATTTGGCTTAGAGCGACAATGAATTTTGACGTTGAAGATCTCCATATGCCCCTTCTAAATCTTATTATGTATTTTTAGAGTGCGGTAAGATCTCTGGGCTTTGATTCCATTAAACTAATCGCTACACCATAACAATGTTATCGTGTCAGAATGACACATTTTCACATTTTACTTTTGATGAAAAAATCTACGTCTGCGTGTCAAAAGTGTCCTGGTTGAAATTGAAACCATTCTATCAAACTCTCCGTGCAAATAGTACTGCAGGCACTATCTAGAATTTATTTCGTCTATTACTATAATTGTCATAGTAAAGCGATTGCTTATCAGAATTCGGCCCCAGATTGTTCTATAACTCATGGGTTCATATTTTCATTTCTTTTGTTTATAATTGTAGAGATGATTCTTCTTTCATAAAATTATTTTCATTTTAGTTTCTTTCATGTTGATTCTCTGCTGTTTGCCATTTTCTCACTGATCTTGCCAATCTTATCTGTTCTTTGCATTTATACAATAGCAAGAAATTTATCTACTTTATTTTTTAAAGTATCGTATTAACAATTTTCTTCAAAAAGGTTACTCCATGTAAGCCTTCCACGCTCCTACCAATATTGTATAAAGTAGAAGTGTCCACGTAGAGACGTGTTTGTATGAAAAATATTCCAATATCCACCCCCTCCCGCCCCGCCACCTCCCCCCCTCCCGGCCCGGGTGGACAGATCTGATACACGTATTCATGAGATTCACTCGTTTGTCTGTGTATAATATTGTGCACCTAATCGCTCGGATTACTTATTTGGCATTATTTTTTGATGGAAATAGACCAAACTGCCACATTCTTGATATCAGGATATTTTTGATTGATTTTTGGGTGTTTTCAATAAAATGTATACGCACAATGAAATTTTGTACCTACTCTTAATATATTTATTTTAAGTATTTCTTTTTATTTTCATAATAATTTTATGCCACCCTCTGTGGGTAACATTATCTGGAAACGGATGATGTACTTAGAGTTTTATTGATCAAGTGATAAATTGCTCAAGCAAAAGCAAAACAAACTACAAATGACCACATATTGGTATCTACAACAAGACTTTATGGCATGCAGATAATGTAGATGTAAGCAGAGCAAGGTGCATCTCCTAGTGTTGCCCACAAGGTGATAGCAACAAGATGGGTTTGGGGTTTAAGGTCGGTCGCTTGTCAAATTATATGTTTTTATTCGAAGGAGTGGACATGATATACGAGGGACAAGATTGCTGTACTCTTTCAGATGGATCTCTGTAAAGGGATTGATTACAAAAGTAAAGTGCGTTTTGTTTCAGATAGAAGTATTTTAACTCTCTAGCTGAAAATTTCATCGACGCCGATTACTAAAACGAGATTGATAATTTGTAACAATTTGCAAACTCTAGAAAATTTTAGTGTTGAAAACAGAAGATATTCTTTTCCCATCGTGCTCATTAATTTGGTCAGACATGTTCACAGTTGTATAAATTAGTCGCATATATCCAGGTGTTTAATATGTTACTCCTTAAACGTGTCTGCGCTTATTTCATGTTAATTTAACGCTTATAAACATCCCACAGAAATGTTTCCTTCCTACGAAATAAAGTGAATCTTAATGGCTCAGAAATAAAGTGGATTGGACCAGTAGAGATAAATTGGTAGGTAGTACCCCACAAAGGTGACGTGGGAAGGGTAAAGGCGCCACATGTGGACCGGCCGCAAAATTAAAATAAAAAATGTATAATTTAAAGAAAAAGGCGATAAAAACGTGGCTCGGAGTGCGGCGGAGTGAGGTGAACGGTCTGGGTGTGATTGGTGATGCCAGATGGAGTGACGCTATTGGCGCGCTCTGGGTCTTTGCTCAATTTTAATACGTTTTGACAGATAAAACGTACTCAGAAGTAGATACAAGAATTTGCAGGCGATCTCTATGAGATCTTTCAAAGACGTAACTGGTGATAGTGAACAAGTCGATCAGACCCGAGTCAAAATGGCGAGGGTTCATCAGGACTATTATTAATGAGACAGGTAGTAGGTTATAGAACAAGCAACGCACTCCCCTATTGTTCGTCACATCAAAGATGAACTGTAAAGCGTACAGCTCAATAGACACAACAACCATCAACACATTCGTACATACACCGTGGGAGACATGGAAACGGACATGACATCCTCTCACCTTATTCCTATACCCATAAGCTTCAAAATGGGTGATAAAGAAAGTGAATTGCATAGGTGGTTTTGTTTTAAGTGTAATGTAACGAGGCTGCGGAGTGACGGACGTGAGAACGCGACGGTGCCGCTTTCACAGCGCTTCCAATGGTCCTTTTAATTCGGTTATTAAAGGGGATTGGCTGAAAATAGCTCGTAAGTAGCTTTACAGATAGGGAGATAAACTTGACAGGTTAAAAGGGTGTCAGGAATGCTTACAGTGGTGACGTGATTGATCAGGACTATTGTGTCTTTGTGGTGAAGATGAACACTTTAAAGATCGTACCTACCTAAGGAGAGATGCTACTTATGTTGGCTTTTGATGAATTTAAGTTTATTTTTGTTCACACTTAAGTATTTGATACTCAGGTAATCTTTTTAGATTGGTTAGCTTTCCTTTTCAAACTATGTAGTACTAGTAAGTAGGCACTAGAACTGTCTTCCGTCTTCCCAAGTGCTGGTCTCTGTTTATTGTAAACCTATACCTTCATCTAAACTGACCAACCCCACTTCAAATTCCAGTCACAACCGTTTCAAGGAAAATAAAAATTCCGTGTAATGCCAATAAAAGTTTACAGCGCGCGGCAAACAATTTCATTAGACGACCTCCGAGGGTTCATACACTCGCAATATTGTTTAAAAACGGACCGGACCCTAAGCGTATGCTAATTTTATTTTTAAACGCGGCTAGCTCACCAGCGGCTGGCTAAAATTGGAAGCTGTGGGGTTTTGAGGATATTATGGAGTAAAGGGTTTGTATTTGACAAACCTACGTTTGGACATTTATAAATATATTGTTGTGTCTTTTGGAAAGAAGTATTTCCGAATTAATTATGAATGTAAGCGGGCTTACTACGAACCTAACTTTTGTTAGAAGAACAACGATGTTTTATCCCGTATTGATGACATCACCAGGGTGAGTGCGGTTCTGAACGCGCTGGTCGCGTGCCGGCGTGCACACGTGTGAAGGATTTCCGAGTTACAGTTTCACATTAGGTATCCTACAGTCAGAATACAGAATGTCCATGTCCTAGACTTTAGTCTTTCATTCAGTTCGTAACCAGTTTACCCAGTTCCCAAAACTGCTACTAAGTACGAATGTCTATTTCCATTTCATCCTTTTCACAATTTCAAATATCTCTGTCCACTTGTCCAAGAGACTACCTACAAAGAAAATACCTACTCCGGACAGGGTGGACTCTAAACGTATGCAAATTTTATTTTTAAAAACGCAAGTGGCGGGCCACATGTCGCCGACCGTTGTCGGGCGTATTGTCTTTATTGGGCGCCCACCTTGCGAACGAAGCCATTGCGTATTTATTTGTATGAAATTGGATTGGTCGAACGAAAATTGGTTCAATTTTATAAGAAAAATTGGTGGTTAAGTGAAATTGGCCTTTGATGCATCTCTTTGGTATATTTTTAACCGCCGACGCAAAAAGAGAGGGGTGGTATAAGTTTAACGTGTCTGTCGGTGTATCAGTGTATCTGTCTGTGGTACCAAACGGATGAATAGATTTTCGTTAAGATGTTTTTGGATCATCGATAATTTTATCCCTGTGGTTCTTAGCCATGTTTCATGAAAATCTGTAGGGGTGTTTTTAAAAATTTTAATTTTGTTCCTGTATTAGAACGAAAATGTTTCACCAAGTTCAGTCACCAACTACATAGAAAGCTTGAACATTCGTATCTTCATTTCTCTAACTTAATCTCATTCTATCAAAAATTCAATAAAATTTTACTCCGAACAAATGTGGGAAGTGTATAAATGAGACATTTATACACTTCCCACTAGGTGTAAATTTTTGAATCGAAAGGCAGATCTTCGTGCGAATAGTCTCACTAAAGACCCGTCCCACGGTATATCTGTAAATCATTAATAGAAAACTGTCCGTCCAGACATCAAGCAATGTTTTCACAGGCGACTTCGCCCGTTACACTAATTAGAGCGCTGTCATCGCGAGTGATTTATCGCCGAGGTGCTCGGACAGACGAATCACTATTGTTGTAGTTCCATCATTAGGAGATTAGGTGAGGAAGTCTAGCGCCTCGGTACAGACTAAATAGAATAAAAAATTTACGGCACTGGACGTCTATAAAGGAGCTACAAACGGCTACTAATACAAAGGGATGGAAGACAAAAAGACAGGCCTTTGTTCTGCCATAGTAAACTACAGAATATGCTTACTTTATACATCATCATCATCAGCCTATATTAGTCCACTGCTGAACATAGCCCTCCCTTCATGAGCGTCATAGTGCCCTGCAATTTTGCCGCGTCCAGCATCTGCCTGCAGTCTTTGCAAGATTGTCATCCCACCTGACTGGAGAGCGTCATACACAACTTTTGCCGAGACGTGGTCTCCACTGAAGAACACGTTTACCCCAGCAGTTATCGGCTCTTCGCACTGCCACTTCAGCTTGCTATATGTTTAAGCTATGTCGATAACTTTGGTTCTCTGTCGAACGTTTTCGTTACGAATCCTATGCTTCAGAGAAACTCCGAGCCTAGCTCTTTTCTATTTTTTATTTATTTATAGCTCGATGAGTGACTTTGAACTGATGGACCAGCTCTACCGTAAGTGTCCACGTCTCAGTTCCGTAGGTCATGACGGGCAGGACGCACTTATTGAAAACTTCAGTTTTCAAACATTGCCGTATGGATGACGAGAAGACTTGACTTAGTTTTCCAAACGCTGCCCAGCCTAGCTGGATTGTTTTACCTGACTGAAGATTTGCCCACGGTAACAAACATCCATCCATCTATACATCCATCCAAACTTTCGCATTTATATTACGAGTATTAGTGTGATGAATAAATTTGCAAATGCGAATTGCATTTTGTTGGATCTTATCAGAGACGTTTTGCGTGGAATTGTTACCAATATTTTTCATCCTTATTTTTAGCAATGGCTTTCCGCAGAGTAACGCCTGAATCTGTTTATTTATGGACAGATTGTAATTATAAAAAAGAACTCTCCTCAAATTAGGAATTAGCTCGACCGAATTCAAAATTAACCGTGTTAACGTTAAAAACTATCGAGCTCACCTAATTCTGTGTAGAAATGGTCCCGGAATAGCTTACCTTCCCCGTGTACGCTGAGCGCAGACGACAGGTGCGCCTGCGCAGCGTCACTGGATCTGTCATTGTCGCGGGTTCGCGTCCCGGTGATCGATACTCTTTCAGCTAAACCACCGCGTGCAAGATTAATTTTTACGTGGGATTTACATGTTTTTTGTGAAAACAATTTTTTTTAGAATTATACATTGATGTCTGTTAAACCTAGAGAATTTTCTTGCTTCATCTGCTAATTGAATCCAATGTCACTGGGCTAAATCCTTTCTTCTGTCTTTCAGACCACTGGAATATAGGGAGGGTAAAAAAGACAAAATTAAAAAACGTTTAGGGCGTTAGCAGACCAGTTGTAACCAGTCTGACAAATAATAAAATAGAAATAAAATTCTTTTTTATGACTCTCATCACCCCTCTCTACATCACCCAAAGACATGGGAAAAATAGGTAAGTACACCTGGAAGACAAATAGTAAGAAAGACAAGAAGTTCACGTTTAACAAATATTTTTGTACAGAGTGCCACGGAAAGGGTGTACTAAGCCGAAAGGGGGTGCTTCTGAACCCCGAGGGATCAACTTGTGAAAAACGATTTTTTGAATATCGAATATTTTTTTTATATTTTTTGCAAAAAATTATAGTACATTTTACACCAAGGCGAGAAAGTGATCAATTCCTACCGAGTGTGTCGTTTTGGGCCCGAGGCGCAGCCGAGGGCCTTAAAACATACGAGGTAGGAATCGCACTTTCTGCCGAGTGATAAATAGTGCTTTATACTACCATTTCGAGGAAAATAAAAAGCAGAATTAATTATTAATTGAAATTTAGAAGAACTTACCGCGCCCAATGATGTTGGCAAAACCTCATCGACCGCGCCAGCCTTTGGGTTCTTTTTTCAAAATATTGTTCGGAAACCGGAGTAAAAACTTTTTGTCGTTTGACCGAACGAAAATAACCATAGCTACCGGCCGATCTTTAAGGAAATTAAAAAAAATAACACGTTAGAAATGGATTTCCATACACTTTTTCCTCCCGCTAAAACACGCGAGAAATGAAATTCCATAGAGTTTTTCCTCCCGGTTTCCTATAGGCCTGCAAAGACATCCTTTCTATTCTATAAATGGAAAAGGAATAGGCAACTTTCCGAGCAGGTGTAGTATAAGGTTGTTTTCTTCCTATTGTATTGTATTCTTTTACACGCACCCCCTTTCCGTGGCACCTTGTATAGTTCAGTAGTCCAAAAACTTATAAAAGTAGGTATTTTTTTGCAGAAATCTTTTGATTTTCTATTCCATTGTTATCTCAGTTATTTAGTCAGTTGGCTCCGCGCCAGCAGTAAGTACATTCATCACCCGTCACTTGGATCACTCAAAAACTGTTTCACGCGCCTAGCTGCCTAGCTGCCTAGCTGCCTAGCTGCGTAGCTGACGTGTAAACATACTTTTTCAGATGATTTTCCTTAAAGTAGATTAAGCTGGGTACAGAAGTAGCTCTAAAGAAAGAAAAAATCATTGAAAAAACCCAGAAAATCCAAAAGTCTTATACAAGACCATAAATGTAGGTATATATGGCGAAAACGATAAAATTGCATTATTCCAAACTATTTTGTGCATACTTTATTAAGTTTGTGCATGAATTATGTATTTAAGTTGTTTATTTCAAGGCGATATTGAGGGCGTCTTTCCATACAATAGACACGTTTAGTTTGGTTTCTTCTTTCCTGGACCACACAAAAACTGTGTTTGATTACAAAGACTTAGAAAATTCCGTAGTTTCTGTAAATTCAGCAATCTATACACTCCATGATTGTGTATATAATAGGGTGAGTTCACACCGACGAACATCCAGCCACTCGTCACCTTCTCCTCCGGTGTGAGTGACGCTCCGTCACAGGTCCTCCGCCACATCAAGCGCATAATAACATGGAAAGATAAACACAATTAAGACTAAATAAACAAACAGTCTTGTTGGAAGACTTCCCTGGCGTGGTGAGCTGCAGCTGCCTGAAAGACAAAGGGTTGCCGGTTCGGTTACCACATCTATGCATTATACATGTTTAGAATTTTGATATTGTGCTATTCTACAGTGGTACATAATTTACAAAAATAAATATAGTCTAAGCGTCTGTACAAGTCTTTACTCGTTTTAGTACACAGTCTAACAATGGCAAGAACAACAACTCTACTCAAGAGTTTTCGATGCAACGTCGATTTGCAATTTTGTCTTTGTACGAGTACAAAGACAAAATCGTAACATTGTAGGGTCAGCGACGACTTAGCCCTCGAAACTGAAATCACACTTTTCTTAGTCAGTAGCGTTTTTTCTTTCTACTTACAAGTGTGCGAGACATGTTATCCCCCTATTAGCAGCCTGGTTGCGTCTTCTCTTTTACTTATTTAAGTAAAAAAATAATCATCTAGCAAGCCCCAAGCTAAATAGAGCTTGTGTTATGGAAACTAGATAATTAATATATGTATAATTACTTACTAATACTTACGTACTATCAGTCGCCGTAACGCTATGAAACTCTATGTCGCACCCTGCACCACGAACTATCGTAGGAACTCATACTTTGCACGCACCTGTAATCTTTTCAATAACGATTATGCCCAAAATGTTGATTTATTCTCTCTGAAGAAAAATGGCTTTAAAACTGAAATAAGTAATTCCTTTTTTACAGACTAAATCTACAAAATTTTAAAATGTTGTTGGTTTGTATTTTTGTTTTAGTGCTGTTGGTTTGTTTGGCTTAAAATTTTATTTATGTAAGGTAAATTTTATTTATTTAAGGTAAATTTTATTTATTTAAGGTTTAATCTATTGTTTTAGTAGGCTCCAAATGGTTAGGCATTGATATTGTAGCACTCATAATTCCAATTCAAACTCAAATTTCAATTCTCCAAATATTTGTTACTTCCAATGGACACATAACCATGTACTCATAAGTGGAAACTGTAGGCTTAAGTTACTCAATAAGTTTAACATATTAAGGTTTAAATAAGCTGTTAGTTTTCCTAAAATATAAAAATAAAAATAAAATAAAATAAAATAATAGGTAGGTACAATACGTTACATAGATAGATTTATTATTAATATTATATATTATATTTTTATTTTACATACAAGACACATGCAGATCGTATAAATATTTATTACGAGGCGGGAGTCGAACCCGCAATCGCAACCCGCGTCACAGGCTGGCCTATGCCCGCTGCATCACAGAGGACGTCTACAATGCTGCAATTATTTAGTAAAACTTTTATCTTTCCTACCCTGTGTTCCTGCACCGATTACATCCGATAAGATTTACGATATCAGGGTGTTTATTAGCCAAGATATTTATCACAAGTGCCTGAAATATTATCTATCGCGGGAAGCGAACTAGAAAAAACATACGATAATAAATCATACGCTAGGTGGCGCAGTAACGCAGTAATCTCGAAATAGCAGAATTGTAATAAATAAGAGAGGTGTCATCGGCGGTGCGAATTACTGAATTAGATAAGAAGTGGATTAATTGTTTCATGAACTAGTTGTGAAAAAATCTACTTAGATTGCCAAGGGAGATTATCTTCGAAGTAAATCGAGGTCTTGAAGACTCGCTGTTTGTTGTGTAGGAGGGACCATTATTGAGGTATTTTGGTCGGTAAAATTTCACTCTGCAGATAACCGTGTTGTAAACTTAATAATAATAAAATCACATCAAATAGGAAGTAGGTATCGTATGGTGCATGAAACAGTGCCGTAGTATCTATATGTATTTAAAATGCCACTAGACATATAATTACTAATACGTGGTTGATTTGATTACTGATATCTAGGCCTAGTTTGACAACCAAACTTGTAAGTTTCGCCCCCATAATTATGTAGTAAAGTTTTACTCTTTGTTAAGTTTTACTTTTTGTTTAAAGTGGAACCCTAAAAACGAGAGTTCTGCAGTGATGTTGCCTCGCTGCGCACTTCGAGTATATTCCTTACAGGATCACTTTGTTGTCCGTCTGTCTGTCTGTCTGTCTGTCCGTCTAATCAACCCTCTTTTCTCAGGAACGAGTGGATGTATCGAGTTGAAATTAACGTCAAATACTCAAGTCCGCCGCGATATAAATAAAACTTCTAAGTAAACGCACTCAAAAGTTACAGCCGTTTATGTATGTCCCAAAATTTTGAAATTTCCAAGGGAATCACAAGCACACAAAACCTATAGGGTACTTCCCGTAGATCTAGAATCATGAAATTTGGTGAGCAGCAAGGTTTTATATCACAAGTAAAGAAAAAATCCGATTATGTGGATTGAAACTTTGATATTTTTTGGGATGAAATGGCAAAAATGAACCTGTGGCGCGAAACAGCGCTGCACCGTCGTTGTTGCTTGGCAGTCTCAGTGTCAAAGTCAATTAGTGTCCGATGATGTATATAGTCGATGACTTACTTTGATGGATTTTTTCATTTTGCATTTTTTGTATCGTAGGTTTTGCTTGGAATTGTTACTTAAGATTTTTTTATCCTATTATTTTGCAATAGATTTCCGCAAAGTAACGCCTGAATCGAATACTCAGTGTACATATCTATGTCAGTCTAACTAAACAGTAATATAAATACCTAATGTCCTAAACTCCCAGAATCAATTTGAATATTAATAATATTAATATTAATTAGCGCGCGCGCATCTCGTGCTTATTTTTCCGCGCCACTTTCGATGATGGAGCGCGCGAGGGCCGCGTTATTAATCGACATAGACGTGCGAACTAATGCATGTCCATTTATTCATGGCCGATGGAGATTACTAATCTGGGACGATTCGACTTAATATCTCGAATAGTAAGTCGAATGTTGCGAGATTGTGTGATAAACATTCTGAAGCGTGAAATTGTAGAGTAAAGCATCTTGCCGCTTTGCCTGCAGATTTTCGTAGATCTTCATCACCTGACCACAGGACTTCCGAAACTATGTTTATCGAGTTGCGGTCACCACTCTTTCTAATAGTTTCACAAAAACTCCTATCCTTCAGAGAATTTATAGCTCTTTCCGTAGCGAGCGGCTGAGAAAATTTCCAAACTTTTATCTTCAGCTAAAATTGATCAAGATCACTTAGGTCGGCAATTAAATAAAAATCTTCCATGGAAAATAAACAATAGGAAAAGTCAACAACTGTAAATAAACTTTTGGGATAGTGTTTTATCTCGAACGGTAGATACAAATGGCGAAAACTGCATCCAGAATACTTCCCAGGACACCTCTAGGAATCCGTAGCCGCGGCTCGTTAGAGTCGACGGGTACTAACGATGTTTTGATGTATTATTAAAATATTGTGAACGCGGCACCGCCGCCGGCCGCCACCTTGGAGGAGGAAGTCGCTAGGTGGCTAAGTGGACGTCATTTCTCAAGGCGGCCTTCAGACTGAGGTCTAATTTTATAAAATACTTGTGTAGCAATTCAATTTAAAAATAAAATCATAATTTTCTTGAATCAAACGATAATATAAGTATTTCAAGAAAATCCTCTTGTGGCAGTTGGTCTCTTCTACTTTCTTTATTCTGTCAAGTTTCCGCCAATTCTTTGAAATGCAAGCACTGCCTCTCTTTTACAGCTTCTATTTTAAGAACATCCTTATTCTTTTAGGAATACCGACATAAGCTAAGGTAAGCTATTTGTAATCCCTAATTTTGTCTACCTACTAACAACGCAGTCCAGCATGATTCTAGATTCTCTTTTGCAAGCAGCATATGGTGCTTTCAAGTAATTTCCCGACGACCCCCACTCAGCAGCTATAAACCCGCAACACCTCAACCAACAACAACTTGATCTTCTCAACCAGTCAAACAGCGCAGCTATGTCTTTGCTTCACTATGACCATGGTATCGTCACAGAATGACACCTTTTTGTAATCTACCTAGACGAAAGAAACTACAGCTGTAGGAAAGCGTGTCAAAGTGCCGCCTGCGACGCAGAAGGTGGCGGGTTCGATTTCCGCCTCGGGACAAATGTTTGTACGATCTGCAGATATTTTTTCAGGGGGTTCTGGATGTTTTTCTATGTATAATAAAAAATATATATCCATGTAATGTATTGTATTATCTATGTCAGTTATCTACTACCCATAACACAAGCTCTGCTTAGCTTGGGGCTAGATAAAGCTGTATGAATTGCCCAGCATTATTTATTTATTTATTATTATAGTCAATCTCTCCGCAAACAGCACTGCACGTACTAAAAGAAACTTCATAGTTTCTTTCATGTAAGGATTCTACGAAAAGATCCTGCCACGATACCATTGTCATAGTGAAGCGATTGGTTAGCAGAGTTGGGCCCCCGATCACTGTTCGTGCCGGAATGCGGCGCAGGCGCAGGTGAGGGAACAGTGAGCAGGCGACAGGAATAGAAGCCGCCGCTAAAGGTAACTTCGTATCGTTATTTATTATACCTGTTACATAGTTCAGTTTCTGGCTCGTGGGGTGGACTTAGGAGTTGGAGGAATTAATCAGATTCTCAAATAAGACAACTGTAAAATATAAATATGTATATTATATTATCTGGCCATCTAATAGGAGCCAATAGGGCTTTTGTCAGGGGATGACCATGGCCAGCAGTGGACTGGTAAAGGTTGTTGATGATGTAATATTTAGAAGACGGCATAGGACACTAATATTATAAAGGAAAAGTTTGGATGGATAGAAAGATGGATGTGCGGTAAATCTTCACGCCAAAACTAACGCCCGGAGAAGGCAGAAATATTGCATATATGTAGATCTAAACCTGGAACAAGAGGCTGAAACATAGGCTACTTTTTATTCCATAAATCAGTTCCCGTGGAATAGACATAACATTTCGATGGAAACAACGCGTGCGAAGCCGCGGACAGAAACTAGTTTGGTATATGTACATACCTTTATGTGTAGGTTCAATTTTCTTGAAAATAATATGGGCTTTAGAGCAGAGAAAGAAGAAGAGTTATAGTTTCAACAAGCAATAGTCATTTATACTATTTTAGTAATTTATTCCTCAAATATATTAACGTAAGCTTTGGAATGGTACCCCAAGACTAATTTGTATGTCCTAGATCAGATCAGTGTAGTGTTGTACCTCACTGGTGTATAGATTTTCTCATTTCAAAATTTACGCATTATTGAACAAATAGATCACCTGAATACATCCCTGTTCTCTTATTTATTTACCATTCTTATGGTTGAGTGCCAATTCTTTGAGTTTCCACGGCGCGGGCGGCGCGGGCGCATGCGTTTATTTCGATGCACGCAATAAATCCACGGAAAAATCCGAGTCGCGCAGACGACGGGACGACAGACGCGTGGTCAGATACAACTGGAGGGGATTACGAACATTCTCTAATTTGATCATTTTGTCGGTGGAAATACGTTTATATAGTGTTAACGTCTGCATATGCACGAAGATGATAATGACGGATGTCAGAGACATTATTTTCATGCCCACATTTAAAATCGTATCGCTTTAATGGTTAATAGATGAAATTAAAGCAATTTAAATACAGCAAAAGAATATCCAAATCGGACGACGAAGAAATCAACAAACATACATACCGCTCAACATATTATATTTTTCGAAGCCGCTTATAAATTGATTTAAGGTTTTACAAAAAAGGCATAACTTTTTTCTACTTAAGTATTTTTTTTAACTTGTTTTAGGTTTGCTCATCTGACGACTCCATTGTATTATGCCGCGCACTAGGTTTTAGGACAATTTTGTCCTTGCTCTTTACATTGGACGTTATATGATATTCTAATAAATTCTAATAAAATAACAGAGACTTAAGTACGTACGTATAATTACGGCAAGACATGTACATGGCCGATCAGATACCTCCTGCCAGCCATCGTGAAGGTGTCCTCTGTGGCATGCGAGTATAGAGCCCCGTTCATGAACATCCGGCGGACGCGGGACCAGCGCCGGTATCAGGTTCACGTGGATTAATGAACGGGAACAAAAAAACGACAGCACTTAAAGAAGTATGGCACAGTGTTTGCCGTATACGGTATTGGCTGCTTCTCGGCGCTTTGCAAACGCTTTTCCTGATTTAAAAGTAAGCTTTACCTATACTAGTTCAGAAGTGTGAAGTTTCTGTGGGATGGGTTTTAGTTTTCGTGTAGGTACAGGAGAACAAAGCATCCAGAAATAAGAAGAATGTTCCAAACGAAACCAATTTGAGAAAAGAAAACTATATGTTTGGTTAAAATTGAATCTTGCATTTTATGATCATAATTCAAGTAGCGAACTGAATTAGTATTGTATTACCTGAATCCGTCGTAGTTATAAAAACATAATTTTCACATCTAATTCCTTCCAATTCCCGCCTCTCTGACCTTCATTCCCATTCACGGATTCACAGAGCCGTGCTGTATGTATGTATGTATGTCTGTATGTATGTAGGACACGTCAATATATCCGCGATGTATCGCACGTTCCGCGAAACTGCCGTCCGGTGCACTAGGCCCCGACTACGGGTTTTCTATGTATCCAGTAGGTATCTACTACACGTTTGTCTGCTAGTCTGGAAGAAAAGCTGAGATGGATGAAGCTAAGAGAAAGGCTGAGATAGTCATGGCTCCTCTCTTGTCCTATGACGAAACTGAATAACTGTTCATATTAAAATTGATTCTATTGAGACCAGTTTTTTTTCTGTTTGACACATAGCTACGTCTATTTTATTTCAATTTCACTAGTGTATCACAATTTTGAATATAAAACATTGTGCCAAGAGTGGATTGACCCATCTAAAAGGCGGTCAGAAGAGATTTGAGTAAGAAAACTGAACTAGTCTTTATCTCTTGGGATTTCTCAACGTCATGTCATTCCAGATATTATCGAATTGTTACTAGAATTGAAGCCCTGAGGATGTTAGCCGTAATGTTTTAATGAACATGCTAGATCAAATGAAACGCAGCGCTTTAGGTGTAGGTCACACGGAATTTCGTCGACTTTATTTCATCTTGACAACAATATTAAATCACATTCAAAAATATTGCAAGGAAAACCATCAACAAGACGGTTATAGTAAATGCAAAGTCATGGAAACGAGTGTCCAGATAGCCAGAACTATAATAAATCTTCAATATCAACCTTCCCTATGCAAACACAAATTTTTATGCTTCGAGAAAATTGGCAAGTAAATTTTTTTTTCAATTAATCAATTTAAATTGTTTCATTCCCTGCAATTTTTTATAAACATCAGTGAAAAATTTGGCCACTGGAACAGAAAAAAAAAATATCAAAATCAACGAGTTCTCACCTTTGCCGCGTTTAGTACCACTACTACACGCTAGATGGCGGTAGTTGTCTCTCCAAGTAGCGTAAAGCCGAACTCCGTTTTTAATCAAAGCAGCTTGTATGTAATGTCATTCATTGCATGTTGGTACTTCTGAATGCCATGGATTATTGTTATGGGTTGTAGTTGTTAATTGTCTTCTTTACACACATCAACAGTTCTATCAGTCTACTGCTGGATTAGGCTTCTTAGAGAGAAGTAGTTTTTGTTAATTTTTGATTGGAGAGAAGCAGTTTTTGTTAATTTTTGATTTAAAAAATCAAAAAAAAAAAAAAAGAAAATCAAAAACTCTTTATTTCCATAAATACAATAAATGTACACTTAGAAAAGGTCAAATTATAAAACTATACACTGACACGGAAATAAAGTGATATTTTTGATTTCTGTCGCTTCGGTATGTAGACCAAAGTAAAGAAGCGACGAAGAAACCTTTAGTCTGTTAGTTGTTATTCTTCGAGTTGGAGCAAAACCCGTTCCAAGCTTTTTTATCTTCTAGATAATCTGATATTTTATAGTAAGCCTTTTTGCACAGCAAGGTTTTGACAATTTGTTTGAATTTATTTACTGATAATTTTTGCAACTCACTAGGAGTTTTGTTGTAGAAGCGTATACATTGCCCTTTAAAAGATACATTAATTTTGTGTAGCCTAGTTGTGGGCACAGCGAGTTTATGTTTATTTCTGGTATTAAAGTTATGTTTATCACAATTTTTAGGGAACAGATTTTTATTTCTATGAGTTTACAACAAGTTTTCATAAATATATTGACATGGTACTGTCATTATATTTATTTCTTTGAATTTATCACGTAGGGATTCTCTCATTATAGATTGCACGAACAGCCTGTGTGTTAATATCTGCAGCGTTCCCCCACAGCAGTATGCCATAAGACATAATACTATGGAAGTAGCTGAAATAAACAAGTCTAGATGTATCCACGTCTGTAAGATGACGGATTTTTTTGACTGCATACGCTACAGAACTAAGTCTCTTCGATAGCTTATCTATGTGTGGGCCCCATTGAAGTTTATGATCTAAGGTGATTCCTAAGAATACGGTACTTTCTACTATTTCTAACGTTTCTCCTTTAACGTTTACATCAGCCTTCACTTGTTTAACATTAGGTAGAATAAATCTAATACATTTTGTTTTGCTTTCGTTTAGCAAAAGATTATTGACACTTAACCAATGGACTACAAGCTACACGACTAAAGCTTATAAAATTGTCGTAGGTATAGGTACTAATGAAAACTGAATACCTATTACTTACCTACGAAGATTTGTCAATGTTTCCTCCTAATTAAACTATTGTAATTGTGATTTTTATTTATTTATGTAATGATTTTTGCTTGCGTGTTATGTACTGAATGTACATTCAGTTTAAGGTCTAAGTGAATGGTTAGTTAGGTTGACTAGCTAGGTACATGCACCCTGGAAGGGCACTGCAAAAACCGAGTTCGACTTTATTTACACATGTCCAATAGAGTTTAAAAAAACTAAATAAGTACACACTTTAAATAATAACTGATACCTAACACAAGATCCACATTCTGGTTAATCTATATTTATTATGTATGAAAATACAATTTATAAATTAGTCATTAAATAACCCGCCCCTGACCATTCCCGGTGCAAAGGTGCCCATAATGCTTGCAGCATTACCTCGCTGAGTTTAAAATACTTACATAATTAAAACAATAACATTAATTTCATACAGAAAAATAAATTTCATGATAATAGAATTGATTAAATTGAATCTAGAAGCCAGAATTGTCATTTATTCATTGTTTCATCATAGGTTAGTGTCATTTTAGTTTGTCCGTAGTGTATTGGTTAACAGAATCATAACATTATTCAAATAAAAATGATTAGGTATAGCTTTTTACAAACAGTTCTATCCTTTAAATATTCAGGTATTTTATTGTATATATTCAGTTTTAGGCACGTTACTCATTTTCTTTATTAATTTAATTAGTTCAGTTATTATGTATTTAGGTTCTATAAGCGGTAACTGTTTTTGTTTTTATTCTAGTATTATGTATTGTTATAGTAGTACAAGCTTTTTGTTTCCCAAATAAATAAAAATTAAAAATAAAATAAATAAAAAAATATTTTTACCAATCTATGGTATGCGCTTTGACCAAACTTCTTTTATCGTCTTTGTGACGCATTTACATTATAATAAAATTATTAAATGCTCTACCTACTTAATTATGCTATTCATTATTATTGTGTAAAAGTTTTTTTCCTGTATTAATTTCAATACCAGAAAAAGCATAAGGCCTTTATGGATATTTAATAAATCCTTTGATAACTGACGTCAAGATTTCTCAAAATAACGTCGGGGTTTTTTGCTGTTCAATTTTGACTGGTAGGTAATACAAAATGTTAGTTAAGTACGCAATTCATGATATTGATTGCAAATGCAATATAATTGAATATGCTAGGTATTTCCTGAGAACAACGTTCCTAATCAGCTACTCACTTTGTTCTTCGAACCATAAAACACATGTAGACACAAAGATCTTTTTATTCCATCCTCCAAATTACTTTTAACCTAAATACTTACTATACAGATCTTAGAATCCAATGAAGGCATGCTAATAAAACTCAAAAATATAAAAACTGACTGTTTGACTTTGTGATAAGGTGTAAAGTCGTATGTGTGGATATTTTCGTACGGTTTACCTGGGAAAGGTGTGGCCATGTGGAGACCATTTGGTTATCGTTACTGACAATAATGGCGGTGACTTTGACCAGTTTTTTGTGACTTCATCTGGAGCTGCAGGTACCCTACCTTACCCTATATTATTTAATTATTATTAGGTTTAGTTTTTTAAGTGAAGAAGTAACATTCTGGGAAATGTATTTAGTTTATGTAGGTATTTAAAGAAGAAAAAAATTTACTTATAAAAGTGTATTTATTGCCATGCACACCATCATAATGTTCTAATCAAAGGTAATGAGCTAGACTTAAAAGTAATTTTATAGAGAACTACCAACTAAACAACTTATTCTTTAACATAGATAAGATTTTACTTGTATCCAGCGGTCATCACAAGTGGCCATGTCGCGTCACCAGTTTTCAATCGATTTCAAAATATGAGTAGGTTCTCAATTCGGTTGTATGTTTCTTGTGTAGGTTGTAATGATATTCAAAATCTCTGTCAATCGTTATCCGATTTTACAATTCGCTTTTATATTAAGAGAAAAAACTCAAGGTGGTCCCACACAAAAATCTTGATCGATAGCTGTTTGTCCCGTAAAACTTAGAAAACCTGTGTAAATATTCTGGAATGTACAGTCGGCTTTTAATTTCTTGTAATTACTTACATCCTTGGACGATTTAATTAACATCAAATGATCTATTTCTTTGGCACCGATAGACCTCCTAACCTCTAGAAGACGAGTTTTCTTCAAAAAACTCTCAATATTCCCTAACATCTAAAACAAAACTCCGTCAAAGCTAAACCCACCTCGGGACGGTAAACTAGCGATAGCCCCTGACCTGCCTTCCTTGAAACACTTATCGAGGTACTCGTATGCTGATACCAGTAGGTAGTCCACGTTATCACCTCTCGTAGAGTAGGTACGGCTTATCTGCGCGTCTCGGGTCAAGGAGCGACGTTTGATTTAGAAGAAGAACGCGTTTCACGAAATATTGTCTAAATGCTTTATTACTTTCATCAGCTTACAATTTATATCCTATAAAGCGGTGTTTGATTGCTCACTCGATGGCTTTAAAAATATTTAAACACTCAATTCATAGGGATAGGTATACCTAAATCTATACCTTAGAAAATTTTCTACTTATTTTGATTCCACAAAAAAGAGCTACTGGCGTAGCTCTTTTTTGTACTACTACTCGAGTATTTTTCGATGTCGATTTAGTTCACCCACCGATTCTGGGGCTAGATTATGCCGAGTGAAATGTCATAGTACCGGTGTTTAGTTGTAATTACATCAACTTTGGTTTTGATTTTGTTAGTACGCAGCGCACCTTCTCTTGATAGAAATAAGGTGTTGTAATTTTAGTGGTAGTTGTATCTTTTTGATCGCTACTCGTTGATAGTGAACACCCTGTATTGACGTGCCTATGAGGAGAAGCCGAGAAAGTAGGTAGTTGGTGCAGAGGTGGTTCACTATCAGAACGCAGTTACAAGCAGAGTGAAAAGAACTAAACAAAATGTAAGATCGGCAAAATGAAATAATTATTTAAGCGAGTCAATCATGAAGTGATTGAAAGATAGATTAAAATTACAAAGTGCAAAGAAGTGCGGAATATTTACAATTAATGTTTGCAGTCTAAAATATTTATATTTTTTTTTTATAGAAACTCCCAAATACGTCGGAAAAGGTGACAAACTTAGTACAATAATACAATACAGCCCTGACAAACGTAGAGCAGAAATGGCCAAAAATTGTAAGGGAGCTTTTAATTTTTTGTTAGTTTTATAGTGGCAAGAGAAATACCTACACATTGAATATTTTAAGTGTCTATCTTTTACACACATACAGTGGAGGCTTAGTAATAGGGTCCCGTTGGCACCCGTTGGGTACAGAACCCTAAAAATATTCCACTTTTAAAAGAGAACGTGATTGGCTGTAGAGCACATACAATAAAGGTGCGTTATCAGTGCGCGGGCGCAGAACGAGCCGCACTGCGATAACCCCGTGCGTGACGCAGGCTCTTATCGCATCAATGGAAAGGTGAGTGACACTGCGCACCTAAATAATGCTGTTGAAATGTTTTATCTTTTTAACGAAAAAAGGTTGACAAAGACAACGCTTTGTCGTTATGCGATCATACAATCCAAAAATGCTGCACTCTCAATAGGTACCTACTAAATTTTTTTAAATAGTCTAGCTTAGATATTGTGGTCAAAAAAATTTAAAGATCGTTAATGCTTTTAAATATATTTATTTTCGGTTTCGGTTTAATTTTTCGATTCTGTTTCAGTTTTTGTTATGTAATTAAGAATAACCTAATTAATCTAGGTATCTATCTATTTATACAACAAGTAAATAATATCTACTTGAGACAGTTTTATTTTTATAAACTAAGTACCAAAGGCCAACAGGAGGTTAGAAAAAAAATAATTTTATCAACGCGAGTTCTGTACAATGTACGGTTTCAATCAATCGAACTAAACCGCGTTTATACACAAGTACACAAGTCAAATTAAGATTATGCTACTAGGAAGGAACTGAGGATACCACTTTTAATATTAATTTCTTCATCTGCTTTCAACGTAGAGCAAATAAAAACAAAAGGTACTTACGCGAGAAAAACCTAAAAAATAATGTATAATATAATTTTTCATCCCGTGACCACGACAGTGTGTAAACCTGTTGAAACGTCGGGAAACATAGGCAAATAAATGCAAGAAATACTTACCCGTTAAGTAACACTTATAATAATTTCTTCATGTTCAAAACTATTCTGATATTTTTATCTCTTTATTGACCAAGAAAATTATCAAATAACTAATGGAAATAAATTAGAAATTAATAAAATTGTATTTTTTGTAACAGTTGAGTTAACTGCAGACTGTTGCAAACAATCTATAACAATATATAAACTAGCTCAACTGATCCATATCAATACAAGTCGTCGCGTCCCCGCTACGCTGACTGCATTACCCCTTTGTACGGCACTGCTGATGCGCTGCGCCAGATACTGACCAGTTCTCGGGTCACGCGTCGGTTCGAAAAGACGCTCAGAATTTTTTTTCAAACCCGAAGAGTCGGTATCCCACTGACCTAGGGTCTCGACTCTCGGCTCGAAGGGAAGCAAATGATTCAATTCTAATATTATCATAATCCCATAGATAACTAGTAATTTCCTTGCAACTGCAAGATCCCCTCTAATCCCATAGATAACTAGTAATTTCCTTGCAACTGCAAGATCCCCTCGACAGCGACAGCTTGAACAGAACAATGCACACTTTGTAGTGTTTAATTGCTACTTTCGTTTGAATGTCTTTTTAAGACTCGTGGTTTACGGCCTAAGGGACACTTAACTAAAATTAATTAAAAACCTATATCTACCGACGACATAGGAGACTAAGGCCCGTATAATGAAAGCTTGCTCACGCTCACTCATCTATCTATGCTTGAGGAACGATTTTCTATGGCATAAGCGTTCCTCAAAGATAGACCGATGATTGGACATAGTTTCATAATACGGGCCTTAGATTCCTGCTGAGTTGCTTTAGCTCCATCCATCTAAGTAAAGTTCTGGAGATTGGGTCCTAGCTCCTCGTTAGTGAATCGCTCAATGAGGTGCAATTTGGTCCACCCGCCTCAGTTAATGTCGAACCGGCGCAGCGACGCCGGCGTTCGTGTTTCGCGTGCGTATTGTTTTCTCGGTTGCACTTCGGTCTAGGCAAGTCTTTCCATCTTTGTTTTTCATTCGATTCTGATGTTTTTCATTGCAAAATATTAGGAATAGCGTGTTTTTGCGTATAGTTGTAATTGTAATACAACACACTTCACACACTTCCTACCCAAGACTCTTTCAGAAGCTTTCAGTATTTAGGTAAGTAATTAAGTCATTTTGATTTCACCATAGATTTATGTTACGACTGTTATGAGTTAGTTTTACTAACAGATAATGTTTTTCTCTGGGACTTCATGCCCTTAGTATCAGAGCAAGCGGTACACGAGTTCCTACCTCAGATAAGTAGCAGAAACACCCGTATAGTGAATTGTTTTTATAAATTAAATATTCTATTTAGCTGGACTCAATATAAAACGACTTTGAAAATACCTACATACAAATGCAAATACTTAATCATTATACCAAGCAACATATAAAAAACAAACCTACCTAAACACACCATAGTAAAGGTACACCCATACCTACACATAAAGGTCACCTCCACATGCAGCGGTGACGTCACGCGACAACCTGTCGCCCGCGCCGTGTAATTAAACCCGACCCTAGGGAGGGGTTGATGTCGATAAATTATCACTGAAATATCGATAAATATTTTATTGATTCGTTAAACTTGGTAATGATTTACGTGACTTTTTCATGTTGGTAATAAAATAAATGAAGAAGAGTTCGATTAGTCCAAGACGCCCAAGACGGTCTTGGGCTCCTGTAATTTATGCCACGCGTATCGACCTGAATTGCAGAAAGCATTAAGCCAGCAGTGAGTGTTAGAAACGATCTGATGATGTTGATGAGTTAGTGTTCAACCTCTTTTAAGTGTCCATCATTTAGTTTTCTTATTACATTAAAAGTGTTAGTCCTAACTCATTATATTATGTAGAGAAGTATGTAGTATTCACATTTTGACAAGAACATGAAATAGGAACTTAAATTGTAACCTGTCTAATTGTATGATAAAAACTATCGACAAACCGTCCCTAGTGAGGTGACTTTGTCGATAGGTAATTGCGGAGTGGTTGATAAACCTGTCATTACTGGCATCGATACGATACGTATCAAATTAATAATGCTCTTGATAGTGAGGTAAGCGATAATAACTTACTTGTTAACAATGTATTATCGTAAAATTCATGAAGTTTTAATAATAATTTTGACTACAATTTGCATTTTATCGAGATCCTTAATGATAGCATTGCCAGTAATTTGTTTGTATTTTTAATAATGATGTTTAAAAAGTATTATATTTTATTATGAGCATTATGAGAACAATAGCTTCCGCCTGCGTCTTTGTAATCTATTTTCCAAGATAGAGGTAAAGATGCAAATCCAGGATCAAAACTACATCGAAGCGAAAGTTTGTATGTTTAGAACAAACTTTCGTTTAAAATATTCATGTTCACTAATTGATCAATGATTATGTTCATGACAGATTTCATATAAATAAGCTGTAAGGACTTGAGTAAAAGTTCTTGATTTTATTTCCACTCTAATTTGTAGCGCAATAACTTCAAGGCATCAAAATAATCTCCAACTTCAAAAACCTCGCACACCTACTAACTAAACTCGATAATAACTCAGCATCAGGCGCGTAAGGTGAACATCTCTAGTCCCACCTCGTGTTATTAAGGCGCGTTTTTTGTGCGTCCACACGTGCGTCCCATACCTCGCCTGTCTCGGAGCGATATTGCTATGGATACTGCAATTTAGTTGGACGAAAGGGTCGCCACACCGCAGTCACTGGACTTGACGAAATGTACAGCTTCATATACTCGTAATATAAGATTTGATCTTCGAAAAAAAGCAGACGGAACTCTAGATTTAATCTTCGAAATAAAGAAAAACTCATTTTTATTTGAATTATTTTCTTTATCACTTACGAATATATCATACCTAACTAACTCTACATTACTATTTTACAGCTCATCCCCACTCCATTGCATTGATCATTCCAATCCGCGCCATAAAAGAGCCGCCATGGCGGTGAACACCTCAAAATTCACATCTATTCAATATTCGAACAACTATTTTACGA
This sequence comes from Eupithecia subumbrata, assembly GCA_949316285.1. Classification (NCBI taxonomy): domain Eukaryota; kingdom Metazoa; phylum Arthropoda; class Insecta; order Lepidoptera; family Geometridae; genus Eupithecia; species Eupithecia subumbrata. Next base: position 17,237,674 of record OX438627.1, on the reverse strand, counting down.
CTGGCAAACTTTTGCGAGGTGACATTGTATACCGCCGCTGTAACTTATAACTCGAGTTGTAAGAGTGCAGGGGTGGACTCAGGAGAGGGCATGGCCCGTCCATTTGAGCACCGCGAATTATATTTCTGACGTAGGTATGTGAAATCTGACAAATGTGCAATAAATCAGGACTGATTAGGTACGTAAGTACTTGAACTTGCTTCCTTATGAGTACCTAGGGAACTAAAATACTGTTCCTTTTATTTTTTTTAAAGATAAAGATAAAGATAAAGATATTTATTTGCAGAAAACATGTGTATATAAGATGACAAAAATATAGGTGAAACAACATGCTTGACCGGTTATGGTATGCAAATTAGGTAGAGAGATGGCATGCATTTAATCTATCCATGCATAAATTTAACAACTATTTATAATTTATCATTTAAAAATTCGTCAAGACTATAATAACATTTTGTAATTAACATTTTTTTAAGTTTTAATTTAAACATTTGTATATTCATGTCTCTATATAGTCTAGGTAATTTATTATAGATTTTGGTAGCAACACCAACAATACTTTTCTGCATAAGTGTTGTTTTTACAGGGTGAGTTCTTAACCTAGTATTGTCCCGTCTGTTTCGACTAACAGAATCAGATAGCAGGGGGAACAGATGAGGATTGCTTTTTACAAAATTAGCTACTTCTAATATGTAAAGTGACGGAAGTGTCAGAATTTTGTGCTCAGAAAATAATGGTCTACAGCTATCGGTGATTTTTATTTTAAACATGGCTCTTATACATCTTTTTTGTAGCTTAAAAATAATGTCTTTATTGGTAGAGTTGCCCCAAAATATTAATCCATATCGTAGAACAGACTCTACCATACCGTAATATGCCGTCAATAATTTTTGCCTGTGTTGTTTGTGTACTACCTCATAAAAAGTTTATCTATGTACTTATCCTAAATCTCCTGCCTCTGCCTGTAGTTTTTGTATACAAATTTATTTATATCTAAACTATTTTGCTTTTGTATTTAGGTACAGATACTGTGATTTGTTTTATTTAGTTTAAAGCCAGAACCTTTTAACTCCAAAAGTTGAGTTTATTTTAAAGATACATCGTCGTCATATCAGATTTACTTCGTGAGCTAGCTATTGCATGAAAACCATAGTCTTGCTCTGAATACGCAAATGCCATCAATTTATATACCCAGTCCCCCCACCTGATCACCATCCCGAACCAACCCTGGCTGTAAGCTGCAATAAAATAGTTAGAAAATAATATGACAGTGTCGGCCGGCGAGATTGGAAAACTTGCGATCTCGGAGCGATCCGTTTATGGCGCGAGTTGGGATTTGTTGGCGAGCACCTCCGATCATGCCCGCTGAGGCTGGCAACACTTATCAGGTTATAACTGGCTACTAAATCCTCTTTATTATGAAAGGAGTTCATCGTCTTCAAGTTTCAAACACATTGCTTGGTTCACTAACCGAACGAAAGACTTATATAACGTAGGTATATAACGTTTAGTGCTTGCTGCTGGTCTCGGCGATTAAGCCTAAAAGTATTCCAGCTCAAAAACTACATCAAATTTTAGTTGGATACTACTAGTCTAGTTTTTTTAGTTTTTTTTTTTAGTTTACTTATGATGATCAGTACCTATATGTAGTCACGAAGCAAAAAATACTTTTTTACCCACCTAGCATTCGCAATTATGGTATTACTAGCTGTTGCCCGCGGCTTCGCACGCGATTTCAAGCGGCCTATGTCCGTCCGCGGGACACTGCCTACCTCCCTGCGCCTATGTCCGTCCGCGGGACACTGCCTACCTCCCTGCCATCTTTCATTAAGATCCGTTCAGCTGTTTAGACGTGAAAAGGCAACAGACAGACAGAGTTACTTTCGAATTTATAATCATACTTGTTTATGCCCGCGGCTACGCACGCGTTTTTTCTATAGAAACATTTAAAGGTGATAATTCAAACAGTACGACAAAGTACGAAAAGATGATGCATCTTGAATCCCACACGTCAAACAGAATAAAACACTCTCTGTAAAACCTTTGAGAGGCCACATTAGCTACCTTTTAGCGGCGACCCATCTTGACCCAGTTAGCTTCATCCGAAGTGGAGCGGGCTAACGGGGCGCGACGCGGTGCGACGCGGTGCGACGCGGTGCGACGTGCTGTGACGTCACCAAAGGCTACTAATGACGTGTCCTGTTACGACGTAATTGGCCGCGACGTGCTCTGGAGGATAGGTGGAGTGGAGTGCTTTTGAATTATTACGTGTGGCTTGGGGAGATTAGTTTTTAGAATGGACCCTTTCAGTTGTGTTTAAATGATAAGTAATATTACGTCGACGAGTCGTGACTATGTTTATGGTGTTTAGCAACTGAACCGTGGGCAGATACCTTAATGTCTGCCCACGGTTCAGTACTTACGCATGGAAGTAAATAATAAAATTGCGGTTACTTAAAAAATTATACGTACAGCTACTGTAGTCAACGAGAATTGTTGAGTAAAGTTTATTTTTCTTAGAAAATTAAATTGCGAGGGCTTACACACTATAATAATAACAGCAGTAATATAAAAATAACAAAACAAATTCATAAAAGTAGCATATAGATTTCTATATGCAACTTTTATGAATTTGTTTAGACCAAAATTAAGGACCTAGGTATTTACCTAGGTCCTTAATTTTGGTCTAGATCAACATTTATGCGAAATTTCATAGTGATAAGTACATTCAGAAGTTTCAGCGTGATGCTTTAACAAGCAATGCATGCTTGTTAATTATATGGATAATTGTTGACATTTTTAATTATTAGTGAAATTTAAGTTTACAAGCGAGTTCCTAAAAGTACCTAAGAGTACCCACCACAAAGTTACTTCACAGAGATAAACTATTTACGAAATAAAATTCGTCAAAATAAATAAACAAACAGTAATACAATCTCCAAAAACAACCGCAATACCATATTTCAGAACCGCCATACCTTACGACGTCGTACAACGTCGTATATCCCATACACCCCACGTCCATACTTCTATACTCCATACTAATAATAAAAATGCGTAGATTACTCTGTCTGTCAACCTTATGTCATGTCTTGTGCGCCGGGCGGAGGTCCGCCTGCGACGCAGGAAGTTGCGGGTTCGATTCCCACCTCGAGACAAATGTTTGTACCAAGCGTTCTGGGTTATTTCTATTTAGGCATAACAGTTTACTAGTTTCTGCCTGCGGCTTCGCACACGTTGTTTCTATGGAAACGTATTTTGCTTATTTTCATACCATGTGAACTGATTTATGTGACAAAAAGTATATTGCTTATGTTTTATTCCAGGCCTAAAACTACATGTATGCAAAATTTCAGCCCGATCCGTTCAGTAGTTTTGACGTGAATAGTAACAAACTTCTATCCATCCCTCTAGTTTCGAATGTAATGTTTCAAGTATTTAGTCATCTAGTACCCATAACATAAGCTCTACTTAGCTTGGAGCTAGATGATGCTGGGATTGTCCAGCATTATTATGAATTTCTATGCCTAAATGGCTGAACAGAACTAAGTTTATTTTTACAAGGATACAGATGGTAATATCCCATAGAAGGACAGAATACTTTTGACGTTTGCTACATTTGATCCTGGAAACGCGTGTGAAGTCGCGGGTGCAGCTAGTTGCCCACAAACGACATCGCATATCCCATGTGATCTACTATTGTCCCACTAATTCGATTAAGTGGATTATCTGAGACGCGAGGTTGTATCTACATACAGACGATCACACCTACTTGATTTAGATGTTTGTAGTGCGAGGGAAAAATATGGATTGTGTTGTAGAAACAAATAATTTATATCAAATAAAGGGTTCTGTATAATAGTTAAAAATATATGTAGGTATACAATTAAGGTTAACCTTTGTACTATTTATTAGGGGTCTGAGTAAAATAACAAAACGTACCTAATCATCACTTTATGTAAAACATGATTCCACAATATTTTTTTATTGATGCGAGATTTCCCCCTTATGGCTAATCTTCAAGGGGGAAACTGGAATTAATTTTTTTGGAGTATACTAGGATATACTAGGAGAGATACTAGGTACCTACGCGTTTTTAACCGGCCCACGGAACCCTAATCACGTTAACTATTCGTATTTCGCTGATAGTATTTTTCCTACGATGTTGCTCGCTACAGGCGCGAATCATCTGCATAACACAATCAGCTAAGTGTTGCCAGCGTTGCTTACGGTGCTTGCTACGTTGTTTACACGGACCAATATCGAGCAATATTCAACAATATTATATACTCTACATCTACATACGTAGGTACTTATTTACCTCTTATTTGCGTACAAAGATCTTGTATATTTTCCGCCATAATGTCTTGATGTAAGGTTAGGTTAGGTTATTCCGTGCATTATTATTTTTCATCAATGGATTAATGTATAGGTATTATTTTTGTATAGGTATAGAAAATTAAAGAAATTTTCGTATTTCTCATTTCTATCCATCTCTTTAATACAGGGTTATTTAATTCACTGAGAATGTGTGATCTGCTGGTTCTGCCACGTTTGTGAAATGTGATGCCAGGTATTAATTATTATTTTTTTGGTAATCGCCTCACATGCAAAATAACGTTCGAAATCTATTTAATTACTAAATACCGATCTCCTACTCCTATTTAAATTTTTTAATGCGGTATTCAAGAAAAACATTAAAAAATCATAGTTTTCCATTGTCACCGATAGATACGAGTCATTAAAATTAAATCTGTATCTGTATCTTAATTATGACAAAACTAACGTACAGCCCTGACGAAAATTTCGACATTGCGTACATTCGATTTCGTGATCTTCCGGTATAGCGTGCATTCGAGATTGTGTTCGTCCGGTCTAAAGTTTCTCGGTGTTGTGTGCTTTCGGTATTCCGTGATGCGGCCTCATGAGCTTTCGGTATTTCGATCTGCGGTTTCGTGTACTTTCGATATACCGTGCTCTGGTATTTCGACTATTCCGTAGGACAGTCATCTACATCATGATCATTGGCTTATCTTACATCTACGCAAGATGATTTAAGTGGCTTTAGCCTGGCTGACAGCTGGGAGACAGCCGAACACACACACTCTGATAATTCAGAGCAGAGTCGTGCTTGGGTTAAGTTTCAAAGAAAACCCCTATAATGAACGATTTTTGAATAGAGGGGGTACATACTAATATCATTGCCTTTCCACAAATTTTAAGAATCGAGACCTGGCGTCTTCACGGACGTGTTCATGATGGTGGGCAGAACCTGCAGTTAAAATAGTGTCAGTGAATTACCAATAATCATGTTTATCTAGCTCTTATCATAAGTATTACACTTGACATAACCTTACAACGGGAAAAGGTACGTACATAGTAGAAAGAAAACTAAACGAAAAGTTCTGAAATCATAATAAAACAAATCAAGGAAAACCTGCGTGAAAGCAAACAGGTCAATCTGGTTGTCTGCACACTCACCACTTTTAGTAAACCATGAAATTACAAACAGTTTCCATCAAAAAATGAATAAAACAGACGTTCCCGGGTATTCCCATAACTTGGCCGGGATTTCATATTCAGTTCGTTTCAGAAAAAAGGTGTTCAGTTTTTCTGCGGGCAAGTTGGAATGAATTCACACCCGCGGCCGAAAACTGGAAAAACTCACGTAGAGCGGGAGGCAACTGAGGATATCCTACATTATCATTTATAACTAATGTATACTTTAAACTTAAACGTAGAGCTTGATAAAGACCTCTTGCTCTTGTTTGATAATTTTAGTTTTTAGGTGTGTGGAAGCCATGAGCTAAAAATCGCTTTATTTCAAAAATTGCATGCAAAACATACCTAAATGAAAAAGTAAGTGAAATACTTCTCAGATTTTTTTCTTTCTTAAGAAGGTTACTATGACCTACTTTCTTTTTTACTCGAGTACCTACCCAAAGGAATAGTTTTCGAATACGGTTGTATTGGTATTAAATAAAGTTGAAATGCCCTGCTATCACTTGCCATATTATGAGATAGAACATATTTCCACCAGCTTTTTATATTCTCATGTATTGAATAAGGTCCACGCTGCCCCCCGCCCCTGGCCGCAGTTGGTCCACGAGGCGAGTTGGTCCACGAGGCGAGGTGCCGCCGTGCGCCTTCAATTTATGCCCGCGCCGACCGCAGAACTTTCAGCCGGCCGAACTTGTTTCACCAACTTTGTTGCCTCTATTTTTCATCTTCAATTGGCTCCGCAAGCATAAGGTATGCTTCGGGTTTTGGTTTAACTGGTGAGGTCTTTTTATACAAACGTACGTTATGGCGTAAAATGATGTACCACTCATATGTCCACTGCTGAGCGGTCCTCCCGTAATCAGAGAGGGGTTCTGGCTCATTTAATAATAATATTATCATATTTATCATTCAAACCATCATTTATTTTTGTCGATGCAATGAATCAAATCTTCCTTGTTTCATGTTCGAAGATAGGTTGTTTAGTACTAGGTACACAGAAGTGGTCAATTTGTTTAGTGGATCTCATTAGTAGGTACTGGTTTTCATTGTTAATTGTGGTCCAAATCCGCCAAAACGCATATTTTTAACTCTGAAAAATACAACTTTTTTAAAAGTTTGTCCTCATAACATGAGGTACGTTTTATTATTTCCATTCACTATTTCCTTCAAGCCCTACACCATGCTTTATAAACTGAGCAGCATTTATTCAAAGCAAAGGATTTCCATACCTTCGTCCCACGTCCCACGGGCACTCTGACAATCTGCGCGGGCGAAACCGGAAAATTAGACATAGCTTACTACCACCCTCCCCCTACCCCTCCCCCGGACGGTAATAAGCCGGGGGCAGTGGGGGTGCACTGAGGAGTTCTATTTATGTACAAAAAAAGCTTGTTTATGGAGAAACTAACAAAAAATAACTGCAGGTTTCAAACTACACCTTGCCATACTGAACATAATATTTCTATGATCTGAATACAACACGGACTTGCCAAAGTAATTTTTTTTAAAACTTCGATGATTCTTTTTTTGACAAATTAGACGCTTATAGACTGACTAGACTGGTCCACTGCATAGAGGTGGGCCACTGATAGGGGGTTCTTTTCCCAGCGGTCCTACCACTGGGAAAGTGGCCTCATTACATTAGATAAGTAATTTTACCCAGTAGTGGCCTCATTAGATAAGTAACTTTCTAAGTGGCTGTGCTGACAGACGTTGACCCAGTAGTTTAATAGAATGAAGAAGAAAGAAATTTAAATTTAAATTCATAATTTGACATTGGAGTTTATGTTTGATAAAAATCAATATCGTTTCAAATTATAATATTAATGCATGCTTTTTAATAAAAATAACTAACCCAGATTGTTAGTTCCAATGTTTTTAAATACCTATGTAGGTATATTTCAGAATCTAGCGATCTTAAATAAGTCTCATGAACTGACTCTAACCTGATTCACAAACAATACCTAGGTAAATGAATTGAAGAAGAATGAAGTTCATAGTGATCTGATCACACAACAAAAAGGAGAGTTAGTTACCACAAGATTCTTATAATTTCGAGTAAGGTCCAATAACTCCGTTTCTTAAACTAGTCCAGCTAAAACCTGAACTCGTTTTAAACGCTAAACTGAGTTTACCATAATGTTCATCGCGTTCAATTGCAACAGTGAAATTGGACCTAACTGATCCGACCATAATAAGGCCACCGTCGTCTCCCCACGCTAAGCATCCATACACAAGCACGGCACGGCAAACTTCTTTTTAGCCTCGTTACAAGTTGCGCAGCTTCCGTTGTTGTTAACTTGCTGTTTACCTTGCCGATCCACGGCTTCAAGTGTACCGTCAGGACTTTGCTCTCGCTTAGCTTATTAATTAGTGCCAACTTGATGTTATTAACTTAAGGTTTGTTTTGTAATAGGGAGCAAACGCAACGAAAAAGATGATAAAACTTTTAAATCCATCATGGTTATTAACACTAAAGTCATTTATAACGATATTTATACTCAAATCATGAAAAAGATGATTAGTACCAGGAACTACTACTTGAGTAGTATAGTAGGTAGAAGGTACTGAAATAGAAGAGATAGGCCAGAGTACATAATCAAAAGTTGAAGTTATTTCAGAGTTAGTGATCTTAGCTATTGGAACGCATGTCAATACTTAGACCTTTAACTACATTCAGAGGGTTGGTCCTATAGTTTGCAATCATTGATTTCTTCTAAACTTTACTTCTAGAGATTTATTAGGCACGTAAAGAAAATACATTGGATAGTCCACTATCCGCATGTTTCTGTATTGTGTATTCATAGTGGAAGGCACGGAAAGTTTCACACCGAAGAGGTCGTCGACCTCTCGCATACTCTCTAACTAAAGCTCCAATCCACTTTTTAACACAAGAATGTTACAATATTTATTTTCAACTCCGACCTGAGACGTCATTGCGCCGCCATTTTTTCACCCCCACCCTCCATTTGTCTTCAAACTTGCGACCTGGGAGTCTGCCCCCCTTGTAATCAGGCTTGCCCCCCTTACGGCCTTAGGTAGCGACCGAGGTAAAGTTGGAGGTGCCTGCCTACCTACTCGCTGTGTAAAAATAGAGTCATTTTATCGATTTAGCGAAGCCCCGGGCGTGACTGACGGCCGCTGGAAGTTCAAGGTTTATGTGTACCTATTACAGTTTGTTTAATTTCGAATTTGTTAAGAACACGAGTAGGTACAACTTTCGTGGAATCATTGTGCTAGGTAACTCTAAGTATAGCATACCTACTACATAATTGTATTTGTAAACTACCTTCATTCAAAGAACCAACTTAAAAGAGTTTTGCACCACAGCAATTTATCTTCCATCTCTTACAGTAGCTTATTTATTAAAACCTGTTTCATTCAATGTTATTTTAAACCAGAATTTTATCTGCATCGCATTTTATTTGAGTTAAACCAGCTAGCTTCGAACAACTCCGACTCTACCTACTCTAAGCTCTACATAAAAGGTTTTAGCGCAAAGCAGTTTCCTCCCAAACAGCCATAAAGACTGTATTTAAATGTGCAACGTCACATTAATTCCCGCAGCACGCCAAGCCGCGCAGCGCACATACTTGACCTATTTACCTGACCCAGATCACCTGTACCAATCACCTGGCAGGTAGCACAGGTAGCCGCCTCCTGATTGGCCGGCTTGCCATCCAATCGCACCTGCAATGTCGCAGGTAGCTCAGGTGCGCAGAGTGCGCCACTCCGCAGACCACGCCCGTTTTATCGAGCTGCGCAGGTGAGGTGCGCGCCGATTGGTCGGTGGCTCAGGTACACCTGCCAATAGGTGAGTACAGGTGCGCGTTCCGAATACGAAAGACTTGTGGATCGTGTTCTAGTGTTGCGGTGACAGGTGAGCTGGTAGGACGTCCTTGAGAGGGCACGTGTGCTGAAGGTGTAGTGCGCATGTCTTGTGCAATTGATGTTTTCTTGAGGTGTGCTAAATTTAGAGGTGGGTGCGGTCGGGCCGGGCTGTGGCCTATATTTTACGTAAGTACCGTTTCAGTCCACTCCATAATAACCATCTTCAAAACTAAGAATTTTGAATTCAAGTACCTAACATAAAATTAGCAAAGGAAATGTAGGTATTGTATACCCAGGTCATTATGTAGGTGAACGTAAAGTTGAGCCCGAGGTTCTGGCGCTCGGCCAATTAGTTCAGCAGGTTCAAATGTAGGTGAATACATTCAATGGGAATTCCACGCTTGAGGTGTTTCTTGTGAAATAGCGCAGTGAGGTTAAACGGTGCTCCCTGAGAAATATATTACGTTATCGACAATCATGTTTTAAAATGGTTTCGACTCTCGTTTATCCATCTCATTCAATTCTTAAAACTAATTCTGATCTCACGTAGATTCTGGTCTCGTAGATGGTAGAGAAAGTTGTAATCGAATGTGCTGCAAGAAGCAACGCCCTCAGAGTTCAACAACCTCCTTTATATTCAAGCACATAAACCGTCTAGGTAATTCTAAACTCTTCTAGAAGGCACCTTAATATAATACGTTTCACTAATTACTACAGTGGGTACCTATACCTAAGTCCTAGGTAATGAACGCGGGCTCAAAGGACGGGAGGGGGTGTTGGGAGGTGGGGGGAGGGTGAAAGCCACTTTAATTATGAAAGAAGATTGAGTGGCATCGTAATGCCGTGGAGATAGGTTGGGAATTTAATTTTAAATAGTTTTACAGAATGGAGGAGTAAATTGGAGACTGGCTAAAGGTGCAGTAGATTTTATGGCTTTTGTGAGGGGAAATTTATGGTTTTTGTGGAAGTGAAGCATAGTTTTAAATCTTATAAGAGCTAACTCTTCTTGGGACGAATGAACATTCTTGATATCTGAAGACTAGTCCAAACCAAATGACAAAACATCCAAAGAATTTATTTAATAGTAATTGCTTCAAACATTGTGTTATCTTAATGATCATTAAAACTTATGTCAGATCAGTAATGAACCATGAACACATTACGATGAGCCATCAAGGTAAATTGAATGCCTAGCTACGAATAGTATTTATTTATCAAGTAGGTATGCAGATTCTCTCGCGTTTGCTCGGCTCTCAAGCAAACTGTCGCCAGTTTTCTTATTGAGTTTCCACTCGTGCATATCCAATACCGAGGTATCAGCTTACGTGTGGGCGTAGTACTGCATGCAGGGAAGCGCTACAAAATCACACACTACAAAATTGCATCAATCCACTTTGCTTTATAATGTTTGGTTCAATTACATTGAAGAATTACGATTTGTTTTTAAAGTTTGATGCTCAAAGAAATTATGTGGACTGGCTTTTTTAGTTAAGAAACGTGGAAAAGGGTCAGCCTTCCAAAAAAAGCATTTATTTGTGTATGAGATTCGGGAAATTTTATGTTTTCAGCTTTTTTGGCACACACGCTTTTATCAAGAGTCATGCTAGGATATTGTAGTGCTGGCTCTAGTCAAGAACTTAATTAAACAAGCCTTTTAGATAAAGCACGCATATCTAATCTACCTAAACTAATAACAATCTCGTAAAATATTGGCGCCCAACATGGGGCATTAACGTTGAAGGCAAAACTAGATTCCACTTAAAAATAATTTTCTCTTTAAATCGGTTGACTCTGACTTTGATCTTGCACCTAATAATGCCTTGTGAGATGTTGGCGTCCAACCCGGGGTCCAGCGTTGGTTGCCAATGCGCAATAATCAGCCCAAAGAAATATAACTAAAGTTAAAGTTCTGTCACAATTTACGAAGCTGTTCTTCTCGTAATGCAATCCTGAGAGTTCACAAGCGTTCTCAACAAATAATGTTTCATCAAAACTACAATCTCTAACTCCTATAGATACCAGGGCTTCATGACATGTGAGGATGTAGTTCTAAGCCGCGAGACATCAGTCCGCGTCCCCGACAGGCTATATCTGAAGTAGCAGCTAATTACGCGTATAATAAAGCCATAATCGAGCTATTTTTCCACTAGGATTGCGCGCTAATGCGTCTTGCATTTACATTTGGTGGGGTGCGATACTGAGAGACTGATTCTCTGACACGATTCTGTCTTAGGCGTTGCGAATCAAGAGGACAAAGGTTCGTTCTTCTGCTTCCTGACACGTGTGTTTTAATTGGTAATATTCTAGAGACTGTATTTTAAGAGTGGATTTTTGTATTGAGTTTTTTTTTGTATCTGAACACTTGGAACATTTTATGAACTTATCCCAGTTACTGAAAGTAGATAGAGAAAAAAATAATTAAATCGTTCTTTAAGAAACAGGGCATCTATTCTCGCGATTAGTAGCACCGCACCATAGTGTCTGAACATCTTCAAGATGCTGGTGCAGATCAGGATGAGGTAATTACTGTGTTCTTACAGTTTTATTTACCGTAACAAATGTCGTGAGACAACCTGCGTTTAAGGGGGTATTTATCTTAAGCAGTGAGGCGGATATGTGATGATAGTTCATCATCACCATCAGTTCAGTCCATACCTACCTTTGAAGACCAAATTAGGTCAATTAGGATTAGTGTTGCATAATTTTCACCTCCATCCATCATCTAGATAGAAGATTCATAATTTCCTTTCAAAATTGTATTGAAATCCGGTATCTAAAATCTAAAAAGCAGTCTAGAAATAGTTCAGGCCTTAGGTATAAAAGAATAGAACAGGACCTATGGATGGTTTTAGGGAAAATTGTATACCTAACAAATCCCTGGAATCATACAATCAGCAGATATTGAAACAGAACATGGTCCACGATTGTTTTTGAGTAAAATACATAGTGAAAATTAATACCTACCTACAGCAGAAAAGAGGGAAGAAGCCTCAAAAGTAACTTTAAACTGAGGTAGTTTTTGTAGGTCAGCGTGGAGTGGTCAGCACCGCAAACATTTTAACTGGACAAACAGCGGGAGTGCGACCTGCAAACATGCACTGACGTTAACAGGTTTATATAGATCGAGCTTCAGGACAATAAACGATTGGAGTATGTGGGGGAAATTACAACATTTTTAATTGGAAAATTCTTATGAAAGTTATGTTTTTGTAATACGGTTTTAATAATCTTAATAATAAAAGTATTTATGGTTTTGTCATTGTTTGCGTGGCTTTGGATAATGTTTCAAAATATAGACTTTTTATTTAACCCGTATGCTATGTTATTTTTTCCGCGTGTTTTCAAAGATTTATATCAACATTTTAATTACTTGGACCAGACAGTAATTTCAGAATTCTTCCATCCACTTTAAAAGCGTTGTTTGATAATGTACACACAAAAATACTTGGCTCTACCATCCAACGATATAATTTATTCCCTCGCGATGTATTTACATCAAACTGTCAAAATAAAACTTTCAAAATGTAAATTATTAGAACCTGTGATTTATTCCAATTAGATGTGAGAGAACATCGGCGCAGGCGCAAGGTTAACTAACACTAATGTGCCGGCGGCTTCCGTCAGCGTTTGACACTGCGTGTGTTTTAGTTTGACTGTCTGTCTGTGTGTCAGATATATGAATGTATCCGGTCCTTTGATCATGGAGTTTGTAGGTGAAAAGATTTCCCAATGCGTTGGAGGTGAAAACTTCGATAAATCCTACATACTCACTGACCTTACTCTACAGGGTGCCACGTAACATGGTGTTCTTTCTATTCATATTCTTTAACACGCTCTCTTGCATTATGTAATACTAGGTTCTACCTGTGGCTTCGCACCCGTTGTTTCCATGGAAAAGATTTAAGGTTATTTCTATCCCATGGGAACTGAGTTTTGATAAAAAGCCTGTGTTTATTCCAGGCCTAGAACTATCTGTATGCAAATTTCAGCCCGATTCGTTCATTAGTTTAGGCGTGAAGAGGTAACAAACATCCATACATCCAAAATCCAAACGATCGCATCCTACTTAATATTAAAAATGCGAAACTCATAGTGTGAATATTTGTTACCACGTATCTCCGTAATTACATTACCGATTTAGATAAAATTTAATATGTAGATAGTTTAAGTTTTAGAATAGGTAAATAGGCTAATTTAATTTTCAAAAATATCGGGGTTAAAAAGGGTGGCTACGTTTATATGGAAAATTATTATTCCTTGGTTCGATTCCTTCAAAACTCTGTATAATTATACTATAAAGTAAATAATGACTTTCGTATATATTAGCTAGTTTATATTGTTAGTGTTGTTATAAAATATTTCACAAATATTTGTTGCCTGTTTTTTCAGCAAAACCATTGTTATATCATGAAATTTTGATTTAAATTCTTTGAATTTTTCAAACAATAATAAGAATGTATGAATGAAACACGAATATGAAGAAAATAAGTGTCTAAATTAATTTAAAAAAGAAGTTATTAATTGTTTACAAAGCAAAAAATCGTAGAACATAAGTTGATCACCTTGGGCTCCAGAATCACCCCTTTCGGTTTAGTACACATGTTTCGTGGCACTCTGTATAATTTGTACGTCGATAGTACTAGTTCAATAATCAAATTAAGTATCATTACTATATACAATGAACGTGGTTGGAAGAAGAGAGAGACAGAAGAGCAAAAGAAAGCCAGCATATCTAACCTCAAAGGACGGTCCGGGCTGATCATAGGCTAGAATTAGTGGAGGAAACTAGATAATTTATCATTTTATCTACGATTACATTTACTATTAAAAGGTAATACAGAAAAGTTGACAGGAACTCAATAACTTTCCCCCATCCCTAGCACAGTAAAGTAGGTGATTCCATCAGCAAGAGTAATACCCTCAACACAGCCTCACAAAAACCCGTGGATGCGGAGCTTGCAGGAATGTAATATCGAGCTGGTGCCGCGGGCGCCGGGGCCGCGCCACCTTGCAGTGGACAAACGAAGCGCCCGCGGGCTCTCGAGGTAAGATGCCAGACCTAATCGTAAGTAAGTAGGTACCTATAATATCTTGATGATGCCTACTAGGTATTTGGTATTTTGAATAACTAGATTTACTGACTGAAAGCTTGTGTTGCTGTTATATGGAGAGAACTTACTGTCTTATTTCCAACATAGTGATGATGGCGATCTTGTACAAATATCGGGGTGAGGTAAGGTCAGGGGGAAGAGTACACAGATACAATATCAAAATGGGCGCAAACACTTGAGTATGTGTTGTAAACTACCATTTTCATAAGAACTCATTAACTCTGATCTACAGATATAAATAAATAAATAAATAATGCTGGATAATCCACACGTGAACGTGTCCGAGATGATAAATAAATAAATAATGCTAGACAATACACACAGCATTATCTAGCGCCAAGCTAAGCAGAGCTTGTGTTATGGGTACTAGATAACTGATATAATAAATTTCTGCAGACCGTACACAAATTTGTTCCGAGGCGGGAATCGAATCCGCAACCTCCTGCGTCGCAGGCGGACCTTCGCCCGCTGCGCCACGGAGGTCGTCAAATCGATGATGGGCAGAACTTACCAATAACTCAATAACTTACCAATATCCCTGTATATCCGTGCTTTGAATCCATCCCTATAACATTAATGCACGAAATGTTTCTTCCGTTGGACGCGGTGCTACAAGAATGTAATATCTAGCTGTAGCCGGGGGCCAGGTCCACCTTCAGTGGTTAAACGAAGCGCCCGCGGGAACGAACAGGAGGTCAGGATGACCGACTTGATTGTGAAGTTGGTTATTGGTGGTTATTGGTGAAGCTATCAGAAACATGCAAATGGTTTTACCGCTATTTTGACAAACTATGACGAAAACTTTTTAAATAATTAAAAAAATACCAGTCTACCCAATGGGTTACTTGGTTTAACCTCAATGTATTGACCTATATTTTCACAGAATTAACGTACTAAAATTACATTAAGCCATTAGTCGGTAGGGTCTTCCTGCTACTTAATCTAAATTTTAATTGTAATTTTAGTGCCGTTGCGTACAAGGGTATATAACTAGTTACACAGGTAGCTCTTCGGTAGACCAAGAATCTAGCCGCGTTAGAACGATTTTCGGGTCGCATCGCGGGTGTAACGTCATTTGTAAACAGCGATTTCTCGAAATATTTGTATGGAAACTGCCTATAAATTATTTAAATTGATTTCAGCTCCCTATTGGGATTATTAGAATAACTGCAGTTCAGACCTTGGAAATTTCCTACCTCTACAGTTTTTTATTTATTTCAAAAGCTGAGTCAGTATTTTCACCACTTTGTTAAACTTAATGTCCAGTGGTACTTGTTCAAAAAGCTCAAGTTTAAATGATTAATTAGCCTAGGTAAAACAGTAAAACTAAATAAAATTGTAACCCTTGCCCACTCACCTCCGGCGTTGCGGGCGGCGCTCCCACGTGTGGCAAATTAACCGTTAACACACAAACATATCCCAGTAATTGTGCGAAACGCGCACAATCGGGTCAACTCGTTAATAAACACTTCACGGATAATTTGACGTAATTTGTGAAAAAACACGGCTATTTTTATCTTGCACCAATTTGTAGGTAGAAAGAATAATAGGTAATATAGGTAGGTTAGGTAAGTAGTAAAACATTTGCAAAAAATTAAGACCTAAATTGTAACATGTATTCTGGAAATAAACATCTGTATTTAATAGATAAAACTAAAAAATCTTGTAACGGAACATAAAATTCTATGAATGAAACTTCCTTGCATTTTTAATTCAAAATCGTAACAAACTTCAATAGCTAAGAACCTTTTCAAAACACTATTCAAAGGCAAGCAAATGTACAGGGTGGCTCAAAGAAAAATAAATAGCACATACAGGGTGTAAGCAAAGCGCGATAATCCGCGGAGCGCCGCGGGCGCGTGATTAGCCACCCTGAGAGCCTTTAAAAGCCTTAAAAGGTACCACTGATGTACGGAAAGTGTCAGAGATTATGTTCATAAACAGATGAGTCAGTACTACAAATGGTGATGGATTTGATTAAGATGGGTCGTTGTAAGACGTGTAGATAAAGATTGGGATTAAAAATAACAGCCTCTCTTGTGCTGTCTCACTATCTATACATCAAAACTATCTATACTGTAATTTTCATCTCAATCTTTATCTCTACGACTTTTAGCTCATCACCATTTTCATTTTCGCTATTTTTGAAGTAAGATGGTTTTTTTTATTTTCCCGGAGGATTCCTTTTCTAGTGAAAGCTAGCATGAAATGGAAATCATAAAAGCTTTTCTGGTATCCAGTAGCATGTTCATGATAGGTAACCTATACCTACCTAATAATGAGGCATCTACCTAATAATTATTAGGTAATCGAGAAATAATATTAACTAAAAATCTCTAGAATCCCAGGTATCAGAATACAACGATTTAGACAAAACTTTGACGACCGATGTGGCGCGGCGGGCGAAGATCCGCCTGCGGCGCAGGAGGTTGCAGGTTCGATTCCCGCCTTGGGACAAATGTTTGTACGATCTACAAATATTTGTTCCGGGTATTCTGGGCATTTTCTATGTAAAATAAAAAATATCTATTTATGTTATGTATCATCTCATATCAGTCTTCTAGTACCCATAACACAAGTTCTGCGGCCAGCAGCATTATAAAACTTAAAGAAATAAAAACTAAAAGAAACATGAGTTGTAAGTTACTTTTTAATCTTGAAGAATAAATTCTATAAGGGTTTCAAAACACAATCGTCATAATATTATTATCTGTCCCATCTGTTCATTGTATCGCTAGTCTATGGCAGCTAGGCACGGGCGCAGCTCATTACATGTGTGCAATGAATGCTCCGGCACGGAACGACACTATACAGGGTGCTTTGATATTGAAATACATCAACCTGTATAATAAACATTCATATTGCAATAGTTAAAGGAACTACAGGTTGATTCGAGGATATTTCGACAGATGTAACAAAATAATCCTTTAATATCCCAAAAATTGCGAGTTTAAGGCCCGTCGAATTCGAATAATATGTTTTGGGATATTATAAAATTTCATAAAAATTACTGCGAGTGCGAGGGCTTACGCAATATTATAACAAAAAGCATAGTCTCAAACTTTTATCTAGCTACTTTTCTGATAATTCTTAAGGAAAGTTTGCAAAATAAACAACTCTTTCAAAAAACACCTTCAAATCCTCTGCTGAATATTCAAGGAACTAACTAAAGCATCACCCAGATTATCATCTGACCGCCTGCGCATCGAAAAACCTTCCATAATCCCTTCTAATTTCAATTTTAAATCTTTTGATCAACATCCGACCTCCATCAACCGTTTTATTGAAAACCGGAGGTCCAATTAACGGACACCCTGTATGTAATAAAGAGCACCCTGTATGGTTAATAAAGGCACGTTTAGCTCTTTCATTACACCATGTATAATGGGGCGTACAAATATTTTTAATCCTGTGTCTCATACATCTTCTGATGTTCATTTTGCTGGACTCTGCTTCTACCGGCGGCGTTAGTACTTCCCTCTACAATCAACCCTATTTGTAGGGTCATAAGGCTGAATTCTCTTTTCCCCATCACCTGAAATAAAAATTCCATCTTTATTCTGAATTTTACCTTATGATCAACATGATAGAGTGTTATTTCAATCGCGGCGAGTGGAGGTATCCATCAAAAGCCTGAATACGGTGGGTTATGCGATGTTCTTTTTGCGCGGTTATTGCTTCGGTATCATGTCCTTCAGTTTTGCGGACAGGTATTGAAATATAAAAGACATGACGGTTTATGGCAGTCCCTTTTGATTTAATCAGAAATTCTCTGGTAAAAATTGCCTCATAAAACTCTATTTTTATCCCCAATTCCCCACCTCAACAGCCTATATTGGTCCACTGCTGGACGCAGGCCTCCCCCTGATGAACGATTTTTTAAACAATTTGATCCATCGTCATCAAAAATCAAATAACCTTTATTCTTTAGGCTAACAATAATACCTAAATTTGGTTCTGTCTGTGAGAGACAGAACCAAATTTAAATTATAATACCTATAATTTTTATCAAGTTTTAAACAATTTTTTCATCAATCAAATTTTAAACTATTTCTTTTTTCAGTAATAAAGTTTTAATTGTTTTTCTCTAAGTTTGCATTTATTGTATTTATGGAAATAAAGAAATTCCTTACCTCAAAAGTATTTAAATTCTGTACCTACCTGAAAACAACTCGGAACCAAAACAAACCACGTTTGAATTGAAACATAAATGCATCAAGATTAAACAAACTGTATCAATTCAATGGGATATCTGCACAATAACGATCAAATAAATTGCTTTCAGAAACAATATGAAATTGCGTTTCAAAGTTCAAACTCACGTTCATTTGTCACAGTTTCCTCTTTCCCGCCCAAAACAAAAGGTCTCTACTGCCGGCGCACTCCAACGAAAAAGCAACTGTATTTGCATAGTTTTAGATTCCAAAGTTACTCGGTGATGATTTGTACATGTCATACAGGGTGTGTAAAGTGTGTCAGTAAGGCGCATCACACACGATATGCCACGTGACGCGATAGTCACAATTAGGCCCGCTATTCACTCGCGTCTTGCGGCGCGTGGCGAGCGCAGCGTTTCGTTTTCCGCACTCCACGCTTCATCCTAATGAATTGGATGAAGTAATTGTTTGAATTGGACTATTTAAGTGTGAGAAAGCTTCTATAGACTTTATTCGAGGTTAGTTCTGTATGAATTGATCTATTCAGCTGAGATCAAAAGGTGCAAGCGATTTGATTGAAGGGTGCGTTATAAATTACAGTGTTGCTTCTGTTTGCTACTGAATTAGCTAAATTACTCTACAATCAAAATCAGGGGCGAATACTTTTAAAAATATGAGAGCTCAAGTTACAACTTTCAAAGTAATTCACTATTTTATTTTATATCTTTTATGAAGCCAGTTCAGCGACATAAAAAAGTTACCTATCTAATGGGTAATTACGATGTCAAAATTGTAATAACGTGTAAAAGTCGTAGCCAAGAATAATTTTGTAGTGCCATAAAAATGGCAGGCAGCTATGAAAATTGGAATTTAATTTATGTCATAAACTGTTGATGTGCAGAAGTGTTTTGATGTCGCTCAATACAGACCAGATCCCACGGGATAGTAGCCAAACGGATATGTCATCGACGCTCTAATATCATATAAATAACGCTAATTATAATATACGGCACCGTCTATTACATGAAAACAAAAACATGAAAAAATAGGGCTCTTTACATGCGATCCAATGAAAATATTCCTTGCGAAAACAAATCTATACGAAGGTAATGACGCGAGCTCGATATGAATCTATGGAATCTCTCCATCTAAGAAGAGCAACGTCTGTTTGTTTATTCACTTCCACTGCAGAGTACTACAAACAAAAAACTTCAAATTTCTTCACTTAGTTCTATGAAATTTTGCAAGACCGTGATTAAGTGTCCCAATACATCTTGTATTAGGACTGCTTTTAATTTTGTCAATTATCGTTGTAAGTTTTAGAAAATTAAAATATAAAGTGAGTTGGTGTGTTCACACAATCAATGCAGGCAGGGTCGACGGAAAACCTAGTCTTATATAAATAATCGTGTAAGTATGAACGACACGCGCTATTAGGGAACGTGTATGGGAGGCATAATAATAAATATTCATCAGGTTTTGTGTTAATGCCTATAAAAACAGACGGAGAGGGGGCGCCGCCGCTCCGTCGAGATGAGGGCTCTGAGAGGTATTTAAAGAACGGGGATCACGCAAATCAATAAGGTGACTAATAATCGTTTTGCTACAGAAAATCGATATGCAATACAGTGATTGATATTTAGATTTATGTCACCCTGTATAAAGGTTTTGTGTAACGTAATTGTGGGTCATGGTAAAATAGTACAATCAATGATATTAATTAAAATAAAATAAAATTAAAATCAATTAAAATCAATCGAAATCAATTTGATGCAAAAAAAAAGTATTCAGCAAACGTCTAAATGTAGATTCACAAATCACGAAACCATTTCATCAAGCGACAACGCCTCCACAAAGGGAGGAACACTTTAAAAGCACAACAATACTATATTTTTCATTAAGGCGCATCCACACAATGACAGTGAATGGCGTCCTACCTTCCGCGGATTACTCGGAGATACGAACCACTCCGCTCAAAAGAATAATATGTCTTTATAAAGGATCCAACGGCTTTTCCTGCCTTACTTCTTACACATTTTTCAGTAAAATGTGGAAGCGCCTTTACTTTTTCTACGGGTCTGTGCACTCGACTTTATGCCTTGTCTTTATCAAAGCAAGGTAGAGTTTTGGATCTAAGGTATTCTTGGGGGATAGATTGCATTGTCTTTTAACGTAAATCATTCCAAATAAGACGTCCTATCTCCAGCACTTGAATTCAGACTTCATTCTGAATGTGTTACGGTTCTCTTTCACTTTTTGATATAAGGATTATTCTTTTACAAAAAATTCAGACTAACAGATTGTGCCTAGTTAGTAGTTTTTATAAGATCAGAAATATTTTAACAAACTAGCCGTAAATACGAAATAAATAAAACAGATGTTATTCGTACAACAGAAACCTACACCAAAACAATAATGGAAATAGTTTTAGCGAGACCACAAAAAGCCACAAGTTACAGCTCTCTCCGCGATAAAGTCGCCATTTTATTTAGGCGAGCGCACACGATACACCTGCTATAAACATAATCTTTCATTTGCCGTATTGTTTATAGCTGGCCTTACGTCCCTTTTCGTGCGGGTCACCTTTTCTTGGGTGATTCTATTTCCTTTTTACTGCGAATGACTTGCTTTTAAATTGCTTCGGTTGATTTGATAACATTTTGCATTAGGAAGAATAATTCAGGATGGAAAATTTCAGTCTGTTAAAAAATGGCATGTGATACAAATAGGTCATAGTTTCTGTTTTTAGTTGCTCCATTGTAATTATTTTTTGTTGAAAAATGCAATTGAAGAATAGAAACAAATTACAAATAGCATTAAAATTTTGATTTCAATTGAAACTATTGAGCTAACTGCAAGCTGTTGCAAACAATCTAGAGGTAGCTCAACTGATCCATATCAATACCAATCGGAGGCGTCCCCAAGACACTAGCTGCATTGTCCCATTATTGTTTGGCTATGCTCAAATGGATAAAAAAGCTAAAATCTAATACTTAAGTTAAAATTCTGGCTTATTTTATTCGTACCTAAGTATTTTGTTCTTCGAGTTTGGCTATGTGAAAATTATTCTGAAACCACGTTGTTTTTTTTTTTCAATTTAGCCACCACAAATAATCAGGTGAAATAAAACAGGCCCGTGGTCCACTATCAACAATCATTAGGCACCCCGCACGCGATCGTGAGTGACGATACGGTGCGACTAAGTGAATTCGTGTGTCCGGAACATTCAGCCGCTAACTAATCATCATTTGCAAAGGGTCACGTGATAAAAACCACACCGTGTGCTACACCTTTTGCGTTTATCACTTGTGCCGGGAATTCTTCTCGTTCTACGACAAGCAAAAAAATACTAACAGGATTATCGACATGGTGTCCGAGTGTTCGAGAAGCAATAGTCACTTGTAATTTGAATAAGAATAAGAATAAGAATAAGAATATTTTTATTGTAAAAATTGAAGATGCGGTAGATGTAGATTTAATATTGTGCTCAAGGGATGCCCCATCGCTCAACTACTCGCAGCTAAGCAATCTCAGTTGCGCAAAAGGGAACTCGCGTAATGACGCGAATAGTGGGTACCTAATTAGCAAAATTTATTACCCTGATCTTGTAGCTTAAAAACGTTTTGAGGTTAATGTGACGGTGAACGGCTTACTATCATATATTGTAATTAGTCGCAAATTACCATTCCTCCAAGCTCCTCTACATATTACCTTTACATCAACCATACAAAGAGATAAGCAAGATGTACTAAGAATGAACGGAATCAATTCACATGTTCCTACTATAATTGTTCAGACTCTATCGACATGTTACTTGAATGTTCGGATACAATCGCCATGTTTGACTTCATACAACGAATGTTCGGTTGAATGCGAGGCGACGAGCGACCAGTTGACGCTCGTAGCTTTTTGCCGCCAATAGAGCAACTTCCGTTCACCGGAAGTGCCTCGGTTTGGGCACATGAAAGGGAATAGCTGGATAACTAATTTAAATACTTACTAAAGAATTATAATATTTGTTGTTCAATACGGAAAATAAGTATTCCTACAGATAACGGCAGAAACATGGTTCTGATATCAGTCATCTAGTACCCATGAAATAAGCTGGCTTAGCAAGCTAAGTTTAATAAATTACCTTCATCTTATAAAAGCATATACAATGCGAACATTTTCAAAAAGAAACTCACGGAATTATTGTTAAAGAAGTGCTGCTACTCAGTAGAGGAATTCTGTTTTGACAAATTTGACTCTGATCTCATCTGAATCTGTGATAGTTAGTAATAATATTAGGTACTTTATAATTATTTTTGACATTTTACTTTTTGTTTCGATATTTTAAGATTTTATTTTTGACATTTTACATTATTATTGATTATTTTTGACATTTTACATATCCATATTTTTGACTTCATGTTTTATATTCCAAATACCTGAATATGTATTCATTATTATTTTTTGTTTTTGTTGTAAAAATTTTGTAATTTCTGTTTTTTTTATACTATCCTACTATTTTAATGTTTTTAAGTCGTGTAAATTAACTCTAATCGTATAAAATATAATAACAATGTAATAACCTGTAGATTGTTTGCAACAGTCTGCAGTTAGCTCAATTGTTTCAATTGTAAATACTATAATTTTCTTTGTGAATAAAGGCTTCTGCCATTCTATTTAAAAAAAAATTAAAAAAAAATAACAATGTGTACCTAATATTAAGAAAAATTCCGACACAATGTAATTATTGTTTGAGAATAAATAAATGAAATGAAATGAAAGCATCATCTAGCCCCAAGGGGCTAAATGATGCTGTGTAGATTGTACAGCACTAATAATCTTTTACCGAAATCGCAGAAACATTTTCTATGCTGAATAAAGAAAATATAATACTCTTGGCAGGAGAATTTCTGACAAATAGACAAGACAAGTTTGTCGTATGTGACCTAGAAAGTCTAAAACGTGTTTTAGACCTTTATAGAGCAACACAAGATAAATAGAAAACTTGATTTGTTCAAGATCTCTCCCAGCCGTTTCCCCTGCCCTGTGTCGGGTGGGTCACGCGGCGGGACAACAGGAGCGCTTACCTTGGTTTTTTATTTGTGTTGTGATTTATGCGTGTTGTGAATTTGCGTTTGCGCCAAAACGCCTCGGACGGAAATCTGCAGAAGTCCGGCAAGTTCGTGATCTGGATGAATGGTTGCCGGACAATGGTGGACCGAGATGAACAGTTTTGTAAGCTTTTTTAGAAAACGCTTGGATTATGTTTTCGTCTGAGACTTTCCTATGATATTTTTCGGTATTCTTCAAGGAAAGTTTGAAGTTAGAATGAATATTGAGACGCATTTTAAAACGGAGGTTAAAAGGAAATCAAATAAATCACAGCATGCTCCAGCAACGTACTCCGGTGGTTCACAATGACGACCTAAAATTC
This sequence comes from Eupithecia subumbrata, assembly GCA_949316285.1. Classification (NCBI taxonomy): domain Eukaryota; kingdom Metazoa; phylum Arthropoda; class Insecta; order Lepidoptera; family Geometridae; genus Eupithecia; species Eupithecia subumbrata. The sequence continues at coordinate 17,213,648 of OX438627.1, read as the reverse complement.
GTTCTAGAATCTTGCCCTTTACTTGACTATAATAAAGTAAAATTATTTTATTAGTAGCAGAAAGATCTCTTACATTAAACACTAGTTTATGCCCGCGACTTCGCACGCGTTTTTTCAACGGAAACTTTTAGAGGTGATTTCTATCCCGTGAGAACTGATTCATGGAATAAAAAGTAGCCTATGTTTGATTCCAGGATTAGAATTACCTGTATGCAAAATGTCAGCCCGATTCGTTCAATAGTTTTGGCGTGGAGAGGTGACAAACATCCATCCATCCATCCATCCATCTATCCAAACGTTCGCATTTATAATATTACTAGTTTCTGCCCGCGGCTTCGCAAGCGTTGTTTCTATGGAAACATTCAAAGGTTATTTCTTTCCCATGGGAACTGTTTTATGGGATAAAAAGTAACCTATGTTTGATTCCAGGCTTAGAGCTACACCGATGCAAAATTTCAGCTCAATCTGTTCAGTAGTTTTGGCGTAAAGACGTAACAAACATCCATCCATCTATCCATCCATCCATACAAACTTTCGCATTTATAATACCTATTAGTGTGATTGTGATGTGATCAGTGTTATTCAGATACCTATCTAGGTACTTCAGTTAAATAAAATTCAATTCAATTATACAGAATTAAAAATGTTTATGTAAAAAATAACTTTGATAATCATCATAATTTTGTATTTTAGTAAACAATTATGTAAGCAAATAAAATAGCTAATGTATTTTTATTTTAAAAGTTATTTTTAATTAATAAATGTTTCTTAGATTTGGATATAATTTTTTTTTTATTAATTTAATGAAACGAGTTGAAGTAACGAGCTGCGCTGTAGCGAGTCTAGACTAGACACAATAATACACCCTGTACCTACTTTATTATGAGATTTCACTATCTATTTTTGTATTTATTTATTTATTTAACACACAAAACACATTACAATGCCAGCTAAAATTAACATACATAAAAAATAGTTTTAATCTACATTGTAGCGTAAAAATATATGTATACAGCTAAGTATAATTAATATTATTATTCGTACTAAATGGAATTACAATAAAAAGAAAAATCTAGTTTGTAAAGGACACTGTTGATAAAACTCAATTTTATACAACACAACCAACTACAGCCCGACAACATCTACCTAGCAGTAGCATATGCACATAGTTGAGGCATAGTACGCATGTATTATTTGTGTGTGGCCACAAATCTCTGCACTTATATGCGAATGACCAACTGCAGTACAAATACCTCGTAACGTAAACAAATGCCCCGGGACCGCCGCCACCGGCGTTCGCGGCGATTCTCTACGCACGTGTGTGCAAATTAAAAACCTTTTGACAGAGCTCGCCGATTATTAATCACCTCAGGAGGGCCATGCTTACCCTTTCTACGAGAGGGAGCGAGAGGGAAGATGTTAGAGGGAGATGTAGCGTGAGAACGGACGCGCAATTAATGTGCATTGTGAAGCATCTTGGGCTTTTTGTTTGGGGTAAGTATTTGATGGTAATTTATTTGAAGTACTTTTATATTGAACTTCAATGACGAGCTTTAGATAATAAAGAGTTTCCATTTCATGAACTCATAGTCATTTGAAAATAAATTATCTTGAGATAATATCGTAGACCTTGCTACGAAATCGTAGCTTTTCGTAGGCTTGTTGTCTACGGCGTAGGTACTTGTTATCTGACGAAAAGAAGGTTTGACGAAAATTCAATTTCATCTTCTCTAATTTGAGAAATGCTGTAGATTCGTGTGGATGACCGGTAAATAAAGTACGAGGTCTAAGAAGAACGTTTTGGAAAAAGAAACAATATGTATCTACCAAAGCACCTACGAAATCAAACAGCGTGTTATTCGAGAGTACCTCGAGAGTGCATAGGGATCAGTGGAAGTGCTCATGGACCTGATGGTCCACGTGGCGTCGCTGATCCTCAGCAGATAACCTTAATGAAAAGATCCCGCGGCCGATACGCTCTGCACGGCTCGCCGGCCGTCTCTGCGAGGTTGGCAGATGGTATTGAGTGCTTTAGAATGGTTATATCATACGATTGTAAAACAAATATAATGAGAATCAGCTACCTACATTTGAAAAGCTAATTTGGTCTTGAGGAACATGCTTGGGTGTGCCACGAAAGAGACGCACTGAACGGTAGAAAACTAACACCCGTCTCGATTCTCTAAATTAAAAAGTCTAAATTAAAAAAGCCTGACTAATCACACAGTCGCCGCCATCGATCTAAGTATAAAAGAGGAGATGAGGTACGAGCTTCTCGAAAGTGGAAGGCTCAAATTAGGTGCAATTAGGTCCACTGACCTCGCTCATAGTCGGACCGGTGGCGTATTGACTAAAAGACTACAGCATTGCCCTTGCGTTTGTTCATTATAATTATTGCACAAGATTGGAAATGTAACTGTGAGCGAGTGTTTGCGTGAAGTTGTAATTATAACACAGGCCAGTTTGTTGAGTAAGCGCTGGGAGAACGTATCATATCTATAGATTTTACTTAGATCTATCATCACATTCATCACCACCACCGTAGCCGAAATCAGCTCGGATGACATCATCATTTAGATAGGTAGAACTATCAAATGATGATATTTTATATCTCATATCATATTTTTTAAGGTTAAATTAAATAGACTTAAAAACAAACAAGAACGTCAAGTGCGAGTGTACCTCGCGCACCGAGGGTTTCAAACGTTTGTCAATTATACACATAATATGTAATAAAGGTACCGGTTAGATACATCGCTATTTGATGACCTAAAAATAGTAGGTACTTATCAAACTACATTTTAGATGGATCGCTCTGTATAGGTACTTCAGAGATTAGGTCAATTCATTGACTTGATTCAAAATATTTCAAAAAGTGTGTAAGTACTCTACAGAAATTTTAAAAACTGTTTTGATATGTACAAACCGATATCTTTCGTTTGATACCCCACTCGGTGAGGTAGTCCCCCTTTTTGACATTTTTCAAAAAGTGTTCGTTTTAAATTTCAGATGGATCGCTCTGTAATCTTCGGAGATACGCCGAACGAGTATTTTTTCAACTGTTTTCGCAATATTGCGAAAAGTATGAAACCTACAGAAATTTCAAAATCTAATTTGAAGTGTACAAATAACTAATACCTTTCATTTGATAGCCCACATGACCATGTAGGTATCTTTTAAAATTTCGACATCACAATTTGTATGGAAAATCCATTTTTAATTTTTTCTTTAAATCTGTACAGACGCACGAAATATATTATTATTTTACAAGTATTTTACCTGCTGTTGTTGCTGAGTTATTAAGGAGGGGGAAAAAGACAGACAAAGCGAGACCATAAGGGTTTCGAAACCGATCTTCGATCTCGAAACCCTAAAAAGAAAATGTCCCTGTAATTTGATGTGTGTAAAATGTTTGACAGTGTTGTCGGTTTGTTGCAAACCACATTGTACAAAACAAATTCAATAAAATACACAATTCAAATCTCGTCAGACATTCAAATCAAACATACCTTTCATCTGTGGATCGATTAAAGCCCGGGACACACGAGCGCGCAGCCACGCGTGCGAATCTGCGCGCCGCTCCATTGTTCGAGGCATTTAATGCAGCGGGGACTGGCCGGCTTATGCCGTTCAGTTCAGCATTGGCACCGATTAAAAAGATTGTTTTTGTGTGGGGTGATTTTAAATTAAAGAATAATGGCCTGTTTAAATTGCATTAAGAACGGATTTACCTATAGATGTGCAGTGAAATGAAGAATGAAAAGTGCGGAGGATAAAATAACAACGTTGGCTATAGCAGATTTCTTTGCCTGGGTCTGATCTTGGTGGTCTTTCATATTGAATGAAATCATCCTAATTTTAAACGGTAGTTTGATAGACTAGAACTAAACTTAGCTGTCATTCATCAGTGTCACTAGCACTGTAAGAATAATACAAAAAAATCACGACCGTTACATTTCGCCATTACAACCCTCAACTAACAGTCACACATGCATAATTAACATAAAAATAAATTCATAATCACATGAAATATCACGTCGGACAATAAGTGCAATTTTCCACGCGATAAATCTTGCAATAATAATATGAAATGTTGGTAACTGACGTTGGGGACGCGGCGCGGCGGCACAATGGAGACGTGACGCGTGGCGCGCTCGTGTGCACCTTGCCTTTGTCCCGCGGCGGTGGCCGAGGTGAGAGGGAATCTATGCAGCTATTATTATTGAAAGTAAATTGTTGTTTTTTCGGATCGTATGTGGGTTAACGGTTTTTTTTTTTGATTGAAATGTTTTGAAGCGAAAGGAGATTCAATTTTAGGGTTGGTTTTTGCGTAGTATTTTTTTACAATTATCTATGAAACTGAATTAGTAAAATTAAAAACAGAAATTGTAGGTGCCCAATGCTCGGTTCCTGATTTGAGTTGAGTTCACATTTGTGAAGTCCTATCAAATCGGATCTAGCAAAGTACACTCTTTACGCTAATCTAAACTGACCATTTTGTTTTTCGACTAATTTGTACCCGCGGCTTCGCACGCGTTGTTTCTATGGAAACGTTTTCTATCCCATAGCAACTGATTTATAGACTAAAAAGTATATGCCTATGTTTTATTCCAGGATTAGAATTACCTGTTCGCTAAACTTCAGCCCGATCCGTTTAGTAATTTTGGCGTGAGGAGGTAACGTTTGTTACCTCTTCACGCCTCTTCCATCCGGCCATACATCTAAACATGCAAACTTTCGCATTTATAATATTGGTTTAATATACCTTCGTTTGAGCGAAGATCTAGAAGTCACCTATTTACTCTCGTCTCCAAGAGACCCAGGTTGTAGTTTGCCGGGACAATAGAGGCAGGCAGCCAGTTCCAATCCTTAGCGGTACGAATGAAGAAGGTGGAGGAGAACCGCTTTGTGCGAGTCTATACCACAAGGTAGGGGTGGTGATGCGCCGTGCGTCTGCAAGTCCTGGAGTGGAAGGTGATGGTGGGATCACGTCGAGAAGTTCCTGTGAGCATTGTCCGAAATGGATCCTATAAAAGACATAAATATGTAGTATAAACAAACCATGCGGCATGCACCAACAAAGGGTTAATTTACAGAATATCAAATCATACACACACTCTGCAGTTACCTACGAAATCAAAACTTTAATTCTAGTGATCGAGCATCACAATCACAAAGCTAAGCCAAATGAGAGAGAATCAGAAATGATAATAATAATCGGACGGACTGTAGGGTAGAGCAGGGCGCTTTGGCACCTCGCGAGGGTGCGACCGAAGGGTGGCGCTGCATGGACGCTGGACGCATCTGACGTTAGCGACGCACGGGGACGACCGCTAGGCATTTACTTATGTTATGATGTGTTGGATTTAAATCACGTGTGATGAAAGGATTTCCTTGAAAGGTGTAGAATTTATTAAGGTACCTACCGCATAAAATCAAATCAAATAATAAACACAACAACACACCTTAATTTCCTTAAATACAATAAATGTACACTTAGAATAGGACTAATTCTTAAAATTAAAAACTGCCTTGAAAATAATGTGATATTTTTATTATTTAAATCGCTTTGATGTGTAGATTTAGTTAAAAAAGTGACGAAGAACCATTTAGCATGTTAGTTGTTATTTTTCGAGTGGAACAACACTCGTCCCAACCTTTTTTACCCTCTAGTTAATCTAAAAAAACATATCATAACGTGAATATTTTGACGAACATCAAGATTGACATAAGACACTCGCAACTCGGTGTTTAAGAAGTAAAACCTATGTAGGTAGGTAAATACGTTGCACTTTTTTGCGTCTAGAAAGTTTTAGAAAAAAAAACGTAGTTTCAATCCAACTAAGTTAATTATAAGTTTCAATCGTTTGTCCTTCGATCTTACCCACATTGAAACATTGAAGACGTTGTTGAGAAGCGTCGTAAAATTCAATTTGATTTCTTAATTCCCACACAAATGAATCCATAGCAAAATGATATTTTCACTTCAATAGCTGAAAATCCAATCACACATTGGAAGCGAACACCTTCAAAGGGTTAGCTCCGAGATAAAGGTCCGTAACACATTTACTCAAGCATTCATCGAATAACAACGTTAGGGCCCTTCTCCCCAAATTAACGGTTTCCAAGACATAGATCCGTCTTCTCGATTTGATTCGCGACTGCTCACTCACTGTGTTTATGTTAATTTAATATTTCGCTGATATAGGGTGAAGAGGAGAGGGCAAAAAGTCGTACCTTGAGGTACCCCGGCCGTAATGTAAGTAATGTGCACCCTGAGAAGCGTGTTCACCGCAAATTTGTTTGTGAATGATAAATTATGACAAAGGGGGCTTAAATTGTATAAAAAGTACCGAGTCATCATTTGTAGAACACGAATATATTGAAAGTTTATGCAAATATATATTCTGTTACATCACATCTCATTTCAAAACCTGTTAGGGAGCTTGTCAACAAAACGAAAAACAATAAGTACCTATAGTAAATATTAAAGACAAGTTTAATTGTCTATAAACATTATATTTTCAACAAGCGATTAATAAAAATGTGATGATGGACGAAACGTGCCTTTTTTGTGGTGATATAAAATTTCAATAAATTGCCCAAGTGGTCATAAACCTTAAAGTGGATGTTATGTGCATCTAAAGATTATGTGAATCGCTCGCTTTATGGTCAATCAACCTTTATGGTAATGTGCAAACAGGTGATAAACGTGCATTTACTTATCAAAGTTATTACTTTTATATGGTAGGAATGAATAAGTGCCTTCCTTCGTAACTGCATGTTAAAGTGAGATAGCAATGGTGTTCACTTTTGAAATTTGTTCAAAAATTACTTTTAATGTTCCGATGCCAATATGCCATAAACATAAAAGTTTCACATTCAAGGTGCATTTTAAGCAAATTTTCTACTTGAAATTCCATTAGGTACATTATACACACACGGTTATAATAGGAGACTATTTGATATCAAAATAGCTTCTGCCCCCGGGTTCACTCGCGTTTTTCAAGTATCCTATGTCCGTTCCCGGGATATCGTTTACGTCTCTGATACATTTCATAACTAAACGTTCAGCCGTTTATGCGTGAAAATGTTACAGACAGACAGATAGACAGACAGAGTTAGTTTCGAATTTACTATATTAGTATGGATCCATCCGTAATATGGATGGATTTATTACTCAAGCATTATATATATTAGTACCTATGCATGCAGTTACATTTTTCAATCCCTCACCTACACCGCCCTCTCAACAATAAAGTCAAATCGAATATTATTGGGCAGTTCAAGGATGATAGGTAAAATTGACATGGCGAGCTTAACTCCTATCTCATTTGACGGCGTGTCAATACCAATAAGCAAATCTGTGAAAAACCTGGGATTGATTGTAGACAGTGAGTTGTCTTGGGGTCCACAATTGGCCGAACTCAGCAGAAAAATGTTCGCATCGGCGGGCTCACTGCGGCGACTGCGCAATTTTCTCCCGATTTCCACTAAGGTTACTCTTGCTCAGTCCCTTTTGCTTCCCATTCTCGATTACGCCGACGCCTGCTATCCCGACCTCACTGAAGATCAATTAAACAAGCTTGAGCGCCTCCAAAATTTCAGTATCAGGTTCATATTTGGATTACGCAAATATGACCATGTTTCCGAATATCGCGCTAAACTCAAGTGGTTACCCATACGACTTCGCAGGAATACTCACATACTATCTCTCTTGTACAGTATCTTGTTCTATCCTCCGAGCCCTTCCTATCTCAAGGAGCGCTTCGAATTCCTCTCAAACTCTCACTCGCTCTCTTTGCGTTCCTCTGAAACCCTCATCTTAAAAGTCCCTGCTCACACTACCTCTTTCTATGACAAATCTTTCACTGTACAAGCTACCCGTATATGGAATGCTCTCCCTCTGGACATCAGACGTGCAAAATCACTCCCTATTTTCAAAAAACTGCTTCATCAACATTATATATCCTTGTAAAGAGTTAGACAACCTTATTTTATGTTTATGTATGTTTATTATTAATCTTTGTAGGTATTATGGTAGGTATGTATGTAGTGTATTTGTTTCCTTTTCTTTAAGTAGGTATCTATCTATATATTTATTCAGTGCCACCGTCTATTTTGTTCTTTAATTTCCAGTCCATCCCAAGGTTGCCTGGAAGAGATCGCTTTTAGCGATAAGGCCGCCCTTTATACTTCCTTTTTTCTAAGCATTTTCTTTGTATTGTTTCCTGTATTTGTGTGGTATAATAAAGTGTTTTCTATCTATCTATCTATCTATTATTGATGAAATAAAAGTGCATATAAATTTTATGAAGTATAAACGCGACATTTTATAAGTTTATGGGGTAACACTCACACTTACGGGGGACATAGTACATAGGACATAGTAGTGCCTAAGCATCGGGAATCTCTTCGATTACTACAAATGTTTATCACTCTGTTGCTGCCTACACATTACTAGTCTTACAATGAATTCCGTGGTTGTAATCTGTGAGATAGAGCAATGTACAACGGGAATTTAGAAAAGTCGTGAATGGGTGACGATAAATTTATGGTTAACATAAATTTTGAGTTAGATTGGAGACATATCCTTTAATGTGGCTTTATTGAAGTGTTTATGAGGAGACCTACATACTTCGGTTACCCGATGTTAAATTATCTTTATGAATTTGGTTATCCACGGCCCCTGTAACTTATGGAAAAATAGTTTTAGCTGTGTGGAATCTCCTTGGTCTGTTTTATCAATTAATTACTACAAACAAATAACCTGAGTGGACTTCAAAGGTATTGAAGGGTTTTGAAAGTTGTTGGACGTGAACAGAAACATCTTGTCATATGTTTTTACATTTTAGAATTAAAAATATGTTAAAACACAAACATTGCATCAGCCAAAAGCGAACACACACTATAGGTACACAGGGATGAAGGGACTTCCACTCCAACAAACAAAACAGCATCTGATTACCTTCCCCAACCGACGAAAATTAACGAAAGAAAAATCTTCGGCCGTTACAATGCAATTTCCGTGGGATTAGAGCTCGGGGGCGACGCGGGCGCAGGACAATGCGCGTCACGTGGCCGGGGGGGGGGGAGGGGACAGGGGAGCGGGGGTGAGAGTAATGCAATATTTGTTCGGCGACACACGGGTGACACACGCGGGGCCCATTGTGCACCTAGGCGCAGGGGTGCTCACTCGGGGATGCTGAGCTTTTTTAACAGGACAGAAATTAATAACATCTTATATTTAATTTTTCTTTCCTGACAACATAAAATAATAAGATAGAATCATTTGGATCTTAAAACTGCCTGTGATCTGTCGATGACGGTGTGTTGTTGAAATCAAATAATTTTAAGAAATAGCTACAGTATAAAAGGAAATAAAAAAGGATATGATAAAGGAAATAAGATATTTTTAAAAAGATAAAAGATAGTTCTTGTGAGCAATTTTTAAATAACTATCACATTTTGCGATGTTTTTTTTTCAAACATGAACGTGTGACAAGGTAACAGTAAGTCGCTATTTAATGTGACGTTGACGTTAAAAATTTGATACAATTAGTTTTAAAGGTTAGAAGGCAATTATTATAAGGTACAAAAGAATTACCTATCTACTATACTACTAAAAGACAAATCGCTAGTAAATAGTAAACATTTTGAAAAAAACCTCTATCAAATCCAATGTTAAGCACCCCTGGCACGAACACTAATCCGACGTTGGCATGGGGTTGCAGCGATAAAAAGATAATGCGGGCGAGTCGCGTGCGCAGCCTAACGACGCACCTATAGAGGCGGCTTATCGCGCCTGCGCCCTGACTCCCGGACCCGACAAATGAGCTTAATTGTAATACCTTCGGAAGGGTGCAGGGTCACACATAACTCAAATGTAGCATTCAAATTTGTAGAATACCGAATAGCTTGTAATCAACACGACTCAATTTTATATTGCGATAGCTAACGGGACTCGAAGATGATTCATTAAAAATTGTCAAGTTATGAAAAGATATAGCCTCGGACCTCGGACCTCGGATAGACCTCGGTCTGTCAGACCTCGGAGAACAACGTAGTTATGTCTTTTGATATGAACTTGAAAAATGTTATAAAAGACACAACATTGAAAATAGTACCTGCATATGTACCTCCCTGTATTTTATTTTATTTTTTTATTTTTATTTCTTTGGGATACAAAAAGCTTGCACTACTTGTATAACAATACATAATACTAGAACCAATAAAGCTAAAACAGTTTCCGCTTATAGATAGATATTTTAGTACCTATTGAACAGTGAAGAGCGACTCTACAAGTCTGCTGACTCTACAATTTTATAACGCTGTCTAGTGGTACAAAATATACTCAAAAGATACGTTAACGGAGTTACCTACTCTACTGGGTTCCTACCCTAATTTCAACTGAGCTTAACTTTTTCCCTGCAATCAAAAAGACAAAAAAATAATAGTCAGGGAGCGCGGTGTGACAGAATAAACATGCACGCAGGAGGTCCCGGTGTTTTTATAGCGCGCCGCAAGCCGGGGCAATGTCGCGCGAGTAATGATTGTAATGACGGGCACAGGAGTATTGGGGATGCTAATGATGATTTCTTGTTGTCTGCTCGGAGTTTGTGACGTAGAAGTTATTGAGGACTTTGATTTTTCAATGGGCTTTTTGTTGCCTGATGAGATTTCGGCGATGTTTACTAACACTTTCGTAGCCCAAGACGCGCATGGTCCATCTAATCTACAGGAACTTGATGGGGCGGCGGCGGCGGCGGCGCGTGCTTCTCCGGGTCGCGCTGCCTAGGCTGAACAGTGAATGCGTTAATTCGTTGCTGAACTTGAATAAGGACTTTGTACGTTCGACAATATCGTAACTTGATGCAAGAAACTAGATGATCGAATCCTGATGGTGTGTCCACATGTAGCCCGAGTCTTCCCAAATGACCTTTGTAATGACAAATTTGACAGAACAGCGTGTACTAGGTTTGTCAAGACTCGGCCTACATCTGCTAGTCAATTCTTGAGTGAATCACTCAACATTGGACTCTATTGGGTGCGTAACACTGATTTATTCAAGAAAGAAGTGTCATTTTTATAGGACACAGCCTAACTAAATAGGTTAAAACAACACCGTGCCAACAAAATATTCCAAACGCTAGCTCAAAAGTCAATGACCAAATTAAAATAGCACCGAAAATCACGTCGGAGCACTAAAAGCGACAATGTAGCATGTGTGGCAATAATTACTGGCCGTACAGAACAACGGCCATTCACGTCTACCCTCGATACTAGTTTCACAACCGTAACCGGTTCATATTGTTCCACTGTTGTAAATCATTCGAATGTGTCACGAGTAAAAATCATTTCGGATTTATTGTAGGTGGGGAGAGGTGGGGTTTTTTGTAACTATTGTAACGGACCGGTTCGTAATGGCGGGTGTCAAATGTGACACATGACTGTGTCTTATCTGATGCTTTTTGTTTTGGGATATATATGCTTTTTTTGGTCTGCCGTCTTTGTTTTGCAGCGTTACTTTCTATTGAAGATTACGAGTCGAATCAGTTACCAGGCGATTAGGATAGCCAAATGTTCGTGTCAGTTTCAATGCTTGGTATTTCCTTAGGTACTTGCCTTATTTGTTTTTGTTGTTTTAATCTCACACGCGACCTCCATTAATGTTTCATCTATCGCCGATGGTGGCAGGTTAGGGCGACAATCTAATAAGCGTCCGCTCCCCGCCGCGCCGCGTCCTGCCGCGTCCTGCCGAGTCCGCGCAAACCTTGTTACCCTACACTGATTAATATTATGGCGATACTTACTCTCCATTTTATAAAATTGAAATTGTAATTGAATTATCTTGAACATTGTGTCTTTAAAGAGGGAGAGATTGTGTGTTCCAAGCACCTATTACCTCAGCAGAGCTTTTGTTTTGTTTCGTGCTTTTGTTTTTCTTGTTTGGACTTCAACTTGCTTTCACGAGCTATAAAAAACCGACTTGTCCCTCGCTGTTTCACTTTTTTGGCCTATTGAGGGAGCAAAGACAAAATGAAGCCAAGAACCATAAAGAACGCCAGACGATCATTTTAATACCTCATATCGCTTTAACCGTTTTGATGCTTAGAGGTATTATAGAGTCTCCGTCAACCACATAGAAACACTCGAGAAACATAATCCAAATCTCGCAGCTAAAAAAGACTACAGGTAAGTAAAAGAATAAATGAAAACCACAAACATTCTGTTGGAAATATAGAGCTTTGGTTGGAATAGTGGGATTCCAAAGTACTTACTTTCGTGTTCTAAAGAACGTCGTATTGTATAAAACGAGTCACCTTGAGTCGGGAACTGTCGTCGAACTATTACAGAGCCATCGATATCACATTTACATAAATGTTTTTACGAGTCTTACCACCTTTCGAATGTAACAATGAAATCCGTGAATAGCTAGAGAAAAGTTGTGCTAATTCAAGTAGCTTACGCTGTATTGAATGGCATGATAGCTATATAGATGTAGATCAACAAGTTTTCGTTGAACTTGTAGATATGATCTTTAAATTAAGATAATATAGTAAAAATAATTAATTTTATATAAACCATGATAAAATTGAAAAATATGAAAGCAGTGAAAGGGGTGAATCAAAATGCCTATTGGTCCTCTGTGTACCTAGAAGTAGGTATTTCGAAAATATAAAAGTACTTTCAAAGACGCTTATTTTGAAAAGAAGTTTTGCGCACATTGTAAGACATTTGCTATGAATCTTTGCGCAAATAAACTTAGAATCAATTGTATTTTATTACATTTATAATGAAAAAATTGTTTTAAAAAAAAATCTCGTTAAGTCAATAGGCTCCAAAACGACCATTCACCTATGCTAAAGTTTTATCGCGTTAATTATAAGAAAAAAAGTTTAAATAAAAAACCTACAACAGATTAGATTTTTCCTATTATCAACCAAAATCGAATCGAGGTCAGGTTGAAAATGCAGAGCAATTAAACCATGAGTTGACATTCGGGTTAAGCCGCGGCGGGCGAGCACACGCAGTCTATTTACCTACCGCGCCTTAACTACTCATTTGAATATTCTAGGGATGTGGTTTATCGACTTTATGGATGCTATTATCGATAGTTCGCAAACAAACCTTAAAAGTATTATTTTACTCTAGGAAATTATTTGAAACGTAGAGACAAGGAGAGCAATAGTTTGTTCTCGAAGAACATGTTAGAAGATTATGCAAGGGTAACAGCTGTAATGTGTGTCTGAGACTCTAGTATGAGTTGGTAGGGGTGCTGAAAGGCGCTAAACGTATGGAATGAAACGAAAACATATACTTTTTGTTAACTATACGCAAGAAGCCATACTAGGCCTCTACTTTCAAGCGTTTTTTTTAAGAGTAGATTTTTCATGAAAGACAAGACAGGGAACTGATTTGTACCTAGTAATTTGTCTGGTTTGGATAATTTTAATCTTACGAAAGTAATTAACTTAATACTTCGTCTTGGTATCATTACAATTTGTATTTACACAAAAATTGACAGGGTGCTTTGACATGAGATGCATAAGTTTAGCGTAGGCTAAGTAAGGTGATGATGTAATTCGGCGCGCGTTAATTATTTTTTCATCGTTAGTTTCATCGCCATGTCCCATCCCTTGTAAAGGAGCATGGCACTGGCAGTTTGCATAAAAGCATCGTTTGTCACGGCACTAATGCGGTGTCCATGGCAGCTAGCGTGACGCTGTGACGAGTGACGCTGACGTCACACGGCCTGTTAGCTCGAGGAGGTAGCCTAATGTTGTGTGCGATGGAAGCAGACATTAGTGGTTTAGAAAAGCTTCTTAATCGACATTAGAAGCGAGGTAGAATCTCGCTTTCTCCCTTTTTATCCAATTTACATTAAATTTTATGGTGAGGTTGGTTGACGATGCATTGCCTAAACGTCACAGGGCGTCAATGCACAATCTTTAGAATCCATTTACTAAGCCGTGGGAGAAAAGGTGTGTTTACATTAAAGCATCGGGTATCCATCCACCGCAGAGGCGTGACGCTGTGACGGTGTAGGTAAACGTGACGCTGACGTCACACGGCCTGTTAGCTCAAGGAGATGCGTATAATGTTGTGTGCGATGGAAGCTGCAGACATAGTGCTTCTCCCCATCTGTTTAAAGATTTCATAGGAATATGTGATGGAAATATTTTAGTATTGCCAAATTAGATGCTCTAATGTTGAACCTTGCTTTCGACGTAAATATTTTTCATCTTCACCTAGTTTTCAATGAAACATTTCTTGCCTTCTGCAGTAATTTTTCCCAACAAATTTTATTTCAAACACATTCCTATAGCAGACCATCTGTCTAAAACCCGACTTCCTCACATTCAACCTTCATCCAACCCCACTGCCCGATGTCCATTAAAAACAATCTTCAGCACATTTCAAAAGACATAAAGCCATTGGCAGCGCATAAAAGACCAAAAACGTCCCCAAAGTGAAAATACCTTCAATTACAAAGGGCCGAGGGCTATCGGACAATCAGCCCATGCGGGTGAAGGAAATTATTAATTTGGACTATTAAAATTACCTACAGCAATTGAGATGGACGGACAAAAAGGTCCCCTTAGTCACCGACAGTCAGCGTTCATACTACGGGAATCAGATAAGGTTTCAGAGGTTTCGGAGTTTAACGGCAGGAAAAGTATCATTATTGGTGGTTTTAGAGAGGAAAGTTTAGACAGAGATCTAAAAATTAAATCAACGCCAAGAAATTTTTAAAGTAGGTGGTTAGGTAATTCACAAAGACAAATAAAATAAACACCATGATGATGGCCAAACTGTGGATAAAACGCTGGTGTTCTTCAACGCACTATTAAATGTAATGTAAATCAAAACTATGGATGTTTATGTGTTCGTTAGCTCTTCACGCTAAAACCACTGATTGGATTGGGCTGAGACCTTGCATAGACGTAGTTCTAAGCTTGGAATAACATAAAGGCTATATTCAATTAGTCTACAATAGGCTTCATGGTAAACCCATCCCAATAACGTTTTCGTCAAACTACAAAAAAAAGAGTAGGTAAAGTGACCATTCTGAAAGACCTGATTATTGATTATTATTATTATTATTGACCATCACACTTGTAAGTAGTTGGTGTGTACAACCACTAAGTCACCTCTTAAGTAAGGGGTACCTTGTACCTTTTTAACGATAAATGAGTGTGGGGATATGGTAAGCCGGCGCTGTCTATGACGTCATGAATGATGGCCGGGCTCGGAGCTGATAGTTGTGATTAATGATAGGTGAAGGGTTTGTTTTATTTACATTTACATGTAACCTGCGGTATTTTACATAAGCTACGTCACCAGAGACTTGGATGATAAAGATTTTCCATAAGGGTTTTCAAATGAAGGTAATAAAATTTAAAAGTTTGGGTGTTTATTTTTTTGCGAAAACAACAGGACTAACATTTTGCATACCTCCATGTATTTCTAAGGCTGGAAACACATTTTTATTCAAAAATCAAAATCAAAATCAAGAACTCTTTATTTCCATAAATACAATAAATGTACACTTAGAAAAGGTCAAATTATAAAAAAAATCAGAAATAACACAAACAAAGCCACGGGCAAGAGCTTCTTCCTAAAGCATAAAGAAACCATCTCGTTTCATATTTTCATTGCCATCAGTAAAAATTTAACGTTTTTAGCACATTGCGATGGTTTGCTGTATAAACAGTCGAATTCCATGAATAATCCGCAGATTCTGCAGTGAAAGTGGTATTCCAAACCGATGAAGTCGGTTATGTCATAGTTGTAAACGTATTCCTACTACGCAGTAGCCCCCCCCCCCCCCACTCAGATCACAGATGTGTCTCAATTGGCAGTTAAGGTGATAGCTCGCCAGGTGGCCTCTGACTCAACTACAATTTACTCAATAGAATCCACGTGAGAACAGGGAACGGAATGGAGATGTTAGCCAATTATTTATGTGTTTGTAATTCTGCCAACTGCAACCATATCTCTTTAAACTCCTAAAGTGCTGCATAATCCTAATGTCTCAATCTGCACAGAAAAAAATCTGATCTAATCCAACGTAGTAGATGAAACGGTTATAGTATGCCACCGCTAGCTCACAATGGGTTGTAATTGTAAATGTTGTAATGTAAACTTAACGTTGT
The DNA here is from genome assembly GCA_949316285.1 of Eupithecia subumbrata. NCBI lineage: Eukaryota > Metazoa > Arthropoda > Insecta > Lepidoptera > Geometridae > Eupithecia > Eupithecia subumbrata. Next base: position 17,197,488 of record OX438627.1, on the reverse strand, counting down.
TATGCAAACAATTTCAGTGGTCGCTCATTTTAAAAAGTACAAAATTTACCATAATCACACCAGAAGTATATTTTTTCTAGCGTAAATATTCTCTACCAGCTTTTGCCCGCGGCTGCGCACGCCTTTTTTGGAATAAAAAGTAGTCTAATGTTATTCCTTATTTAAGTAATCATTAAGTGTACAAAACTTCAGCTAGATCCATTCCAGTAGTTTTGGCGTTGTCTTCGGCCAAACATCTTCACAACAGCAACTAACTTTTGCCCTTATAACATAAGTAGGTTAGTTGTTTGTAACGCAGACGTCTCCAACCCTCCTCTGTGCTCCTCACCCACATCACGTCCAATTGCTCGAGCAGGTACGCGCGTGGCTCAATTGCTGCACCCATTCCATTACCTTGTTATACTCCCATTATTGTTACTGGGACGTGTTTTTATGATGTTTCTGGTTATCTAAGAGGATTTTAGGTAGCTCTACGACTATTCCACAAAAAAAACACTTTTGGTAGATAGGGAAGGGTTCTGCCGAACTGAACATCATAAGCAAATGCAAGAGCTCTTGTTTCTGATCTCCCCGATCTAGACTCTTTTAGCGAGAGACAGCTTAGATCCGAGATTCCTGGAGAAATCTTGTGTCTAAGACTAACTTGACAAGGAGTCTTTGATCGCTGAGTCACAGTACAAGGTAGATAAACGTAAATATCTACCATCTGGCAGGCTCGTGCAAAAAATACATACTAGAAACTAGCCTAAACATGATATAAAATCACAGTGAACACATGCGAGAAATAAGTTAAAACTTCACCTAGCCGTTGGCTACCCTCATAAAGGCCAGCCCCAACTATGAGCCCCTTTTATCCTTTGTAAGTAAAACGTGGAAATTAAATAAAGCACTATAAGGTGTCGCCCGCAGAGCCCGCATCGGTAACTTTACACTCGCCGCGATAGTTGAGGTAAAAATATATACCCTTTTATCTTGTGACCCCGCTCGTGTGATTTTAGACGGAGACTTTTAGAAATTGCCTACAATAGTTTCTACTGCATTGTCCCCGCGAGACCTAGTCAACTCAAGTACGCGAGCTGCGAGAGTTTACTTTTGATAATATTTAATAGGTACCACCATTGGTACCTACTTACCTACCTACCCTTATTGTTTTAGAGACAGCTTATTTCCCAATGTATAATAATGTATTTAGGTCCATATGTATAAATAATCAAAGGTATGTATAAATACTAATAGTTCTTTAAATACGTACAAATGTAATAAAATATGTTAATTTCAGTTGGAGGACCTACCTAATTTTCGGAAAAAACTAACTACCACGGATGGTCGTGACGTGACCTGTCTTTGGCCTGCACTGACAACCAGCGCTGGGTAGACACACCAGGTCTACCCAGCACAATGCTGAGTGTACGCCAAACCTGCTACGCACAAAAATTGGACCTAGGAATTATGTAGTGATCTATTATGTTGTGTTGATCTATTATTTAATGTTCGTCAACTCATAGAGAAGTCCTACGAATTTAACACCCCCCTTGTCATGTGTTTTATTGATTATAGTAAGGCATTTGACTGTGTCATTTGGGAAAATATATGGAATGTTCTCGAAGAATTGGGTCCCCCCCAACACCTCATTGCGTTAATCCAGTCCTTGTACTACCACCACCAGGGAATCGTAAAGATTGATTGTGCACTCTCCAACTCCTTCAGCTTCGGAAAAGGCGTGAGACAAGGCTGTATCCTGTCACCCATTCTTTTTAATGTGTATGGAGAATATATCATCAGGCGAACGGTTGAAAACTGGGAGGGTGGTGTCACTATTGGCGGAACCAAGCTCACAAATCTGCGGTATGCTGATGACACCACACTCTTAGCAGCTACTGAAACCGAAATGGTCAGCCTCCTGGAAAGAATGGAACGCATAAGCAGCGAGTTAGGACTAAAAGTGAATCACGCGAAGACCAAACTAATGGTGGTTGATCGCGCGTCTAAACTCCATCTAACCGGTCGGCTTAATCTTAAGTTGTGGACGATTTTATATATCTTGGCTCTTCCATAAGCAGCTCAGGCTCTTGCGAAAAGGAGATAAGAAGGCGTATTGGGATGGCGAAAAACGCAATGACGCAGCTTCAGAAAATCTGGAGCGACCGCAGCATATCTCGCTCCACCAAAGTGAAACTCGTCAACACCCTAGTCATCTCCATCTTTCATTATGGGGCTGAAACTTGGACGATAAAGAGGGCTGACCGTAACCGAATAGACGCTTTTGAAATGTGGTGCTGGAGGAGGATGCTGAGAATCCCTTGGACAGCTTTCCGGACCAACGTTTCCATCCTACGGGAACTTAAGGTGAAGACGAGACTGTCCTCCTTGTGCCTGCGTAAAGTCCTTACCTTCTTTGGTCACATAGCCAGGATATCCGGTGACAACCTTGAACAACTTATAGTCGCCGGGAAGGTTGATGGAAAGCGTTCAAGAGGCCGCAGCCCACTAAGATGGACGGACCAGATCCGCACGACCCTGGACACGAATCTCCACAACGCTCTACACGCTGCCAAGGACAGACGCAGCTGGCGCGATATTGTCCGTGACAAAGTTTCACGGGGGAATCACGACCCTCAGACATGAGGATATACGACGCAAGGAGGAGGAGGATTATGTTGTGTATTAAATTTAAGGTAAAATGAAGTTATTTTCTTTTCTTCCTTCTTTCAAGTTCTAAGAAAAGGTGTATTATAGACTACAATAAAAAAAAGATATCAATATCAAGATTCCAATGATCACTCGTCCTTATTCGTTTTAATATGTAACTTTTTGTATATTTTCGCAAAGAAGTGTAAATTCATAAACTACCGGCATGCCCCATTTCATTTCCTCGGGCTATCGTCCGATCACAATGCAGTTAATTCGAGGGAGTCGAACCCGCATTCGCCTCAATTGACGCCAATGAGCGCCAACACACAATGACTTATGGCTTCAAGGTAGACTGCGAACTATTTGTGCAAAAAATTACGATGCAGTTGAAATGAAACTGTAATTATGAGATTTTATCTTTGACTTTTTGTTGAAAGCCCTCATGAGTTCGTTAAAAGCCAGTTCATGGAATTGTCTCATTTTAATTAAAAACGTGAACAGCAGACTGACCTTTGACGTCATTTAAAATTATAGAAATAAACGAGAAAATACCGGCCTAGAATAACATTGAAAAGTAATGACGTAGGTAATACACAGAAATTGAAAATTGCACCTGTTCGAAATTAATGTAATGTGAAAGATGATAAAATCATACCTATTACAACTAATCCCCACACAATACCCTTTAAATCGCTTCATAATCGTTACAGGCCGTAATCCTGAATATAAGCTGACCCGCTTTGGTTTCATTTACCTTCGAACTGTTTAACTCAAACACGGGTTTTATTAATCTATGGGTCTTCCTGACCCAGCGCAAACATGCACGGACACAGAAAATATAGGGGGTACCAGAAGGTTACATTTACATCACTTTAAACTTAATATTATTGAAACTGGTATCGATAAATCAAGTTATTCGTTTTTGGCGTCCAACACGGGGTTAATGTAGTAGCTTCGGTATCAGCTTAAATCAGTAATAAGGACATATGAATAGAAAAAAAAATATTCTACTAGAAAAAATAGTCATAAAGTCAGTGCATGTACGAAGTCACACGCCATTTTAATAACAGTAAACAATTTTGGCGTTCAACATGGGGCAAATAAGTATAGATTTTTTTATGAGTACATGTGATAGTCCTCACAAACAAACGAAGGTATCCTTCTGTTTGAACTCTACTATCAGTACTGTACCCGATTTGGGCTTAAGTAATTAACGCGATGTCGATGGGCGATGTTTTAATAACTTGGCTCACAATGCCGCTGTTTGCTCTCATAGGTAATTCCGTATATTGCCGGCGGTAGACGGGGCACAATAATGAGTTTTAATAATGCCCACTTTATTATATTACCTACGTGCATTTTGTTTTGTTACCTACTATACAGCTTTTAGAGATTTTTAAGTGGAAATATTCCTGACGACTTTAAAACAAAAAAATCTTCATCAAGGATTACTATTTGCGCATCATTTTTAGGGTTTTGATGATCGAAGATCGGTTTCAAAACCCTTATGGTCTCGCTTTGTCTGTCCTTTTTTCCCTCCTTAATAACTCAAAAACTACTGCAGCTATCAACGTGAAATTTAAAATAATAATACATTTCGTGCGCCTGTACAGATTTAGAGAAAAATAAATGAAAATAAATGAAAATGAATATTTTCCATACAAATTGTGATGCCGAAATTTTAAAAGATACCTACAGAGTCATATGGGGTATCAAATGAAAGGTATCATTTTGTACATTTCAAAATATTTTTTGAAATTTTTGTAGGTTTCATACTTTTTAAAATATTTCGAAAAAAGTCGAAAAAATACCCATTCCCCCCCCCCCCCCCTATCTCCGAAGATTGCAGAGCGATCCATGTAAAATGTATGGAGCGTTTATAGACATGGATCTATATTTTACAGGAAAAATATGGAGAAGTTTGAAAAAAGAACACTTTTTGAAAAATGGTCAAAATGGGGGGGAATCATTTTCAAAAGGGGGGGCTACCTCACCGAGTGGGGTATCAAATAAAAGGTATCGGTTTGGAAATTTCAAAACAGTTTTTCAAATTTCTGTAGGTTTCATACTTTTTAAAATATTTTGAAAAAAGTCGAAAAATTTACATTTACTCACCATAACCGAACCACCCATTTAACCGAAGCATGCAGAGAGATCCATCTGAAATGTAGGTTGGTACCTACTATTCTTGGGTATTCGTTAAACTGCAAAGTATCTAACCGGTACTTTTGGTACATATTTGTTGAAAACGTTCAAAACCCTCGGCGCGCGAGTTACACTCGCACTTGACGGATCTTGTTATTGATAGTAATATACAGCATGAGTGATTGGTTACAATATGAGGAGATTGTCCAAAAAGCTGTGTTTTTAAATAACACACTGATGTAAGTCTGTAACGATAAACAACAAGCCAGCCCCACCTCTCGATCATAATAACATGCCAATAGCAAACAATCTTCAGGAACGAGTACACAACGTAGTAGGTACACGGCAAAAGTTATTAGTTTCACCTGAGGGTCTGTGTGCGCGGCAAACAGTCGTCCCCACCACTCTATTGTACTCGGCTATTAATGTAAATATCGGAGAAACTAATTTGTGAGCGTGTTTGTCTACCATCAGGATGATAGGTGCTCATGCCTTTGTAAATTGTGAGATCGTTGAACTATTGAGTTCGTAAAAAGAGTTGAGGCCAATAGTGATCAAATTAAATCGTTCATGTCTGACATAAAAAATGTTAACTATAGTAAGAGTCCGCAGGATCCTGAACTAGCTTAAGGTGTATTACGGGACCCAATATATCCAAGATCCAAGTAGCTGTCAGAATGCAGCCAATACTGGACAAGTTCTTCACTGAATTTCCATTTTAAAAGGTCTGAAGAACGAAATCTTGCTTGAGTAGGTACAAAACTTTTGGAACCCACCGTCAAATCAATTTATGGCGCTCATTGAATCTGAGCCCCGAGGGCATTTCTAATTGAATTAGTTTTCTTGCGGAAAATAATAATTCACGGTGTGATTTTTCCCATCTCTGGCTTGTGTCGGTTAATTGAACGTGCATTGGGAAAGGGGTGATCCCTTGCAAGACGCAGGCGTATTCTTGAGAAATACATTGGAGGAGACATTTTAATGTTTGTTATTATAATGCACTGAAAAACGATCATGATAAGTCTATTTCGTTAGTCCACTGCCAGAAATACGAGTAAGTCTGCTTAACGAGCGCCATAGCATCTTAGCTTGCCGTATCCACAGAAATTTCCGCGACATTGTTTTATTAATTACAATCTGTCTATTAGCTATCGTTGGAATTCCAATAAGGTATTTTAATTAGGGAAATCCACAAGTATGAGAAGTAACTTGCAGTAAGTAAAAATAACTTCTTCTTTTCTCTATTTCTATGTTCTGTGTGTCATACCTTTTTCTCCATGACGCAAAAATGGTATTCCTCAAGTGCAATATCCAGCAAAGTTCAGAATACCCCTGCTGTCGGTACCTCCGGCTGGCAGACCTCCCGCGGGAACACCTCAATCACGCGGGAACAGACAAAGGATGACGTTAATATTATATCCACCTATCAATGTCCTATGAATTCACTTACCGATCTCACCAGGTTTGGGGAGCGAGCTGCCTTTGATATCGTTAACTGTGGGTATTGAGTTGATCGTTACTTAGAGCAGGTTCAGGTTGACTTATCAGCACATGATTCACTAACTGAAGATGTAATTAAGAGTTTAAAATTTAATTTTTGCTGCAGGGATTATTTTGTTGGCGATCCTGTTCGATGTAACGAAAAATAACAACTAACAGGTTAATGTTTCACCGTCGCTTCTTTACTTTAGTCTACATACCGAAGCGACAGAAATCCAAATAAAACATTACTCCATGTCAGTATTTAATTTTACTGGGTGTACATTTAATGTTATTAAATAAAGAGTTTTTAATTTGATTTGAATGTACCTTTTAAGAGTCGAGAACCTATTGACTCGTGAAATGCTGACACTGATACACAAATCAGTGAGTATTTAATGGTTGTTTAAAAGTTAGCCAAGTAGCCTTGACTCGCTTATGCTTAAACAGACCATTAAATCTGTCATCAAAACGTCGTTGGTGACGGTCATGTAACTGCATCATAACATCAAAACCCTAAGCATCAGGTGAGCAATATGACGCTAAAATCCAATGATTTCTCACTTCCAAATGGAACATTTCATGTACATTGTTTCAAAATGAAAAGGGCATTCAGCACAGCCACCGACAATAACGCAGATACCTGAATTAATAAGGGCGTGTTCAAATATGGAGGCACAGACGGTGCGTTAGTTACGGCCGGCTCGTGTGCGGCCTGCCTTATCACACGGGCTTGCGGTTCAACTCTGCTTTATGAGCACTGATATTACCTGTTTGTTGAGCCTATTAACTGAGGTTATGATTTGATACTAGGGTTATTGAATTTCCGTCTCAGAGTTTCATAGCTTTGTTTTATTGATCGCTTAAACTGTGAGTTCGTTGTTAGCAGAACTTGAAACGCTCGGGAGCCAACGGAATCGAGTTTTAGAATTCGTTTTGTGAAATTTTATGAAAATCTGGCATAGGTTTTCATAAATGATCTGTGCTGAATTGGTCGAATTGTCAGAATTAACTTGTTTGAATGAGATTTTTATAATGCGATTTGTTATTTATGTAGGTTATTCTTTACAGTTATATTGTTTATTGTGTTGTACAGTATGTATTTTACTTTCATTCTTGTACTCGTCTTTATCATGTCAAATACAATAATCGTGACCAAGGATGTAACATGTTGTTCTCTGCGCGTCCACGCATAATGCGCGCAATAACAGTAACATTATGCGCACGCCTATTCCGTGGTGATCTACCTTTATTGACGCTATGAATAGAACATGGGGGATATCGCCCATGCTGAGTCAGTGGGTGAAATTATTTCTGTCTCTTGTTATTCTATAACATCTATGATTGGTAGTAACAACACCCACAAAGTAAATTACAATCAAATTAGAACTAGTATTTACAATTGAAATAATTGAGGTAACTGCAGACTCTTGTAAGCAATCTACAGGTACAACTGATCCATATCAATATCAATAGGAAACGTCCTCAAGACACTGGCTGCATTGCCCCAATCTATGGCGATGCTGATGCGCTGCGTCAGATACTCACCAGCTCTCGGGCCACGCCGTGCTTCGACCAGATACTCAAATAATTTATTAAAACCCTGAGAGCCTCGGTACCCCACGGTCCCAGGGTCTTGACTCCAAGGAAAGCAAAGGCGTAGGCTCTGTCATGAACTCCATATTTGCGCCTCTTGAGATCCTCGGCGAAATCTGCCGCCGCACCATCCCTCACGTAACAATATTGTCTACCTACCTTTTAGTGTTTATAATTTTTTGTACCTACGAAGATTTTCCCCAGATATTGACGCCATAAGACATCATTAACCGAACTATGGCAGTTGTTATTATAAGTTTGTTAACTTCTAATGAATAGAACGGAAGGTTCAAAGTCCTAGTTGGTAAAGTTTATAGTGAGGAAACATTCATATCCCAATACATTACAAGTTGGAAGTTGAAGGTAGGCTAAAGTTCGGTAGTAGATATGTCTATTTGTAACATTACGTCTTCCCCTCCGGCCGGGTTGTGAATACCTTGACAAAGTTTAATTTCAAATGATGCGGCCACTAACACAGCGTGACGCGACAAGGCGTACGAGAGAAAAAGAAGTAAAAAAATCTAGAAGTTGGTACCTTTTATGTAAAGTTCGTGGCCGTAGGTACTGGTTGATTGGAAATAGCTGATTATGTTTGTGTTACTTACCAACACCATAGCAGCAGCTTCATCGTCCATTACTAGAAATATCCACCACTTCACCTAATTCAGACTATGTCGTCAGCCATCGGTTACCTTTTTTTTGATCTAAAATAATACAAGTATAATTAGAATAACGTTTATTTCTGTATGTTGCAGAAAAGACACATTTTTATCTTATTATTAAAAAGAAAAAAAATGTTAATTGATTTTTTTTTTTTTTTTTTTATTGAAAATGGTCAAGCGTTTGGCCACCAACTCACTTAAAGTAAGTGAAGATGTGGCCTAAGATGGAGCACGCTTTCCCAGAAGGAACTTATTCACCCTAGACTTGAAGACTCCAAGATTATACTCTAACGGGAAAACAGACGCAGGAAGCTCATTCCACTCTTTGGCGGTGCATATTATGATTCTCTTCATTGTATCTTTTTTCGTAATTTGACAATCTGTCAACCGTTTTTCGTATTTTGACAAACTTTCAACCGCTATTCTCCTTGCCTTAATCTTAAGGTCGATCCATTCGCATAGTTTCATCCGACGAAAGGTTTAATTGTCCCATCTTAACCTTCGCGCGTTATTTACGAGTACCCACGGTGGGCCTTGCTTGACCCTTCCGAATTAACTATCAATTTGGGTAGTTACATCGCTTGGAGCTAACGGTGGAACTTACGGAAGACATTCAAAATGGACTTTGGGACAAATTAGTTTATTGCCATAACATAGCTCTACTTTTCAGTCGTTTAACAAACCAAAATGCTAGCTTTATAATCTCCTTGCTTAGAATAGGATATGAATAAACCATGAGAGAGAAAGAAAATAGTTTCGAGACTAACTACGTATTCAGGTTGCCATAGATAGATAGGAGCACACCTTATTTCTGCTTTCGCTGTTCTGATAAAACAGCTTGTGATAAAATTCTGACTGTGTCTGATATAACATTAGTTTTGATCAGAAAATTATAATAACAAAGTACCTATAGCCAAACTAGTACTCCATGCACTAGCTAGATTCACGGGGACAATGCACTGTATACTCCCATGTGAGATATAAAGGCTTGCCCACTAACTACATTATATTAGTGGGCAAGCTGCGATGCTACATGAAACCTACTCGTCTCGATTCAAATATCGCAGCTTTAGAAAACTTACTAAATCTGAAAATCGTAGCGTCATTCACGGTCTCGCGTGTCGCTCACCGCAACCGCGAAACTCTGCGAACTCTGCGAACTCAGGAACTGTGCGGAACCCCGCGAACTCAGGAACTGTGCGGAACCCCGCGGCTCGGAACCCGCGCCGACGACACCTCATTACAGCGTCAATCTCCGGGAACTGATAGTTGCGGCTCCACCAGGTGCCGCTGATATCTGCAACTTCGGAGACGTCTCGCGAAACTTTCACAAGCCGAACGGAAGTACTTTCTCCATCAGTAGGTAGCAAGTGGCGACTGGGGTTGTCATCAGTATGAAAATATATAGGCAGTCTAGATCTAGGCATATAAATAATCAAAGACTCCGAGCTTGGGTCATCAAACTTCCATAGTGATCCATTGAACACGGACGACCGTGCCTTCACACGGCGAATTTTCATGGTGAAATAAACGTGTGATAACAAAGGCCTGCCAATTGAGTCAGGGGAGTCGTTCGGCACTCTAGTAACTGTATACTTCTCTGTGAAAATGGAGAATTCAAAACTACGTAAAAATGGTTACTCGAGAAAAAAATCCTAAACACTTGATCTTATCAAAATAAAATACTTTGTCCTGTGTTTAAAATTTGAGGACAGGGTAAAACAAGAACAGAATTCAATTGATTGAGTTGAATTAGTCGAAAAGTTGTTCGAACGATGAAGCACTCAAGAAATCAACTTATTAGCTCTAGCAAATCCTTATCAAATAAAGTCATAAACATGGAGTAGAAAATCCATTAAAACGTTAATCCTGAGACTTCCCCTACCGCCTCCAACAAGTCACGAGGTGCCTGGAGCGGCGGCGGTGGCCGACTGACGCCGTGACAATAAACACGTCTCGGGCATCGTTAATCAACGGGGAGCGGAGACTCACCTTCTAGGGCCAGCTACACCGTACGTTCTATTTATCTAAGGTTAACTAACACCTTAGAGAAATTAAGTTTTGAGTTATGTACCAAAAAATACAAATCTTGGTAGGTAACAAGTAGGGGTCTCTGGTTTCTGTTTATGTTTCGTGTAGTTAGTTAGTTATTGACAAAATAGGTACGTGTGTAACAAAAATGCGTCGAGATTTGTGTTTAACCAACTCTTAGGAAACAGACGTGATGTCAAGAGATAAATGGATCAGTTTAAGATTATTCAGGTGCCCCTTGTCACCGTGTTTTATTAACGCACTCTTTACCCAGCCTCCGTACTGCGACAACCACCAGCGAATACCGACCTCTACAATGTCGTCATGGGCATTAACGACCGTAGATTACGTTAAATAGAGATCAGTAACTTTTGTATTGCCTGAAATAAACGAATTATTATTATTGCACTTACATGTTGAAAAATTTAAAATTGTTTAGCATTAAGATGCCTTTGATGCCTCTCCGGTAAATCGATCTCTGATCAACGCAACGATGACATCGGCCCCCGAAACAATAGCATCACCTTGACACAACACGGCTTGGCAGCAGGGGGCACAGGGGGGGGGGGGGGGGTAGGGGGGGATATAATTAATTACGTCACAGTGTCAGGTGAACAATGACGGCTCTGGAGGTGACGACGCAGGTTTTTTATCTAGGTGACGTCATCCAGTGACGGTGAAACAAAAGTTTAGGGTTTCATTTTCATTATTTGATGGTTTTTGCTTTTCATTGCTAGGCTCATGCTGGCCAGTGTGGCCACCATATACCTAGTGAAATAATAAACTGTTTTATGAAATACCTACATCCATCAATGTCATAGATCTTAGTAAAGTTCGGAAATTTACTTTGATCTATGATCATAATGCATAATTTCAACTATCAATATCCAAAACAATCATGAAAAGCCGCCGCTAAATAAATCCTTTCCGCATCGCCGGCCATTACGGCATAAACTAGTGAACAATGGAGCGCCCTTCACAATCTGCACATTTACCTGAAAATCCCGATTAATTCATATTCCAACGAAACAATAGCCCGGAACGGAAACCTGTCCACGATTTTACACGCGGATTTACACCTATAAAATACCCCACTTACAACTCAAATACAACCTTCCTACCCGACAATAAAGCCCAGTTTGCAACAAATTCAAACTCCCAAATACTCGGCAATTAAACTCGAAAATCAACTTAAACCGAATTGAATACAGTTCAGTTTAAAACACCACCAGTAACTGGCCAGAAAGATGATCTCCACAACCGTTTCGCAAATGGAACACAATTCAAATTGTCACCTGAATTATTTCCCAATTCAATTTCAACCTTATCTGTTTGACTTTGATTTTAAATCACTTTAACAGTTTCATTTTTGGACTGTAACTGAAAATTTTCCTTGTCATCATTGGAGTTTAACTTCTATAGCAGTTGTATCACAGTTGGTTTTCCATCGTGTCGGTCGGGATGAGTGGATCCAGGTGCGACAGCGCGGAATGCCCGACAAGCTGATTTCGTACAATATGGTGGACTTTCCGTTTCCGGCGGCGATTACGTGGTGGCGTGTTGGTTGCAACAGATAAAGACTTACGGTTTGGCGAATATTGCATGGACACGGACACCCCTTACTTACATTTCATTAAATTTCTACCAGGCTGGTGATATTTTTGTGTAATCTATGAATTTTGATGAAAACAAGAGACTTTCGGCAGATTTGGCCGAAGATCTCAAGATGCGCAAATATGCAGGTCTCGACAGAGCCTACACATTTGCTCCCCTTGGAGTCGAGACCCTAGGTCCGTGGGGTACCGAGGCTCTTCGGGTTTTTAAAAAAATATCTGAGCGTCTGGTCGAAGCCACACGTGACCCGAGAGCTGGTCAGTATCTGACACAGCGCATCAGCATTGCCATACAGCGGGGTAATGCAGCCAGCGTAGCGGGGACGTGACTACGGGTATTGATATGGATCAGCGCCTGTAGATTGTTTGCAACAGTCTGCAGTTAGCTCAACTTTTTCAATTGAAATACTAGTTCTAATTTATTTCTATTATTTCATTGTAATTTTCTAAGTGACTAAAGGCTTCCGCCCTTTTAAAAAAAAGAGAATTTAAAATTAGATAGACCATCAATATGACAAAAGTAATTTACCTACATTTCAGCAGCTAAGAATGATGAAGATGATGTAATCGACCTCGATGTTGTGAGACTAGCCAGATGCGCAGGACATATTATAGTGCACAAGTGTTTGCGCAAACACAGGTGCACTCTCTATTCCCTCACTCTCATAATCCGATGGGACGGCAGAATGACACGATGGGACCGGGGTGGAGAGTGCTTTCCGGCACGGAATGTCACACCCGCCAACTTCTTGACTCCGAGCTGTTACTGAGAATTTTTTTTGCAAGAAAAATCCCAATAACTGAGAATATGTCAGCCAGCTAGAAACACTTTTATTGGAGTAAACACGTTGCATTGACCAAACACAAGTGACGATTGTGTCTTTGTTTTCGACGTTCTTCCTACTAAATGTTTTAGAGTTGAAAGTATGCGAAGAGATTAAAGATTTATTTATGAGTAGTCATCTCATCCACTTAATTTAATCCAGTTTGGATGAGTTGGTCAATCCAAATAGTTTAGTGGACAACTCATCCAAAACTTTTTATAACAATATTTTACCAGTATTTTCAATAAGTAACATCAACCAAAAAAGTTATAAATAAATAAATAATGCTGGACAAAGTGCTTTCATGAAGTTGCATATTATTCACTAACTAGCTAGAAAATACTTTACTTAAAAAGCACCGTAACTTCACACAGTACGCACATACCTATTACAACCAAATTAAGATTGTTTGCTGAATCGGCACGTCCATTTGTTAAAAATATTGTAGACAGTATCATTACAGGCATGTTACAGGCACACCTAATGCGATAGAATCTATTCACAACCATATTAAGTAGAGTCACATTCATATAATACTAATTAAAACTAATTGAAAATCGTCAATTTTGGTTATTTTTAAAATAATTAATTAAAATTCTAACAATAACATAAAACAATACAAATTAATTAGAAGATGTGTGATTGTAAAGAGACATCGCCAAAACACTATACTTACTGAAATATTGCAGTTCTGGACCTAGAATAACATTTTAGGCCTATTCCAGATTTCTCCCGTAAAATCCCCCAAGGGACAAAACTAAAATTTAAAAAATGAATTCCAGAAATCCCCCTTAAGGAATTCCCCACTGAAGATTCCTCTCAAGGCGCAAAACTGGATAACTGAAACTGTTGAGAGGGAATTTTGGACTTTTTAAACTTTAGTTTCCATTTGTTCATTGGTCTGGGTGTTTTCTATGTATAATAAAAAATATCTATCTATGTAGTGTATTGTATTAAGTATATTAGTTATCTAGTACCCATAATACAAGCTCTGCTTAGCTTGGGGCTAGATAATGCTGTGTGAATTGTCCAGCATTATTATTATTATATTATTATTAGTTTTCCTACTTTAACGAAATTTGTCAAGGTGAAAAATGGAATAATAAAACACGTTGTGGGGAGTTATGGAGTTTTCAAGAGGTAAAACTGGAGTAAGCCATATTTTATTGCTACTAATATCTTGGAAAAACGTGGGCCAATTCAAGCAAGTCGCTAGCAAGCGTGTACGACGTGTACGGTACGTGGACCCCGCATTCCGGCACAAACAATCTTGGTCCTGAGATCATCCGCTAAGTGGAGTTGCTCCAACAATCCATCAAGTTAATTGTGCGCGTCATCTCTAATCCCGTCCAGTTCCGAAACACACAATCATCCATTTACGAGCGAATTGACTAACTGACCTAACAGGATTGTCGTTTAGGACTGATGCAGAGACGATTTTGGACCTCATGGACTCGAAATAAAAAGGTTTTAAAAAACTAAAAAAAAGGCTTATTAAATAGGACAGGTTTATAAAAATATATAACTAAGTAAATAATGCTGGATTATCCACATAGCTATACAAGTAATATACGATACAGACATGGATAGATATTTTTTATTATATATGGAAAACACCCAGAACGAATAGATAATTATGAGAATATAAGATATGTCCTGAGGCGGCAATCGAACCCGTAACCTCCTGCGTCACAGGCGAACCTTCGCCCGCTGTGCCACTGAGGTTGTTAAAACATATTCCACTTCAACTCGCTAACAATAAGTTATTTAGATATGTATATATGTGTTTGACATGTCAGAAAATTGTCTTATTAATAAATAACTGAAACTGAAACTGAGAGCTGCAAAGTCTAATTGCATTTTTCAAAGCCAACGAAATCAAAAAATAATTTTCTCAACCAGGATGATTCTAGAACTATTTTCATTGAAAGTTCAAGATTTTAGACAAGTGTTGAGGCAAAGATTACCAGACTGCGATGTCTGTAATTGCCTTACAGATAACTATCAGTAAGAGGAATATAGTCGGCGCGGGATTCGCGGAATAGCCTGAGTGAGCCGGTCGTGCCACCACCGGCACAGGGGTTCAACTGTTGTTACTTTTGTTGGGACGCTTCTGATCAAATGTTTTGATAGACAATGAACTTGAAGAGATAAAATGCATGTGTAAGTACCTAGTGAGTGTAAACCATATTTTGCCCTAAACCTGCTACGCACAAATGGGATCTAAGATATAAGTAGTGTATAGTTAGCTATTATGTAGTGTAGTAAATTTAAGGTAAATAATATTATTTTCTTTCTTCTTTTTACGTACCTAAATAAACTCTGGATATATCTGAGTATATTATTTCGGTTGAAATAAGGCACTGATGATGAAATTGGAAGAACTGAGCTTACAAAATAAATTTTTGATGCCGATTATAAAGATAAAATACGATAAAATGAAACACGACAATTTGTTTCAGGAAATTCGATGACAAATCAGTTTATTTGCTACCACTGACAAACTTAACTAAACTAACTAAAAATGAAAAAAAAAATCAAAGCAATTTATGTATTTATTTATTTATTGACTTAGTACAGAATTACTATTCTAATCACACTAGTCATACACGAATAATTAAATGTTACATTTTATATAATTCAAAGATAAAATCAATATATCTAATACTTATAAATTTCTTATAAAATAATAATAATAATAATAAAAATTTATGTCAGCTGATGAATAAAACAATAAAAATAAAATAACAAATTCAATTAAAGTCAAAGTAAATATTGTATATAAAAGAGATCTAATTTATCATGTATATATTCAAATAAATAATTCTATCTAGTACCTAACTCGCAAAAAGTCAGGCAATTTAATGTCAGTGAATTCCATCCATCCGCAAATAGATCGCATTCAGGGTTCGCATCCAAGAGGGCATTGAGTGATGAATAAATGAAATAAATGAAATAAATTGCTTATAAGACACGTACGTACGCGTCGGAGGGCGTCAATGGAGGCGGTTAGCACAGGACCGTGGTGGATGGCACGAACTTCGGGAGGCCTATACCCAGCAATGGGTAAAATCCGGCTGTGGATGATAATGATGAAGACAACATTACTTATAGTGAAACTATGGTGGATTCAGAAATATATAATCCACCAGATATCTAGTTCAATTAAAACTATGTACACGCAAAAGGAGCTCGACAACGCGCACTATTCCGGTGCGCGGTTGATTTATCGCGGCGCGTGCGCAGCGAGCGGTTTCAAGGAACTACATCGCTCATCCGAGACTAGCAGGTATTTGGGTGGCGCTACGTGCCAGTAAAAATGATGATTGAGCAATGGTCGGTGCTTGTGCGCTGAGAGATGGATTGAGTGGGCAGGTATTCAAAAGAAAATGACTGCTAAGGTACTTTCTATACCTACTGCATTAAGCCTAGGCTTGCGGAGGAAAAAAAGTAAAGCTCTAGTCACAACTGCTGCCATTTTCTGACTCCGTTTTTATTAATCCTAAAATTTACAATTATTATAGAGAGACAAAACGGTAAGAATTCCCAGAATTATAAGAAGAGAGAATATGTACAGTCAGGTACTGTCAGTAAGATACAAACCGAACTCAAAATTTTGCGTCGGTAACTCTGAATTAAGAATGGTAAACTCCGTGGAATTTACAATTCATTTATGATTAATATAATTTTATGAATAACATTTACCACTAGGTACCTACGTAGTAACGTAGTAACGTTTAAAGGTACATAGGTAACGAAATAGCACCAGTACAAATGAAACACGGGAACAAATAGGTGAGGGCGGTATAAATCACGTCCGCTTCCTGACGGTCAGATGCACCGACGGACAAAATGTTAAATGTATTAATGGATGGTAATTGCGAATGAAACTCTCATCGGGCGCATTATCACCATGATGGATGCGATCACCGGCTCGTGAACGTGTTAGTGCTTTGTAAAGGTGAGTGTGCATGTTTTAATAAAAAAAAACTCGGTTCTTCCCTTGAAAAATGAAAAGTCAATGAAATTATTTTCTCTCACCAACCAATCAAAAATAGCAGCAGTTTTCTTTTTTGAAGTAACGTTTCGCGACTAGAAGAACATAGAATAGGTACATCAGTCATCACCTGACCGCGATAACTGCAACACAGCAGAAAAGTTAAGAAATAAGAGCATAGGTACCTACCAATTGAGAATCTGCGAACTTCCCTTACCATGACCAACAGCGCATCATCAGCATCCAGCTAATTGCAGCGCGTGTCCCGTCGCGTGACGCAGCGCTTCCGTCCGGCCGCGTGCAGCGCCGTCGGTACTAGGGGCGCATGATGCAGAGAATATGTACGAAAAATAAGTACCTACATTTATGTGTGGGTTCAGATTGTTGGGTGGGGAAAGAACCGAAGATGGAGCACCGAATTGAACTGAAAACTGAAGTAACTTTTAATAGGGACAACATTTAGGAGATAAGGATGAAGAATGCACAATGAAAAGTCACGCTATTGATTTAATGGCACCACAAACTTTGGTAATATAAATATCGATTCATTCAAAAGAAAACTTAATTTCAATACCTATCAATAATAAGATTAGGGAGTGTTCTAAATTACAGAAGAAACAAAACCAACGCGCAACGGTTGATCCATCGATGCATAGGTACACTGAAGACTAAACGGTCCGTGAACCAATTAAAATTCAAGATAACTGAACTGAAAAATCAAGAGTCCAATAAATATAAGCAGATTTTGGGATTGAAATCGCTTCAACAAAGTATGCGATGACACACGCGCTATCCATTTAGCATCAATAATAACGGAATGGAAGCAACCAAGCGCAAAAGTCGCGTCACCCTCTGGATTCGCGTCAACGGCGCATTGTGTGACAATGACATTGAGTTTGACTGTGTCTAATCGATGAGCACGGGGGGCTGTAAATCATGCTTATTGCTGTTATGAGATAGGTGTATTTTGGCAGTGAGTGCTGTGCTGATGCTGTAGCTATTATGGCTTACTCCCAGAGATCCAGGACTCCATTGTTTTCAAAAACAGGTTCATACATTGATTCCCAACGGGTCCACGTCATTTTAAAACGAAATCAATAAAAGCTTCGATAAAATAGGACAAACATTTGTTTTTGAGTAAAAAAAGTATAAGAACTTGTTGTATATTATGATCTACACAAAGCACCGCGTAGCATTCTCACGCATAACCTCTTAGTACCTAGTTCGTTTCTTCGTCGTCTTCGTAATTAGAGATAAATTTTAGAGTCCTAATGCGGATGAGTGAGTACACGTTTACATCGTCTTTGTTATCAGTTATATTTTGATTCCTTCTTTCTTTCATCTACTCTATCATAACATGCTCATGATCATCATTTGTAGTGTGGAGACGATAGAAGCCAATGGAGGAAGAAAACCTGTTGTGCCGACCCCAGCTAAGTGGGAAAAGGGCAAGAGAATGATGATGATGAAGTGAATCATAACATTAGCAAGCACCTAGTCCGCTAATGGCAAATGTTCATATACTCATACTCATACTCATATATTTATTCGTCGTAGGAGAACAAGGCACACTTGGTTAAGTCAACATTTTAAATTTTAATAAAAATAACTAATAAGATAAAATAAATAAAGTAACACAAAACAAAAAAGTAATAATCATGGGTATCTGCTGTAAATGGGCATTGTCAATAATCAAATTAAATACATATGGTATCGAATATGATAAACTAATTTCGTAAGTAGATCCACCTAAAACTCATTCCAAAGATTCAAAGATTTGCATCAATCCATAAATCCATTGACGCTGTTTTCGTATAAAATTAAAGACTGGGACGCCCCGCTGCTGTTCTTTTAATTCTAAACATTAATCGGAATGACAAACAAAAGTGCATTCACGGGGAGAAATCTGCAAGTATAAGCGAAGGGGGTGCGGTGCGGGGTGCGGGGTGACGCCTGCTTGGACGTCCGTTCCGAACCACTGGGCACTGCTTAATTGATACAGGAGGGTAACAAATACTTTGTCGATGCGAAAAGACTGCTGAGCGGATTGTTGTTTTATTAGATTTGTTCGTCTGAATGGAAGCTTTGAATACCCGTACAGATTAAAATACCTTCATTTCAAAGGTCATATCATAAGGATCTTGTGAACCGAATTTTCTAAAAAAGTCAAACTTTTAATAAGGTAACAGCTTTGTTAAGGAAATCGGAAAAAACCTGGAAGAATATAATATAGTACCAAAATAAATGATGTGGATCTATAACGGGTTCAGAATAATAACGAATTCTCGTACCACACAAAGTTCGATTTCTTTTCTTCAGAAGAATAAAAAACGCAATAGTAGTCCAACTACTGGACAAATTCGCTTTTATCATCAAAACTTCAAAATGCAAGAGGTATTTCCTTTATGAATAGATGGGAATCAGAAACGTGACGTCAGCAACAGATCTCTGCACAGACCAGTGATGCACGCTCGACCTATGTCTAATCATGTAGCATGCAGATCTAGAAACGTTTAGACATGCCAGCTTTCGCCCAATTCACACAAAGAAAATATCTTTAAAAATTGTATTGATACTAAATGGACCATAAATGGTCTGAAATAAACGATTTTAGTTTTATTTATTTATTAATGCATCCCTTTTTCAAAATATTGTTCCAGAAAGTTTCCTGATCATCTTGTTGATTTGGTTGTAAAGATAATTAATATAAATGAATAACATCAATTTGAGTCTGCTCTGAACGATGATTGTTATGAAATGAGTTAAATGTGTTCAAAATGGCCCATTAATAAATTCAAGAGGCGGAGAAAGGCAGGGAGCTTTTGCCCTGCAGTATGGCAATTAAGAAAAAAAAGAAATATCAATAAAAACCTACCAGATCATCGTCACCTCTAGTCTCCCTCTAACTCTAGGCTAGTTCCACCGGACACAGTGTCAGCGGCAGACGAGTCGTCCACTGGAAACTAAAGTCAACTGTTGCGATCCAACTCTCCCCGTCTGCCGCTGACTGCTCTCGGTGCTCCAACGACAGTGCTACGTTTAAAGTTTTAAATTAGGAAGGTTGAAGTTTCAGGCAATGCATAGGTAATTATTGTAAATCAGATAACGTTACACCGAATTAAAATAGAGCAATCACGTCTATGTTCGAGTAAACAGAAGCTATCGCTGCAATGATATCGGCGCATGTGGAGTGGAGACATAATGCTCATCAAGTTGTAGGAGGCTCGCTTGCGAAGCTTGGATAATGAAATATCAAAGTGCTTTATTTGCTTTAGATCTTACAGATGTCTTGGACACGTCACAAAATTCAAATTACATGAGTAAAACTCGGAAATAAAGTCACTTTAATGTTTTGTTAACTACAATCTTTTAAGGTAATGCGAAAGAAGCGAACTAGAACCGTTTACCTTGTTGTTGTAGCTCATGAAATCACGAATTTCGTACTTACTTTTTAATTAATTAACAAGGTTAAGGTAAGGTTCTAAGCATAAAAAAGTAGCTACTCATCCTATTTAAATAAATGAAATCCAAACCCTCACAAAAAGTAGATGAAGTGTTTTCGCCGGAGAACTCGAGGTAATCGCGACGCGACCCCGACACTTGCATACAATTACTTGATTTGCCACTTTCCTCGCGAGCTCGCAGATCCCTGTCATTTGTTGACTCACCTTCTTCATTCCTCTTTCAACATTTTTGCAAAATTTCGGAACCAGTCTAGTTTTTCTTTTACAAATTGTTGTCAAGCAAAACGAATGGGTATTGTACTTCAATACTTCTTCATCACGTGCGAAGATACCGACGCAGGCCTTGCCTAGCCAAGCCTGGTTAATCCTAGCTGGCGAGGTGATATTGATTCCGGGTTTATTGACGGAACTTGGAAAATAGCGTGATTCCTGAAGAAGTTGGAGATTTTTGCCCAGCACTACGAAATCAATTGTTATCCACATCCGTTGAAAACAGAGAATACTGCCATTCCTGCCATTCATTAGCAAGGTCACCACACCTCTTTATAGATCTGAGCCCGCCACCAGCCAGGTTTTGGCGCAACAGCTACTGATAAATGAATAACAACATCATTTATAGAAACTCATTTGAAAGCTATAAAGTGCCCACGTTTGCACGTTCGGAAACAGAATGCAATAAAGTAAAGCATGAATAGCTAATAGGCATCTATAAATGCGCTATTAGGGCCTGCGTACACTGCACATTACCGGTACAGAATACAAAGCAATACGTTGTTAGAAAAGATTCATTCCAGAGTTGCTGAAGACGTCTATTGGGTAATCAATGATTTGGAAATGTTCATAATCATAATAAACAATTATCGTTTCGTAACATTTTGGTTCAAAATATCAAGTAGATATCCTAGAATGTCTATTATGCACGACAAAGAGTCACAATTTTAACCACTTAGTGTAGGTGCTGTAATCCAAAACTTGAGACATTCCATAATATTTAAAATGAATTTATTATCTGGTAGACTTCATAAGTTTATATTTCGGTTTAAAGAAGTTTATTCTCATAAAACAAAAATGTTCACTTATAATGCGATACAAAGTTCTTAAAAATTATGTTTAAACTAATATTAGTACGCTATAATACATATTATATTTAAAGTGTCTATAATTTATATTTAAAGTGCTTAGTTTGAAATAAAAAAATAGTTATTTGTTTTTAAAAAGTCCTGTGTCATAGATCCGCTATGTCAATTATGATAATATCATCCAGGTACTCGTGCATTGCGGACGCAATTGTAATGTATGTATGTATGTATGTATCTTGAGTGCACTTGAGTAGGTAATTTAGAGAGAAGTTTTGTTAGTTAAAGAAACGATACAGACACAGCTTTGGTCACATCACTCCACCCACGGTTTTATAACGTAGTGGCATGTTACAAGGTTCATATTCCTTTGACAGATGATCGATGTGGCACAGGGTGGCCCGGGAGCGATTCCCGATATTTACGAGAAACACTTTACGGGGTGATACGTACTTTTATTGACAGTTATTATTTGATATTTCTTCCTGTATTGCCTTACTTTGTTGATTGGAAATTGTAGATTTTTCTTTGAATTTATATTTTCTGAAATATACTTTAGAGACAGTGCTAGTAAGACAGAAATGGACTTCGATCTACTATACATACAGTGCAACTATAGAAGTTATTCAATATCAACTGGTAGTATCAATCTCGTAAAGTCTCATCATTTTCTTGCTCTTATACTTATCAAAGTCTGTCGTTTTTCAATCCATTTAGTCTCACAGCTGGGCAAAAGCCTACCTCAAATCTTATGATAGTCTGTACCATTAAATTAAAAAACCCTGGAACAAAAGTGCATTCCTTGTGGTCCAAAATAAATTCCCTTACATGGTACCTACCTTGTAAAGAATTTAGAAGGAAAAAATGTAGCCACTCCAAACTTGAGCCTGGTTGTTGTAGGATATCATCGAGAAGAAGATATAGAAAAGCCAATCTCATCATTCCTTAATCACCAAAACAGACGCAGCAACATAAATCGCCAATGAAAATCTCCAATAAAGGCGGCGACACACCAAACTGTAAAAAGTTAGTGTCGACCGTAACCTCTCCATTACGGTAATGAATTACGCAAGCCGCGGGCTCATCGCAATTACAACTAATTGAATATTAAGCTATGATTGCTTATAAAACGGCAGTATCGCATCGCTGGACGGTAGACCACTTCTAGATACGCATTATTGGAATTGCTTCTGATTAGTTTCATAAATCGAAGGAAATGATATAGGTAAACATTTAATTTTAACGATAATCGTGAGAATCGTTTGCCCATCTCAAAAGTGCTCCGCCACCGTCCAGCGATACTGCTTTTTATAAACAATCATTTTTCCTATCAATCTCAAGCATAGTTACTCTTTTTTGTCTAGGTAATATATCCTGTAAAATTCCGAACAAATAGGGTATATAAATGGTTACCTACCTGTTAAATGTTATTCCCAATTTAAGCTACACATTCAGAACGCGTGACCCGAGAGCTGGTGAGTATCTGGAGCAGCGCATCAGCATTGCCATACAGCGGGGCAATTATTTGACTGCAATTTTCTTTGTTAATAAAGATTTATCCGAAAGTATTTACTTAATCTTGCACCAAAATTGACCTATTTCAAGAAAACACCTCAAATCCTAAAATCCGAATCTAAAGGCCACGTAAAAAGCGCAATACTTTTATTGGAGCCTTTAAGGTGGATGAGAATAAAGTGGATTTATGCGGATTATGTGGGAATGGTCTTCAGGGGCAATGGGGATAGAGGAACATTCTCCTGGTGGACGACAATTGGAGAACTTTGATGCCAAGACAATTTTGGAAGGGTTTAGTTGTCTCCCTCATAAATAAAAGTATGATCCAGTTAACATTGCACCATCTGCGACCCGACGTCACCCATTGCTTAATGTACCTATTGCATAAGCGTTACATGTTTCGGCGCTAATCTAATTGGGACTTTAGATCCCCATGTGTCCAAGAAAACCTGACTGTTGTAACTAAGAATCGTAATCTATCCAACCTTACCTACACTAGAGAGCGTCCTGGAAACCAAACCTTCATGTCCAGTAGTGACACCCTTTAGGACAGCAGCCTTAATCTTTGCGAACGCCGTGAGCCTCGGAATTGAATTGGGTCTTATATGTAAATTGTCGCGTGCGAGTAAATAAATACGCGAATAAATAAGCAGATCCGTGATTTAGACGTTAGAGGAGGATCAGCCAAATAGCCACCTTCGAAAGTGAACGAATTTGGTGAGGACGATGGGATTATGAAAAGTGGTTTGGCTAAGGTGAAATTCTTTCATAAAATCACCGATTAGGCACATTTTGATCAATTTACGGCTGATCCCTCAAAGCCTGCGCTTGTAGAGAATCTCTGGCAGTAGGCCATATTTATTTTCCTGAACATGATAAATCTGTGTATAAAATGACAATTCAGAAGTTTCTACTTCTTTGCATACGCCACCATTTGCAGACTCTTTCAGTGTCAGGTTTAAATCAGACAAAGATAGGTCAATCAAAACGACCTCCAACAGTAAGCTCGTGTAATTTATGATGGGGCGCTTGATGGCCCTACAATTTCGTGATTTTTATATTTCTTTACCAGCACCTTATGTAAGAATCTACGAGTATATTTGCATAAGTCACTCATAAAGACGAGCTTTCAAGACAGATGCCAATCTCCCCAAGTGCTCGCCGAAAGCTGGACTACTCCAAAGGTTCATTTACCAAATTACGCAAAAACTAGCCCCTTCCAAAATACAAGGCATTCACGTCGACATACGTCCATCTTGTATTTACATAAATATAATAATAATAAAAAAATCCTGTCTGTCCGAGGCTGTAGTCGTGTTATCGCAGGCCCTCTACTATTAACTTATGAAAATAAGCTACAATAACACTTTGTTTATTTTGCGTTATTCTTTGCCAGGGAAATTTGCGATGGACAGAGCCACTTGGACAAAGGTTCTCAAAGTTTTAACTTTCTTGTAATTGACTATTTTTGAAAACTTGGATGTGCAAAAAATATGTTTCCGCCCGGGATCGAACCGGGGGCCTTCTGCGTGTTAGGCAGATGTGATAACCGCTACACCACGGAAACTGTGTTAATTCTGCATCGAAATAATGCCTTGCACGTCACTGCGTGCCCAGTCAATGTCGCTAGTGAAAGTAATTTAGTTCTACGACGATAGGTACGTATGCATTACGCAGTTATTTTAATCAAATCGACATTATTATAAGTAGCTTGATTGGGCTAATACAAGCCTTGTGTTTATTTTTCTCTCCAAATTCACGAAACAAAATTGTGTTGAATAATTTTAGGAGCATACAAAGTCGATTAAAGAAAGACTGTATACCACTAAAGTGCCCAATGCTGACAAGAGTCTAATTCTGAAGTCACTAGGTGCGAAAAAACTTTGAGATCCCTTTAGTTTAGAAGGAATATGTTTAGAGGCGCCACAGACGGTTGCTGGCCACGGCTAATGGTCCGCCAGGGTAAACACGAGGGAATGCCCACTGTTATCGTAACGGGTTTAGCAGTAGTAGGTACCTTATAACGATAACGAAACGGCGGTCGAAAGAAAGAAAACTAATGCAAGCTATCAAAGAAAATTGAAAAGGAATAAACAAGAAGTCTGAGGGGTGGGAAATGTTAGAGTATAGGAAAACAATATAACTCAAACCGATGAATTATCTAACGCAGTATTATCTAAAGAGAGAAAAATAAATGTTATCGGTACCAAATGTTGAAATGACTTATAATTACGTGTTAATTAAAATTATACAATAGTCAAAACTTTTGACAACACCTTGGTGAAGAGGAAACTCTACGATAAAGTCTTTTACATTTTCAACAATAAAGAATACAAAACGCACAATCATAAACAAAGCAGCGGGTCATGACTTACAGACAATCAAACCTACCTCTCGGAAATCTCAACCCACCTCATAAAACACGTGAAGCAATCTCTCAAACACCTTCCCTACACCCTTATATCAACAGCTTAAGAATCATATTTTGAAGCCATTTTCGGCAAAAGGCTTATCCCAAATCCAACAAATAATATCAGATCCTCTTATTTTTAGTGGTATAAGGTTCAGATTGGTGTGGTTGGGGTGTATGGGAAGGTTTGGAGTCCTCCGAAGCCCATAAAAGTATATTGTGCGTTTGTAAACGCACGCGGCTGTTTGTCAACATTTGCATGGAGATGTTATGGGTATATCTGTATGGATTATGCATATTAATCCTTGAGGCATTGCTGATAGGATGCGATTTGTTACTTTTTGATATTTTTTTTACCTATGCGATAAGGTGATGCGGTGTCGTAACTTTTTAGAACAAGGTTCAGTACAGGTCGGTTTTTGTGACCGTTGTTGTATAATAGTCATGTATGTAGTCGATTGAAGTGCTAGGTTTTATTTTTTAACTTTCGTCATGCGATTATTATGAGTAAACTAAATATGTACCTACTAAAGTGAAAACTTATACAGGGTCATTGGTTCACTGACACTGCGTGAACTGCAGGATCGGCCCATCATCACGAACGCGTGTGTCAGTTAATTATCAATCACCCTGTATTTTACCTAGTTCTCAATAAAATGTCTTAGGTAAATTCCGGATTTTTTCTTTTTTTCTGTAGGTACAGGAACTATCTACCGACAGAAAGACTCCAACCGAGACTAATTTGCATAATTTTCTAGTTTCTGATAATATTATCTAGATCTCTATGGTATGGTACCCTTTTAGTGAAAATTATATTAAGCCCATATTTTCTTCAAGCAGAAGTAGGAATAGGTAATCCTTCCCTAAAGAGCCGCTAGTAGGCCCGTCACGTCCGCTTGTCGTCATAACGGCTATGCTGCCGTCCCAATCATGGAGCGAGCTGATGAAATGCCGCTGCCAAAGTTGGATGGCAGGGTGCTTATGTTTAATCTGGAAGGCATAAGTAATGCGACTTGGTAATAAAAACAAAGTAAGAGAAAAAAGCAAAAATGTTTAGCCAAAAAATCAAGTAGGTACCTACCTACAGAATTTTAGTAGGTGTGTAACGGAATATTTATCTATGACTTGTGTTGTACCGGTTGAGTTTTCCAATATTCTGCAGAGTGGCATGCGCCATCACGGAACAGCAAAAAAAATGATTATAATGTTATTATGTTATTAAAAATAACTATGCACTGTCTGATAGACACATGCATAATTATTTTACCCTATGTCTTGTTCTTGTTGTTGCAAATAAATTCCTTCTTATTCTAATAACCATTATGGTTTCATAATTTGTTTGTTTACCTATTTATCCGTCATTAGATTCTTGATAAAGTCAATAATTCCGTACATCACTCTGTATCTCAAAATTAATTCGATAGTCGATACTTTCAGTTTTTGCTGACACAATCTGCAGACGAACTTACAGCTAAGGGTTCAGTTATCTCCAGCAGCTCCATTCATACAAAAGTAACTGGAGTGAGCCCCAGTGCTCCCGCGTTCTCAAGGTAATCACTGTCTCCCCTCGCCACTTGCATACAATTACTTAACTCGCCACTTTTTCCTCCACTTTGTAATCTTTTAATCTACAATCTTTGAGGGCATTGAATTGCTCTCAATCTTGAGGAGCCAATCATCGGGTTTGTCGTGAGCCAATCAAACGGACTTGTTTGAAACTCGGATTTGAAATTCGCACGGTAACTTCAGAAGTGGATTTTGGTAAAAGTATTTTTAGAGGGATGTTTTTTCAATCGTCGAGTTCTATCGGAATTAAATTGAGTTAGTTTCTAGTAGCTTTTGTAAGAAGTTCCATCCGAGTTTTGTTTTGGATTGGCAAAATGTCAATACGATGACAAAGAACTATTTTCGCATATTAGATCATGGATTTTAATGTATGTATGGTAATTGGTAAAAAAATGGTTTTGGTAGTTAGTACTCCCCCTGCATTCAATAATCGTTCTTTAAAAAGAAGGGCTTAGTTTTGAAACTAAACTTTAAAACGGCTCTGTCCTGAATTATCCGTGGGAGTGAAAGTGGAAAATCTCTTAGTAAAAAAAGAAAGTCTTTAGTAATTCATTGGGTTCTGGACAAGCGTGTTTTTATATTTTGTATGGGTGGTGATTTACACAAAATTTTAGGAATTAAGACCTGTCGTCTCCACGAATGCGTTCGTGATGATGGGCAGAACCTGCCGTTCACACAGTGCCAGTAAAAAACAAGTAACCCTGTATATTATGATAAAGTCATTGTCACACTTTGGTTTCTGGGATTATTTACCTACCTTATGATAGTAAATTGACATTTCTACTCGGCAATGTCTTCGATAACTTATACCTAGATCAAAGTATCGGTTGTATTTGCGCCATGTTTCTCCATGAACCTATAACTGAGTTAGAGAATCAGCTTGCTCTTAACTCGATAGTAACTTGTCGAGTCCAGGGTAACGACATTACATCTCAGTCGATAGGTACGCCCGAAGAGGTACACCCCTAGTATCGATGTCGATGATTAGGTTAGCGCAACACTAGCGAACTTGCGGATTTGCATTGTGATGGATTTGTGTGGTGATGCGCTAATCTATGTATATAAAAGAAAGTCGTGTTAGTTACACTATTTATAACTCAAGAACGGCTGTACCGATATGGCTGAAAATTGGTGGGTAGGTAGCTTAGAGCCAGGAGACGGACATAGGACACTGTTTATAAAAAAAAAAAAAAAATTTGGCGTACTTTTATGGGCAAAACCTAACTTAGATAATGCTGCTTAATATACCGAAAATAAGCGTGCGAAGCAGCGGGCGGAAGCTAGTTGGTGATAAAATTAAAGTTTTTAGGTTCTCTACTTTCGTGATTATGATAGAGAACATTGACATTGTGATAAATTTGCTCTAAAGTCCACGTGCTTTAACCCAAAACCAACGGCAAAAAATAGCAACTCATGAAGATTTTGATATCCTCTGTTTAGGACGAATAATTAGTTTTGTGAGATTTGTGCCCAATTTTGTGGTTTTCAATCCATACCATGCAAATTCGACTCACCGAATCTCAGTAACTATCACATCAATATACAAGCGTAAGCGTAATGTGGATTACATTCGATATTAGTCGGCCAGTGAGCCAATGGCGTACAAACCAGTAATTAACTAATTAACAGCTAGAGCTGCACAAATCCGCTGTCACGTACTTAGCTGATCCGAGCGATTAGGTATTGTCTGCTATTAGCTATTCTGTACGTATTTGTGTTCGATTGCGACCAACAGCAGCAAGTAGGGTTAGCAGAATAATAAACATAATTTTTACCTCTGTTTTATCATAAAACACATAAAAAACATTCATTTTGATTCCACATAACTTCTGTTCACGGCTTCGTGCACGTGGTCATAATAAGTAGGTAAGTATGTTAAATTGCACACAAGGTTTATGTTAACTTATTAGATTAGAAGACTAACTGACTACTACCTAACTTATATTAAGTAGATAAAATAATTTTCAAAATCGGAACAGAAGTTACAATTATTCCATCACAGGGACACAACATGAACTTTACAAAATGGAAGAAGCCATTGGTTCCTGAAACACAGTTTGTAACTAGTTCTTGAGCCTATTAATTCATTACATAAATTTGTAACTCTACCAACGTGTCAAATAAACGTTTTTTACATAACTTCACATTCCATTGTTAGGGAAAGCGGTTTGGCCGTGACCGTTTCCAAAGATATTACACCAATGCTAGAATTAAATTAAGTATATTTACTACAAATATATTATCCTTTAATTTCAAAGAACTAGTCCACAAGCATTCCTTGGTTGAGACTCTCGTCGGTGTCCTGCGGCGCGGCGGCGCAACGGATAATGATGTTTTGAATGCCACTCTACTCATTACGTGGCGGTATCTTTCCTGAGGAAGCCTTTACCTATCCAGACTCTATTTAGGACCTATCTCACCCCATCACTCACAAACCAAACCCACCCTTAAAGTAATACAACTACAGTTCCAATTCAATCGTGCTCACCAGACAATGGCACTAAATACCTAATGAGCGTGCTTCAATCTACCTCCAGAGCAAAACGTCTTATCCTTATACGGAAAAACTCAATCCAAACCAAGGAATCAGGTCCATAAAGCTCAAAGTCCTGTGGATGTGTGGCTCTCTTGGTAGTACAACCGGCACGGTGTACAGCAGGGATTGTACAAGCGTAATTAGTCATTAGCGACAGTGTAGTGGGCAGGAAGAGGCTGCGATTGATCAGACGTGAGAGAGTTGCGGCTGATTGGTTTATGGATCCGTAGCACTTGTGGTGACAATGCGAGTTAGTTGTTTATGGAGGTCGTGGGTGATCCTTGATATCTATTAATCTATGGAAAATTAGAAATTTCAAAACAGGTTATGATTTTGATGATGGTTGAGCCATGGAATGATGAGGCTTGTAAGTTGTAATCTGTTAACGCAAGAAAAAAGCCATGGACCTTCTAAGATATTTCATTTCTAAAACAACAAGATAACTTGTCTAGAAGAGTAAAATAAATGAATTTGTAAAAGTTATGTTTCCGCCCGGGATCGAACCGGGGGCCTTCTGCGTGTTAGGCAGATGTGATAACCGCTACACCACGGAAACTATACCTGAAGATTCCAACTTTTCGTTCATAATCAGTAGATACAGGCGCCGTGTCTTGAATCTTTATCGAGCAAGGGTGCAATAAAACATCAATATTATGTGAGAACTGTTAAATTGTGGCATTCAAGAAACAGAAAAACTGATAAAAGTAAGATAATAAATAGAATCAAGACCAGCAAATTTTCTTTCGGTCATAAATGTTGTGCTTAGACATTATTTCCCCTAAGTAGATTTACTTACCTAGAGATATGATTTGCTGGAACCATAAAGAAAATTCCTGCATAATAGATAAAATAACTTTGGAGGAGTATATTTGAATGTATTTTACTCATCGTATAATACTCAAAACTTTATTTCTTTTAAGCCTTGGGCAATTTTTTTTATCCGTGCTAATTAGACTTACATACAAGACTCTTAGACACGTCAGATATTTGATTGAAACCACTCAAGAACATCAATTCGATTCTGACCACTCATCGACTGAAGCCATTTCCAACACATGCCCTGTAAATCTCCAGATAAACGATAAAAACTTTTTATTCCAGCAATAAGCCCGCCCCTAGATATGATTACGTTAATGACGGAACTTAATCAGCTGTCGTCAAATTAAGTGATTAATTCAGATAATGGGATTGGTCGTCACGGAGGGAAGATCTGGGGGATTTCTTTTAATTCGGCTTTAAGATCGCGAAGAATGATAGCTTCAAACTTCTTAATTTTGTTGAAAACTAGCTTTGCCTGTAGCTCCCTCTACTCTGACAACTTAAAGTTACATAATGTACAAAAGGCACACAATACAACAACTAAAATTGTATCAAGCTTCACTGAAACACCATTATGACCAAGATGCAAAATGGATCTAAAAGATAATTATTTTATTATTCCTCATTTTTGTGCTGAGTCTGAAATGGAACGGAGAATATTTCGTTCCCTACTATTTGCAATGGAAGAATCAGAAATGGCATGGTACCTGTCCCAGTCTTTCATTGCAACACCCTAAAATAGAACATATTGTGACCATAATTTTAACTCGCCCGCACAGTCACTAAGATTAGATTTACCTAGTTTAAGTTTTTTTGTAGCGCCCCAACGGGGTAGTACATGTTTGGTACTTTATTTTTATTACCTAAGACCTATGTAACAACATGTAACAAATCAATAATTGATTCTAAATGAAGATCTGATTGTACATCTATATATATAAAAGAGAAGAGAAAACTGACTCATCAAGAGATCTCTGAAACTACAAGAGCTACGAAGCTGAAATTTTGCATGGAGGTTCCTTTCAGGACGTAGGCACCCGCTAAGAACGGATTTTTGGAGATTCGTATTCTAAGGTAGTAAAAATTGGGTCGTAATCGAATTTATAGGTTTTCTCATAATAACTTTAAAATTAAGTATGTAGAATTGGTTGTAAAACTTTGGCGTTGATAGTTTACATGGAAACCAACATTACTTGGGGCAGTTCAGCTAGTCTATAATAAACTGACTACTTGTAGTCTACGGCCAGCCAGGGAAAACTTTCTTTCCAATTACATGCAACTTGATAGGCGACTTCTTGCTAAAGAGTGTCGTCAAAAAGTCATCAATACCGAGTGCAAACTCAGAAAATGGCCGGACCGTAAAGAATCAATAACCATGGGCCACCCTGGGCCACCCTGGGCCACGCTCACCTCCAACTCCAACTGTCGTAAACAGTAATATCCCCTTAACGACTGGCTAGATATTATCCAGGACATCGTATTATAGTTAACAAGTTTTTACTGCGACTGTACTCTCGGGCCTTCGATTGTAATTTTCATGATCTTTATTTAACTGTAACCTTTTATTAACTTTGAAATATAGTTGGTTCATCAAATGCTCATTAATGTACGCACTGTTTTGTCTATGTGAAATTGTTTGGTTTTTAACTATAAAAAAATAGTACCTATGTAGAAGGTAGAATTAAAAAAGTGAGTTTGTTAATCTAGAAATACCTATTTATTGCTTCGATTTAGTATCAGTGGAAGAATTTCCACTGATTACGACTCTACATTATCGAGCGCGGTATGCTATGTTGTAAATTAAAGTACCAATATGCCAAGTGATGAAGCCGCATGCAGTAGCTAGTTCTCATAAATTCTATAAATTACGAGTAATTTAGATAACAGAGTGGAACAAGGTCACGATTCACAAGAGAAAAACAATAGACAAGACCGGTAGAGTCGCTAGCTCGAATAAAGTGCCCTATTTACTAGCCTATTTATTGTTTCCCTGTCGATATCACCAGTTATCATATTGTAGTAGGTACCGCAATAATGTACAGCCAACAAAACAAGTTGTATCAGTATGCTACGTCACGTCCGGCGTTTTTCCGCCTCCCGCCGAGGTGGGCAGAGACACCGAGTAAGTGGTCACGTGCCACGGTGTAGCAGTATGCAGTATCTACAGTTCTTACTGGTACCTATCTTTGACATCATCAATGTAGGTGAAGTTTCCTTGTGTTACGTGGAAACTGCACACTTCTAGCTATCACTGTAACCACAGAATTTACATATTCCCAAAAAAGACACAGTCACTTACCATGAGTGAGGATACTGTTTTAAAATTTTAAAAACAAAAAACTGTACTCATGTACTTAAATCTTAATTTTCTTTGTCAGTAAATCTGATCAGATCAGTAATCATCAGATATCACTAAGGCATTCTTTGGATTAATATCATCAAACGCAATACTCAAAATAGTCCCAAAGCATTAGAATAGAATGCCTGAAAACTTTTCTATTCTCTCGTTTTCTTGCCCCTCTCGAAGTCCCGACCTGATCTTCCGTGTCCACCACACGTGCCGCGCTCACGTGTGCGTGCGGATAATCCGTATTGATAACTATCGTGTCCGGTGTGTATAAGGTTCTGCACGGGGCTACAGGGGACCCCAGGGGGCCCAGGGGACCGTGTTTGGAGCTTCGAGACATTTTTTTCACTGATTTTTATGTGTTTTTGCAAGGTGTTTTTGTCTATCCGCTGTTATCGGTTATATGAGGAGTCTTTTGATACACTAAATTAATTCACTAAAAGTAAGGTACATAGTATTCTTCCCGCGGGAGTCGTAAGAGGCGACTAAGGGATATCGACCGGGAACCGAAAGCTTTTGAGGTGAAAGTAATATTAGAGACTCCTTGGACTACGACGGTGCTGGCGGATGGGAACTCATGAAGAAGAAACGTGCTTTAATCGTGTCATCTTGGAGGGGTCTCGTCCGGGACTTCCTGTGTTGGCTTGCGTCGTCTGGGTGTAGGTCTCGATAGGGTAGCTGATAATAATTCGGATACGTGGCTCAGTAGGAATGAATGCTGTCCAGTTGTGGTCCCCGTGTTTCAGTTATTGTGGTTAGGAGCAAGGTTAGGCCAGGCTAGGTTCATTTACAATTGTAGTTTATTGGTTTTCCGTCCTTTAAGTCCTTCTAGTTTCCTTTGTCCTGTGTTTTTCACTTATAAACAGGTGTTGCAACAATTCGCTACCTCGAACAAGTAAAATCAGGAATAACCTTCCACACATTGAAGTCTCTCTCATTCACTTTGTATCTTCCTGTGACAAACTTGCTTCTGCATTATTCCTCCCTACAACCTGCACCAAATTCAGCTTAACATTCAAATCCCAGTAGGTAATACACACAGTAACAATAAATACAAAGCAGCAACTCTGCAAGTCTCGAGCAGTAAGTACAGCTCCTCGGTAACTCAATTACATTCGCGACACCTCTCGGCCGCGATAAATGCCTTGCGAGACACGCGCACAGAGCTAAGTGAGACGATGTAGCGAGTCAAGCGAGACTTTTTTCTGCCTTCGTAACTCAACAGATACTTACTCCAATGGCTCAGCCGAAGTGTCTTGGCTCGCTCTTCACGCCAACAAGGATAGACGCAGATGGCGCGATACTGTCCATAAGGAGATCATGTCACGGGGGAATCATGACCCTTGCATACAATGATATACAACGCGAGGAGGAGGATACTAAAAATAAGTTGGAAATAATAAGTGAGGATGTCCTCCTAGCCGAATTTTCGGCAGCGGTGGTCAGTCTCAACGGAGACTAGCCACAAAGTAGGCAATAAGAATGCTTTATGTATACACTGTTGGCGTTCCTTTTTAATAAATAAATATATAAATAAGCAGATTATAATATAACAATATGAAGTTTGAATGAAACATCGTCTGAATGAACTGATAATGCACGTAACACGTGACCCCACGTGCGACCTGTGACTTTGTGGTTTCACAATGTAGAATTGGAGCCGATAAAGATTGATGAAATCTAGAATTACTTGTCTAATGCACAAGTGGTTTTAATCTACTTGTCCTTCTTCTAAATCTTCGTGATACATTGCTGGCCACATCGTCCTTTAACACCAGGTGAGATTGTGGCCAAACGAAGGTCATGAAGGATATTTCCTGTTATCAGTTGTTAAGTTTTCAATTATAAACACAACTCTGCTTATCTTGGGGCTAGCTGATGCTGTGTGGATTGTCCAGTATTATTTATAGTATTATTTATTTAACAGAAAATGTCTGTGTTGATATAATAAGTCTTGGATACCAGAACCGAGTACAGCTGTTTCAAGATCTTCACAACACCGTGTAGGTGCTCGCCTCTGCTCTTCCCTTAGCAATTTCCTTAGAGGTATGCGGTCGACATAACTCATACCCTCGCACCTCGAAGTCGGTTAAGTTGCAAACTTTGATATATTGCCGGTTGTAGTTCACCTGAACCCGGGTTAGTTGGGTACTATCCGCATTCGCACTTACATTCAGTTAATGAATGCTCTGAGATTTGAAACTATTTCTAGAGTAATGCATTTTGAATGCAAAGTTGTTCGAGTCCTTTCAAACTGTAAGACTAAATTCCCAAAAGAAGTATGAACATGATGCAATGACCTTGGAAATCGCACCCCACATAACTTTTAAAACTAAGATGTGGAGTTATCCTTATGCCTCGGGTTGTATCCGAGTCAACCGATTGCAATATCTAGTCCATAGGTATAACGAAAAACTTTCACTTTACCCACTGTCTTTCAAAAATATTGGCAAATAGTCATAGTTTCCGTGGTGTAGCGGTTATCACATCTGCCTAACACGCAGAAGGCCCCCGGTTCGATCCCGGGCGGAAACATAGTTTTGCTAATATTTTTCGTAATGTCATTTGTTTCATACAAGAAGTATGAAACAAATGACAAAGTGTAGTCATCGTGTCTCAGCATTTTGCTTTATGATTTTTATGAACCTGAAATTAGTCATATTCGCCGCCTTCTCGAACACCCGATCGATACGTGTACGTTATGTATGTCTGGCAAGAAGACAAGCCGAAACTACCTGAGCTACTGCCTACTACTAATATGTACAAAGTTCTCAGTAATTAAGCACTCATCTTAAGGTGGCCATCTAATACCATTAACGTCAGGCCCCGGGGCTTCGTTAATATGATAATATATCCTCCATAAACCATCATTAGCACCCCCGCACCCCTCGCACCCCTCGTCGATCCTCTTACCTCTGTCAAATTGTTTACAACTCATTACGGTGTGTGAGATTTGAGTACCTTACATACATCTTTAGGAATATGGATACAATTTTACGTTTACTTTCTAACATTTTCGTCAAGTGTTTTTATGTTAAAGAATTGAATGCCAAAGCTTTGAACTTTTAAAAGTTCGATTTGGACTTGTCGCTTTTTAGTTTGTGGTTTTATGGTCAGCATTCTTTTGTCCTTAAATCTTTTTTGATCGAACAATTCATGCGCTCTTTGGAATTTGTTTTGCGATATTAATGTAGGACAAAGCGAATGGAGGCCTATGCCGTGGGTGATCCCGCGTTATAATAATGATGATGATGATGAATTATAGTGTAGGTAGGACATGATTTCATAATCATTTATTTTACTGCACCGATACGGTGTTTATAATAGTTTATCGAGGTCATAAATTAAGATACCGGTTATCAATCGAGGTGCTCGTGTTGGTTGGTACCTTTCACTTTAGTTACGTATCGCAGAATGAATGTAGATCACATTTGTGTGCCGTTACATCATGGTTTCCGTGGTGTAGCGGTTATCACATCTGCCTAACACGCAGAAGGCCCCCGGTTCGATCCCGGGCGGAAACATAGTTTTGGAAAATTTAACTCATCAATGTTTATTCTATTCTATATTCTATATTCTATTGTATCATGTTTATTTAAATCAAATTTTTCTTTTCCTAGCAGATGCTCAATTTAATTTCCCTGTTTAGAGGATCAACAGCAGGATGTGGACTCAAAATATACGCTACGGAAATTAATATTCCGCCAGTAAGTAAGTATCGATAAAATGTTCCAAAACCTTTTTTAGAAGTAAACACGGTGTATTTTGCAATTTGCCAATGTAAACCAATTTTATGACTCCTTACCTTTTACCAACAACCAACATGGTCCGTGCCGGTCGCCAGCGGGGCCGAGTTACCGCGGCCTGAGTGGAAAAGCCAACGATTTAGAGCCAGGACACGGCTCTTACGGGACGGGGCTGTTGGTAATGGGGATTACGGAGATGGGACCATTGACCAGTGCCGGAAGATATCTACTAGTATGAAAAATACACTATGAAATTGAAACTATATGGTCAGATGGTCTATTTTTGAGATTTGCTATAGCGCGCCTCCATCACACTAATATTATAAAGGCAAAAGTTTGGATGTATGGTTGTTTGTTATCTCTTCACGCCAAGTTTAGAAAACGAATCGGACAGCAATTTTGCATATAGATAGTTTTAAGCCTGAAGTAAAATGTAGGCTTCTTTTTATCTCAAAAATTAGTTCCCATGGGATAGAAATAACCTTAAAACGTTTCCATAAAAACAACGCGTGCGAAGCCGCGGGCAGAAACTAGTAGTTCATATGTTGAACAAAGAACGTTTACTCAACGATATCCAAACTTCTATAATGAGTTATGGTACTGAAAGGAACTCGGTTGTATAATTATGATTCTGTAAAATCAATTTTGGTGGTCATTTTAAAACAGTTTTTACTTTGTACTAAATTCTCGTTTCGTTATGTATGTGTTTTTCAGGAATAGGAAACAAAGCATGCAGAGTAGCCCTGAAACAGCGGGGAGTCGGAAGGACTACAGCTTAGCACTTTACAGTGTCGTGGGGGGTCCTTACACATCACTTGTATCGAGAATTAGAGATGTAGGTTCTCTTTCTTTCATCTAGGTACCTACTACGAGACATAGGTAGGTACATACAAATACACGTAGATTTAGATGTATTATACACATAATATAGATGCGATATAAATCTGCAATGCCGTAGGGCATTCCAACTTTTCTAAACTACATCAGGGACTAAAGTTTGAAGGTGAACATTTTCGCTTTTCATTCCCAAAATATTTCGCTAAAGCTGGTAAATTCAAATTGGCTCCGATAGGCTTTTTGAACTCACCTCGAAATACCGCAATTTCATTAACAACTTTAACTCCAGGCTCTCCTCGAGGAACCGATTAATTTTATTGCCCGAGCTAATTCTATCAAAGGCTCCTTCTCTTTAATAGCGCACAACAAAATAAGACCCTTAAAAACTAATGTTCAGCCTTAAGACCGCAAATACCTCTTTGTGACTCCGAGGAAGGCGGCAGCCGCCTCGCCCGAACCTGGCGGCTCCAAGCGCTCCCGAAAACCTGCCTCCACACAAACAACAACTCTAAAACCAGGATAAGAGGGTCTGTTTTAGATTGAGTGAAGCTCACGACTTGGGGCGATACAAGATCCTGTGCAGATTAAAAAGTTGGAGTTCGTTCTTGATGTCATTGTAAGTAGAAAATGAGTTAAATAAGGCAATACATTTTAATTAGGGAAGGGCCCTTTATTCGTTCGCGATAAGTTGCCGTCTCTATTAATTGAATTTCATGTTTAATTAAGTCTAAGGCGCGGAGATAAGCCGACCGCTGATCTTGGAGAGACTCCATTTAAAGTTGCTTCAATTGCTCAGTTTTTCGGGATTACGGCGAGAGGCCTATGCCGAGAACAGGACATATTAGCTGAAATAATCGTTTGTAATAGTACCTCGGTTTTATCGACGACCTACATACTTAGGTACACGTCAGAAGCGTCAACGGATGCGGCTAGCGCTGAAGCACGAGGTACCTACCTAGTAGTGAATAGCACAAACTTTGTGAAGGCCTATACCTACACACGTTCCCAGCAGTGGGTCAAACAAATCAGACGGCCGGTAAACCAACATGATACGATGCTGAGGTTTGTAACTTTTTATATTTTTATGTCAGGTGTCTTGAAATTGAGCTCGAAGACGTGACTTTTTGTTACAAGATAGGCATATGGTACTTTATTTCTGTTCTGTTGCCTTTGTCAGTCTCCCAATCATATAAGTCATGTAAATAAACATTAGGATTTAACATAAAACATGATCTAAGCGGTGATACAGCATGACATTTATGATTATATAGGAACGTGTAGGCTACTAGATTCTTTGGTTTACACGATTTATCATTAAGGACCTTACTACGGTGAACGCCAAGAACTACTGATCATTGTCCTATTATTTATACTTTGACGCAGTAAAATTGCTTTGCTAGGAAACTTAATTCTAAAAACGTTTTTAGGGGCCTTGTTCAGATATTTTACTGTTGACTAAACTAACTATCAAAGAAAATCCCAATTTCGTTCGTCCTACGCAATTTAAAGTGCGGGCAATAAAGCAAGGTAAAACAATTCTGAAGTTTTTAATCTTTTAAGCAATCGCCTGAGACTCGACACAAACCACTTAGGGGAGGATTATCTCACTACATTGCACTGAACACCGTGCTTTGATTGCGGACCGTTTTTGTAGGGAATTGTACATTTTATTTTATATAATGAATTTGTTTGGAATCGGATTCATTTAAATCTTTAGCCAGTAAATAATTTGACATGTATTTCCAAAATTTTATTGATAAATTATTAATTCAGGCGTTACTTTGCGGTAAACCATTAAAAATATTTGGGTGAATAATATTTTGTAGCTAACGGGAATCGCAAAAAACGCATTTTTTGGGTCTTATCAGAGAAGGCTTTGCGTGGAATTGTTACCAAATATTTCTTATCCTACTTTGTACCTACTTTTTAAGATTTTAATGTTTTGTTTTGCTATTGTTTATGCGCCATCTTACCTGAAGATATTGCCAACGAGGCTTTTATATGAATCTTCGAGTCAGACCCTTTTAGACCCCTAGAAGACAAGGCATGACAAGACAATTTATTCACTCTTGGCTTGAAGAGGGAATTTAATGAATTTGGTAAGTAATTGTAAAGTGTAAAATAAAGTGATCTACTGAGTGCTCCTTGCTATTTACTCCACATTCGTAGTTACTGTTATTGTGCGTTATCTTCGCCGAGGGTAGCGCCGCAGGGTAGGCTCGTCTTAAGGGTCAAAGGGTCGTTAACGGCCCGCGTCCCGAGGAAGTCATAAATATGAATCATGTCGCACTGATATCTAACGAAGGTACTAATTGTGGATTAGTACAGTTATTGAGCAGTTTGTTTCACTTCATTTCGAAATCACTTACAATTAAACAACATCTTAGGTCAGTTTTGGAAAAATCTTTAACCAATAAACAAAGTCTTAGGTCACTTTAGGAAAAATCTTTAAAAAATTAATTATAAAAATACACGATTGACTGTTATAGATTTCAGTTTGTGGAAATTTCCGTGATTTTTAGGCTAAGAAAAGGGCTTAAATTTTGCCTTAATGTTGTACTTATAGTCGATTTGGAATAACATATACCTTATCCACCTCCTGCTACTTTTATAAGCTTATTAGCTTCCCCAACTAGACTACATCTATATATTCTTTGAGTAACGGTAACTTTGGCAACAATAGTATAATGTATCTTTCCATAAAAAAACATAAAGCAACAATCCCCCGTACAAAATTAAAATCACCGCCGCGCCAGCAAGCCGAGAAAACAAAGAGGCCAAACAAAAGCTCACCCTCGCACCGTGATAATTGATCTCACAGCGACCGACCGCGGCTGCAGCCCGGCACGGCTTCCATGACACGAGGCATCCTGCCATTCACTGGAAACTTTCCATTACACTTCCTTGAAGAATGCTACTTTTAGATCCAGTTTATGAGAAGCTCTTTTACCCCAACGCAATGGGGGTCGGTCTTCAGGATGGTCGGCCCTCCCCCTTTAGAAGACAGAAGTCAAAAGCATTATTTCCTAAAGCTTACAAAATAGGCACTTGCACAAGTCAGATTTCAAAAAAGTTGAGTTTAAGTCTTGGTGACTATATCAGCCCCGTTTTTGAACACAACTAACTACTTAAAACTAAATTATGTCTAAAACTAACCTAAATAAGAAATAAGGTGTTATCGATTTTCTCTTCACTTCTTTTTTTGTCCACCACTTTCTTTATTAATAATAAAAGTAATATAAATCCATTGTACAGTTGCAGTCATGATTGGAGACACACCTTAGAGATCATACTCGCTTGAAGGTTACTATGTTTTAAAATAGTAAATTTCATCTAATTCCAAATTTCAGCTCAACATTATTACTTCATGCTTCACGGTATGCATAGGCATTCGCCTATGTATAGTATTCACTTATGATTATGACGAATTGTTTTAATATATTTTTGCTATTTTATTTCCTAATGAATCATAGGTATAATATATTAAGTCTAAAAATTATGGTAATTACTAATATCAAGTTTAAATGACCTTTTGGGTGAAAAATAATAATAAACTTTATAAAGGTCGTAAGCACCACGAATGGCTACAAGACAAAGTTTACCCGTACCTAGCTAATTTGTATATGATGCTACGGCCCCCCACCAGGTTCACAATCTGCGAGAGCCTGATCGATCATGAAGTGCTGGATGCGGCATGATCGTGTCCTTCGATATACATAAGTCTTGTCCAGACATCTCGGTTCAGAGCTGTCTCTCACTGGTAGCGGTGAGTCCGCGGAGTTCAGATTCCACTTCGTCTATCCAGCGATACTTGGGCGTCCTACTGGACTGGTCATATGCTCGATGTTTTTCTATGATATTTTGCGCAAATCACTATTCAACAAGCAAAATGCTATGGTGTATTCACCATAGCTTTTCCTTCTTTGGAAAATATTGTTGGAAAATATTTTATTGAATTCATAACATCGGAGCAATTCGCAGAAGTTCGGATCAATTTTTGAACCTTTGTTAATATAAATTATCTTGGACTAGAACCGAGAGTAAATTGATTATGATCTCCATCTAAAAGGGATTAGGTAGGTGCTCACTATAAACCAATGTTTACACAGTAATTTATGAACTTTTTTGTGATCTGGCGCAGTAACTGTCAAGTCGCCATTTTGTTTTGAGTGTGACGTTTACGAGGCGCTATCACTGAGGAAGCTATTAAGTGAAACGTAAAAATTTAATTACTTTTCAGTTGTAAATCAGCAGATGAATGATCTGGATGTAAGTTGTCACGGTGCAGCGGTGCGGTGACGAGACGCAGGCGGCTCTTAAACGAGATAAATAATACTGAATGGGAGTTTTACTACTTCACCTTCTTCCATACTAATTTTACAAAAGCTCAAGTAATTCTGTCTGTTACCTTATGTTCTATCTCTTACCTATGCCTAACCGGCTGAACGAATCTCAATGAAATTGAAGCAGGGACGTAGACAGTATCCTGGGGAAGGACATCGGTTTTTCATCCCGGAAAATTGAGGGCAAAGCCGAGAGTAGAACCT
Organism: Eupithecia subumbrata; assembly: GCA_949316285.1. Taxonomy (NCBI): domain Eukaryota; kingdom Metazoa; phylum Arthropoda; class Insecta; order Lepidoptera; family Geometridae; genus Eupithecia; species Eupithecia subumbrata. The sequence continues at coordinate 17,155,647 of OX438627.1, read as the reverse complement.
AGTAGTTTTGTAAGTCTACTTACTCAATTAGACAAAATTTATGTATAGAAGGAAGAAAGGGAAGTTTTGACACAGCAGAAGGATTCAGGCTTATATTTACTTTAAGTTCAACTAACGGTCAAACAATCTACTCTTGAAATATACCTATTCACTGCATCACTTAAACCACCTATTCTAAACAAACTCTGCGAAACCAATCGTCAGCACAGCACAGGAATAGCTCTTCCCAACCCCGCCTCACCACCAATGCCCAATGGCCAATACCCGGTGTCCTCTTACATTCCCAATTAAGCCCCTACCAGTGTCATCTTGTAGGACAATCCCAGCGCCCCCTGGGAGCCATACCCGCCGGCCACAGACTAAGTGTCGGTGACCACCGTTTATCAGTCACCGGACCCGGCATCCGATAGCGAGGCAGACGCGAGATCATACACATTGCACGTCTTGGGGGAGTTTGGATGTATATGGACAAGTTGGGGAAATTGTGTTTGTCTGTTTATTTCATGGACTTCAAATGTATAGGTACCCAACTATTTGACGCTCGACTTCGTAGATACCTACTTATGTGAGTGAGGTACTTTGGCTGTGTATACTTTATCAATGACAGGTTTCTCTTTACAGAAATCCATGTTAGCGAAAATGTGATGACTTGTGCTATTTTTCACTACTGTGGTCAACCTTTTGATTTTTTGCTCGTTGACACAAAGTCTGCTTACTTTGGCGTTAAAAAGTTTCCTAGCGTTTCTTAATTAAAATGAAAATTACAATCAAATAATAGAAACGAATCAGAACTAATATTTAAAATTGAAATAATTGAGCTAACAGTAGACTGTTGAAAAAATCTACAGGTATTTCAACTGATCTATAACAATACCAGTCGGAAGTGTCCCCAAGACGCTCCCCCCCCCCCCCCGCTGCATGGCAATGCTGATGCGCTGCGCCAGATACTCACCAGCTCTCGGGTCACGCGTCGCTAGCCTTACTTATTAATTATTATTCGTTCGAAATTACCAGAGTTATTAACAACCGCTTTTCTTCCACACCATCATAATGTTCAATCAATCTTGCGAGGGAACCCGGGTGCACGACCAGTATCGTTATAAATCGCGGTCTATCGGACACTGTCTCTAATTAACCGTTAACTGCTAAGTTTTATTGCTTCGGGTTATCTCCAAAGTTTAAATTGTACGCCATATGGAGTGCCGTTACTGTTATTGGTTTAGGATCTGATTACTGAGATAAGGAACCCTAATATACTTTTGAGATTGCCTATACCTACGAATGATGCAAGATCTCTTGTTTCGTTTGCAGCTAAGATGTTGCTATATACTTCTAAGACTAGCTCATTTAGCAAAAAAATCAAGACTATTTGACTTTAGACGTGCTTACAACTGAGTTGCGTTTGAGTATTCGGAGGCTAATCACAATATAATCAAGAACGTATTGATTTTCATGAAAAATTGCCTAGATCAATAAAATTTTCTAGATTTCAAAATTGGTTCAGTTGTAAAGGAGCTACGATGACATAACATATTCTACTCATTGCCTCAGGGGTATACATTCCAAAGTATCCCAGTGCTGATGAAATCATAAAGAAAATACGCACCAAATCTTTTTTGAAGACAAAATACCAAAGTAAGTATCAAATCTACGAAAAAACATCGCAGGATAAAGTATTTCATCTTGTCCGAGCAGATTTCATTGTGTCCCGCCATTATTCAAATATCCAGTAGGTGAGTGGGTGCTTCATGTAAATCGACATCTGCGAAATGAACTCGTCTGAGACCTTTTTAATAATAACAAGAAGGAAATAAATTATAAGGTTAGCGTCCAAACGAGGTACAAGTAGATTTCTTTTTTAATAATCTAGTTGACTTTATGGTTATTTATGTGATATTTTTTTGACGGCGAATATCTTGATCGATATTTAAGGTGGCCCTATACCTACACTTGGGCTATTACAAGCGTGAGTAGGTAAAGCAACGTCAACGTGCAAAACGCATCGTCTTCTAAATAAGTTTCCTCAAAATCAAAACAAAGACTTACATTTTAATCCTTAGGTGGATTAAAATGTAAGTCTTTGTTTTATTTTGAAAAATATCATCGTGCAATTAATGAAATGAAATAAAAATATTCATTGAAAAAGAAATACAAAATAACAATCAAGTAAAATTCAGTTTATTTTGCAAAATTCGTTCAAATTAGGCATGAAGAGACAAGCAAAATTTCGTCTTTGAATAATTACAATTTTTTTTTAGTAGTTTCCCTTAAAGAGCATTTTATCTAGCAGAAGAAGTTTTAGATTATTTAAAAATGATTGTCCATTAATTCTTGTGTCGCTGTCGAGACCCAAAAATAGTAGGTAGGTACAAACCTCCATGATAGGCACTACAGACTTTCTCAAACAAAGCGAAGTATTTTCCTTCAACTTAATAAAATCATGCCGTGTTATTTCTGAATCATTTGTTTTTAATTTCGCGCCATCTTCGCGTCGGTTCCGGTGAGCTCGCTCATTGCCACTCAGAGCGAGACCTTTTATTGGTCTCGTTTCCCAGCGAGATACATTTTGCTTCATTATTATGAATTTTCTGTGCTGTGTTAGTTAAATTGTTTTATTTATGCATCTTCAATGGTTTTAAGGAATTGAAAAAAGTACACCTACTACCTACTATAATGTTTTAAATTTGAATGACGACTATTCGTACAATTTGACGATAAAAGTAATTTAGTATGATGTGGGACTAGTCCGCTGCTGGACATAGGCCCTGTCTTCAGCTTGCTGCATCTAACATCTACCTGCAATCTTTCTTCACCTCTTTCTTCACCTGGCCGGAGGGCGTCTTACACTACTATATCCAGCACTGGACTAATATAGGCTGATGAGGATGATGGTACTAGTCGTACCACGTTATAAGAAATTACGTTTATAGATAAATTGTATCACGTGGTACGTACTACTTATGTAGTGTATCAATCGTCTTTTTGCGGCAGACTCTAAATACAAGTGGTTAAACTAGCTTATTAATAAATAAATAATGCTGGATAATTCACATAGCATCATCTAGTCCCAAGCTAAGCAGAGCTAAAATAATAAATTACCTTATTCTTTATTAGGTGCTCATAAATTCTCATAAGCTTCCAAGCAGATATTCACATCAGTTAATCCATTTAGATAGGTAATTTTGAAATCCATTCTCAAAGAAACCCTCTTAAAGTAATAGCTACTTCCAGCTCGCTACACAAAGCTCTACAGTCTACCAGACGGGATCCACTCCCAAAAACCTCAGCACATAACTCACAATCAGATAAAAACTCAATTTAAGAGGTACATTAAGCTAAGCAATAACAAAAGCCTATTCTTCATCCGTGCAATAAAGGATGCAGTTAGAGCTAGCGGGGGCTCAGTGGGCCGGCGCGGGCTCGCTGGCGGCTGTGCGGGGGTACCCTCGAGGACGCCAGCCCAGCCTGGCCCCTGACCTGACCCTGACGTGTCTCCCACCACTGCGACCGTGTACCAATGTTGCAGGTTTTTGAGGATCTTGAACTAATGCTTCGCATGGTTTCAGTTCCCAGTTTCAGCATTATGTCGCTTCTTTTGCTTCGCTTTTTGGCCTTGCCAACAGGCTAGGATTTTGAGCTCTCTATCAGATACATTTACCTACTAGAAGTGAGGATTAATGATTTTTGGCTTCACCTTCGTCTAATAAGGTAAGTCGAAAACTCAAATGATGTGCAATCATTTATCTAGCATTCAATGCAAAAACACTTCTAAATTAAATTACAGATTCAGGCGTAACTTTGCGGAAACCCATTGCAAAATATTATGATACCAAATATTTAGTAACAATTCCGCACAAAACCTTCTCTGATGATATTCAACCAAATGCAATTCACGTGCAAAACAAATTGACATGCCATGCAATCAGAAAAGGTAAAAACTAACTTGCGCGACAACACACTACCTATGCAATGATAAATAGTTACATCATTTATGTTGTAGTGTGACTTTTACTTATAATGACGGAGTTTACAACTAATCTCAGAGAAAACCATATTTTAAGGTGATTTTTAGGTACCTATATAACTGCAGAAGTACCTATTCTGGCTGGTGGTACGGTGGAGGTCTAGCTGGTTGGTTGTACAACAATTATAAGTAAGTAGGTTGCAGCTATAACGGCGACGACGCGCGTATTTCATACAAACTGCCTGCCATACTCTGCCACCTAAGAGACTATTCATGGAGAGTAGGTGAGAGCACAGAATGGATTAACAGTTCTTACAGATAGTGCTAACTAATCGTATTAACGTGGATTTCTGATTGGTGACGACTGAAGCCTCCCTGAAATTATTCCGTGTGGACTCATTTCACAAGAAAACTTCCTAAATTAAGGACACTACATATGAAAATTCAATACAAGGTATGTAACGCAATGATAATGATAATAATGTAATAAATTGACGAGGCTCATTCACAGCACATATACCTACGTATTGTGTGTGTTTCATTCAGATCTTTATTATGAGTGAAATGTAAATTGACGTAACCAAGTGTCCCTGGTACTCCTAGTATTAGCTATTTTGAGTATAAACCATCTCTCAAATTATACCCCAATTTTTCGATTTCTTAGTCCATGAATTCATTATGGAACAACGAGTTCCATCATGATTATTATTGTGTAGTATTCATGTTTATGTCCTATCTGCGTAAGTGAGCGCGCCTGCTCTGCGCCGCTTGGACAGCTCCTAGGCCATCCATAACGAGGCAGGCAGCACGGCAGACGTTTTTATTTCCCATCGCGCGACGCAACATAAAAACACCACTCAAATCTCGAATAAACACGATTTTAAAGCGCACTTCTGCGCTTAAGACCGTATTAGGTAGTTAAATTTACATTTTACATTTGATATTTACATTTAAGGTTTGATATTTTCAGCCGTGAAAGTTATTTCTTGTTTGTTTGCGCGCGAGGATTTATTGTCTGGTCCGGCGACGCTCGCAGCGACATCTCTTTGTTGCAAATCGTTTACATGTATTTATGGGGTAATTTAAACAATCCCAAATACGAAATACTTCACAGCTTTAGTGAAATACAATGCGGTGATTATAAATGGGAGTGTAGTGCAGTGATTCCGATGCGCCGCTGGTCACTTGGTGTTTGTTCTGCTGGGCTCAGGACATTAATGTACTTGCTATCTTTTTTGTACACCTGCATGTGTTTGCGCAACACTTGTGGTCTTTAATAAGTCTTGCGCACATGTCTAGTCTCCGTTGAGACTGGCCGCCGAAGCCTAAAAATGACTAACATGACATCTTCTGTTCTTGGTTTTTAAAACTTACAAAAGTTCCATAGTAGTTCCGTTTGTACTTTATGGGGCACTCGGGCACTGACTGGCCTCCCTGTCCCATTATTCTACAATGCTGAAGAAAGACGCGACTAATTTTCAATGTCCTAGGACAACCCTATACACGAAAGCTAATTCAACAATTCGAATATCAAATACCTAACTAAACCAATCACTCCACCGCTTGTAAAATTAGCATTTCCACTCGCATTCCTCAATAAACCGAACATTTGGAACTTTATCACCGAGCGCGCGATTCGCAGGGAAAATGAGAAAAAGTTCTACCGCTACATTGAAACGACGAACAGAGAGTCCCATTCAGTCGACGCATAAAGCCGTCAAATTACAGACAAATAAAACGGGCGAACAGACTACCTGTCTGCGGATAGAGGTGGGAACACTTGGAAAAATCTGGCAACATTTTACCCAGATAGGGATTTGTTTTTACTGAAGATGAATTTTACTTATGTATAAAGTAGAATCAGTAACTTCAACACATTTGCTCGTGGTATTTGTGAAAAAATGTTTTGTTAATATAAAACACTTTTTTGAAATCATCGGTCCTCTGTTCCAGCAGCGTAAGTGAATGTGATGTCTTAATTTGTGGTAGAAAGTAAACGTTGAGGACGTTTACTTTCTACCACAAATTAAGACACGCTAGCATTCGTGAGCTTTTTGTACGCTCATAAAACTCCAACACATCCGGTCACCCAATTCTACCTCTGACTTCCACAAGTTTTCCCGGATCCCCGTGTCCCGGGTATTCGAACACCGGGAAATCCGGTTTCACCCGGTACTATGCGGGTACACTGTCAGAATGTGCATGTATCCCGGGCATATGTTGCAGACGTCACAGTGTGCTCTGCTTTCGCGATCGGAAGATTGATTTTTGTTTGTGGTGTAAGAGTTATTTCCTACTTGTTTGAAAATAATGTGGTGTTGCATTCTTTGTATATTTTCTTAGACTTTTGTCTATTTTCTTATTTATTTATCTTGGATCAAACACCTTTCTGAGCCAAACGCGGGAACTGAATGAAATTAAATTAAACGCTAAGTTGGACGACTCGGAGAAATTGATTCAGTTTGAAAACGCCATTTCATAGGACATTCTTTGTCAAATTCTTGAAAGGAGAAAAATGGTAAACACCTTATTATTTTGTATGTTTATTTATTCCATTTTAAGACTTAACATTATAAAATCCTATAACGTCATTTTTTCAGGGAATCCTCCTTAAAAGCACAAACACTAGACTTTATATTCAAGGGTTTTTATTATAAAATGAGACGATTTATATGCAGGCTGTTCATTATGTTGAAACGTTTAGCATACGCTCTATGCATGGCAGACTATTTTTATTTCTTCGTAAAATTTATTATCCACGCAAAGGTACTGGAGAACACATTTTAATCTTGCTCGCTGCATATTTTACGGTTCATTTCTTTCAACTTATTTATTCTGATAAGTTTCTAGTCTCAGGAGTGGAATAGACCGATGTTAACTTTTTTACTGGAATTTTAATTTAGCATTTTAGATATTTATGATACAAGCAGAGCAATAATAGTACTAGCGATGTTAAGAAACTAAAATGTTCAAACAATTAAAATCGGCGATTCTTAGCACCCTCTTTCATCTAAGCCTATTAATATTTCTTCGCAAAAAGAAACACTTTCACTTGGCGAACCGTAAAACGATAAGAACCGTGACGTTATCGCGAAAGTTATAAACAATAGTCGCGACAGGAGATTAAAAGTGAAAAATAGTCATCGTCTCAAAACAAAACAATGCTAATTGCGATGTCGTTTATTGTTTTTCTTTTATTTTGTTAGAGGGCGCCATTGTGCCGATATCTTTAGAAAAATTGGCGAAGCCCCGAGCTAATCTGTAGAGCAAGCGAGAGATTAGATGAGATGAGTGATGTGATGAGTGATGCTGCAAACAAGATCACATCGGGATGGCTGCTCTCGTTCATTGTTGCGGCGGGAGATGGAGGCCGTCGTCTCTTAATTAATCAAGGTGCTTTATCATATATTAAGTAGGTAGGTACCTAACCTACTGAAAAAATTATAGATCTGGCATCTAATATCGTCCAGGGGGCCACAGTCCCAGCAGTGGGAATGAATAATGCTAAAATATCATGCAATTCGTGTATTACTTGTATTAGGTATATTATGTATAACGAAAGCTACGTTTGGACAAAATACCTACTTATTGCTGCTTCATGCTAAAACCACTGAATGATTCGAGCTTTAAATTTGCGAACATTATACCAGTAACTGTTATAGGCTTACAATAACATAATTTTAAGGAACTCTTTGTAAAGGATAAAAGCGTGCCAAAGCGCCATAAAGTTAAATGTAACTGACGCTGCGGAAATCATGACTATTCTACTACCATTCCACCATGTGCGTCTAAACACTTGGCCTAGGTAGTTAGAAGATCGTACATACTTAAGTTCCTTAGATGGGCAGTGTCCACTGGCACTCTCCAATCACTCGCCAACTCAAGACGCCTGAAGCGCCCTCTACTTAAACTGAACTTAAACTTAACATCTCACTTAAACGGAACTGGTGTCCAATAAACTTTACTTAACGAGCGGCCAAGTGCGTTATTTAATAGGCAACGTGTATTTCCACAGGACAGTTTGTATTGTATTTGTATTTTGTATTTATTTATTTAGCAACTAACACGATTATATTAAACCAATTACATAATAATTACCAGTTGTAAAATACAAGAGTATCTATCTACCTACTAGTTGTGAAGCAGGACAGTTTTTAGCAGCTAGGCGTGGGTATTGTTTTTCGAGTTTTTTAATCAAAGAAACTTTTAGGCAGTTACGAAAGGTTTTTCAATACACATGCCCTGCATGGGGATTATGGGCATTAATCCTCATGAGATAAAAACTAACAAGGCGCTTATCAGGTGTAGGCCTGTGTCCAGCAGTGGACGAATATAGGCTGTTGAGGTGAGTTTAAAGGTTTTTATGTAATTTCCAAACTCTCTTTATCGTCTCCAACTAAACATCAAAACGTCGAAAGCGATTTTGATAAATGAGTTTTTAATATACTCGTCTGAACCCTCAAATATGCCCATATTTTAGATAACCTAAAATTTACTTTGTTACCGTGTATTTTATACGCAACTTACATTCTTGTCGATTTTAAATCTTCAATAAATAAATGCTAACAGTAATTATATCTAATACTTAGTCAAAGCCAAACATACTGAGAATTTCAGTTCTTTTGGTGTGGTTTATTTACAAACATTTCACATCGAGTTTGGCGAATAAATAGCGGTATTATACGCTAGCTAGGTGAATACGATAACAACCTGCGTGAATGTGCGCTATCTCCACGGACGTCCGCGCGATACGGCGTGAATCATTATTGTTTACAACTTTACGAACTATTTTACATAGGTTTATTTATTTTGGAGCTCTTGTAATTAAATAGGTATAAGTCAAACTTACACACACCGTCTTAAGGAGAAATTGAGCCATATGCGTATCTACCGGACTATTGATTTTGAAAAAAGTACTCATTGTCATAATGTCATAAGTTCCTCATGCTGGCTCTAACTACCGACAAAATTCGTTCCTGTGGCGAACGACTAACAATTTTAACAAATTAAGTAAGCAATTGGACCTGGATTTATTCTGCACAAGTGTCAGCTCGGCCAGGCGGCGGCTCAGTGGAGAGGTTTTTGGCGCCAATGATGATAATATTGACGATAAATGCTTAGTTAAAAATGTTTGTTACCTAAATATTCTTAACTATATATGTTTGTATGTATACATGTAGACTCGTCACATCATGTTCATATACTTTTCATTGTACTATTCTACCACCTATCCGTGAAAACCTTCAATAAGCTTGCTGGTATTTATCAATTTGAAACTCTGTTATTTTAAGCCTTTGGATTTCCCTCAAATATCACACAAAATATAAAAAGTGTGTTTATTGAATGCATCAAGCGTTCTTCAGCTAGCGTTGTTGAAGCATCTAGATACACTAGTCATACCGCTGCCAACGGAGCCCGGTGAACAACAAACACGTCACAGGCACACATAGTGTTAACAAAGTTGTAATCAAAACGAAACTTGATATTCCAAATGAAGTTGGAAACACGGCCATGTTTCTGTAGTCTACGTCAGAGTTTGTGTTCTTCCGGTACACACGTCGACGGACGTCTTACCCACACATCCGGTCTCTACCGCTTCCGGTTCGCACCGTGATCACAGCCTTAATGGCTCATTATTAGATTACCGACATTTTCATTATCTCATAGACAAGTGAGACAAATCTGTTAATGTAATCCGTGCTGATATGCTGATCAGAGTGTACGTGCGGTGTGAGGGTCCAGGTCATAAAATCTTTGAAAATATACTGAAAAATATCAAGTTAAATTCTAATAAACGTTTATGTAACAGCAAATCATACGCAGTAAGTAAAATTTATTGATCACAAGTACGCATCATATACGACAGTCACTATGTATTCCTATTTTTGGACTATAATTTAATTTTAGCTAAATATTATAAGTAGTCACCACCGTAATTATGTTATTTTGATGTTTCTCTCGCTTTACGGGAAATTCTATTAACTGCAACTCAGCAATACCGCTTATGGAATCATAATCACATTTATTTCACCATGTGATCTCCTGAAAACAGCTGAAAAACTTGGAAAAAGGGAGTCATAGCTCCTAATCTTCAAATTTTGGCTTAACACAACTCAAGCATAGTTCCCCTCAAAATCTAAAATGACTGTTCCAAAACTTAGCAACTCTAAATAAATCATCCCTTGAGGTTCGAAGTTACTTATAATCCTCCCCCAGCAGTGTTTCAATTGTTGCCATAAAAAATAACAAATAAACAAAGTGGAGGCCGACGCGACGAGGTACAGTAATGACTCGTAGTTTTCACCCTCTCTAACGTATTTATTAGTTCGAGACGCCCGCGCGCGCGCCCGCGCCGCGCCACTAACGGTATTACAATTTACTGTCTTATTTACAAGTATTTTAAAAAACATTATATGCGAAAATAATACTAAAAGAATCGCATTTGAATTTCAGAAATCTCTTTATGAAATTTAGCGTCCGGCTTCAATCAATTCACAACTATTATAAGAAATGACGACGTGAACGAAGACGTGGTATTGAGTGGAGATCGTGACTCGGCAAACGTAGTGTAGGACGCTCTCAAGCCAGGTGGGATGAGGACCTGCGAAAGACTGCAGGCAGATGCTGGATGCGGCAAGCTGAAGACAGGGCGTTATGGCGCTCATTAGTGGAGGCTTATGGCCAGCAGTGGACTAATATACTTTAAAGATGATGAAGAAGTGACTTTTTTATGATTCTTCGTGGTGTTATTCGTGAAAAACCAATGAGATACATAATTTTTTTATTTCATCTTCACATCAAACAGGTTAATTACCTTTTTCGTTATAAATGTAAACATGTAAGTACGTACCTTGTTTGTGTTAGAAGAACACCAACGTTTAATTAGATTAATTACCTGTCGAAAAACCTTAATCTTTAAAATAATCAAAATGACAAATTACAGACCACTTTAAACTTAACTCTACTCTACTACACAACATTGTCCCAACATGTCGACATATCCAAACTTCTCGAAGGTAGGACATTAATTTCTAATTTGCAAGTTGCATTGTTTACCCCCTTGGAGGGCAAGGCGGGACTAATGCCCGGTTATTGCGCAAGTTGGACGCCGCAGGCAACGTGTTAACGAACGATGAGGTGCTATTCTCACCTCTAAGGTACTTGATCTAGGGGGATTGTGGGGGTGAAGGGAAATATATAATGAGTTTATAACAGATACCAAAATGGTAGGTAATTTGTGATAATGAGGTATTTGGCAAGTACGGTGGCAAACACATCAATAAACGACAATGAATGAAAATGAAAATATTTATTGAAAAAGAAATACACAAAAACAATGGTTAACTCTATGTATCTATATTAAGTTTAAGTTAGATGTTATCAGTTTCATTTGTCTATTAATATTTTATTACATTGAATCGTACATTAAATTTATAAACAACCACCGTAAAGTATTAAAATCAATATCAAAAACTCTATAGAACTAGAAACTTTTAAATGAGTTACAAAGAAACTAAAAATATTAAAATATAGTAAAACTTAGGATGCGTGATGGAAAACGAGTGAACAAATTATTTACCAACAAAATAACTCTAAAATAATCTGCCTTTTGCTAAGTTACAACTGATAAATCAAAAATAGACTTAACATCATGAATATAAGCGGGTTAACTACGAACCTAGTCTTTTTTTAAAGAACACCAACGTTAAAAAGAAACTGTCAGTCTGAACTGTACCAAACAATTTAATAATATTAGTAGCAGGTAAGATATCTCTAGCTGCGGTGAGAGCCCTACGCGGCTACGGCGTAGACGCTCTACAGGTAGCCTCTACGAAGCCGCGTAGACCCTCTACGGATTGCAATTATTACCTGTCTATGATTCGTTCTTCTGAGTTCATTACGAAATAAGACTAAGTAATGGACTCTACACGCCGACACAGCCCGGCGGGCGTGTGACATTTCATTATTTCGATATTGAACGCTGCCGACAGTTTTTTGTCGGCGGCCGGTGAATTCAGTGAAAACTCTTTATGGGTGTTTGTAAACCTACATTAGCTATAAAATATTTTAGCAACAGTTCAAAAAGTATCAGGTTGGAGTGGGCGCGGCGGAGTGGGACCGCAGGCCAAGTCCGAGTAAAACCGCCGTAAGTTATTTCCTTTTTAGTTCGGGCACTTCTAACACAGGATTGCCATTTAACTGTTGGCCGCACGCTCCGCGCCGAGATTTGTTACGTCGCCGCTCGGATCGGTACCTACCTACGGACGACATTGTTCCACTTCGAAAGAAGCTGTTTTTTGGTTTCTTGAAGAACTGTTCACTATCTACCTATAAATTACAAAACAGTTTATTTTATTGGTTTCGTGCCACTGGAGGAGTTCTACCATTACATTATACTAACTTTTAGTTAAATTATACTACCTTGTGTGCACGGTTTTGTATGCACTACTCAGAAAAAAAAAATACTCTATGATTTAAGTCGGATCACATGTCATTTAGCAACGTTTTTCATCTGGATCCGTTCATAAATAATTGAAAAATAAAATCCGTTTATTTCAAAACCAAATAAACCATCTATCTTCAGGCACATTCTTAATGATGCAAGGTACAGGCATGTTTAGTATCTTCACTGACATAAACGAGTTTTAGCAGGACTTATGTTACGTTACAATCGTGAAGTTAAAATCCGTTTGGTCTCTGCATATTCATGAAACCTCGCAATCTCCTTAGCTCTGAAAGTTCAACATACCTGCCGGCGAGCGAGCCTTCAATCAATATCTTGAGATAACTGAGTTTACTTGAGACGAGCATCGTATGCAGAGCGCAGGGCGCTGCTCTCTTTGGCTGGACTAAGTAGGGGTGAACTTAACATTAAATTGTATAGGAATTATGTGTTATTTTTGTGGAAGTTGCCTAAAAAATGTTGCAATACACTAACAGAACATAAGCGTAACTGATTTATTGTCTTAATAGTCTTATGATTATTGAAAATTTTCATTTAGAAGTAAAAAATATTACAAAGGTGTTTACAGTAACTACATAGTTATCACTTCTTATAGAAAATTTTCAATAATCCTAAGACTCGTAAGACAATAAATCAGTAACTCTTATGTTCTATTGCGGACTTTTTAAGGCCAGATGGATATCATACATGACGATGATTTTCAAAAGTTTCGTTGGTCTAAAATCATTGAAACCATAGCGCCATTTTTTTCACCTACATTAACAGCGATAAAATACAATTTCTTTTTTTAATTTATGATTATGTTAGGTTACTTCTGTATCCACCTATGTTTTGCAAAATAGCTGTAATTCCTCCTCTATGCTCGAGCTCCGCTTCGCACCGCGAGCCCCGAGGCAGCTCTACCTAATTTGTATTGATTAAAAATATTCAGCATAGTTTCGCTGCGGAATCCGCCGGATTATTGGCCGAGGGGCTGCTTACAATATCCTGGCTGATTTAGCGAAGGTTGCTTGGAGCGGCTGAACGTCTTGTGTATTACAAGCTTATTTAGTGGAGGTTGGAAGAATGCAGAGTTGGTAGAAAAAATGTTGACGATAATGTGATAGGAAATTTGCTAAAGGTTCGTGGTTTGATTTTATTGGGAATTGGATTTAGCATGACAATGAACTTATAATGCGCAGTCTTGAGAACCTGCATGAAAAATTATGTTATGTAAAAGTTAAGCTCTGCTCTCATTAATCCAATAACGCTACCACACAGCACAAAAACGTGCATTCAAATATGGGGTTTAAACTCGTTATCTTTAGCTACATTTTACAGTGACAAAATGAATTCCCACAAGCTGCAAACGAATATCCGCGAGCTGTCTGTCATCTGATGCCGGCAATATGTAATTCATCTAAATGTTACGAGTTAAAGTCCATATTTGAATGCACATTTTTGTGTTGTGCTGCAGCGGTGCCTTTCATGTGTACGACAAGCTTTGAACCCCCCGATTCTCAAGTCGATTTTTTGACAGATATTCATTAAAAACTGTCAAAACCGCGACTTAAGGGTCCGGCGACCGATGAATTTCCCATACAAAAGTAGTACCAAAATGATTTGTTATTTGAGAATATTTTCACCATGGTTTGCTATTATTTGTATTAGAATAGGATTTATTTAGGTTCGTGTATAGAAAATTCATCCGTCGCCGGACCCTTAAGATGTATTTAAATTCATGTTGCGTTTGAGTCCTCTTCCTCAAGAGCCCATATTAAGCACACTGCTGGACGCAGGCCTCCCCTGATAAGCGCCTGCGTTTGAGTATTGAGCTGTTAGTTTATTTCTTTCCCTTTGATCAACACAACACATCGTTTTTTTATACAACAAGCTCTGCTAAGCGTGGCTAGATCATGCTGTGTGGATTGTACAGCATTATTTATTTTAACAATGATAGTTTGTTCGACACTCGCGCTTTCTCATAACCTAACTAAATAAATAAATAAATAATGCTGGACAATTCACACAGCATTATCTAGCCCCAAGCTAAGCAGAGCTTGTGTACTACTAGATAAGTTAAATACTTAATTCACTACACTACATAGATAGATATTTTTTATTATACATAGATAGAAAACACCCAGATCAACTAACCTATACTCATAAAAATATGTAGCCCTGTGGTTCGAATACTCCAAGCCAGTTCCACGAGTGAAGATATTGTTGTTTGTTTACCATCAATCAGCATGAATATGTACGACATTGGTTGCCGGTGCCGGTGCCGTGGCTCTCGACTCGATACAGTTTTATGAGAGGAGGTAAACACCGCGCTGTTGTCCCCTCCGATTATTATTTATGTAACGACTGTTGTTCTCTTTCGGAATCTTGTAGGTCGCGCGGAAGAGGCTTTGGTTACATGAAAATTTAATACTTCGGAGTCCATTTGAAAGTTTTTGAAGCTATCCGAACAACCTAACCCACCTTTCCTTTCGGAAGAAACTGGAATCTTTGACTTCTTTTTGTGGGTGCAATAGTATGCTACTACACTACAAAGTTCCTGATGTTTCGTGCAGAAAGTGTTTTTATATTACTACGACAAGCACAGAAAACGGCTGTTGACTGTGTCGGAAAGTTGTTTTCGTGACCATTTTTGCCGACACTGAGTAAAGGAGTTTATTGTTTCTCTGGGCTAGCTAATGAATGGATGTTTCAATATGATGTTCTCCTAGCCGAATTTTAGCTACGGTAATCAGAGTAAACAGAGACCAGCCATGTGGGCAGGAAATATTAAAACGCACTAGAACGCACACTTAGGAAACTAACACTAGAAAAATAATGTCGTCTCTTCCAGTCCCGAAGTACTGGTAACTCCGTGTGCAGGTGAACCGGCCACTTATGCTAAGTGCCCGCGATACATGGCTTGGCTGTTGTTGCTGTAAGTGAAAACTAGCGAACTTTTGTTTTTAGCTCGCTTCTTGAACTTGTTCTGATTACTTTAATGTTCGTGTTGTTGCTTTGGGAAAGTTGCGCGAGTGTTTTTTTGTGAGCTTGCATTTCTACGAGGAAATTGAGAAAAGTTGCTTATTCCTGCCGTTTTTGCTGTTCACTTACTACTTACGATTGAATAGTTAGATTCGTCTACGGCTCATAAAATTACGAACACTCTTTTACTTGTCTCATCTCAGTCTTTTAAGGTGTAGAGTTTCTTTTTAGATCACTCAAAATATCTTTGTTCTAAACATGTTTGAGAAATATTACCACCGTCAAACGCATGTCCATTATCCCCTATTAGAGCCTTCAGTAACAAGGTGGTACAAACGGGGCTCCACAATTAATGGCAGTGTCCTAAGAGTAAGCACCCATGTCTAAGTGTTTGCACGCCGTGGCGTGGTCACCCCACGCACGTGTATTACTGACCACCCTGTACCAAAGCCGTAGGACTGCAGAATAGCTAGATCACTATTTCGTATCAAATTATCGTTTATATAGTGAGTCAAAGAAATATACCTATACTGAAAACTGAAACTCTTTATCAGTATCTGATTTTGTTTTTACTAGAATCCTTTCTGAATTCAAGTTTTCGTTCCTGCCAGGTACAGCAGAATCTGAATTGACACCAATAAATAGATCCTATTTACCTATTGGTGGTACTAAATTGACACTACATTTTATTCACTATAAAAATAATCAACTAAAATATTTTAAACAGTTGCGTAAAACCTGTAAAATAGTTTAAAAGTTCCTTGACTGTTCTCATAAGGCTGTAGCCTGTAGGGTTTGGCAAAGGGACAGTTAACAAAATTCCGGATTAATCTTAGGACGGATTTCGGACCAAGACAAATATGGCGGCCGAACTAAACGCTCGGAAATTATTAAATTAGGGAGATATGTGAACAGGCCTTTGTTTTGGTCAAACTACAAGCTGCAAGCTGACTTAGACAATACCTTCACGCTTACAACATAAACAGAAGGAACTTAGAAGATAACTTATAATAATAATACAGATTACTAACAAAATCAGCGAAAACAAACTGCTCGCTGAGTTGATTTAGAAAGAGTTTCAAAAACTCTTAACGTCCGTTTCTTTGTTACTCTTAGTGGTTATATCACATAAATATATTTAAGGGCATAATCATAAATGAGGGCAGAAGCCTTTATTCACAAAGAAAATTATAATATAATTGGTATTTACAATTGAAACAATTGAGCTAACTGCAGACCGTTGCAAATAATCTACATAATCATTGCTTTTTAAAATTAGTAATGGATGACCAACTAATAAAATATAAAATAGAGTATTAAATTGATATGATTTTTTGACAATATTAGTTCTTCATTGAGATCAGATAAGCGTCTTTGCTCTTATGTTCCAACAACACAAACAAGCTCCAGTAACATAATGAAATTACCAGCCTCACACAAAATAAAACATCTTAACATTCAAGACGCAGAGGTATACAACAACTTGACCGTTTTTAAACAAACATCAGTAGCCGCCTGAAATTTACATGTTGTAAATTTAATTAGGATTCCGTAGACCGCACGGTCAAGACGGCAGATGGAGGCACAATGGAACCCTCGGCATAGTTTCACCTAATGTTAATTTAATCCAAGAAGGACAATCGGGCGAAAAGTTGTGACTTTAGAGTTGGGTTGTTGTTTGTTGGTGCAAACGGACGTAGGCCCGACGTGCTCGAGGATTTCACTGTTTGAAGGGCGGCACAACTTTGTGTTTGCTCTAAATTGATAATACTTACCTACTGCTGCTGACGTTAGGTCTCATGTTCTTGGAAATTGGACTGTTGTTAGTTATATACCTACAGGTTGTTCCATTCTTGCAGGATCCAAGTGGAGTAGAGATTTTTTGATGATCCTTGCACGTCACCTTTTGGATCATTTAAGATCAAAATAAATTGTCAAGCCCATATATTTTATTTTTAGATTTCTACAAAGCATCATATTCTAGTTTTGTCACTCTGAGGTTTTTATTTATATCTTATTCATTTATTTCTTTCAAAAAGTAAAATATATCTCAAAATCATCTTACTAAGCATCAATCTAGCTACCTCAATGAACTACATATGTCGATAAAGAGGAGAATGATGTGGAGGTTTCTTGCAGCTCCGTTGTCCGACCGGCCGCGTGCTAAGCTGTCGCCTTCAACGAGAGGGCAGGCTGCATAATTAATGCGAATAACTTAACCCAAGCTCGGTAACTTGAGTCCACTGTCACCTCGGTTACAAATTAAGCTTACCTAGTTATTTTCTTGTCAATGCGGCCAGAACCAAAAAGGTAACTAAGTAAAGCTATATCTTAGAAACAAAAATTTTATCTAAGAAAAACTTCTGTACATACCTTATTTATAAAGTTATTCAATTAAATTATATTCCAAGTACAAAAACTACGCACATTCCGTTATTGAGATAATTAAAGTATATTTTGATAATAATGTAACTGGAAATTATACATAACCAATCAAACGAGTGTTCTTGAAATAAATTTCAATTGTCAACCGAACCCTCCACGCACCTCCCCTCGCTAATTTACGAGCGCCCGAAAGAAGCAACCTTTATAAAAATGGCGGTGTTCGAAACAAGCAGTTTAAAGGACACGACACACGAAATATGTTTATGAGAAGCAACGTGCTTTGATTTATAACCATCCGCGGGTGTGAACGCGGGTTACACTCACTTAGAACATGTCATAAGCGAGAGCGGATTACTTAACACTAGGTTAGGTGTTATGTAATCCTGTTTTAACGAATAAGTCGTTAAAATGTGCCTTTGGTTAGATATAGATTACTGCTTTAACAAGAGACAGTTGATGACCCGAAATTCAATTCGAAATTAATAAATAGGTTATACGCGTAGGTACATTTGCCAAAGCCCCCTTATTTGCTGTGTAGTGGTGTAACAGTGGTCCTTGACCGCCAAAAGGGATTATTGAAAATGTCGTTTCTTCAGAACTTTTATGAGGTATTTTATGAAAAATCTCTTTCTCGTTCAAAAGTCATTTAATTGCGAACATGAGTCATAAAGACGTAAATTAGTATAAAAGCAAGGCTCCTTCCCATTTTGTAAACTTCCCATCTCGTAAACATTTTAAAACAACTGAAGAAAATTTAAAAGCACAACACCCTTTACCTTTACGTCAAAAATGTAGGCTACATTGTGAAAAATATCTTATTGGTTTTATATGACGGGGGATAATGGCCATAATCCCCACGCTGGGTACCCCCATGCCCAGCGTAAATCAATGCAAACCCCCATGCCCAGCGTAAATCAATGCAAATATAGGTCAGTAGTTTTCTAATAAACTACAAATCAAATACAAATTCGTTGTAAACACTATCGTTTATGACTTGATACGATATAATATTAGGAGTCGCAAATCCGTCTGATTTATCCCCGAGCCGGCTTCGAAGTCATTAGAAAGAAGTCGCGGCTCACACGCAATCCACTTTGTCTTTATCCCACTTTGCACCTCATCTCGCGATTATTTTCACTGGGATATAATGTGGGAGAGCAGAGAGAGTCCCAAAAATATTCTGCGGCAAATTATTCACAGAAATTTTGGGGATTTTTTTTAAATTTAATAAAATGACGGTCAATTTTTAATCAGTGATGTATTTGTGTGACCAGTTGTAATAAGTTCTTTTGTTTCTTGATAATGTCCGAGCCAACTAAAGCCAAAAAAATAAAACGTAAAGTGCGAGTTGGAATCGCGCACCGAGGCGAGGAGGGTTCCGTTAATTATAATATCTTACTTCTTACAATATCATAAACAAAAATAAACAAAAGAATGTGATTTTATTGGAAATTTCAAAATATGGGGCATAAAAGGCTGTAAATTTTGATTGCGCCGATTTAGAACTTTGATTTATATCACGACTCGCGTAGCACGACTTGAGTATTTGATTTTAATTTCACTTCGATACCTCTCCACGTGTTCCTGACAAAAGGGCACAGGGGCTGACAGACAGACAGACGGACGGCCAAGTGATCCTATAAGGGTTGTTTTTTCCTTTTGAGGCACGGAACCGTAAAAATAAGGAAGTCATTCTTAATTGACGTTAAAACTTAGTTCAAAATTAAATACACCACTAATAAGACGCGGATTTTCCGTCGATGCATTCAATGGCGACAATTCCGTTGTCGAGCAAAGCTGCCAAAAGCAGATTTTTCATAAATGAAATCTAATTCAATCTAGTTCGCTGGCACACGTTGCAGGTAACAGAACGTGCAAACCTCCTTACCAAGTTTATTTCCCTCTGTGAAATTGATTCTCCGTATAAATCATCGTCATCAGCACCATCAGCGCTGTTCGCGGCTCATTAGGGGCCGAAAAATGCCCCCCGCACTAAAATACACATTATGCAAAGTGCCCGCAATTACCAACGACTTGAACGTGCGTTTGTTGAGATCTGCCGCAGGGCTGCGCGATCACAAGGTAATGTAGCCTTCCTTTGCTATACCTTTTTTAAACACCTCTGTTATTTATGGTTCTCTTGAAAATATTTTTCGCTGTGGTGACTCACCTAGAGCATACGCACAGAATAACGATATGACTGATGAATTGACGACCTCCGTGGCGCAGCGGGTGGTCCGCTTGCGACGCATGAGGTTGCGGGTTCGATAACCGCCTCGGAACAAATTTTTGTACGATCTGCAGAAATTCGTTACGTTGGTCTGGGTATTTTCTATGTATAATAAAAAATATCTATCTATGTAGTGTATTGTATTAAGTATATCAGTTATCTAGTACCCATAACACAAACTCTGCTTAGCTTGGGGCTAGATAATGCTGTGATTTGTCAATAATGTGTGAATTGTCCAGCATTATTTATTATTTATTATATAGAAGATACTCCGCTAAGCCGCGCTGGCCGCAGTCAACTTATAAATCCAATTTCCATTTGCATTCATATTTTGATAATCGTTATCATCATTGCAGTCACGATCAGCCCGAAACCCCTTATTAAATCAAGCTTTTTTCAAGTATTTCTTGTGGCCAAATGTTCCAGCCAACCTATACCTATACCTGTCCCTTTACTAACTTCTTTCCGGTGACCTCACTTCACTTTCAATTCTTCGCCCTCTGATTCCGTGCCGTCTCCGCACCTCGCCCGTAATTTCCCAAAAGTAGGCAGTTTAACACCGTTTAGCATTTCCAAAACAATTTGGACCCATTCGAAGAAGGCATTATTTTTTTACTGCCGTCAACCCTAAAGAGGCGAAGCAAGAGGTGGCACGTGACGTCACGTGAATTAACGTGAACGTAAATAATATCGTCATTCCCGCCCACCGATTGCGTTCCCTGTTCCCGGTTCCTGCGGCACTTTGCGTAAAAACTCTGCGTTAATATTAGGTACGCGGAGGAATTTGACGGCAATTGAAACACGCCATTTTTCAGCTTTATGTTTGGGGCTATTAGTGTGCTGCTTGCTGTTTTTCAGATTCAGTTTAATAAAATCCGTTCAGGGTTAAATCCAAGGAAAGTGTGTGCTTCAGTTTCACAAACCAAACTTGGGAAAATCATAATCAAATTATTATTAGGTTGTGATACTCAAGTAAATAATTAAGTAGCTACCTCTCAAAATGTATAGCGTCCTAACAAGGCTTTTATTACATTAGATTACGAGACATGACTGATGTCTGTAATAGGATTGCAAAATAAATACTTTGATTAGGTACTTAATTGATACGTAACCTGGAAATCAGGTTACCTTTTCTTATGAACTTTCTTTCATATTTTGAGAAATAAAAATCCAAATATTGTATTTATCCGTATTCTGGCAGTCCCCAGTATAAAGTAAAGCAACAAAAAAATCGTAATCAGAGACAAGAGAGCCGCGAAAGCGTGAATATTTTTGGCTGCGAACGAACACCGCATATTAGCATGACAATCGTCTGCCGCAAAAACTTAATATTTCTTTTTTAACGTTTTAATTTAGGCAACAAATAACGTTTAATAGTGGTGTAAGATTTGCATACCTACGAGTGTTCGGCGGAATAATAAACAGAGGATAGAAATGAAACTCCTTGCACTACATACATACTACATGCTAACAAACTTATATACAAATTAAACTTGTATACGCTTTGTATATATAGGTACAAATGTTATTGTCATGTATTGGCTTTATGATTAAATTGTATTTCTGTATTTCAAACACTTGTGAATGTAGCTGAAAAATACAAGTACGGAAGATAACGTCTAGATTAAAATCGCATTTAATAAACGAACTAGGCAAATTGTTTGTGATAACAGTTATGTTAAACATGTCATAATTATTGAACCAATTTTATCCGACTTTAAAAAATAGGGAGGTTCATTGTTCGGCTGTATGTTGTATGTTTTTTTTCATGTATATTCATCGATTGCTCCGTCAATTATAGAAAGATTTTGAAAATTCTTTCCTATTGTATAGAAAATGATACCTAGGTGGTCTCATAAGAAAATATTCCCGAAGGATTAATACTTAACCTTAACTTAAAAAATATTTATAAATACTAAGGAATTTGAAGTAGTTTATAAATTTTTCAAAATACCACATTATAGCAGTGTCACATCTATGTGCAAATTTAACTAGTCAGTTTCGAGATTCTTCATAATAAAGCTATGAAAAAATCCATCGCAGCGGGTCTTAATGTGGCGGTGGTACTTCACCACCTTTTGTACGTAATCGCGGAGTGCGACTTTATGGAAATCGAAAAAGTTGGGATATTAGGGTTGAGCTCCGTCGTTTGTTCGCTTTTTATGTGAGTAATGATTTCGGTTTTATTTAAATTTTTGAGTGCCTAATGACATGCAGTTCACTTAATTTTAGAAGTGAACGAAACTTGAGTATTTATAAATTAATGAATTATTTTGGATTTTTGGGGGCGAATACTTACCTATGGCACTTTGTTGGAAGAATCCAACACAAGCACGGTGTGAAGTAAACCCATCAAACTACGATAGTTTTTGTGTAAAATATACCTTAAATACAAAAATTATTTGGAGCAGTATTTTTTTTAAAGTAAAACAAACCCTGCATTGCTAGCCTCTACAAAATATTCGAAAAATTATAATGTAGCGCGGGTAGAACTTAATGTAAATTAAATTTTCTGTAAACAATTTATAAGCAGACTTAGAAGCGTATGTAGGTGCAAGAACGAATAAAAACAAACAAGTAGCAAAGCAAGCTAACATAGTTGCGAGTTTGTTGGCTCAAGGAGCTGCTATTTCCAACCTCAAAGACCTTAAGCGGCAGTAAGCAGGATCTCGAGTAAAGTAAGTAAGTTAAGAAAAACACAGCGAGGTGCGTTCTTCCCATAAATATCAGTTTAGAGCAGCGGCTTAGGCTCGCTGCCGACGAGCTCTGCGCCGCATCGCAAATGTGCCATTTACAAGTTCAGAGCACTTGGCGTGATTTATGGCGGCGCGGGTTTAGTGGACACCTTGCCTTATCCGTCATTACTGAGTTTCAGTGGATTTCGCAATGTAATCTAATTACTTCGCAAAATTTTTTAATAAACATTGGTACCTACAGCGTCGTCATAGATTCTCAAGTGTTTCAAATGCTCAGTTGGACTAAACTCATTGGTCAAATTTATCGCTGGATACTTCACACAGCATTATCTGCCCGCAAAGTAAGCAGAGCGTGTGTTACGGGTACTAGATAACTGATAGATAGAATATATTACGGACATAGATATTTATTATTATTCATAGTAAACACCCAGAACACCCTGAACTCTGAAAAAATCTGCAGATCGTATAAATATTAGTCCCGAGGCGAGAATCGAACCCGCAACCTCCTGCGTCGCAAACGAACCTTGGCAAATGTTTTCCACTTCTGATATTTAAAATTAAATTTGTTTAGAATTAGATTGAAGGTTACTAACTGTGGTTTCAATCGTAAGAGCTCTGCTTAAATTGGGGCTAAGTGCTTTGCGAAATATCCACCTAGCATCCAGAGTTTGTATGCTATGCAGTTTTAGCATGAGAAGCACTCCCAAGTCTATAATAAAGTGCAGCATACATAAACAATGCAGAACAAACAGCCCTTTGCCTTGCCGGGGACAGGTGGCCGCAGCGGGCGGAACCGGCTGTTTACACTAGTTTAACTGCAGAGTGAGTCAACACACCTCCGAGGTGACGGGAGACCCGCAAGGTTGCCTAGTATACGACAACTGTTATAGAAGATGAGTTTTTTGTACAGCAGTTTTTTCTTGGACAATTCAAATTTTTATCTCTGGACTGAGATGTAAGGAAGGAGAGGCTCTTGCCCTACAGTGGGATCCAAGGGGCTTATATTTTAAGCCCGCTGGGTCCCACTAAGATAAGGTAAGTTTTTCCAGAATGTTGATGATATCGTCATCGAAACCGATATTGACGGCGACGACAGTGTGACTAGACTAGTCGGTTTGTTCCGCCCAGACAACCAAACTGGTTATCAAATAATATCCCGAAAATGTACGACTTTAACGGGACTTGAACCCGCAAACATTTCTCTAAGTGCGGGAATGCACTAAATAATTGCGCTACGAGGCTGACCTCGTAGCGCAATTAGTCTCTAAAGTAGTAAAGTAATCTCAAAAGTTTTTCGACACCTACGTCACTCAAGTGACGTAGGAGTCGAAAAACTTTTGAGATTTCCTTCGGAATTATGAATTATTTTAGAGTAGGTTTTCAGAGATTACGGTTGGTTGTCTGCACTTAGTCCAATATCAAAAGCTTTTTTTAGATTTACGTAGTTTTCGAGTGTAGGCAATACAGAACTATATTGGTAAGTGTGTGTAATATTATGATTGGAAACATCGCTATCATCCCAAACGAATCCAATAATCCCAAGAAAACAACTCCCCGCCAAAACCAAATGTAACTTGTAAGAGTTTTTATAACAAATATTTACAATGACCTTTCGTCGCGCACCTTCACTTGACATTGTTTGTTTGTGCAATGAACCCGCGACTTTGCTGTGTACCACCCATCCCACCGCTATGCAGGCTCTATGTACCCACTTGTGTCTGCCCGCGGCTTTGGAGGCGTTGTCTCTTTGAAAACGTTTAAGGATTTAATTATATCTCATGGGAACTGATTTATGGGATAAAAAGTTACCTATGTTTTATTGCATGCCTAGAACTACCTATTTCAGCCCGGTTTGTTCAAGTAGTTCTGACGTAAAGAGGGAACAAACATCTAAAACTTCGCATTTATAATATTATTGTGATGGAGTGGGAGACCAGTATGACACCGTTTGGTAAGTGTAAACATCGCCATATGGTGGCAAAAAATCGTGAACTCATTTCGTCAGGATGAAGAGTTTATTTTCGTTGGAAGCTGACCTTGTATTCTTATTTTAAAAGGATACAATTTTACACAAAGTAGGATTACTTTTTTGTTAAAAATGATGATTTATTTCATAGATTACTATTTAAGGTGCAATTTTTTATCTAAGTTTCACTTGCACCTAGATTGGTGCAATTTGACTTGATTGTACAAATCTAAGTGAAACTTAAAATTAAGTCAAATTGCACCAAGGGGACAAGTGTACAAAGAGAAGAATTAACCTCAAGAAATAGAGCCTCAATAAAATGTATTAACTTACATAACGTTTTTTCATAAACTTTTCAGTGTCCAGAGTTATCGTAGACCACTTCATTGAAAGTCAAAAACGAGTAACAATGTTCCTCAAACTTTTAAATAAAGTTGCCTTATCAGAGGTATCATAAAGCACCTCATTTAAATTCAATGTTGAAACAATGACAGTCTTGAAGGACTTTGAAACAACTCGCGATACAAAGAAGACCAGTGAAACGTCTGAAACCCCATACATTATTCATACACCGAAGAAAAGGTAGCAGGAATGACCCTCAGGTTAATAGAAATGTGGTAATAGTGTTTATGTTTCTCGTGCGGATATTTTTATGGTGAAGGGACTTTATTTTTGGATATGTTTTGATTGTTCCCTGCGGGATCCGCTAAAAGGGTTCGGACCGGATGCATACGTTACGTATGCTGTTTGGTTTTTTGTTTCCATTTCAAGATTGACGAATGGGACCGTTGGTTTTTGAATTTTTCTACGCCGGTTAACTTTAGTGTTTATGTAAAAATGTTGGACCCTAAAGTTTGTTCATAAAATAATTATGATTGACTGGACATTAATAAATTATCAATATTTTACCCGGTTTTTTTTCAGCGAGACGTGGGTTTTATTAATCGAGTGTTCGATGTGGCTGTGGCAAATGCCACCTCAGAACAAAACGGCTTAATCGATTTTGATAAGAGTTCAAAATACTTGTCTGGCCTCCTGTAAATTTCTTAGCTTCATTTATATTTATAAGATGTGAAAGCCTGTAGGTGCAGGCGAAGCCGCGCTGCCGCACGAGTGCTCCTCAATTAAAATAAGACCCGGCTGCCTGCCGCCGACTCAGCTCATTTTACAGTTCTCTAGCTTTCGCATGGCCTCCTGGAAATGCTCCTAAAGGCGGAAAACCGCAATAGGTATATCATCCAAAGAAAACAAAGAAACTATTGGCAAAATTTTCTGATAGTTAATATTTTATAGGTACTTATTTTGATGCGTAACCCTATTTTAACCGACCGTTCCATGTTCGGCTGTATATAGGTATGTTGTTTTTTATACATGTTCGTCGATTTCTCAGTCAATTAGAAGATTTTAAAAAAATTGTATAGAGAATAACCCCGTAATAATTTAGTCTTATAAAAAAATTATGCCCGCGGGATTAGTATTTATCCCCCGAAACTAAAAATTAAGGGATTTAATGTCAGTTTTTAGTTTAAAAACACTAAAATTATAGTGATTTATTTATGTTCCTAAATTTTACAGGTACCTATAGATCCTTTTTTATTAATAATAATAAACCTTTATTCTGATTTTTTTACATTAAATAGGTACCTAATGAAACGATCACACTACCGAAGTAGACGTGACCAGCAACGCCTGTGTCTTACTAGTGCTAAAACAGCACTCCTTAAAAAAAGTTTCTGTGGAATGGCACCAAAAATTTTCAATAAATTGCCAACCAACTTAGGGCGCCTTCAAATTAGCCGCAAGTTGTAGCGCGGCCGCAGCGCTGCAGCCGCGCTGCCTCCGCGCGACAACTTGCGGCTAATTTGAAGGCGCCCTTAAAGTGCTACCCTTGACAGTGTTTAAGAACAAACTTAATAAACTTTTGACATTAAAATGCTATTATAATATAAATGAATTTTTGTTAGATCGCGACATCAAAATTGACTAATCAGTAATGACAATGTTTTAATTTGTTTGTATGCATGTAGTTTAACTTAGAATGTTCCTATTATTATGTAATTTATGAATGGATTTTGACATTTCTTTTATTTATATGGCTGTGTAACTTAAAATCTATTTTTGTATAATATTATTTTTAGATGCCTACTGCTGACTCCATAGCACCCATTTTGCATGCCCTAGATTAAGGCAAAACATGTCTGGTGCTTACCAATATTAATAACCAACATCTTTGTGACCCATGTTTGCAAATAAATGATTTGATTTGATTTGAAGCTTTACAAACTGTGTGATAATGTCAACGCCCATCTCCTAGATTTCTGAATAATATAATTACATTAATTACTAACAAATATTAAGAGCTACTTATTTATTACCTACTCTACTTGTGGTTTTTGTTACTAGCTATTACAAATTCACTTCATTGAAATAAGAGTTTTGATAACAGGGGTACTGATTGTACAGTGGTACTACGAACCGTCCAAAAATGATAACCGCTACTGAGCAAACATCACCGGCACCCCTCGACTGCGCGACAGATCAAGTTCGTCTGTAATTTTAAAGCTTATTAAAATGTCTCTCATCTCAGACGGTCAAGCCAATTAGTCAAGTGAAGGGCTACTTATATAGGTACTACTTTGATCCTTGCCGGCGAGGCGCGACCACTCGCCGAGTTGCCGCCACTCGCCTCTCGCCACTCGCCACCACCTGAGGACTGCCGGCCGGAGTGGCTGTACCTCGCAATCACAATCAAAGGGATGAGGGAACGTTTCATAATTAGGTTTTAGACTAAGTATTTGATTATTTCATATCCCTTCATCTCTTTTACTGTTTGTATTCTGTATGGAATTAGGTACTCCTTTATTTATATAACAGTGCAGAAGTATCTATAGAATACAAAAACACGAAGCTTTTCTTTCATTGTTTTTTACATACTTACATTCTTACCACTATGCCTAAGAATTACCACATTCTTAGTAATTTTTCCTAATAAGTATCCTTAGCCTTATTTTATAAGCAGCAGTACAAAATTAACTCGTTATCTTTGTTTTCGTTATTTTTGTGTGAGGTTGTCTGGCAAAGAATGCTCTTAAGTGTTAAGACCGCCAATTGTCACATAAGTTGTAATTTATTTATTTGTTAATTATTTCTTCATTTTAAATGTGCAATAAAAGTATCTTCTATTTATTTATCTAAGATACCTTCGCATCAACATTGATCGCGCTATGCCTATTTATGCATTGTTATCTCTGTAAGCGTACTATAGTGACCATCAAAACATTTTATAGCTAAGCGAGCGACTAACCTACGTAAAGATCACTAAATCTACGCAAATCTCATCAAGACATGGCGTCTTACTTGCATGACCGTAGTGACCGTTCACCGTACCCAAACAAGCACATACAACGTCGAGTCCCTCAAACGCTGCGTTTCCTGAAGACGTCCCGCTCCGGATGCAAGCCGGACCGCTTCCGTCCCTTTGACCTGTCTTTTGTCACTAATTACACATTAACTGACCCCTGCGAGCTCGTATGTCGGGGGGGTAAGGGCTGTTATCGCGTGAGGGCCCGGGGCGAGGAGACGCCGGAAACTCAAGACAGTTGGCTGAGACGGCTGTTTACATTTTCATACGAGATAAATTCCTACATTACCTAAATGCATAACGTATCATGCCGTTAAACTTAAAAGAAATGCATTTTCCAGTCAAAGGGCAAGATTACAACAAAAATGGCCAGCAATCAACGGATGCTTTGGCTGGAAAATCCTGCAGGGGCGCGGATCTTCCACGCAAGTGTTGCTTACACCACACAAGACAAGATCAATAGAATAGAATAGAATATATTATACCACTTCTAAAATATTATGATGAAATAATCTATTATTTGTTTGTAGTTTTCTTTGTGAATAACGTGAACCTAAAATTGTATTTAAGTTTTTTGTAATTATAGTTCGTAAGTCCTCACACACCCCACACAATTTCTAAGAGATCAAGTCCCGTCGAAGTCAATTGTTTTTGGGATATTATATGATTTACTAGATTATATTTTATTTATATACCGGACTTGCACAGAAATACACAATAAACTGAGACTAATGCAACTGATTTCTACTCCCTTTTTGCCCCTTATGGTGCCTGTGTAGAAAAGCAATACAAAACTTCAACTTAGAGTTTTCGCATCTCGACGCACGCGCACGTTATCTCGATGCACGGAATATCGACAAAAAACCTACCTAGAAACAGAATATTTCTAAAAGTACATGCCTATATTGCAGGAGCCGGATATAAACAATACGCGTGGCATGTCTTCAGCACCGGTGGGCAGCGGAAGTGACGTGCGCAGGTCCCGGAGACCACTTCCGGCGCCTGACAAACAGCCTGCAGACCTGACGGAGGGTCCGCCCGACCCTTATGGAGGTCGTACGGTTACGGCTAGCTAACTCTGTGTTTTTGTTGATCGGAGAAATACATACGTAGCAATCTGTTCTATCTCTTCTAAATCTTTCTTAGTAACCGAAACGCATTAGGCACCTACCATGTAGATTGTAAATAAATAAATAAATAAAAAAGTACCGCCGAAAGGGTTATTAAAATTACTCAAAAGTTTCGTATACATGATGAGCTGTGCCGAAGTATGGATGAACACCACGTAAACTAACTTCTGCTCGTGGCTACGTTCGCGTTTTTCCGGGATAAAAATAACCTATGTTAATCCCCGCCTATAATAACTACATCTGTGCAAAAGTTCAGCTCATTCCGTTCAGTATTTTTGTCGTAAATAAATAACAAATTTCCAAACGTCTAAGCATCCAAACTTTGGCATTAACTATAATTAGTGTAATATCCCGATTGTAGTGAGTGTAAGTGATTGCAATACAATCTTAAAACTTTTAAAAGTTTTAATTGAAAAGTTTTGGCTAGACCACAGTTAAATAGGTGGGAAAATAGTAATTACACTGACGTCCACAAATTATTTTCTGTAAGTTGCTCAGGCTTGTAAGTAGTAACTCCTAAGGTAGTGTCTTCAAAAGCGACTACAAGTCGCAACACTTAAAGGTAGAGTCTTCAGAAGTGACTACAAGTCGCAACACTTAAAGGTAGAGTCTTCAGAAGTGACTACAAGTCGCAACACTTAAAGGTAGAGTCTTCAGAAGTGACTACAAGTCGCAACACTTAAAGGTAGAGTCTTCAGAAGTGACTACAAGTCGCATCACTTGACGCAAACACAGCTCCTTATAAACTCACGTTAATTTCTCGTAAGCGGCTAACTCCGAGTTATGGGCTATTAAGAAATTGTTCTCGGACCTTCACGGGACGCCACCCTGGGGGGAGGGGGGTTATTTGCTTAAAGTTAACGCCGCCGCGCCACGCCGCCGTACGTACCCTTGAGGGATTCGGACTGTGTGCTACAGGGTGTGCGATTATGAAAAACACTTATTAAAAACTACACTTATTGATACGTGTCGTGTCTAATAAGTACCAGTTATAATTCACGTCTTTTGGAACATAATGTTTTGTTTTTGGTTTCATAAGTTTAAAAAAGATGAAACAAATGAAAGCAACTGGAAAAAACAAAAGTACCTTAGTCAACAACTCTCCCCAAGCTCGGCGCGATTATTTTGCTAGAGTATTAATTTTCAATACTCTAGAAAAACAACCTTTTACTCGTTTTGATTTAATTATTTTATTCGTTTGGGTGGACAAGTCCAAATTGGTACTTATCTGGATGGAGAGATGATAAATGATAGACGACCTCTGTGGCGCAGCGGGCGAATTCCCGCCTCGAGACAAACATTTGTACGATCTGCAGATATTTGTTCAGGGTGTTCTGGATGTTCTCTATGTATAATAAAAATATCTATTTAAGAAGTGTATTTTATTAAATATATCAGTTATCTAGTACCCATAACACAATCTCTGCTTAGCTTGGGCTTAGATAACGCTGTGTAAATTGTCCAGCATTATTTATTTATTTATTTAGATGTGATGTTCAGAACTTTGAACTTTCTAGGCTATTGTAAAAAACCTTTGACGACCTTGCATCTTTCACTTATAATGAATTTGAGCTAAAAACTCAAATTCAATGTTCGAGAAACCTTCCTGCTGTATATGTGAATGTTAGAAGTCAAGGGTGTATCGCACGAGGTGTTTAGAGGCGTCTTAGGTAAACTAGGTGGACAGCAGATGGCGCGGCGGTGGCGGCGGCGGCGGGTTGGTAATCTCCTCACAAACGACTTGGTTAATCCAATCTCCTCGCACTATACCTGCTTTAGTGTTATTAAACAAAATGTGTACACCCTTATACTTACCTACTTTTTTGAAGAGTTAAAATTGTTAGTTTTTTCGGGGAGGTATCGCATTAGAAGCTGTAAGGTAAACTACGAATTCTCTGTTGGAGAACAACAGTGATATACCATTTATTGTATTCTTTTATTTGTTTAGTTGAGTATAAAAAATTGTGTACAATGCGGCGTCCTCTAAACGTGGAAAAACATAGTGTTCAAGATTGTGCAAGGTATATTACTAACCCCTTCCAGCCCGGATTTCCACGCAGGATGCACTTTTTAATAAATAAATAACAAGGTTGATTTCGTCTGATCGTGTTCTACCCTAGACTAGAGAAACAAACAATATTTTTGAAAATCGGGTGCAGGATGTACGAGTACCATTAGTAATGCAGAATTTAGATAGTAAGTAGTACTACTTCGTCAGACTCTATACCTATTTTGTTTTACATTATCCATTTATTTATTTTAATCACGTTCCCGTCGATGGCAAACCCTTGAAAGGTCCTAAATCCCGTTTGAAATCTTATTTCAAGACGCATGTAGAACAGTTCTAAGCCCGCCGGTCCTCTCAAGACTTTTAAAGTACAACTTGGAAGACGGCACAAGTTGAAGTGTTGAATGTGTCGTGTATCTAGTTTGGACGACGGACGCGGTGGCATTGGAAATAGAAGTGTTACAACTTCGCAAGCAACTCGCTTCTGAAGGACGCACTGCGGGCTGGGAGACCTGAGGTTTTTGAGATGACAGAGTAGAAGAGACATTTACGGCGACCATTGCTAAGGAGCCAATAAAACTATTATGAAGTTAACGTGTGTCATACATAACCGTAGTAGCTTATTGATTCAACAGCGCAAATTGGGCAGCCGTGCGACAAATCAGTCCTATTTAGGGAAGCACTGCCTTCTTCGCTCAGCCAAGGATTGAGCAAGAAAAGGTGCTCCAAAAATACCTTGTTCCGTAATCAACTGGGAGACTCATCATCATCAGCTTATTGATTTTATAGTTACCTACAACAAAACCAAAACATGCTTAAAAGACCTTTAGAGGAAACTTGGCAGTTCAATCTTCCTTGTCCTCGGTAATGATAATGACCACATCAATAGCGTGCGGTTTTCCAGCCCAGTGCGTGCGCCGGTCAAAGGGCAAACACAGCGGCATTCCTAACCACTTGTGAACTAAAACTTAGCTCAACTAACTCCGATCTATTTGCGTACGAGCAAGCCAGCCTTATAATACGTGTAGTACCTACGTCGGCTTAAATGTATTGATTTAGTTTCAGCTATTGTGGGTGTTTGGAGCTTGCATGTTTGCGAGGGAGTTGGGAGTATACCTTCGAGATTAGTCCTGAAAGTGTTTACTTTGATTATGCTGTTGGTCAAGAATGTGAAAATGCATTTGCTATTTGCAACAACGTTTAAATCTGCAGCATAAAATTAACAATTTATAGAATTGCTTGATTGTATAGCAAATAGAGTCTACACGCCAAAGTCAGCGACAAATTAGGTACATATATCGGTAGGCTGCCGATAGTTTTCAGTCAACTTGTAGCCCGAGCACCGATTTTTTTGTCAGATGCCGCTATGTAGCTTTGCTTTATTGGATTGATAGAAGTACTTTTTGAAAACAAACATTAAGTCTCAACGATTCCCTGCCAAGTCAGCTCTCCGGGAATCAAGGAGCCGAATCCAATTAAGTATAATCAGCGGAGTATTCCAAGTCTCAGGTTAAGTTGGCTGAAACTTGGCGCTCGTGAGCTGCTTTAATTAATCCTGCATAGTTCGCTCGCTCCGCTGGGCACTACCTTGTGGCCACTCGCTGCTGGCTGAGAGATGGGGATATTTTAATAGCTATTCTATTTCAATAAACAAAAGACTATGATTATAAGAATACCGATACCTAACCTCGGTGTGGATTTGGTAATGAATCACTCGTTAGGAATATAACATGTGGGAGGATCGAATTAGATAAGTCGGTGCTGGTTTAAGGTTGGTTTTTCCCAATTGAATGATGATTCAAAATATTAGTAGTAATATGTTCCTTCAGATTATAGATCAACGGGAGTTTCAGAAAGAAAAAATTGGAACAGAAAAACTGCATGTAATTATAAAATTATCCCTTAACGTTTTGGCATATAATTTTAAAGAATCAGACGTTGTTTTAAATGATGGTCAAGATACCAAAGAAACCTTACACCTTTGAATAAGCATCCTCAAAGAGGCCAACCATTAGCCTGTGAAGCGAACTATCGTAAGCTTAGAACTGTAATTGATTATGGAACAGAACTTAGATTGGTCGCATCCGTCCGCAGATGAACTGCTTTCAACGAGTAATTACAATGGAGGACGCGGATTGCAGGGCTCTATGTCGTACAAACTACTAATGGTCTGATTTAAAGGTGGTTTGAGACGCTTCAAAAATAAATCGGGTTTTTAATATTTTCTAGGTTCTACTAGTAATTAAGATACCATAGTTAAGAAGTTTTGCGCACATTGTAAGCCATTTGCTATGATTCCACGCTAAAACAATCAACGACTCAATTGTTGTTTTGGACTCTATTGACACAAAGAGATTTGGTACTAAAATCAACCTTATGTCGATAGACTCAAAAACTACAAGTGATTTTAACCCGCCAACGGTGACGTCGATTTGACTTACATCTTCG
Organism: Eupithecia subumbrata; assembly: GCA_949316285.1. Taxonomy (NCBI): domain Eukaryota; kingdom Metazoa; phylum Arthropoda; class Insecta; order Lepidoptera; family Geometridae; genus Eupithecia; species Eupithecia subumbrata. The sequence goes on along the minus strand of OX438627.1, from coordinate 17,122,028 downwards.
GTGACCCCGGTCTCACGCACCGGGGTTTTCGATGGATGATTTTTCAAATTCATTCATTTACGGGCCATTTTATTTGGTATTTATAAATTATTTGACATTTAAACAACGATATTTCATTAATTATAGCCTCGTTTATTTAGTTTTTCTTATGACTAGACAACTTCACATAGAACCTACAAAATTGGTTAAGTTTGTAGACATAGCTTTTAAAAAATTCAAAAATACATCAGTCAACATTATTTTTGAAATTAGTTCAATCTTTACAGTTTTTAGACTCTAGGAACTTACTAATATTAAACAAAAAAATTCATCCTACCACCAAAAAATAATAAAAAAAAGTCTTTGAAAACCATTATTCTTTAGTCAAGCAAATACTGCCATAAGTCACTACGTTCTCAAGACACAAATGTTTCTTGCACTTGTGGCAAGTGTATTTGGTCTTTCTATTTTTTTTCCATCCACATATATGCATCCATCGTCATCAAGCAGTTCATGGAGAAGCGACTCTAGAAGATGCTGTTTCCTTTCGAACGACATGCTGTAACAAAGTGTATATTTGGAACAAGATATAAAAAAATTGTGATATTTCGATAATATTTTTAAAATCATGCAATAAACTTACTGATTTATAGTATAATGCAATAAAACATTCACAAAAGTAAGTAAAAAATGTACATAAACCGGACAAAAAACGAATAGTAAATAATTCAACTCTGTCTATTTTACTTACATATTCGGTGACCCCGGTGTACCGCACCGGGTTCGCTCCAAAACTCAAGAACCTGCGCCCGCTCCGACGTCACAGTATAAACTGACGATGGAGGAGGGGAAATGAGGCAGCTGCTCGAAATCACGACGAAAATCGGTCACGGGTGAAAAAATTATTAGAATTTTTCAAGCCACCCGGTCCCACAGACATATAGGTCACCGTTCCCGGGTTAAGTTTATTTTAGCAAAGATTCATAGGAACGATAAGCTGACTCATTTTCTTGCCTTTTTGTTTCGAGTGTCAATGACCACCGGGCATTTAATTAAATAAATAAATAAAGTTATAAAAAAATAGTTAATTATGGCACTATTTGACGATAATAGCCAAAATAAGCTGGAAAAAGCTACAACAAAAAGTATTCATACAAAGAAAATAAACATTCTACAAGTAAGACCAGTTAATTAATATTTTTTTGCATGTAGTGTTATGCAAGTAATGATTGTTATCTTTTTTCTAAGAAAGAAGATTTATTTGTATGCTACCGTCTATAGAAATTGTTAATTTATGTCCAGTCCATCCCAAGGTTGCGCCTGGAAGAGATTGCTCACATCGATAAGTCAACCCTTTGTACATCCACGGCATTTCTTTCTGTATTGTTTTTACTTTGCGTGGTTCAATTATTATTCGTCAACACATTAAACATTCATTCGAATTTATTTTCACCTTCCGTTGAAGCATCTTCCAATTGTAATAGTTCATTGTATGAGCCTACTCGTTTGCCCCGTCCATTTATATCAGTTTCGTGTGGCGCCCACAGCGGTTCTTACAGCGGTGGGCGACGACGCACGTTACCTTGGATTGGACGAGTTATGGCTCGTATTTCATAATCAAGGGCCAATCAACGCTTTACGATTGTTGTTTGTGTTGCTGCCTGTTTATTGTTTTACAGATCAATAGGATCAAGTGGGTTTACACTTTTATGATCATTATTATTTATCAACTCAGGAAAATATTTGTTTACTACTCTTCAAACACCTGATTACCTTCGATGGTAAGTTAAGTATGAAGTCTGAAGACAATGAATTGGCCAAAAACACAAACATACCTAACAACGTGATTAACTCTACATAGCAACGTTAACAGCTAATTTAGCTCGGTGAGTGACTAATTAAAATATTGCGCATATTAATATCGCCCATACCTACTCTTTACCTACACTTTTAATTCCGTCTTGACAACAACTTATGACTAACAAAAAACATCTAATCATAAAATTGAGGTCAAAAGCCATGGTGAACATTATGAACAATACAGGGCCCAACAGGCGCCACTGACTAACCCCGAACTATGGTACCGAGCTATCATAGCTGAGAGGTGCTCAAGGCATTCCTTCTGTGGTTTACGACTGGCTGATGTCATGTTCTTCAAAATTCAATTTAGATTGTTTGCGGTCGTTTCAGTTATAGCTGCCACCTTGCTTTTTGAGGCCCGTGAGGCGACATTCTTTGTTATTGTTTGTTAGGTATATTCATTTACCTATTCTTTCAAGTTCTTCGTTGTCGTTTGATTGAATTCGGTGAAATCAAATAAATGTATTGTAGGTATTTGAATAAGTAAGTACCTACTTATTAGGTCATCTTCACCATTTTTGGCGTCATCTAATCTCTTAGCCCGAATGGAAGTGGAGCAGACCGCAGCTGTTTGATACATCTCGATGATAGCCAGCACAGCCACATGCATATTCGTTAATCTACCTAAGTGGAGTGTACACGAGGTGATTAAAAGTGTGAGTGTGTACCGGCCGTAAAGTGTGGATGCCACACATGCGCGCCGTTCTCACGGTCGGACATAGATTGCACGTAATCAAATCAGAAGGGATATAAAGGAGATCAAATAAACATACTACTTTTGGATATCTCGAATCTAAGCATCTTCTTTAAATGTTCCAACGAATCCCTCGATAAAACGTCATTTATAGATCAAACCTTGAATCGGAAGGTAGAAACCGTCCAGTTTAAGTATGTTTAGACGTCTTTACGAATTAACATTAGAAATTTGTATAAATAACTAGCTTCTGCCTGCGGTTTCGAACGCGTTTCCGAGATAAAAAGGAGCATATGTCCGTTCCTGTGAAACTACCCTCTAATCCTTGCTTTCTACTATGATACCTTCAGCTGTTTAGACATGAGAAGCTGTACGCTTGCTAAGACAGCAGCACAGACTCCGCCTACTGTGAGATCCAAAATTCCTAGCCTCTAAGCCCTCAGTAATAACTTTTTATCAGTTTGTTTTGTATCTCAAAAATAATGTTAACGCTACTTATCTATTAAGTGCCTAATTTGCTGTAATATGATTGTTTTTGCTGTAAATAAATATATTTTATTTTACTATAAAAGCTTTCGTAGTTTGACGAATTCATTATGAATGTAAGCGCGCGCAGGGACGCGGTACAGGCGCGACGCGAACCGCACTCACCCTGATGAAGTCCCTCGTTAAGGGATGAAATGTTGGTGTTCTTCCAACACAAACTAGGTTCGTAGTTAACCCACTTACATTCATAATGAAATATATTTTATGTAAATAACTTTTAATACTAGTATAACTGTATGTACTTACTAACATTGTCTTGCAGCGTCGTTAGTCCCGTCTGCATCAGCCGAGCCGATCTATGCGACAATAGAAGCCGTACGATCGAGGTCGCATGTGCGCCTGTGAATCACATCACACCGCTCATTGCGCCGCGCCCGCGCCGTGTGCTAATGTGTAGGTAGCCATCCACCACTGACTGGTCGAACATCTGGCTTCCTTAACAATGTGAGTAGACTCCCTGTGTACCTATACTCATAAGAATGCGGTGTATGATAATTTATAGCTGGTGACCATGGCATAGTAGCACGCGATTTTCTGGGATAAAGTAGCCTATTATTTTAGTCCGGGTCAGTTTAACGGAAAATTTCAGCCTGATCCTTTCAGCAGTTTCGGCGGCGTGAAGTAGTAACAAACATCCAACATCTACATATCTAAACTTTCTACTATTATTCTTTAATAAAATTATACAGGGTTATTGGTAATTCACTGACACTATGTAAATTGCAGGTTCTATCCATCATCACGAACACGTTAGTGAAGATGCCAGCTCCTATTCTTTTTTTTTTTTTGTAAACCGCCTCCCATACAAAATAATGTCCGAAACCCAATTAATTATAATTACTAAATACCTCTCTCCCACTCCAATTTAAATCCACATCATCATCATTGGCTTATTTTACATCCACGAAAGATGATTTAAATGCCATCAGCGTGGCTGGGAGTCAGCCGAACACATACACACATCCTCTGATAATTCAGGGCAGAGCCGTTTTTAGGTTTAGATTCAAAGAAAACCCCTATAATGAACCATTTATGAATAGAGGGGGTACATTACATACTATTATCAGTCCCTTTCCACCAATTTTAAGAATTGTGACCTGGCGTCTTCGCGTACGTGTTCATGATGGTGGGCAGAACCTGCAGTTCACATAGTGTGAGTGAACTACCAATAACCCTGTATAGTGTGTGATGGGCTGATTTCACAGAGATGGGCAGTAGTGGGACTGTTTGATCTAGTACCTAGATAAGTAAACCCCAATAATGACACTTTATCACACTTTATCTTATCGAGGAGGAAAAGCATTTTGGGCCTAAATTATACTCTTGATTTGTTCCTAATTTAATTAGACCGTACGGAGTAGTTATCGGTAAGAGCTCGTAAGAGCTCGTATGTTTTATTTCTAATTTAGTTGCAATGGACTCATTCATCTAAACTCTGTTTCACGAAATTAATAACTCTCCTGCTGTAATAATCTTAACAGGCTCATTCATACATAAACAAGATCTCCATTTCCTGAGTACCTACCAACTAGTAACAACAAAGTAGCTGAGGCAGGGTTCAATAAATTGAAGCAATAAAGCATGATGGATCGCGACACCCACTCGAGACGCACTCGACGACAGCGCCCACAGCCGGCGCGCGCGCACCTTGCTATCACAACATGGCCGACAATCTCATGTTCATGCTATAGTTATCCTGCTACTATGTTAAACTTGATTGACAGTGAGTTTGTTGGTCGAAGAAAGAACAAAGACAAGGGTTCACATCGAGCAGGTCTATCGCCTATCACAAAGGCATCGCTTTTCAAGTTGAACATGTTATTCCAGAATGTTTACAACATTACATGAGACACATTCAACGCAACACATTCTGGGAAATAACAATAACCTATTTACCTTTTACAGTTCATGAGATACAGCCCGCTGACAGACGGACAGACTGACAGCCGAGGCTTAGTAACAGGGACTTATATAAGCAGGTAGGTACAGGTATCTACTAGGTTTTATTTTCTTTATTAGTAGCTTTGTCGCACATGCGATTATGATTCCCTATCTGTACTTTAGTTCAAATTCATTTCTGTTTTTTTATTGTTATTATCTTTGTTAGGTACTAATTTAGGTGAACCAACTATAGTTTACCTACCTACCCACCTCCTTTTATCAATGAGCACCTGTGACCTACTTAACCGAGAAGAAACTGCATTTATCTAAACGTTTTGAATAATAAATAAATAATGATGAACAATTCACGCAGCATCGTCTAGCTCCAAGGTAAGCGGAGCTTGTGTTTTGTTATTATTATGTACAAGAAAATTTATAATTATATTAATACAATACATTACATAGGTATATAATTTTTATTCATGTGAGCGGGCGAACCGCTTTGAAATTAAATTTGAACCTTATCTCTGAGAGAACAAGGTCGTCCTTCTGGACCGCGTAAAGTTCCCGATAATATAACTAGATGTCGCTGCTACAAGTGGACGAGCGCTAGATCGCGCTAACGAAGCGTTTCGGGTTCTGATCAACACTCGTTGCGCATGATGTTGCAGACATAGAGTAAAAACACGCTGCTGTGAAAACTATTATTCTAAGCCTTCATAATATTATGAGTTTTTGTAGAACGCTGAGTAAGCGTTCATTATAATGGACGATATAAATAAAAAGCTTTTTGTTTTGATATTCAGATAAGGTTGATCTTAGAGGTGAAACTTCGGCCGAAGAAATTTCTAATCAGAGCGAAGAGCGGTCAACAGAAAACATTTACCTATGCCTTTCGAAAAAGTATATATTGATAGTGATAATGATACTTACGAAAAAATAAATGATATGATATCAAATAAATACCGTTTGTCTGTGTCTGTCTGTGGTATCGTAGCTCCCAAACGGATGACCGATTTTCGTTTTCTTTTGTGTCATAGATAATTTTATGAGTTATATGCGTTTCGTCAAAACTGCTTTTCGTCATTACCCAATTTTTATCCCGAGTGTTCTAGCCATATCCCATGAAAATCTGTCGGGGGGTTTTAATTTTTTTTTTGTTCTTGTATTATTACTAAGTATTTTAAAAATAAGGTATTGATAATAATGATCACTGAAAAGACTCATCAAAGCCCGGCCTCCAAACAGCTCCCAACGATGAGACATCGCCGCACAAGTACTTGTTCGGAGACTTGTATGTACATACGTCTATGTAGGTAGGTACCGGTCCCGCCGTGATGCGCCTGAGTCACGCACTCCTGTTGTCCGCACGACCATTAGCGACACTACACAATATCTGGCACGCCACGCCGCCACGCCGCTCGTTTAATTGGAATTATGAAACAAGAGCTTTATGAGTGACTGTGGAGACGAAAACTGTACATTTTCATCAAGCATAGAAACTAGAAAGCACAAAAGCAAACCTCTAAAATTGTGATACCTATGTGATTGATTGCTTCCCAAATATCAGCTCCTTCAGAACTCTGAACTTGTTTTGGGTGTCCAAGAGTCCACTAAAGTTTAAAGGAAATACAGCAGTTTTGAGTCGTCCACAAATCTCTTTTCGGTTTTACTTACGTCTTTCTGATTTAGCAGCTTGTCATTTCTAAACTTCAACAAATTCTTAACTGTTTTGGAAAATGAAGTCCATGGTTGGAATGATCCGAATGTTCATCTTTGTAAACTCGAAGGAGTAGATTGTGTATACTACCAATAACTATATTAAAAGAGCTAACGTATTAACTTTCACAATCACTAAGAATGTTATGGATTGGTAATATTCTTGGTATGGTAAAAAAGTTTAATCTCTGTCCTCTCCACAGCAGGCCTGTCTTAGGTGGTGCACAATGAACAGTTCGCGGGGTCAAGAGGAGCGCGCGCCGGTCAATTCCAGCAATTGCCGGCGACGTGGGAACGGCCGTCGCACTGACTCACCTCGCATTCCCAATTACAGCTCGTTATGATGCCAAACATTTCCTTGGTACCCAATACCATCTTAATAGAGAGATGAAGCTTGGACAGCTTGATGAACGACGTTGATGAGGTAATAGTAAAGACTAAGGTGAATGACCTCTTAAATTAGATTGCAATGAAAAATTCCAGTTTTCCCCTGGTTAGCTAGCTGGATAAGCTTCAAGGGGGACAACTGGAATTAATTTTATTTAGCCCAGTTTTCTTCTTGAGGTTAGATTTGGAAAAACCCATATTTTAGGCTTAATACGCTTCCGGCTGGTATTGTTATCAATTGAGATACTCCTAAATAGTTTGCAACAGTGTGCAGGTACCTCAACTGTTTCAATTGTAAATAGGTGCCTACTAGTTCTAATTTGTTCCAATTTAATAGAAAAATTTAATAATATAACTTTTATGTAAGACTTGTACTTCCGTGAAGGACGTTTTATGTTTGTATGTCTAATATACCAGACACTGTATTCTAATAAATGTTTTAATTCCCCAAAGACTGCAATTTTCAATCTCACCCCGCCGGTCTTTCAAATGAATGATTTCGTCTGACAATCCCCACAATAACTTTAAAAAATCCCGCCCCTACAATCTGCAAAAAGTCAAACAAATTGCCTCCCAGATCCAATGTTACAGGTATTCGCAACAAATTGGCCTTAATAAAATACTGCTAATTAAGGAGCGTCTTCCTAAACAAAGAGAAAAGCCGGAAAATTCAGAGTATTTAAAAAAAGGAAATATTTCGTACCATTTGGAAAACAGGTTTAGAAGAAAATGCAGTTGGTATGGTACCTACTGAAAATGGTACTTAGTTATAGTAGGCACCTAAGGATAATAATTATCAAAATTTTATTAGTTGCGTTGGTATTATTGTGAGTAATGCAAAACAAAGTAAATAAATATAGACATTTCGGTACAAATTGTAACAGAGGTATTATTTGCAGAAATTTGAGTTGTCATGCGCTTGGTGAAGGCGACCGCTGAAAACCATTTCATGATTAGCTCTTTCAGTTGGTACCTAGACCCGAGTTCACCAACATATGGTTTTAAACAGTTGTATTGACGTTTTTGACACGAGTTTTCAGAATTATTCCAGTTTTCCCCCTTGAGGAAGGAAGGATAATTTTCAAGGGGGAAAACTGGAATTATTTTTTTAGTTCAGTTTTCCCCATTATGGGGTATTAAATATCCCATTATCTTTTGGTTAATAGTCTAAACTCTATAAGTGAAACTCTATCCGGCAAAATGGCGAAAGTCAACTGAACCGAAAACGCGCAACTCTAGGTCGTTCCTTTCTCAAGGAATTCCCGCGTGAGGAGGGGTCGTTTGAGCCTCGAAAAATAACAAGAAGCACCTTCTTAAAGAAAGCGATCTTCCTTAATTGCGCGTCTTATAACGAAGGAAAAATTGCGGCTTTAATTGGATGTTTGACTTCCTTTGGTTATTTAAAGCTTGCGGTCAGCTGAGGGAGATGTAGTAGATGTAGTACCTTAGAGTATCTCAATCTCTCGGGTCTTAGATATTAATTAATAAAAAAAGATTAGTAGGTAATAAAATGCCTTTATTTACAAAGAAAATTGCAATCAAATACTAGAAACAAATTAGTACCTAGTAGAATTTGCAGTTGAAACAATTGAGCAAACAATCCGCAGCTAGCTTAACAGATCCACATCAATAAAAAAGGTGATAAATAATATACCCAATTTAAATTGCCGGCTAGGGTATATTTTCTTCAATACTTCTCCTACATGTGGATAAAAAATCTAAGTGAAGACCATGAAATACAACATACATTACACATATTACATTAACATAACATTTTTTGAGCTTAATTGTAAGTCTAAAGAAATTGATTTAAGTTTTTCGTGAGAGGAATATATTCGATTTCCCATGACAATAACAATCCAAATAGTCAGAAACTCCTTGGTACCTGAAAAATGTAGGCAATTATTTGATAAAGTTGAGTGAGCTAATAACAAGTTGCGATCAGATAGTGGCTGGGTCGGTGGTCGGTGGTCGGTGGTATCACGTAGTTACGGTTGATTTATGCGATGACTTAATCCGACTATTTACTAGTTTTACGAAGGTGAAGAGGACCTTTTTCCGCTGGCCCTTTTGTATGGTAGAAGGTACAAAAGTTCAGCGGGGTATTGGACATTTTCCACAAACAATCATAGAACACAATAATTTAAAGGCGGAACAAAATTAATTTCGAGTGTTCTAGGTGTTTTCTATGACTAATATTAATACTAATTTAATTAATTTACTTTATCTAGTAAATAAGTACCCATAACACAAGCTATGCTTAGTTTGAGGCTTGATGATAGATAGCTGTGTGAGTTGACCAGAGTCTCGAGTCCGGTTGACGGTAGTATCGAGACGTGATCGTGCCATCTCATTTTAGGGATTTGCGTATTTCCCTGTCTGCACGATAGAAGCGCTGGCGCTGTACCAAACCCTATAGAAAAAGGAGATTTCACTATCACGTATCGATATTATCGTCAACCGGACTCACTCCTCGATATTATTAATTAATTTATGTTTTTAATTTATTTTATTCTCTGCAGCGTTTTGACTTAGGTGCTTGTTATTTTGATATTTATCGGCGGTTTTTGTCCATCTAGGTGGATGGACAAACACCACCGATAAATATCAAAGCAACAAGTATGAATAGGTAGGTATTCATTGATCAGTTATTTCGCCCTTTTCCAATTTGATCGAAATAACTTTTTTACTTCTCCGAGTAGTTCAGTCTACCTTTTATGTCTTAGACCTGGTCCCAGCTAAGAACGGTTATCAGTCAGCGGCCGTGATGTATGCCAGGAGGGCGCTCGCTTCATTATCTGTTTCACTTCTGCAACTCACGGAATTAGCTGACTCGGCTAATTGCTCATCCACTAAAGGTGCCTTATGAATGTAAGCTTCTAACACTAATTATTTGCTGTAGGTCCCCATTTTCATAGCTAGATTATTCAGTCTGCATCTTAGGTTTTGTATAAGATGCAATGTTCCACGTGGAAGGTCTAGACGGAGATGACTGGACGAGCTCGACCTATTTAATAAAGAGCGGACCCTCCTTGCTGAAGACCGAGATGAATGGAAGAAGTTGAGGGGGGCCTTTGCCCTGCAGTGGGGCACTCCTGGCTGAAATAACAATAATAAATGTTGTAGGTTAATCAGATCCTTATTGGCAACCTCAGTGGCGAAGCGGGCGACGGTTTGCCTGTTCGCGGGTTCGCTTCCCGCCTCGGAACAAATGTTTGTACGATCTGTAGATATTTGTTCAGGGTGTTCTGGATGTTTTCTATGCATAGTAAAAAATTTATATCTACGAGTATGTCGTGTATTGTATTAAGAATATCAGTTAACTAGTACCCATAACACAAGCTCTGCTTAGCTTGGGGCTAGATAATGCTGTGTGAATTGTCCATATTTATTTATTTTTTCTTTATTTCTTTTGAGAAATAATAAGGTTGTAAATGAGGAGGTATATTAGAGTAAGTTTGAAAGCCATGAAGTGACGTATAATATGAAGAGCAATAGGTAAGAGTGGTATGATGTCAGAGAGGTCATCAAGAGGATGAATATGAATGACATGAGTAAGAAACGAGTGAGTGTAGAGATGGCGGCTGATAGACGTGTAAGGAAGAAGAAGACATGTTGTGACGAACTGCTCTGTCCTCTGACTGAAGTGGGGATTATGGCATAACTAGTATTATTTGGGAGAGGCATGTTCACGTTATTATTTAACCTACATTACTAATACTACATAACTATAACTACCTATTTTTCCCTAAAAAGAAAATATCGGTAAGTAAACGCGATAAAGACCTTTTATATAGTAGGTACTAATAATGTTAAACAGTTTTCAGATCGCGAAAGTCTAAAAATATCAAAAGTATTTTTAGTTGTGAAAGTAAGTGCGCTGGTAAGGATATTATTTATAGTGGTTTAGTATTTCAAAGCATAAATAATAGTTAGGGCGCTGGTCATTTGAGTCACCGGCCAAATGAGTACCTACCAATAAATCCGGCAGTTTGGCAACAATACAATTCAAAATATTCGCGTATTAAATACAAAGTGGGTCCTCAACCTCTTAAATGAGAGCATCACAGTGCAATTATTCATATCACCCTGAACACAGGCGAACCGAAACAGCTGGTACTCTTAGGTACTTGTGCTTCTGCATCTGCAGTAACTGTGAGATCTATGATTGACGATAATAGAGTACGTTGAAGTAAGTTCAAGGGAATTATTTGTATTTTTTCAGCATTTACCATTTGTTGTGTATTTTTTCAGCATTTACCAGTACACAGTTATTATTATTATATTACTTGTTCAAGCTATTCATACGTCCACGAAATAATTCGTGCGTCGAGGACGTATGAATAGCAACATAAGGTTTATGTTTTTTTTTTTTCGCCGGGTAGCAGAACGCACGAAATGGGACTTATTTGGTTTTTTACTCCAAAATAAGTAAATAAATATAAATAAATAATGCTGGACACACAGCATTACACAGACGACCTCCGTGGCGCAATGGCCGAAGGTCCGCCTGCGACGCAGGAGGATGCGGGTTCGATTCCCGCCTCGGAACAAATTTGTGTACGATCTGCAGAAATTTATTCCGTTTTTCTGGGTGTTTTCTATGTATAATAAAAAATATCTAGGTATCTATGTAGTGTATTGTATGAAGTATATCAGTAATCTAGTAGCCATAACACAAGCTCTGCTTAGCTTGGGGCTAGATAATGCTGTGTGAATTGTCCAGCATTATTTATTTATTTTATTTATTTATTATTATCTAGCCCCAAGCTAAGCAGAGCTTGTATTATGGGTACTATAATACACTACATAGATAGAAATTTTTATTATGCATAGAAAACACCCAGACCAACGGAACAAATTTCTGCAAATCGTACACAAATTTGTTCCAAGGCGGGAATCGAACCCGCAACTTCCTGCGTCGCAGGCGTACCTTTGCCCGCTGCGCCACGGAGGTCGTGAAATGATGACGCACGAACTGCAACTGATCCGTTCCTGCGTTGTTTTTATTTTTGGGATAATAAGCAGCCCGATCCGTTTAGTAGTTTTGATGTGAAGCAGTAACAAACATCCATCCATAGTGTGATGTCATTCGCCGCACGTTTGCTCCTGCCAAAACATCCACAACTAAATATTTTTTTTTTTGTGTACCTACTTCGTTTTATATCATTTTACCATCACTTTCACTCAACGCAACATCTATTACTTTAAGTCGCCCTATTTGATCCCAGCTGTTCTGGCTCACCTGCGGTATAAGGCCGGCGACGCACTGGCGCGGTGCGCGGTTAGGGCGCGCGCACACGTCGCAATAAAGCCTCGACACCGCTATTAAACGACACTACATTCCTGCGTACATTATCCAAGAAACGTGCATTCATTTACTATTCACGCCTGCTCAGACAATACGCATAAAGCAAATAATCTGTAGGTACCGCGCGTGTTCCTGTAGGTGTCTCATTCACTATCACTACACTACTGAGAAATGATAAATTTATTTGGAAGGAACCGTTATGTTTGTCTTGGAATCCACTTAAGAACAACCAATACTTTGTATGTAATTAATGCATAACCCGAGAGCTGGTGAGTATCTGGCGCAGCGCATCAGCATTGCCATGCAGCGGGGCAATGCAGCCCGCTTCTTGGGGGTATTGATATGGATCAATTGAGCTACCTTTACACTGTTTGCAACAGTCTGCAGTTAGCTCGACTGTTTTAATTACCCTACATTACTATTACTACTTTACTATAAAAAAACTAAAAACGAAAAACTGGAATAACCCCGTTGAGACCGGGACCACTTAGCAATGACAGTTCTTAACAAAGTCCAATCCACCGCGCCACTTACATATTTATTCAAAAGATTCCAGAATTTGGAGCCATAAGTGAAGTGGTGGAAGTGCAGTGGAGTCCTAAGTGTAGTAATAAAGTCGTCAGCGGCCAGCGCCACCTCCCGACGCAATATGGCCGCGGCGATAAATCACACATCGCCAAGACGAGATATGAAAACTGCTCTCAGCAAGGCTGTGGGACACCGAGCTGAATCTAGATTCGATTGAAATTCTAAATTCCTCAATTCTTCAGTGATTTACTAACCTATTTATGGACCAAAATTTATTTTACAACATCAAAGAGTAGTACTTAGTTGACAGTGTTTTCAATCTGAATTTTACATAGATACCTACTTATAAGTCTTACCAGTAAAAGTCACAGTATGGATGCAAGAGTTTAGGTTGAAATTTGGTAGTACGAGTGGTTGTTTGTTACTTTTTCACGCAAAAACTATTTTGCATATCTAAGTGTAGGGTAGTTTTAGACTGGAATAATGCATACCTAGGCAATTTTTATGCTTTAATTCAGTTCCAAAAAAACCCTGGAATAACGTTTGGGGCTTCTTAAAGGTGTATGGCGAGTGGTCTGAATTTAAATAAATAAATAATGCTGAATAATTTACACATCATTCATTACCTAACCCCAAGCTAAGCAGAGCTTCTGTTATGGGATCGAGACTTCGAGACTAGATAACTATACTTAATGCAATATGTAATTACAATATTATAGTTATTCATAGTTTGCAGCCTGCTCTCGCTACGCCTCTAACCTTCAGCAGTTATGATCGCGTGCGATTTTACTGCGGTTTGATTGCGTTCGCGCTGCGGCGGGCAGTTTCTACGTATATTGGCTCCATATTGAGCTGTTCCAGACCACTGCCGCAGCCGGAACCGATGCAGCGCTCAGCTCTTTACCAAATGTACATTACACCTATTTGATATAGAAGTACCAGAAGGGCTTCTCATGTCATATGTCACATCATCACATCACATCAACTGCTTTTATCAGTCCACTGCTGGACATAGGCCTCCCCTGATAAGGGCCTATTGTTTCTTATCGTTGTGGATTGATGCCATAATCCCCACGCTGAACGCATTCATCATCCATCATCATCAGCCTATATTAGTCCACTGTTGAACGCATTATCATATATATTAATGATATGCATAAGTAAATTCTTTAAAACTGAAACATAGGTGACATATAGTGTTTAAAAGTTAAATACCGTAGGTTGAACAAACACGAAGAGGCAAAGAGATAACTAACTCTCACCCGAAGACTTAAACTCTAATAACTAGAGACTCGCAACTAGGTAGTCTATAAATTTCTTAAACCTATCCTTACCCGCAAGTTCCATCAATAACAAATCCAATCGCTTCAGAGCGACACTCAACACCATAATTAAAGTACGGCGATCAGCGGTCACCTGACCTGGCGCCGCCGCGTCGCCAGGGGGAGCCGGGGGGGCGGACGGGGGCGAAGGCGAGATTAATTACTGTTTGATGGCACAACTGCCCCCAGGTACTGGACAGATTTACTGGGCGACAGGTAGCCGAATTAGAATCTGTCCTTGTGCCGTTAATCAGTGTCAGGGCTGGATGTCTGATTGCTGATCGGGCACGCTGGATAACCTGAAATGGAATAAGGTTACTTTGAATAAGACAACTGAAACTTCAAACAGTTCAAACTATCAATGTTCAGAGTAACTTTTAATGCGCTTTCGGTGGTCAGCCATGCGCGGTTATTTGAAAATTGTCAAAATTACAAACACACCAAAAACGCAACTGTAGGTCATCGTGCCTATACTCGGGTCTAGAATGCAAGGTATTATTTGTAAACAAAGACATATGTAATTATGAACCATAACAAAAACTGATAACAATTACAGGTACCTACAAAGTAACCAGTAAAACAAGAACACAAACTTCAACAACGCAAAATTGCAGCCGCGCAGCGATAACGATGAAAATTCAAGTTCTAAAACGATAGCCAAATGAAATGATGAATATAAGCAACAACAAAATTAACAATTGTTATTTCGAACTTCTGCGATTTGTTCCGATAATACTAGTATCGTTAAATATTTTCTGTCTACATTTCCTTGATTCTGGCGGTTTTGACGCCCGCGCCGCGCCGACAATATTTCCCTTTGTTTACAACAGATATCTAAGATTCCAGAACCGAGTAAGTATAGTTTAGTCGTGTTTCCCATCATGCCATGTCGTGTAAAGTTTGACCAGTGTTATTTCAGGGCCCCTCCTCTAACGGTCGCTATCACCTGCCCACGCGTGATCGATCAGCGACATTGCGGCGTTATTAGCGACGCGACTGTGCGGTGGAATCGCACGTATGTCCTGCCCTAAACGGGTACTGGTAGAAGCGTGGACTTACTATTTTAAATATTGAAGAAAAATACCATTAAACTAGACCAAAACGTAATCTAAGTATTACATGTATAAACGTAGGATTTTTTCTCTAAGGAACATTTTTGAATTTTGTATATTTATTTCTTCTTATTTATTTAGCAACTAATACGATTCAATTAACCAATTACATTAGTTACATAGATTGAAAGTTATTTTAAAAGTCTGAAAAGGTTTTCGTCTAATAAGGATAGTACTAGTCCGTCGTCTGTCACTATCCCCAGCGCAGGGCCCGTACTCGTAAAACTGAAAATCAAAGTTTTTCACTCGTTTTATGCAAACACTTCATGTTATTGCTATATTGTGTAAGACTAGCTGTACCTCGCCACTTCGTACGCATTATACGTTCAAGCCTAGAACCAGTAGTGGTTCGGGCGGTGCGTTGTCTGTCAGTGACATCAGTGAGTCAGGTACTCCTTTGTAATATGTTTAATGATAACAGTTGGTTTTGCACGAAAAAAATCAAACTTTGATTTGAGTTTTCCGAGCAGGTCCACAGACTCTAAGTGACGATGTGGGTTGATCATTTATTTTCATTTCATTTAACTTCACAATTAACTCTTTGTCACTATTTAACATGTGTTAAGGCAGGTTTACACATGATCAGTGACTGACTCCGAATTCGAGACAAGTCAGTGCCAACCCGAAAAAAACCCAATGTAAATTGATTTGAAGTCAGTGCAGCGGTGGGAAGTCAGCGCTGACTTGTGCATTCGCACACGAATATTTTGAGGTCAGTCGGTACCCCCCGCAACCCACGCCCTACCGCACCAGCGGTAAAAACCCCGTGTAAACACTGTCGCTGCGTTGTATTGTAGGGTGTTGTCATTGACGTAGGACACCATCCGCTTTCTTTTTATTCATTTTCCTTTCCCACTGACTTCCCACACGTGTGCTCACCGTGAAAAACTTACCACGACTACTGACTCCACGTACATCAAAAGGCAGAGAGAAAGTACAAAAATTTGAAAGCCAATTGAAACAAAAGAATGACTTCAAAAACAAAAAACAATCGTTCCCTACATGTTACCTCCATGCCGTGTTCTGCTGACGGTCGCCCCGGCGCGGCGGCGCGGGCGGCGGCGGCAGGGCCCACCTATTCACGTGGGTGATGGATTGCGGCGTCGATTAGGGCCGGCGCTGACCTGTTCTTTCATATCTCGCTAATGGCCGCTCCATGGCTCACATCCACTGCCTCTACCTCGCTGCGCTTTATTGGAAACTGGAAGTGGCGAGGAAATGATTCAGGTTTATATAAAGTTGAAAGTATGGGTAGATGTAAGGAAGGCTTCTTTTCACTTTGATCCCCTGTCTTGTGCTTCTCGCTTTTAACCAAAGTATGCTTTGCTAACAAACTGGGTTTGTAGCCCGCTTACATTCATAGTGAATTTGTAAAACTAGGATGGTTTCTATAGTAAAATTTGCCTTGCTATATTGACGATATTATTAACCCATTCTTGCGGTGGTACGACCCGGACTTCTAGGGTTCAATCTTGGCCAGCAATCAATCAATGTCAGATTACTATGGATAATTTAAAATTTGATAAAATATCTTTTCAACTGCCTACTTTCAACAGAAACCTTACCTGTTTTGCAAGTTGCAAGCAGTTCAGTGTTTGATAACCTAATTAAATTCCTGATCAAAAGGTTTAATTTGCCGTATCCAGCGCACAGACATCGGCGTGCACCTGTCGACGTCGGCTGTCAAATGTACAAGGGTCATTACTTAGCCGATCGGTACCGTAATTAATACGAGGTGCGAGGATTGCCGGGCAGCCTACAGGCCATAGCCCGCAGCCCTGATAAATGAACGGGGTATACGAAAAATCAAGTGGAAATCAATCGGCATTCGATGCTAAGGTAGGAAGAAAACTTGGCGAGAAACCAGATAATATTATGAGAGTATTGCAAATTGCTTGCATGTTTACTGGTTGGGTTTTTATTTTTCTGTCTTCGATCTCATCTCTCCTGTATTATTGTGCATCCTATTTTATTTAAAGCTGTATAAAACGTCTCATTCCGCAACCCTTACACACGTCTACACGCTAGCAATCAACTTGTAAATTGGCGCATACCTCGCAATCCAATTTCAGCGTCGCATCTGCAGCTCTGATTGCGCCATACGGTGACCGACTCATCCGCTAATCCATTAGCCACCTTCCCCGAGCTTCATATTTAATTTCAGAATACTCACACAGAACAAATAACAGTCAAACCGTAGCAAACTTCACTTAACCAATGTTTAAAGGCAGACATTTTGTTACAGATGATATTGAATTTTATATCAAAGAAAAACAGCGCAGTTTTGTGAAGCAACATGAGGTAAAGAAACGAGCCACTCTGGCGAGTATTATTGCTATAGTGTAATTTAAAGCTGAAGAGATACAGCTTGTTTTGCATTGCCAGGGATTTGAAGTGAGGAGCCCCACACGCGCACGGTAAGCAATTGTCCGTGCGCACATGTCGCGGCCCCAACAACGTATAAAATTTGATAAATCGTATCGCCAACATGTGAACTACCCTCTTAGCGTAAACGGTCCGGCTTCGACTCGAACAGCGACCTGAAACGAACCTTATCTTTATGACGACATGTTTCATTTTGGATTTTAATTTGCGATTGGAAGTTATCATCGTTTAGTGATGCATGGTTCAAAAAGGACTCACGAGGATCAACGGATTTCAGACCTTGTACAGAAAAAGTAGAACTGCTTTTGGCGTGACTTGTTGAGGTAATTGTAAGGTTTGACGGACGTAATGGCAAATGCACTTTAGTGAATGCCCGTGCAGTAGTAACTGATTTCGCGAGGGTCGGAGGTAAGATAATGCAGATGTTCGAGGGTAGGTACGAGAGCCCCTTGGAAGGCCCTCGGATTGATGACAGAAGCAATTTAGACGGACGGCTCTCGATTAATATAAATGTAAGTAATGCAGAGGTAGCAAACATGGCGCTGTTTTGGACTAATTCTAAATAATAAAGAGGTAAGGGATGTGGGTATTTATATAGGTATGTATCTACGAATTGCCGTGTTTCTTCTCAAGCAAAGCAGATTTTCAAAGAGCTCTATAAAATTGAATAAAGTATAAAAAGCCTTTCACAAATAGTGAATAAACAATCTATGCGAACGAACCAAATAAACATAAAACATCGCAGCAGACTCCTCAAATGAAATTACCGCGGGATCCACACCGTCCATAAAAATTGAATTTGAAAACTTCGCACTCGTCTACAGTTTGAAAATGAATAAAAACGATCCATCAATTGTGGATTGGGCGAGTTTTCACCGGTTTGCGATCGATAGTAAATTAGCTAATGGAAACTTGATAGGGCAAAAAAGTCCCGCAAAGCCGGTAAGCGCATTTAGCGGCGATAAATCTGGGCATTGTCTCGTCGACAGATGGCGCCCTGCGCCCCGTAGGGCTCCACCGGGGGACAGGTAACTCTACACCGCACTCGCGCTGGCATCACAATGATCTACGCTACATAGAGTTGAGTTGATACCGGCACACTGTATCTGAAAAGCAAGCCGGAGTTTTCAAAGTTATATTGTTTGAAATTGAAGGAATTTTGCGAATCTTTTTTGATTCTTCTGTAAAAGCATAGCAGAAATGATATTTAAAGCAATATACATATTTAGTCTCCCTATCATCGGAGACTAGTTTTATGTTTTTTTTCATGATTATGTTTTTTTAAGAGTCTGTATTGTTAACTATATGATCGCTAGTAACTAGGTATTTTACAAACACATTTAAATGCGAGCAATCTTATAAGTCAGTCTTAAATTTGTAAAATAATTAAACATGCTAATAAATTAATATTCTCCGAATAAAATATCTGTATTTTACAAGGAAGTCAACCAATAAGGAATAACCGACCTTTTATGTTTTAGCGCTGTGTCCGACTTTTTTCCCAACCCTACCAGCCTCGCATCAGACTGCTATCAGAGGGGGCAGTCAGATTGTCAGGTAACTGCATTACCCGAACAATGGAATATTCAATGCATGTTAAAAAGGGCACACATGTCGCTGTGCGCACGCGTCGATTCGTGCGCCATGCGGCGGATTACTGACACATTCGAACTTTATTGTAACGGATTAAAGAGAGGACTATTCATTTGGAAACTTTCTTCGTCACCCTTCGAAAGTAACATTGATTGTATGTGACCCTACCTTTATGATTTGAGTTCAGTTCGTATATTGGTAAAGCATGGTGTGATTCGATGGGGTGTGTGAAAAACAATACAAGGGCTAGAATTTAAAATAATGTCTTATCACTAAAAATTACACCACCATGACCATGTTAGTGACAGCCAAGACAGCAGAAAGCAGTTTTCTGCCGAACTTGTCGGCTTTCGTCTGGATATTATCATTTGTAAATTAACTATAGTCAATTGAAATACCTACTTTTTTTTTGCTGTGTGCTGTATCGCTAAATGTTGTACATGAATATTGATTCTAAAATTCTCGATTTACCTCTAGCCAAATTCAGCAAACTTAGATACGTCACCACATCATAAACATTGAGTTTAGAAATACTCAACCGAACTGTTATCGCTACCTTTAGACAAACAAGTGATTATACACTGGCGCCTATTAGCTTTTATCGCGTGTAAACAACTACCTAATGGCTCCTGTCGCACAAACAAACAAACACACGAAGCTGTTTATTTACACCTTCAATGCAAAGTTATCAAGAAATGTCTTTGAGTTGAAGATATTGTAGCAATAGTAACTGTATTGAACACGTAAGCTTAAACCAATGCTAAAGAAAATTTATACTATACAAATTTTGTTAAGCCGTAATTTTTGAGAAATTTCTCGTTTATTCATTCGTCGGCATTGGTGCCAATTATTATGAGTGATGAAATTTTACACCTACATAATTCATAGCCTACACGAAACAAATTCTTACACCAGAAAGACAACACAAAATTAAATTGATAAAAATATGGTTAAAGTCCACCATGATGCAGCCTCTACACTCGTGTACGAATGTAACCCAATTAAAGTTCACCATTATTTTCACAAAATAATAGCGTTTACCATCATCCGTAATTCAGCTACATCTAAATGGCGGAATATCAAATTTCAATTATAACTTTACACATTATCTTTTACATTGTGTTACTAAAAATACACCTCGGGGACCCATGGCTTTTCACAAACCATGCAGTTTCGATTACAAAATGTGCATTACAATTATACAAATGTGTTCTTACGCTGTTTTACTGTTCCATGCTATTAATATGCTTGTAGCTCCGTATATTAAACGCGACTCAGATCGTACAGAGCAGATCTATTCATATAAATAAATAAATAAAACGTGGCAGCCTTTATTCACAAAGATAATTACAAATTAGAAATAAATTAGAACTAGTATTTACAATAATAAATAAATAATGTTTGACAATTCCACAGCATTATCTAGCCCCAAGCTAGGCAGAGCTTATGTTATGGGTACTAGATAACTGATCTACTTAATACAGTACACTACTTAAATACATATTTTTTTTATTATACATAGAAAACATCCAGAACTCCCTGAACAAATATCTGTTGATCTTACCAACATTTGTCCCGAGGAGGGAATCGAATACGCAATCTCGCCCGCCGCGCCACGGAGGTCGTCATATTCATATTCATATCATTTATTGTGTTCTAAGATGAAAGAAACTTAAAAACCCTTAACAACTTCGAAACCCTTAAAAAGAAAATACGATCGACTGTGGTCGAGTCGTCCTCTTCACATTGGGGTAACACAACCTGGCCCGTTTCTGAGTCTTGATTCGGGCGAGTTGTTCACTAGACCTATTTAGAAAAAGGACAATTTGTTTTATGTAAGTACCTTTTCCCATAACCCGTCATTTGGTTGTGTTATATTTTCGCATCGGAAGACAAGACTCTTACATAAGGCTCTCTCCAAATAATTGAAGGTTGAACAAACGTACCTTCAGTTAAGTTTGACCATAATTACACGACTCGTTACATTTGAAGACACTTTCTCATTGAATATTTATACTCCCTAACTAAGACGTTGACCGATGACGCGATGAAACTCGCGGGTATCAAGACAAGACAGGCCGTTCTGGCAATGTCTTTGTTCTGGGACAGGCTTTGTCCAGCAGTGAACGTGGTTTGTCAGAGATGATGTTGTTGTTTGTAGAGTGGGCAAGCTGATTGCAATCCACGCACAGCACTGAAATATTTTACGAGAGGTTCACATCGCCGTGTCTTTTATGTGAGCACAGCGTTGAATGTATAAAGCTGGGTCAGAAATGAATCAGGTACCTACACTTTGTCAAAGGAAATTATTTGCTGCTGCTCGGTTCTAGAATTCTAGATATATTTTGTAAACAAAGGGGCTACAAAACCAAATAAATATTGGTGTAAAATATTACGACATCGGAGAAAATTGCTGAAGTTATAAACTTATTTTGGTTTAGAAAGTTTTTACAGAAATATAGAAATACATTTTATTAAGTTTTCTTTATTATTAGCGGTAACCTTGTTGTTTTCTGTTATTTTTATCAGTTTTTGAGAAGTTTACCTATATTCATAAACACATTTGTTATCATAACATATCGTAGATTCTAGAACTGAGTATAGAGACGTATTACTTCAAAACTAGTATGGTTCAGTTTCCGTAACTATTTAAACTGCGTTTTAAGATGCGACCCTTTATTTGTTATTTTCATTTACTCGGTCGTCTTTAGAGATCGGAAATTCGGGCGCTTATTTGCCTAAAGTTGGCGTGAAGAACATGGAGCGGTTAAAACCACCCCACCCCTTCCATGAATTTGGAGGAATTACGGAATTTTCTCAAATTTGGATGTATTTTCGCCGGAATCTTATATAAAAACGAAATATAAGATACTTTTAATCTAACGTGATTTTCACTAAAGTCGATATTTCTGGATAAAATAGTTTTTTATTTACATGTTTCTAAATTTTAATATCGACTTTAGTGAAAACGCACCAGGATAAAAGTGTCTTATGTTTCGTTTATAAATAATACCCCGGCGAAAGTAAAACAATATTTTAGAAAATTCCGGAATTCTGAGAAATTCACGCGATATCCCAAAGAAAGAGGTAGTTTCAACCGCTCCATGTTATATCATCTCGCCAACTTTAGGTAATTAAGCGCCCGAATTTCCGATCAAATCTAATCAAATCAAAAACTCTTTATTTCCATGAATACAATAAATGTACACTTAGAAAAGGTCAAATCATAAAACTAAACACTGACACGGAAATAAAGTGATATTTTTGATTTCTGTCGCTTCGATATGTAGACTAAAATAAAGAACCGACGAAGAAACCTTTGGCCTGTTAATTGTTATTTTTCGATCACTGGTCATCATAATACCGATGGCCTGGACCAGCTGTCTTCTATCGTCAGTTTTAATGCGCGGGTTTATTGTGAATAATCATGTCGCTTTATGCCGATGTCGGTTGTTCTGCTGCAAATTGATTCTTTTAGTCCCGTCGGCGTCGGATTAGATTACTGCGCTTTTACTCACCACCATTCTCAGCATCCATTGCTTCATTTAAAGTTTCATTATTTCTAATTCGCCTTAACCTGTCATTTTGATGTCAGTGTAGCTCGGTTATTAGCTATATTATGTAAGTATGTGAAATTTTCTGTAGGTATGTTTGTATTTGTATTGTATGTATGTATTAAGTATATTCCTGTATTATGTGCACTACAAACTAGTAAGTGACTTATATCTTTTGGTAGTACCTAATAAGGTTGCCTGGAAGAAATTGCTATAAGCAATAAGGCCGCCTATTGTACGTTTGTATTTTTATTTAGATATAAGTTATTTTATTAATTTTGTGCAATAAAGTGTTCATTCATTCATTCATTCATTCATTCATTCTTCAGTTGTGCCCTACCTAATATTTTCCATTTATTTATAACTAGCTTATGTTTGCGGCTTTGCCTGCGTTTTTGGAATAAAAAGTAGCCTTTATGTTATTTCAGGTCTGTCTTCATGTGTATCTACTAAATTTCACTCAGATCCATTCAGTAGTTTTGGTGTTGTCTTCGGGAAAACATCTTCACAGCAGCACAAACTTCCGCCTCTAAAATGTTAATTGGATATATTTTTTTTTTGCAAGTATGATGTGTGACAAAAAACTAATCTGTATCTTGCTCTTTCTGGCATCTAAGTGTTTCTTTTTCTCTTAATCGACAAAATGTTCCGTAACATCCGTTGATTAGGTGAATGCAAACAGGGATGGGCGGAAGGACGTGCTCGGGCCGCGGCGCTGAAGATAATACTACTAGAGGAGATAACGGCTAATTGTGCCTTGTTACCTCTCTATGATACCCGTTATTGTCTATTAGCTAATGTGTCGAGGTCAATAGTTAATAGTCAGACAATCTTAGAAGAAAGGTAGGTATTTATAATCTAGCTAATTTAGGATCACTATTCGACCTCAGTGGCGCAGCGGGCGAAGGTCCGCCTGCGACGCAGGAGGTTGCGGGTTCGATTCCCGCCTCGGAACAAATGTTTGTAAGATCTGCAGATATTTGTTCAGGGTGTTCTGGATGTTTTCTATGTGTAATATATTGTATTAAGTATACCTATCAGTTATCAAGTACCCATAACACAAGCT
The DNA here is from genome assembly GCA_949316285.1 of Eupithecia subumbrata. Taxonomy (NCBI): domain Eukaryota; kingdom Metazoa; phylum Arthropoda; class Insecta; order Lepidoptera; family Geometridae; genus Eupithecia; species Eupithecia subumbrata. Next base: position 17,098,091 of record OX438627.1, on the reverse strand, counting down.
CTGCTTAACTTGGGGCTAGATAATGCTGTGTGAATTGTCCAGCATTATTTATTTATTTATTTACTATTACACCATGCTGGGCACACAATATGTCTAGAAAGAGAGAAAGACATCATAATTATAAGTACCTACTTACTATCAACAGGTAGGTAACGTAATGATTGTACAATTTTTTGTTCATACGTTGTTTTTCATATGCACTATTTCGTTTCTCGCTAGGAATGGTTTGCTTTCCACATGGCGGCGGATCTAGCCAGAACCGGGCCGAATGAAGAAAGGCCCTTTTTAACGACTAAAATCAGAAGTTAATGAAATAGTGGTCAAATTTGAGCAACAATATGGTCACAGTAATGACCTGCTGAGGCTGAACTGCAGAGTAAATGCATGCGCCGGCTGCTGGGTGAAGTGGCAGCGGGCACTCGGCAAAACTGACCTGAGCCACCGCGGACTAGGAACTCAATGGAGTCGACATTAATCTGCCTAATCATTACAACACTTCTAAGTCTTCACAATCTTTTTAGAGTGTTAGCTTGGTAGCTAGTCTTAAATAGTTAGTAACTCCTTCCTTAGGCTGTCTAATATCTCGCAAATTAATACAGAAAATTATGTAAATTTACGTTTCTACGAGTATTCAAAATGCAACCAATCCTTGAAAAAAGTATGATAAGATAACAGATCAGTTAGTCATCTCATCTCTAACATTTCATTTGTAGGTTTTTCCGGTGTACAGTAGAAGTAAAAATAACGCTTTTTAAAGCATACTTTCAAAGTTTCTACACCAGGAGTCTATGGGTTAGCTACACCAAACGACCGCTAGAGAAGAGACCCTACGTGTACAGTACAGCAATATTTTCAGGATGATGTCGGGACTGCCCCGTTTCTGCAGTGGATCAGGTAATCTTTAGTTTTTTTTTTAAATGAAGTGTTTTTTTTTATTATTTATCAGTTCAGAATGAATTTGATATAATTGTGCCCTTGCAGGGTTCATGTTGGCCTTTCATAATTTTAGGATCCCATTAGCTTGTTATATGTACGCAATAAAATATTGATATAGATGGCGACTCCACACCTCCGGGCATAGTGTCGCGGCCGCTCCACCGCACCTTGTCAGCGCCCAAATTGACGTGGATTGTTGTCGGCCGATCTTTGTCATCCATCGCCGGCCGGCCACGAGTGCACTGCGATTAGAATCAGTCGTTCAATGGATTGGGCTCTCTTTTCCAGATTTGAGTATCGGTTGCCACGATTTGTCTTATTCTGACTTGAAAAGATTTTCTTTTTATGTTGAGGTTCCTGAAAATGGAGACACTAGCGAAAATATTGTCTTTATGAACCTATGAAGGCATCATTTTGAAAGGTTTGCAATATAGGAATTATTACTGGCAGTTTTGAAGCTGAAACGTATACCACAAGTTTTGCTACACATACCATAGGTTGTGCTATAGGTCTGGTGGTAAGTTTACCAGTCGTACGTTTTTCTTCATAACTCTAACTTCTAATCACCAATTTCTCTTTGTCCCTTCCAGTACTAGTGTATCGATGAGCGGTCAGCGGTGCCTAATCTCTAATTACGCGGCATTATTTCATTTGTCATCGACATTGCTGTCCGCTGTCCGCTGTCCGCTGTCCGCTGTCCGCTGTCCGGCGCCGCTGACGTTATTGCATCGCTGCGCTAATCCCGCTTTCATTTCTACGGTCATTTGTCAGGTGCATTGATTGCTGATTTGGTTTTGATCACGCTTTTCAACCTATTTGGGTATTAGTTAAATTCATCCTGCCTCGTTTAGATTGAATGGTTGGCGATGAAACTAATAATTTCGAATTAACTTTAAAAGTTTTTTTTATATCCTAGTTCCTAATATAATGAGAACTTACTTTTCAAGGTAAATTTTATTTGGGTACCTGGGTTAGGACCAAATTTTTTGCATCGTTGCACATCTGAAAGTATCACAATGGAGCAAATGTAGCACAACAGAATTTGTTAAGGTTAGTGTACATGGGTCTTAAAATTATCACAATGTTTATCTTATTTACATTCTTATATTTTTTCTCAACCATTGAAAAATAAATTAGGTACCTTTTTACTTAAAACCATACGTCATGATTTTCCTAAGTTTAATTATTCTATTACTTACCTATTACCTAGTATAGTATTATTATATCAAATTCTGTGCTATTACTATAGAGATTGGGATTTTGTGGGTTAAAAAAAACAGCGGACATATTATATATTGAAAAAATATAGTTACTTACCTCTATATATTAATTTTAATACCACAAAAAACATATATTATACCATCTAAACAATATTAATAGTAAAAATCGCTCAAGCAGTAAGTATTTCTTAGACAGATTATATTAATATTTATTAGGTTACCACTTTTGTATTTGCTATAAATGTCTGTGTTTAGGGTTGGTTGGAATAAAAGAGTTTATTCTATTTACTGAGTCTATTCATTACACTGTTAACACAAGTACATGAAATACATTTACGTTAATCTATAATCTTGCTGACCAACACTTGAAAGGGTGATTAGAACGGCTCACCCCCCAGAAACCGTTTTACTGTGTAGACACGGACTCCCCAATATATTGGTGACTATAAATATAACAAAAAGTCCGTGAGATTTTTTTTATTTTTAGAATAAAATTGCAATAACCTAGTCGCAGTCGGAGGAGTCGGAGATGTCCCATTCACATTTTGTATGAAAAATGAAAATGGATTCAGTATCTTAATTTACCTAAAATTAATTTCAGAAATCTAGTGAAAGATATTTATATATGAATAAGGCACAGGGTACAAAATATGTTAAACTTTCGTACCTTATCAAGTCTTCAAACTCACCTATGTTAACATTTTTTTTTTGTATTATGATTACAAAGTAAGGTGCCATCGCTGAGCTGCCTCGCACGAAATACAAAAAAATGAGTCAGGTGGTATTGGGACGACGCGACGAGTTAAACTCGAATTTCAGATGATATTTTTAACAAGGTACTCTTAGTTTCTAATGAAACTAAAAAAAAATATTTCGTTGGGCTGTTATGATTTCTTATAAGTGCTTAGTTAACTTGTACGCAGTAATAAACATTAAAGTGTTGTACTAAACGAGCAGTAAAAGGTAAGGTCGGTCGACGGCGCCGCGGTAAAACGTGCCAAGTCTAATTTCACAGATATCAGGCGCGACGATAATTGCTTTCTTCGGCTGCCTCTTACGTGTGTACCTACTAGTCAATTTACAGGGGTGTCGAGCACGCATTCTTATGGTAAATCGGAATGTTAGGTGGCTCGAATTACTCGGGGTTATGATTAGAACATGCAAAAGGAATAAAAACGGCACCTTTTTATTACTGCAATGCTCAAGGTAAATAGATTTCTCCATGGGTAACCAACTAGGTACATAGTTTTATAAACATAATTTTTAAGTAGTTTTGTAATTTTTGGTTTCACTTTTTACTCATTTCAATATCTTAAAAATACTAACTTGCCAAACATGAAGGCAATTCGTAATCTTTTTTTTAATGGAAGATAATAACTGTTTAGGGCAGCCCTAATGACTTGCAAAAGGTAGAAGGTGTCAATTTGCATAGTGAGGTGATAAAAACACCGCGCGCGCTGCGACACTCATTACGTCTGGAAGCACTTTCAAATGGAGTTTCTGTCGCCTTGATGAGCAGGGAAATTACCAGGTTTCCAATAATAGGTACTTACACAGTTTTTAACACTAATAAAAGTTTATCTTCATCGATAATTTCAAATTTCTGACGTTTCCAACATTGGTAAGGAAAAAAACCACTTTGAGTTGGAATTCGAAGTCAGTTATTTCGATTCTAAAACTACCTAAAAACTCAAAATCTTTGTCAACCTGTCTGCATGTTTATGTTGTGATATTATAACTCTACATTTCATGAATGCCGCATACAAGTATCCCTTTATCAAGTTGACAAGCATTTCCATACATCCAATTTAAGTTTAACAAGGCAAATAATGGAACGGGTACATAAATCCAACATCCAAGGCTCCAGTCCCCTACGACCGGACAGATCTAGACGATACAACCAATAATCCGTTTACTTTTATCTCTGTACCCCTTGTGTTTCACAACCCTAGCTCACCACAGTATTGCACCTTTATGTACTAGGAAATAAGGTTTGAAGTCCGTTGGGTGGGATGTATAGGGTTGGCAAAGATGGTCCGTCAAAGAGGTTATTACCTGAAATGTATAAGACAGTCCAGTAGGTAGAGGATGCCCCGAGCGAATAAAATGCAAATATCGCAGTGTAGTGAGCGCCGTATCGTACCAGCTACGTAAGGAGAGGAATTTTAAGGCTGGGGTGGGGGGATGTCGGTAATCTGTATCGATGAAAAATCATATAAAATAACAACATAAGCTTAACCTATTTATTTTCCTATGCATTGATATTTGTGCTCAATTTCTTTAGCTAGTATGTTAGTAAACTTTTAAGTCCTTCCTAGAGTGTTCCGGACGATGAATACTAGCATGAATTAGGTGAAGGATTAGGACGTCTTGGTCTGGAAGAAATGATCTCCTTTTAAAAACAACAAAACTGACTGCTACAAACTCAGACACACCAAATCGGGAGCACTTTTTCCAAAGTAAACATTCATCGACACCCATCATCGCGTGTACTCAATCCATCGATACAAAATCAATCACAAGTCCCGTCCCTAGCCGCAAAGCGCTGAATCGGTGCGGCTTGTTGGTCGCGTTTACGAGGGTCGCTGTAAACTGTAAAAAGCGCAAACTGTTTGTTTATGCGCAGTAACGATTGAAAGCCCGAGAATTGAAAACTTCCATCGCTGGCGAACATAAACGAACCTGCGCTTTTACTGCCCACCCCCCACTTCGCCAAAGGAGTCTGATTCACGGATCTTTTTTCAAATTTGTTGACAGTTCACTTTTGGTTTTATTTTATTCTATCATATTTATCCTTCTTCCTATCCTACTAAGCCGAAAGTTTGTGATTTAAATATTTGTTACCTAGGATCTACAAAACTACTGAACAGATCAAGATGAAATTTTGGCGTACCTTAAGAGCATAGCCCGACTAAGATAATTTTGTATTTTTTATTTATTTATTCCATCGTAGGTAACGATGGAATAAATAAATAAAAAATACAAAATGCAACACTTGATGTTACACTTGATGTCGTTTATTGCCTGGACAAGATCATTTCTAAGATAAGGCCGCCCATTGTACTTGTGTCTTATATTATGTCTCTTGTATGGTATTTTTGTTGGTGTAAAGTAAAGTACTATGTTTTTATTGTATTTATTCCACGTCTTAAAACACACGTATGTACTAAACCTACATCTACGCAGTTTCGTCCTGATCCGTTCAGTAATTTTGGCGAGAAAAAGTAACAAACATCCATCTATCCATCATCGGATGGATCCTTCCGCATTTACAATGTGATGTAATTAGTGTGATACAGGTCCATAAGTCTAACCGTAGACGTGTTTCGTCTGCCATGATGATGATAATGATATCCTCCTAGTCGAATTTCGACCACAGCCGCCAGTCTTACCGAAGACGAGCCAGATGCGCAGGACATATTATAATACACAGGTGTGTGCATAAACACAGGTGCACTTTCTAATTCCTCACTCTCATAATCCGATGGGACGACAGACCTACACGATCGGGGAGAGGTGGGTGTAGTACCAACGGCTTAACGTGCTTTTCGAGGCAACTTCTTGACTCCGGGCTGCTACTGTGAATTTTTCTTGCAAGAAAAACCCCAATAACAACTATTGGCTCGACCCGGGATTTGAACCCAGGGCCTCAGAGACCATCAGACCTCCTCAGACGACGATGATGACCGGGCGTTTGCCATAATAATATAATAATGCTGGACAATACATACAGTATCATCTAACTCCAAGCCAAGCAGAGCTCGTGTTATGGGTACTAGAAACAATACATTACATAGATAGATATTTAAATTGTACTAGAAAATACCCAGAAAACCCGGAACAAATATTTGCAGATCGTACAAACATTGGTCTCAAGACGGGAATCGAACCTGTAACCTCCTACTGACCAGGCGGACCTTTGACCGCCACTTCATATCGGACGTCTAATAAAAAAAAATTTGGATATTAAATCACAGCTTCAAACAAGACAAAGGACAATGTCAAAGGAATCGCAATTACTTTGGCAATAAGTTCACAAATAATTTGTGTTAAATCCGAAATAAAGCTATGCCAATGCTATAAACCGACAACGACGTGCTTAGCCGACTCGCAGACAAAATAGTTATGCATGGAGCAAATATTGTAGTTTATGAGTTATGTGGTTTTATGGAATTGGCGTGATTTGGACACTACCCCTAGCATGAAAGAGCCTAGATAAGAGAGTCTTATTAAAGAGGATGGATGTCTGTCTAAACTTTTATGAGACACTTTCTTTCAATTAATAAAAGATGCTCGGAGTATCTCTGAAGGATAGAATTCGTAAGGAATACATCCGACAGAGAACCAAAGTTATCGACATAGCTCAAAGAATTAGCAAGCTGAAGTGGCAGTGGGCCGGCCATATCTCCCGAAAAACCGATAACCGCTGGGGTAAACGTGTTCTTGAGTGGAGACCACGACTCGGCAAACGTAGTGTAGGACGCCCTCCAGCCAGGTGGGATATTGATCTGCGAAAGTCTACAGGCAGATGCTGGATGCGGCAAGCTGAAGACAGGGCGCTATGGCGCTCATTAGGGGAGGCCTATGTCCAGCTGTGGACTAATATAGGCTGATGATGATGATGTGACTGTAGGTATTCTTATCTCCCCGCACAAGGGTATTTTTAAAGTTAAATAAGTGAGTTATCAAATCATGCTGGATCGGGAAAAATAGGATTAGACTTTTAAAATTCCTTATGCAAGCGGAGCTTGCTGTATGATCTTGTTAATAGGTACGATATGCACGGATAAACGATGCAACTTGAACGTGCGATGAAAATACAAAAAGAAACAATCAAAGTGATTGCGAATATCAATTTAACAAACGAAACAACCGTAAAGCCGCTTTTCAGGGTGACTGTAATCAGAACTCGAAAACCCGTGACTGAATTTTTTTGCTGTAATCCGTACCGGCGCGGCATTCCAAACTGACACGGCATGAAGCGGCTACGGCACCATCGTCGTTGTCTTCATCTATTACTAATTCATCACATCACATCACACTAATATTACTATAAATGCGAAAGTTTGGATGGATGGATGAATGTTTGTTAACTCTTCACGCCCAAACTACTGAACGGATCGGGCTGAAATTTTGCATACAGGTAATTCTAATCCTGGAATCAAACATAGGCAAATTTTTATCCCTTAAATGAGTTCCGAAAATGAGTTCGAATGGATAGTCTCCCAACACTCCGTCTCGCGTTGCATCGCGGTCGTCACTCGAGAACCTTCACTCCCCAGCGGTGCAATGAGCCTGACCTCTGTCTGATCCGAGCTGAGCACAACTTATCATAATCTGAGTAACTGTAAGAATTCTGAGCTTCAAGTGGGTAATTCTGGGCGATTCGTATTCAGCGCACTGTTGGTGGCAATCTGCAAATTGGACCGCAGCGCCCACCCCGATTGCGCCCTTTTTAATGCCCATGGGCTTGTCACAGGCGACGTGTAGCAGCTGAGCTGATTTATTTCTTTGAAAATCTGAGACATCGTCTAAATAATAATGCTAGACAGGAGAATTCACTCAACATCATTAGCTCCAAGCTAAGCAGAGCTTGTGTTATGGGTAGGTATGGTACTAGTTCAGATATACTTATCACATTACAAAATACATTACTAGTATATTTTTAATTTACAAATGAAACACCTAGATCACTTAGAAGAAATATTTCCACACCGTACAAACATTTTTCCCGAGGCGGGAATCGAATTTGCAACCTCATGTATCGCAGGCGGAGTTTCGCCCGCTACCCCTCTGAGGTCGGCAGAATCTGGGAGGCTTTTGAGAAGAAGGACAGTTTTCAAGCGGTGCACAGCACAGACCAAGCGATTGATAGTTTTTAATAGTCTTTTTGCGAAGCCAGAGCCACGTCTTCGAGTCACTGATCTGAATCATGGTTCGTCTAAAAAATATTTTCAACAAAGTTTTCACGCGTGTTGTTTATGCCAGGACAAGGGCAAACTATGTTATTTCAAATTCTTTATTGCACTAGGTTCACTACAATGAACATTTAACATGTGGCTTTTACGATGAAGATCCTGTTCTAGATAACATAATCTCGTCTGTGGCGACGCTTTATTTGTGAGATTGAAATGTGAAGATGTTCTCTTTACGACCGGCCAAACCTGACGTTTACTCGCGATTTGATTTATGAACAGTTAAATATTTCTTTGTTTCTGAATTTTCGAGGCTTTTTTTGTTCGACGCTATTTTTTCAGAGAACTATCTCGGTAATGCCATCTCGGAATAAATGGAAGAAAGTATTGTTTGTATTTTCAGCAGCAGATGAGCTTTGCTCGATAAAGACGTAAAGTTTAGGTCTAATTTGTGTCTAGACTCGTGATAGCCGACGTTTTAACGGTCGTCGGTCTGATTAATTTTACTGGTTTTATTGTGTGTCACATTCTAAATTTATTATTTTACCACATTTAAAATATTTTCTATAAAATAACGTCAAGCATAACCTCACTCGCAATTTTTGGCTTGCAATTGATAAAAGACAGCAGCGGAGTGGTGATTTACCGATTAGCGTTTTGGTTTGTGGGTAGACTTTTAATATTTTAAAATATCTACAGCTGTACTAACTGGTAGAGATACTTGCAGAGCTTTTAGAGGTACTTGTAGAGCTTTAAAAGCTCTACAAGTATCTGGTATAAAATCAAAACCGAAGTGCGTTGAATAAGACAACACAAGTGTGAAGCTGTAACCAAGTGCATGGAACTGAAGAGTGCCTCCCGCGGAGCCGAGTGCCTGTCTCCCACTGATTTATACCAACAACTGATTTATTACTACCAACACCGATAAGCTCCACTGACAGTCATACCGGCCAGGGATAGCTGGCATACACACTCAATTATAAGTTTTGACTATCTTATAGCTGCGAAATAATATGGTGAAATTTTAGCACTTTTGTTTCTGGCGTTTCCCCGACCCAAACTAGCGTGCGACCTATGATGCGAAAATAGAGTTTGGAGGCCAAAAAGAGCAATTTCGCATCTCTGCCTATAATATACAACTTTTACAGAGGCATTAAAAAAAAACTTACGATAGGTATTAATTACAAACTACCCAATCGATTTTTGAAGATAAACTAGGTGTTGCCGCAAAATTAATTGAGAATTTGAGATGTTAGGTTGTTATGAGCCAGCTGCATGCACGCCCTGATATTGATACTTGCATACCTCTCCCTGATCGTGTTGGTTCATCCGTCTCGTCGGATTATGAGAGTGAGGGGATAGAGAGAGAGAGAGAGAGAGAGAGTGCACCTGTGTTTGCGCACTATAATGTCTTTTGCATTTGCGAATTTGATGATTTTTTTGGTTTTGTATATAGGAGTACCTCGGGATAATTTTCTATGGTCCCGAGGTCGTCTGATATAAATTTTATTTCCGTGGGATTACTATTTGTCCCGGAAATATTAAATTTTTTTTAAATATGGATAAAGGAATTCGAAGCTTCGATTTTCGTTAAGTCACTCATTTTTGACTCATTTCTGACATGTAAATTGATTTTACCAATAAAATGTATTTCTGTATTTTTAAAATAAGCATACCAACTTTTGACCCGTTGTCTGCAAACAGATGATTTGTACTTGTGGGTTTTTGTTTTATGTAAAAAACATTGATTTACCTAATTCAACAACACAAATTACCAAGGCGATGCAATGGACATGGAGTTAAAAGCTCAAAACCTCACTAATGTAGTATTTCTTCAACGAACTTATTGTATTTTGAATAGTGTGTTTTAGAACAAACAATATCCAGTAGGGAGACACTGTGGAGGGTAGCTAATTGAGGCTGTATCGGATGTGTCCGCGAAGAGCGGCGCGGCTCCGAGACGATCCGGATCCGGACTCACCAGCGACTTGCGGTCGAGACTGCAAGGCTAAGAACAGTGGATGCGGTTTATTTCGTTTAGTTTAGTCTCAATACCGAACAATTATTTGAATGGCAATATTGGTCTAGTCATTTGGTAGTTTTACCTGGAAAGTTTTCAGGGAGTTTTGCAATATTATAGATTTCAGTGTGCTTTTTCACAATTTCAACTTAGCCACCTCGTATAATTGCTTCTTGCGCCTCCATATTGGAAAAATGGTATCTAGTAGCAGTTTTTTGTCTTTTTTTGTAAGGGTAATCTATAAAATTACCCATTTTCAAAACTCCCAGAAAACTGAAAATGATGACTGGAATAAAGGACCAATGAAATACCGTATAATTTGAAATAAACAATTTCATTGCAATTTTACTAAAGACATGTACTCTATTTATCTAGCTTAGTAGTGAAACACATTTGGCCACTTGTGAGACACATTTGAATCGTAAATAGTGGTCGTTCACACACATTCACGCTGCACAGCCATATCAACAAATGCTCACTAAACCTGACAACAGGCATAACCAAATAATCTAAATAAACAGGAGGGAAAAGGATTCGATCAGGTGGTATACTGTTGTTGATTCCGACGTGTCCGACCGAACCAGAACCCGTACTCTTAAAAACTAAATCGTAGTTTCCGATTCATTTTCGTGCAAGCCCTAATCTTATGTAAGCGACATACCAGTTGGTTTTGCACGACAATGTAAACGAAACTTAGATTTCCCTGTTGAATGCCTCATCTATTATGTAACCTTCGCACATCCGCGCCACGTATCGCCAACTCAGCCTCCATAAATAACGTATGGAGCTAATCCGATCCGCGTGATTTGTTGGCCTATTTACTTATTTGCGTAACCCACTCGCCGCCGCCGACGTCGCCGACGTCGCCGAGATAGAGGCTCGGCAGATAAGTCGCCTTTCAATAACACTTCTCTTGCTTCCATCGAGGGAATTGGTAACAAAGCAGGGCAAATTGAGGGAAACATTTTAACATCTAGGATAAACAACACAATTTTGGTGCGAGATTCAAAAAACACGAGGCCTGTAGGTACAGAACAGTGAGTGGCTAGGTCTATCTCGCTATATCCTAACTAGTTTCTGCCCGCGGCTTCACACGCGTTATTTTTATAGGATTTCTATCCCACGGGAGCTGATTTATGGAATAAAAAGTACCATGTTTCATTCCAGGATGAGAATTACCCTAAGCTAAATTTCAACCCGATTCGTTCCATATTTTGTGGCGTGAAGAGGTAACAAACATCCATCCAAACATCCAAACTTTCGCATTTTTAATATTAGTGTGATGATGATAAATCAGCAACAACTACATTCAAATTCACGAAAACAAATTGTTGTTTACTTCATTTTCTAGAATCGCTTCTTAAAAACATTTGTGTCGTGTGGTGTGGTCCAGAAACAGCCATCCAATAAGACGTAGCAGCTACAGCGCGGGTTGGTTCGACAACATCGGGTAGGTACACTACACTACACTACACTACACTGTATTCTCTGTTCGCAGTAAAAATAAACAGAGTCCCAATCAGGCGCGCAATCAGGTGCTCTTATTCTCAAAGACTTCGTGTAGGTACTGGTGAGATCGAAAGTTATCTAAAGTTAATTTTTGGTAAAATAAATTATTTCTTCTGCTTCTTTTATGAAACAAGAAAAGCTACTAACTGGTTTAAAAAAAAAATGTTGTAGATATTTAAAGTAAGTGAGTTCATGAGAATTATGGACTTCTAGGAAAAGTTCAACTAATATTCGTCTCTTAGAGAAACAAAAGATTTACTTTTGTCCTTTCTTCAAGGTGAGTCTAATTTTTTCCAGGTGTGCTCGAGTACATAAAAAAAGAACCGCCAACGATTCTCAGCGGATCCTACCGATTCCTAAAAAAATTTACTTTTGTCCTTTGTTCAAGGTGAGTGTCCCTTTCTCCTTGGAGCGGTGTGCGCGAGCGTACGGCGGAGACACGAGTACATGCATGCCCACCCTCTCGCGTGACGAGATCAACTGCGCTCTTTGTGATCAGCCCACTACAGCAGCGGACTCAGGAAATTACTCCTATAGCAATTTAATTTTTTTTATTGACAGATACGTTGTAAAAGGTAACTTTACTAAAGGGGAAAAACATTAGTAACAGTAAACATTGTTTGACTTTCAACCACCTCCCACAAATTGATGATATCCTCTTAGCTACTAGTATACATAGTATTATAATATCTGTGTCTTAGCCGAATTTAGGTTACGGCGGCCAATCTCATCGGACACTGTTATGTACGCAGGACATATTAAGTGCACAAGTGTTTGCAAACACAGATCATACGGAGGAACAACGGCTTCACGTGCTTTCCGAGGCACGGCATGGCACCCAAAGTTAATAAATAAACTTTATGTTTCTTAAGTAAGGTTGAAAATGTTCGTGTCTTTGCACTAGATTCACACCAGAAGGCTTCAAAAGTGGATCTTGTGTTGTGTGTGAAGTCTGTGTTTGTGGTAGACCGTGTAGCGTAACTATCAGACTCGATTTTTTTTTATTGATCAAGGACACACCTATCTTGGATGAAAGAACATCAAATGGTTCCGCTCCCCGCTGCTAGCGTGGCCTCACAAAATGTGTGGTACGCGTCACGCGCGCCATTCCGTCAGCAATATTGTCTAAAGCAATTTGTATGTAAATCAATTGTTGTTAATACTATTTATGCCGATGGTTATTGAGCATTACTATTTACTTTCACCATCTCCGCCAATTACGCTAAAACCTGCTTTATTTTAAGGGGGTAAGAGTGAAAGATGCTCGAAGTTTTCCCGTCACTTACAACAAAAAATATCGAGATAAGACGTGATGTTAGGGAATTGTTAATAAGGGATTGTCTTTCGCATACTTTCCCGCGGATTATGGGAGTTGTAAATTTTATTTTATCATAAATAAGGAATTTATGGCGATTTATCGGCGCTGAGGAGTAATGGGTGAAGTAATGTCAGGACGGCGGGGGACTGAGGCCTCAAGCACGATACTAAATTATTTATTCTATGATGGATTTATAGCATTGAACTATGTTTCTTACCAATAATGGCAATAACTGACGTTATGAATACTTTCCTTGAAACAGGATATTACAGACTTCGCTGAAATAATTTCGGTATTAATAAAAGGAGAGAGTACGCACAAACAACACCGGAGCAAGGCAATGGTAGAGCCATCTAAGAGCAGTCCGAGATTGTTGAAAGACAATAAAATTAAGTAGTTGTGGACGATAAAGCAGTAAATATGACCGCGATCCGGCTCTCTCTATGCAAATATTATAGGCCTTATCTACGCGAGGTACCGACAGATACACCCGCCTCTGTTGTACCACTCGCAGATACCTCCTGGACTAGACTAATATACGCTCAACATTACAAAACTATTGTTTATTCTGCCTTTTATTTCGTTGGAATCAATTAAAACAAAAGAAATCTGTCGCCTTCTAATTCAATTGTTTTGTTTTACTATGCCTGCGATGCTAACACCAATAAAATGAATACACAATAGAAAAATTTCGCGTAACATTTAGTTTTTCTTCACGTTTTTGCTGTCGGTATCTAATCCCTGAAATCTTAGTATATTTTTTTAGTTATTACAACCCGGAGACAGTAGTAAGCAAACCAACAACATGGTTATAGGTATGGCCAATAAAAAATAACAGCAGAGCCCTGGCATGGAGACTGTGCCATGAGAAACGGCTGTCGGGGGTCAGGGGCTCATGAATACCCCCAAATAACGGGATATGCCGTGATGGAGGATCGCGCCGAAAAATTGGGTAACTTCTGCTGTGCATTAATTTGATTAGCTTGGTTATGGGCTGTCTAGCTGTTAACCAAAATGGTTCATAACTTCAAATATAGGGTAATACTTACTTACCCAAAAATGTGCTAAAATAATGTCAAAACATTGGAAATAGGACAGATAATTCGCCTTACTGTTGATTATCTCGCTCTACCGAAGAAAATAAGGAAAAACTATTTAAAATTCATCGGCATAGACCAGCGGAGGTTGCTAGAGCGAGCTCGTAAAACAAAGGGCCCGAGTTCGCGCCAATCGACCGAGTCCCGTTTATTTCATATTTTCCCAATTAATTTGCATAATCCTTGTCAAATACAGGTTCAACTTCGGAGAAAAAATCTTAGAACTTTCGAACAGGAGTGGTTTTTTCTCGGACTTGAAATTGCGTAGGATGTCGCTGTTAGATTTATATCATCTATGTAGATTTAGTTCGTTTTACTTACCTAATTATGTATACCTTTTGTTTAGGATTTCATGATTCAGGAAACATTTGCATAACCAGCCCTGTAAGTGTGTGTGTAGCCCTGAAGGACGCCGACAAGATTGTATAAAAATTGCCGGTCTATGGATTTGTCGGCAGCGATGGTGACTTTGATGTGTAGAATTCATAAAAATTGTAATAATTTAAATATTGTATTTGTAATGTTTTCCATATTAACGAAAGCAAGCTCAGTTGGGCTGAGCTCATCGTGCGTGATTGCTGACGCGTCAGGTACCAGCAATGAAGTGCGCTCGGCCGCCTCCGTCAGTACCTGTGAGGGAAAATGCAACGGACTGTGTAGGTTTTTGTTGAAGTTTAGAAGATACAAAAACTTTCTGGCGCATTAAAAGCTAAGGTTTGCCAAGAAACTTGATCAACCTTACGGAAGAAAGGAGAATAAGTCAACATAACAGCACTAGTAGTTACAAATGAATAAGATCGCAGAGATACAGCATTAAGATGCGGAATAAGTGTTTCCACAGATCGCTCGGAGCAGCGGCGCCATAAATTAGTGCGGGCCATAAATCGGCGCTTCAGCGGCAGCGGCCCACGACGGCCAATGCCCAGTGCATCGCATCTCATCGCACCGGCCAACCCTGCGTCTGATCTTGCAACTCCAAAAACTAGGAATGCGGTATACAGCACGATGAATGGAAATGAAGTTTACTTCACATTATTCTTTGAAATTCCAGACGTGGTTATAAGGTTGGGATTGTACATTTATCAGGTGCGGATCCGGTTAACAGGTGGTCTAGCTACCTAACTGTTAATTAACTTTGCGCTTCTGTCTGAATTCCGTTCCGTGGCTGGCTTTTGCGGTTATTTGATCCAGGTATTGTCCAATATTGTCAATACTGAATTTCTGTTAATCGCAAAAGCCTAGGGTTTTAATATGAATTTGTGTCGTCCGCCAAGAAGCACCACGGTAAACAAACGGCCCGTCCCTGTCGATTGTCCGGCCGGGCGACGCGGGCGGACACCCGCCTTTACCCGCATTTCTTTCAACGTTCATTTGCCAACAATTGGCGAGGGCTCCGAAGATTTATTTGCTATGTTTTCAATAATAGAAGTGGGTGTCTAATTTATTTTGTGTTACCGAGGTTTAATTCTGTTCGATGCTTGATTGTTCGTTCCGCTTCGTTTCCATGCGGAAACAAAATGCAGTTCATTTTAATTTGTGTTTTCGTGTTATTTCAAACTTTGTAGATGAATAAACCAAGCTACTTGTATAAAGCTGGGTTTGGTGAAAAGGATAGTTTTATAATAAAGCTCTGTTTGCGGGAGAGGGCAGGCAGTGCAGCGGCGCCGCGACGGGCCCGCTGCGTGTCAGCTGCGGGAGCCGCGCGTTTGCGTGCAGCAAATAAATTACGACCAGGATGTTGTTACACAACCCCTTGCTACGAACTTGGGACAAAACTGACCTCTTATCACAGGAATTAAAGTGCTTCCTCAATATTTTGTTGTTGTAGATAACTAAACACACGTACCGTTCATCTGATAGACCGCCTGCATTTGGCCGGGTCATGGCGAGCATATATTTGGAGTGGCAAGGGACAGGCTGGTCATGACAAGGGACGATTGCGACATCTTGACTTTCATGCTGATGGGCCATAATAAACGTTTATACTACACCTGCTCGGAAAGTTGCCTATTCCTTTTCCATGAATAGAATAGAAAGTATGTCTTTGCAGGCCTATAGGAAACCGAATAATTAATTCTGCTTTTTATTTTCCTCGAAGGTGTAGTATAAAGCACTATTTATCACTCGGCAGAAAGTGCGATTCCTACCTCGTGTATTTTAAGGCCCTCGGCTGCGCCTCGGGCCCAAAACGACACACTCGGTAGGAATCGATCACTTTCTCGCCTAGGTGTAAAATGTACTATTTTATCCGACTGCAGAATTTTATTAATCAAACAATTTCCTATCACCGGGATTGATATATAAATTTATTTTCAGAATCTCAAACAGTTTTCCTCTTTTGACAAATTATTTTCAGTTTTTCAGTAAGCAGTAGGGTACAAGTCCCTAGTTCCCGTGGGGAGCGGTAAGCAAGCGGTCCACCCGAGCCGCACTAACCCGATGCGAAAATTAAAACTGCACGACTGCCTTGCCATTGTTGCTGCTCACCATTTACTGCATAGCATACAGTGTACAGTACAGCTATTTACTTCTATTTACTTTGCTATTTACTGTTTGCGTTGCTGCCGTGTTCGGGCGGCGCAGCGAACCTTGTTGTACGTCCTTGTTTTACACAAAACAAAAATTTTGTGAGAATCTTCGAGCTTTCGAATTTATATCACGAGCTTTTACGAAATATTTTTTAAAAAATGTTCCAGTATTTAAGAGTTTTTATACAAGTAGGTTGCGAAGTGGAGAGTAGGTACAAGAAGGTAGTTAGTTAAAGGATCTGGACTCTCTCGACGTACCGGACGGACTCTGTCCACTAATTGTGCCGGCCACTGTCGCCAATTTCAGCCTCGAGACATACCGAGACTGAGATCTACAATTATTTGTTTCACTAAATAATCAGTAATATTTATTTTCGATTGTCCTTGATTTTCATTACCTATTGATTATTTTAAGTATTTGAATCATTTCGATTTATTATTTGCACACCTGTTTGCGGGTTGAATACATTTAACATCACTCTAGTCATAAGATCTCACATGTACCTGTAATAATGTATTCGCAAATAAATGATTTGAATTGATTTCATTAGAAAAATGTCAAAACGGTGTAAAAATTGCACCCCGTTTTAACTGTGCCTAAGCATACAAAATTCGACCTATATGATTATTCAGGTTTAATTTCTTTTTCCAATTCTGAAACTGATTTGTCGCTTTTGGTGCCTTCAAATTTATTTTGGTGTCTTTTTTCAAGTTTGATAATTTCTTGTACACAATTTTCCAGAGTCACTCATAGTGTCTCCATTTAAGTAAGTTTCTTGAGAGATCGCAATTAGTCAAATTGCAGCAATGCCCTCCGACTAGTTCTATTTGAACAGGATCGGACGTCTTGGACTCGGAACTTGTAAGTAACTTGCTTCATTTACTCCTTTACAATTACGCAAGTCCATTCTAATTGGTCAAGGGGTCGTCCACCTGCGAGCTTTAGATCGGACGGAAGCCACAAAAGCCAAATCGAATAAGATTGCTGTAATGGTTATTAGCGTTAGCTACCTTTCTGGGTCTGAAGTCTTGCTCAGTTTGCATAGTGTAGAAAGAGATGTCCTCTATTTGAACGCAGAAAGACCGATTTTAGCCCTTTAGCGCTATGATGGAGATGCACAAGCTGAAATGAGCTTTATTGCGTATCTGAATCTAAAATATATTTTTTCCAGGTCCAGATAAAAGGGAAAGATATGCCTTAACGCATTGTACAATGGCTTTTTGAATACACACATACACACGCATTTCGAATTAGGCGGGTAGACTAAAATAGCGCAAACAAAGATGGCCAACTCACGTCGGATCCTGCTGCTCTACAAATCATAGGCAGGCACATAAATATGGAGGGCTAGCTCATCAATCCACGTATCTGTTCCGAGTCGGGGCCACCTCATCCCTGCTAATCCGTAAGCAATCAAAGTTTCCTCATTCATAATGTATGAATGGACGACTTGCTCAACATCCATGGACTTCACCTATGGGTATGGATGGACAAAAGATGCCTATTCATTTGATTGAGGACTTCCAAAACTTGCAAGATTGTTCATGTTTTGAAACTGTCTGGATATTCGCTGTGGTAAGTGGATTCTCTGAACTGAATCTAGTGACAAAAAATCTCTGACTTAGTGCAGATACTGCTGACAGAACAAATTCGATTTAGGTATCATCTATAACTGTAATTTTTTAACGTATCTCTACTGTGATGATGCTTGTCTTTGCTTAGTAAACTTATTACATAATTATTTATACTAAAAATGCCCAGAAAGTTGCTTATTTCTTTTCCAAACAAAAAGAAGAAAGTACGTCATTGCAGACGTACTAAAAAGCGGGACGGAAAGCTCTATGGAATTTCATATCTCAGGCGTTTAGCAGGAAATCCATTTCTAGGATTTCCATCCACTTTTCTCTCCTGCACATGTTTTTTTCTGAAATATGATTATTTTCATAATAGGTGAAACGACAAAAAGTTTTTACTCCAAAACCGCCTCTATCTCGGCCTCTCCCAACTTTGGAACAACAATTAAAAAATACATTATTATGAGTTTATAATTTGAATTTGATGGATTGATTTTGAAGATTCTAAAACGATGATTTTCTTCGCAGTTATAGTATAAAGTATCACTCGGGAGAAAGTCCGATTTCTACCTCGTGTGTTTCAAGGCCCTGCTCGGCTGGGCCTCGGGCCTCAAATGACACACTCGATAGGAATTGCGCACTTTCTTGCCTAGATATACAATGAACTATTTATGATTAATTTTCTTTTAAAATCAGTATTTCTTCAGATGTTTCTTTTCCATTTCGTTTTGGCTGCCAATGTTTGCCAGACATTTCAGCGTTTCCGTTCATTAGGCACCTATAAGATCTCACAACCCTCCGTACAACAATGAGGCAGTATATCTCGTGATCTGATCACGCCTCATCTCGCTCCACGTGATCAGTATTCAATACGCGCGATCATTAGCGCCTCAACAAGCCGCCGCCGCCGCCGCCGCCGCCGCATCAATCACACAATAACCTGAGCGTCAACAAGCACATCCTTCATCTCCATTTGCCTGTCGAAGAGGTTACCCCTTTGCTTAGAAATCACGCCTACTTGGTAAGCATATAATACAGGCGATGGTAATAGGCAAGTATGTATGTTAGTATTATCTTGCGAATATATTATAAATGCGAAAATTTTGATGTTTAGATGTCTGTTACCTCTTCAGGCCAAAATTACTGAACGGAACGGCTGAAATTATGCAGAGATGTTGTTCTAGTAGACCTAGGTACACTCGTTTTTTCTTGGGTACAAAATGTAGCATAGAGCTACATTTTGTACCCCAGAAAAAACGAGTGTAAAGCCGCGGGCTAGCTGGCACCTAGTTATGTTACAACTAGCAACCCCTCAATGTCCATAAATAGACTGACAGAAGCGAAAAGAGGTCAACAACAGTTGGTAATCCCATGCATTTTGATGACCATCATGAGCTTATGATTATCATGATCCATTCTCATTTGATCCAATAAAATAGTATCCACCTATAACGTTCTTTTGGGAATCCGGTACGTGGCCAAATAATATTCGAAACTCATCGATGGAATCGTTCTCCCTAAATTCTCGCATAAATAGCTGTCGCCTAAAAAACCTGGACAAAGAAAAACTATTTATTAAGCTTGATGTGTTATTATTTTTCATTCTATTTTATTAGGTAGGTATATTTTTTTAAGTTTTAATCACGGTTTTAATTATGGATGGATTAAAAAGAGATTTCCGAACCACTCATTTCGAACAAAGCTACATGCAGACACGAGGCAGTAGATACCATATAGGTACCTACAATCAGGCGGTGACACTCGCCGCGGTTTAATCCTGCTCTCGCCTTCGCAAGAAACTTTTTAATTCGACTTGTGTGGGACCGCGTGAGGAGAGGAGCTCGCCACTGAACACTCTACCTTACTTTCCCATCCAGAAGTCATCATCAGTGATGACTTGTCTTGATGACTCATCAGACCCCTGACAACTGAGAATAAATAGGCAAAACTTCTCCCACTCGCGGAAAATGGCGTTGGCAAATGGGCCTGATGAGGCCTGACAAGAGTACACCTGAGGATAAATAGGCGTAACTTCTCCCACTCGCGGAAAATTCGCGGAAAACGGCATCGGCAAATGGTCAGGCCTTACAAGAGTTGAAAGACATCACAAACGGTGACAGCCGTTTGTGATGTCTTTCAACTCTTGTAAAACCATCGAAACAGCAAATATAGCTATATTTGCTGTTTCGATGGTTTGTGTGCAGATGTGGCAAGCTGAAGACAGGGCTGGTGCTTATTAGGGAAGGCTTATTTGTGGTCAACTAATCAATCAGATGAAGGTTGTATTTTTTAACTAGTCACACTGTTAGTATAAGAAGAGTTTGTCAGTATGTTTACTCTCTATCTGCTTAACAACTGGTTAAGAGTTTTAATGGTTTTTAAATTGAGTTGTTGTCTCGGTTGTGAAATAAGGTACATAACTGATTTATCATCATTAATGGGCCTCCTTAGGAACTCGACGTGGGCCACAATGGATGATTCACGTCAATTGAACCGAGTTGCACTCAATTGGAAAGTCATCATTGGATGTCGTCAATACCTGGAAGTTTTAGTTCACTACACAATCATTACTCAGCATCATCATCATTACACAGACATGGTTATCTTATAACTTCCAATGTTGTGAAAGTAGAAAAATGTCGTCTGTTTATGAAAGTAACCTTCGTTAAAAGAAACGTCTAGTTTGTAAACGCTGGAGCTGCTGAAAGGATCCGCCCGAAATTCAACATACGTAAGAGTTTATGATAGATGTAGTGTATGTCAACAAACGCTTCATACATTTCAAATGGATCGCTCTGCAAACTTCGGAGATAAGGGGGGAGTGGGTATTTTTTCGACTATTTCAAAATATTTCAAAATGAAACCTACAGGAATTTGAAAAAATATTTTGAAATGTCCAAGCCGATTAAAAATTCCGGCATCACAATTTGTATGGTAAATAGTCATTTTCATTTTTCATATATTTTTCTTTAAATCTGTACAGGCGCACGAAATGTATTATTATTTAAATTTCAAGTTGATAGCTGCAGTAGTTGCTGACTTATTAAGGAGGGAAAAAAGGACAGACAAAGCGAGACCATAAGGCTTTCCAAACCGATCTTCGATCTTCGAAACCCTAAAAGCAACTTTAGGAGTAGTGCGTGAACAAACACAATCAAGGAGGTAAAATGCGTCTGGGGAATAAAAACAAAACCGCCCGTCAAAATGCGTTTGAGGCACCAAGAGTATAGATAACGAGAATAGCAACTTATTCGAAAAGATCACGCGCAAAGCCGCGAGCAGACGCTAGAAACTTCATAAATCAACCAGATTTTATGTAAAATGAG
Organism: Eupithecia subumbrata; assembly: GCA_949316285.1. Taxonomy (NCBI): domain Eukaryota; kingdom Metazoa; phylum Arthropoda; class Insecta; order Lepidoptera; family Geometridae; genus Eupithecia; species Eupithecia subumbrata. Next base: position 17,076,647 of record OX438627.1, on the reverse strand, counting down.
AGGAAAAGGTACCTCCGTCTCTCAGACTACAGCAGGCAGCGGCGACGGTCCCAGGTCGTCCCACCGACGCATTACCGTCCAACTTCCCGTCCGCACTCCGCACGGCAGCGCTGATTCCCTTTTAATCTGTTTCACTTTATTTTCATTCTACGGACGTGGGACTGCGAGGTTTCACATGTAGGGTGCTGGGAGACAGGTTTAGCAGAGGACTATGCAAATTAATTAAGGAACATATTTCTTTTTAATCTGGGATGGTACAGCAGATTGTTTTGTAGAGAGCACATCATTATAAAACTAATAAAATGCATGTAGATGGTATAATTTTACCGTGGAATTTGGAATTCAGACTGAAGATCGCCACAAGCTCGCAAAAAGGTAACGTATAGCAGTTAGAAAAGCAGCAAACGCATATCAAAAAGCATTTATTTTATTTATTTTTCTTTCTATTTATTTATTTATTTAAGTTACAAAATGAATTCACCTTCTCGCTTCCTACCGATCAACTTGCTTCCATTAGGTACACTATCACGCTCACCAAACCTAACTAAATAGACGTAAGCTGGCGAGTCCATAGCGTGGGATCAAACGGCCCGTCGATTAACCTGGCGTCTGCAAATTGGATCCACGGCGCAATCCCGCGGAGAGCGGATTGTGTGCGAGCCACTGCCGATGCACTGATCTGTCTACACAGTGCACATACATACCTGTCTGGGAGTCTATACACACTTAACTGGAACACTGTGATAGGTACTAAGTGTGCGTTCACAGTGAATGCGCGATGGCGGGGGCTGAGGCGGGCGGCGTGTGCGGTGGCCACAGTATATGCGAGCTGTTGGAAGTGATATTGTGGTTACTTGTGTTTATCGTGTTCTTGAGTGAAGACCGCGACTCGGAGAACGTACTGTAGGACGCGCTGTGGTCAGGTGGGATGATAACCTGCGAGAGACTGCTGATGCTAGATGCGGCAAGCTGAAGACAGGGCGTTATGGCGCTCATTAGGGAAGGCCAGCATCAGCAGTGGATATATGCAAATGATGATGATGATTGTGTATGGTTATAACAATCGGGATTGAAGGAAGTGTCCTCCAAGATGGAGAGAATTTTTTAAAAAATATAACCAATTGTTGTTGTTTGTCGACCTCCGTGGCGCAGCGGGCAAGGGTCCGCCTGCGATGCAGGACGTTGCGGGTTCGATTCCCGCCTCGGAACAAATTTGTGTACTATCTGCAGAAAGTTCTTTGGCCTGGGTGTTTTCTATGTATAATAAAAAATATCTATCGATGTAGTGTATTTATTGTATTAAGTAGATCAGTTATCTAGTACCCATAACACAAGCTCTGCTTAGCTTGGGGCTAGATAATGCTGTGTGAATTGTTCAGCATTATTATTATTATTATTATTAACTGTAGGTTTTATAATAGTTTTTCACCATTTCGACATTTGAGGCTCACTCCTTACCCTCTCCATATCATCATATCAAAAGCTTTTACCAGTCCACGGCTGGACAAAGGCCTCCCTTAATAAGTGCCTTATTGGCTCTTAACATTGTGTAGTATTTCCTTAAAATGTTTTGCCTTTAGTAGAAAATAGAACCGGTCTAAACAAACGACAGGTTTTATAAGTGGAGTCAAAATATATTGCTACGTACCCTTCTCATTTCATAACATTCCCCTAAAGTAAACACCTTCGAACATAAAAATATGATTTTCATTTTGATATAGGTAGGTAATGAAGGCATAAAGGCAGATTGATCCGGAGGCGGAGGTGGGGCAAACATTTGATGAGGGTAATGAAATCACGGATACCTGCCAGGGAGAGGATTCGGGGGAGAAGGAGATGCTATCGCGTAATAAGGTATCGAAAGCAGATTGGGCAGGTTTCTATAAGGAAAATTCAAATAAGGTAAAAAATATGGAGTCGGGAATAAGAAGTACAGTAGCTTTCATCGATAGGTTACCTACCCCCTGACAGGTTACAAGTCTCGTATTTACGAGACTTGTAACCTGTCAGTGTCCTTAACCTTCGTAACCTTCGTTCGTCGGGCACTAGCATTCGTTTTAGTTCTATCCAAATTAATATTAATTTGATTTTTTGTGTAATTTTAAAATTGGTGGTTTTTGTAAAAACTGTTTGGTACATTTATTTTACTGGAAGATCTTAGTTTTCAATTAATTCTGTAATAATAGAAATTGACTTGAAACTTAATCTAGGAGTTACCTATGCAGTAAGTTGAACGTCACTGTACCTTATCTACGTTTTATTTTATTTCCCCACTACAAAATTAATTAAGAGTCAAAACCAAGCTTAATACCACCTGCTTCTCGTTAGGTTAGATACTTGTGTGAACACACTTGAAAATTCATTCCATCTCACCATACTAGGTACCTATACAAATAGATCGCATCGCTGCAAAAGCAATAACTGCTTAAATCGAACAAACAGACTCGTCCAAGACGCAGGTACGCTTGTACTAACTCAATTTGATGTACAGCACGCTTGTTTAGCTAAGGGTGTGTATACACGAGGCCGTACCTACACGTCAGCAATACGGTTTTTAGGGTTTTGATGATCGAAGATCGGTTTCAAAACCCTTATGGTCTCGCTTTGTCTGTCCTTTTTTCCCTCCTTAATAACTCAAAAACTACTGCAGCTATCAAACTGAAATTTAAAATAATAATACATTTCGTGCGCCTGTACAGATTTAGAGAAAAATAAATGAACAATGAAAATGAATATTTTCCATACAAATTGTGATGCCGAAATTTTAAAAGATACCTACAGAGTCATATGGGGTAGCAAATGAAAGGTATCATTTTGTACATTTCAAAATATTTTTTGAAATTTTTGTAGGTTTCATACTTTTTAAAATATTTTGAAAAAAGTCGAAAAAATACCCATTCCCCCCTCTATCTCCGAATATTGCAGAGCGATCCATGTAAAATGTATCGAACGTTTATAGACATGGATCTATATTTTACAGGAAAAATATAGAGAAGTTCGAAAAAAGCACACTTTTTGAAAAATGGTCAAAATGGGGGGGAATAATTTTCAAAAGGGGGGGCTACCTCACCGAGTGGGGTATCAAATGAAAGATATTGGTTTGTACGTTTCAAAACAGTATTTCAAATTTCTGTAGGTTTCATACTTTTTGAAATATTTTGAAAATAGTCAAAAAAATACCCATTCGCCCCCCCCTATCTCCGAAGTTTGCCGAGCGATCCATTTAAAATGTATGAAGCGTTTATAGATATGGATCTATATTTTACAGGAAAAATATAGAGAAATCTCTAAAAAGAACACTTTTTGAAAAATGGTCAAAAAAGAATAATTTTCAAAAGGGGGGCTATCCCACCAAGTGGGTTATCAAATGAAAGGTATTGGTTTGGACATTTCAAACCAGTTTTTCAAATGTCTGTAACTTTCATACTTTTTGAAATATTTCGAAAAAAGTCGAAAATTTTACCATTTCCCACCTTAACCGAACCACCCATTTAACCGAAGCATGCAGAGAGATCCATCTGAAATGTAGGTTGGTACCTACTATTCTTAGGTATTCGTTAAATTGCGAAGTCTCTAACCGGTACTTCTGGTACATATTTGTTGACATACGTTCAAATCCCTCGGCGCGCGAGTTACACTCGCACTTGACGGATCTTGTTTCTCATAAAGATAGATTATTAAAGAGACAGATTCTCAAAAATACGGAGATAATGGTGCAAATTATTTTACACCAGATTTTCTTACTTGTTATCTTTACCTTAGAACGAGACCACAGAAATATATATTTCTGTGAATGAGATTATATTTTTATGAAGGAGCTACTGAGACAAAAACCTCAAAGGTATAACGGTTTAAAAACGCTAATGTAAAAATTACAGAAAACATCATTGTCAAAACTGACCAAACGTGCATTTTCAATGACAGCTGTCTAAATGCCCCCTCTCTCTCTCTCTCAATACTAATCGCTTTTTCCGTGTACCAAAGGGGTTTTTTTTTCATTGGTCACTTAAGAACCAAGTATAATCTGGACTCACGGTATGTACTTACTCTGTAGGTAGGATTGTAGGTGTGTTGTATCTCGGCGCCCACGTGCAAACACCGCGCCTGATTGCGTCGGAACCTGCCCTAATCAAATTTATGTTTGTTCGTCTTGAACAAGTCTTCAACGACTTTGTTGTGTCACAGTGTGGTTAATGCAGTGGGACGTAAAATCTTTATCAACTTTGTGGTGAACAGAGAAGGAAGCTTTTGCTCAACAATGCAATCCGATTCTACTCTCTTGATTGATGGCGTATCTACAATTTGTTTTCAATCAGATGCTCTCATAAAATTTCAATTCTGCTTGATTAGGACGATGACGAGTACAAAATGTAAGAATTCATGTTTTACTTGTAGAAATGCACAAAATAAGCAACTAGAGCCAAAGCCAATTCTTATTCTTTCTTATTCAACGTCACGAGTTGTCGTCCTGTTCCTCGTGTTTCCACTGCGCGAGGTGCGCGCCGGTAGAATTACTCAATTTGCACTTGAATCCAGGTCCCGCGGCCATTTTTCCCGCCAACAATGAGCGAGGGATCCGCGAGGGAGCTTGATTGAAATTTTGACAAACATCAATACAATACGCTTGTGCGTAATTAAATTCTAATACCCGCTGCTTTACCTCGGCATCAGCTTCCTGATTGGGAAGTGTTTACGATCTATTGAACATTTTAAGCATGTTTGTGCTAGATATTGAACAGTTGAAATGTATATTACTATTAATAATTAGACTAGTACGAATATTGTAAACCTTTCTGTAAATAAATATATTATTATTATTATTATTATTTTGAGGAATCTGGTATTCGATGAAGGTGCGGATATTTTTATGGCTAAGTATGCGAATATGAGCCAGAAATTCGCTAAAAAAATATTTGCGATCGTCTGCCATTACAAATAAATGACGATTTATTGACCACACTGTTGATTACCACTACATTTATGGGACGTGGCTATCTAGTTTATGATTAAGCACTCGATCATACTCTACATATCTTCGCTGCACTATCGTAGAAAAAAAGTATTAATGATTATTTTTCTGCGAGTATTCAGAATGTGGGTGCATTCTGAATGAACGGCTAAAATAGTAATAACAAGACACTGGACGGCAAAGATAGATCCGCAGATATAGTTATGCAGCCAACAGCAATCAAGTAGACGTGTAATTAAGAGCAACAATTGCCGGTCCCTCAGCAAGCAAGCAGCAACCAGACAAGCAACACACGGTGCGCCACAGTAAACAAACACCAGTAATGCACCAGTAATGGTAATGTTTGCGGAGTCGTCTCAGTGACGTCATCCGTAATTGAAATTTTAATGGCGGCAGGTGCGGACGTGTCGAGTTCGTCGCGTGTGGGGCTACCGGCGGTGTAGATACAGATGCGATTACGTTTCAGGGGAAGACAATATTTGTTTCAAACTGTTTAGATTGAGATGCTTGAGTCGGAATAATTCAATTGAATTTGCCAATTTATTTGTTTCATGGCTATTTAAGGTAGCCTACGTGCGCTGATTGATTATGAAACAGGTGATTTTCTTACTACGAAAAGAGAAACTCTTTTCGGATTAATCTTAGATTTTGGAAGTATCTGATAAATACAATTATCTAAGGTAAAAACCAATTTGTAAGTAGAAACAATGAGATTAATAGTAACTTATATACATAATACTTGATTGAATGGAAAATAAGAATACCTAGTATATGATAATGTTACTATAAGACAGATTAATATTACTTTAAGAAATTATTTTCAGTTTATAATTTTCAGAGTAGCCCTGCTCTCCGAGAAATGGTATCTAAGGTAAGTATAGGATTCGCATTTAAAAGCTGAAACCGAATCCTCGATGTTTCAGGAACTGCGCCGGTATCTGGGTAAGCGCGATCCTGTTGCATTACCTGACATCTATTTGCATTAATGTCTAACATGTGTGTTGCTTTGTATTTGTTACATAGGCATCCCTACAACCAAACACTAATAATGTTCTCAGGCCGCCCTTTGTACTTTCTCCATACTCAGCAATACTTTCTGTGTTGTATTTCGTCTTTGTGTGGTACACTTAAGGGTCCGGCGACGGATGAATTTCCCATACAAACGTAGTACCAAAATGATTTGTTATCTGAGAATATTTTCACCATGGTTTGATATTATTTGTATTAGAATAGTATTTATTTAGGTTCCTGCCACAAGCTTTTTTCAAAATACTTATCTACACAAATACTAAGAAAACATTAATTCTTTAATGTAAAAATGCGATTCGGTTTAATTTCATTTCAGAAAGGTATTTTGAAAAAAAAAATGTTGCAGGAACCTAGATAAATATTATTTTAATACATATAATAGCAGACCATGGTGAAAATATGGTCAAATTTCAAATCATTTTGGTATTACGTTTGTATAGGAAATTCATCCGTCGCCGGACCCTTAAGAGGTATCTATCCACCCCCTCTAAGAACCTACTTGTATAATGTACCTACTCATTAGGTACCTACTTCAATCTCTCAAACTGTCTCAAACTGTGTCAAAAACTACTTACTTCGTCCATTTCAAAAGCAGATCATAAAACACCGAAAGAAAATACCTAGCTCAAAATAATCATGTTGGAAAACTCTCTAGTGTATGAATGGTCTGCCGTCTAAATTTAAGAGTCTTAGAAGACTCGTGCTAAAATGACTGCTCATGTACTTAGTACTTAGCTCCTGAAGGACATTTGCAAAATGGGCAATTAAAGTGTTTAAAAGTAGTCCTCTCGAGGTATGTAGGTATTTATTTGTATAAACTGAGTAGATTTTATTTATTCGTGCCCAAAGTACCAAGAGAGCAGAAGTTGACTAGAGACTTCGACCATAATAATATTAGTATCTATCTACATTCGATTTTGACGGAAGTACTTCCGTCATGTTTATGCTGCCCTAGTAAATAGTTAAGACAAGTACGTTTTGTGTTGGAAAATAGTACTAGGACAACAGTAATTTGGTGGTAGTGTTTCGTCCCATCCTACCACCAGGGATAGGCTGGCGTGTAGGGTGGGTCGTCGTCGGTGTATTAATTTCGTTCGTTTGCTGCATTTCTTTGTTTTATTCCTCGCTATCACATACAATACAATACAACCGACCGGCACACGTGCGTGGTTCCCGACGGACGGTAATGTGCGATCAAATACGTCTCACGTTACTGTTTGTACGTATATACGTACTTACGCACCGTGTTTACGCACACGTCCGTAATTACCGCGCGGCGCCACTTGACCGACAGCCCCTACAGGACAATATAAACTCGTGAGTGTATCATTCATAATTTTTTACCGCTCCTTGGTTTATTTTCTTGAGTATTAAGTCATTATTAAATGTAGTCAATGAGTGGCGAATGTCGAATCTAATCAATTAGAGGCTCAGAATGGAAAAAAGTGGAACTATTCCATTAATGGATTAGCTCTTTGAATCCGAGTGGAAAAGGGCGAAACTAGTATGAGTTCTAAACTCACAAATACTTACTAACATCTGAATAATCTGGTGGCTTTGATGCTGGACGCTGTTGCACTGCTTGTTACCTAACTGTTGTGTTACAATCACACCTGTTTCAGTTGCAGACAAGGTTTTTTTCTTTTTACAATAATCTGATCTGTGAGAGATAGGTATCAAAAGAATCTGATATGATAGTTATTACCTAAACGTAAATATTGAGAAAAAGCTATTTGGATGCTGTTATGGGACCAAATTTAGCATCACAAGAAAATGGAAATGCCCGTTTGAGACAAGTAAACAAAAAACACAACATTTTGATTGTTGTGTTGAATGTTGAAGAAAAAACCTCGTCTAAAATATTATCATAAAGTTTAACCTTGAAAAGAGCCCGATAGATACGCTTCGCATAACGTCCCGATGCCAATCTCTTTTTATTTTTCTATCCATTTAGCGCGTTTATTCTAGCTCTGCACATTTGAAACAGCTCCGCTCGTAAGTAGGTGCTTTCGTTCCAAATTCGAATCGAAAGCGAAACAAAAAGGTCACGGCGCTATTATGGTAAATACGGCAACGCGCGCACACCGCACTTTGACTGCGACGACATACGGCTGCGGGGCGCATCCCGTTCGCACAGGTCAAAATCAATCAAAAACTCTTTATTTCCGTAAATACAACAAATGTACAGTTAGAAAAAAAATATAAAACTAAACACGATAAGTGATATTTTGATTTCTGTCGCTTCCTACGTTACTACATACCGAAGCTTCGGTATGTAAAGTAAAGAAGCGACGAAGAAACCTTTACCATGTTTGTTATTATTTTTCGAGTTGAAGCAAAACCCGTCCCAAGCTTTTTTGTCCTCGAGATAATCTGATATTTTATAGTAATCCGTTTTGCTCAGCAAGGTTTTTACAATTTGTTTGAATTTATTTACTGATAATTTTTGCAACTCACCAGGAGGTTCGTTGTAAAAAAAATTATAAATATATTAGTAAACAAAAAATTTGTTGCCTAATCATTGTTAGGTACACCTACAACAGCACGATTATGCTGAAAATCTCATACTTTCGGTATTTAAATATTTTGATTGTTTTGAAAAAAATAACAACGAACTTCTAATCCCTAAATTTCTTCACTCTACTTTATGGGACCATTTAGCGGGAGCTATGGAAGAAGAAATTTTGTCCAAGCGCTTGTCTTCCGTGTAATTGTAAAAATATCATGCATCAATATTTTCCGAATTCTGTTTTATTTTAAGTAAAAGGCTAGAAGGGAAGAGTCCCGCCGGCGGGTCATCGGCGCGAGGTCAACCCTTGAGCGCGCGTGCCCAAGACGGGCCCTCCTCTTCCGTGTAGGCATCGCAGGGTTAAGTGCGCAAAAAATATATTACGCGCTCCAAGGTGGTGTGGCCGAGGATTTATGGAGCTTGAGGTACGCTTTGTTTTACAACTTTCGATGTTAGAGGCACTCAGATGGACCCTTTGGTTTTAGATATAACAGAGATAGATATGCTTAGGCAACAAAGTTTTTACATTTTACAGTTAATAGCGTCTTAAATCCTAATCTAAGCTAGGTTAATAAGCTAACCCCGAATACACACGATTTTTTGATAGTTTTCATTGAAAATCTGTAAAAAAATTCTCACGTGAGACGTGGTTAAGGCTTGGTAGGCTAGCAGAGGCTGCATTTTTGTGATTTTAAAACCATCTGAGACTTAGAAAATAGTGCTTAAAATTCTGAAAAAGATATATTTTACCTAAGGATCTAGTCTAATCAAAGTCGCATTCAGTTACAAGATCTAATGAACTTCACTCGATAGAAAAACATCCCAAAGTTACCCCTTTTTCTAACGTTTTTTCAATACTATGACTAGCGAACTACATCATACTTTTTTTTGTACTCAACTAAGAACACTTAATATTTCTAAACAAATTCGCAGAGTTTGACTTGATAAAATGTTTTTCTTAATCACCATGTTTAAATAACTACAAAAAACACGAGCGCGGCGGCTTGGCAGGCGCGCGTTTTCCCTTACGCCTACTGCTGCAGGACTACCATTCAGGCGTTAGTTTGTTGATCTTTGTATAATATTGTACCTCGCAGTCATCAGAATATCTCCTTGTGATAAAGTCCTCGCTTAGCACCTCCATTATCAAAACGCAAAGTCAGACAGGTGTCAAATTACGAACCACATGTTATCTGAAACAAAAAGCACCTTATCTGTTCGTGATAAGAGCTGGTGGCGAGGCCAGGTGAGGCGTGGCCTGCGCACTCGTACCTGCCTCACCTGGCCACGCCCCCCGCGCGCACCTGTCCGCGCACCTGGGGCACGCCCACTCAGGTAGGCGGTTACCTTTACCTGGCGCTATGTAATGTACAGCTTATGTGGAATCCAGGTCATTACCTATTGTACCTTATGTTACGGTACGTGAACTGAACATGTTTGCTGGACGTCTTTAAATAATTGAAGATTAACTTAGAAATGTTATTTATTTATTTATTAGTTAAACGAAATCCACAGCCTTTAATAAATACAAAAAACACTAATATTTTAAATGCCAAAGTTTGGATGGATGGATGTTTGTTACCTCTACCCACCAACACTGCTGAACTATATTTTGCAATTTATTTATTATGTGAAGACCTTCAGAATGATTTTTATTTAAATTTTTTTATCATTTATTAGGTACTTAATTATAGAAAATAACAGTAACAAAATAAAACAATTACAACTAATATATACACTTATATCTATTTCTTAAAAATCTAAGCCGTCACCAGAAGGCAGAGTGCCCAGAATGCTGGCAGCATTGCCACGTTGAATGGCAATGCTAATTCGTTGACCGAAATAGAAGCCAGCATTCCGATCACCTGTGGACTCTATAAGAAGTTTGGTAAGATCTTTATAAATTGCGTGTGCCCCAGGACCCCAAGGACCAAGGGTTTCTACCCCAAACGGCTCAAATAGGTAACCTCGGTCAAGGTTAGCGTATTTTCGCCGTTTAAGGGACTCCGCTGATGTTGCTGCAGAACCGGCCCTTACCGATGTCCCTGCAAGATGTGAAGGCGCTAGGGTATCTACACACGTGGCATCCCAAACTAAAGGCCGACCCATCTTCCAGGGAATCAGAGTCATACCGTCAGGCCTTTTACCATCATCTCGCATAAGGCCACGTGGTTCGAGTGTAGCTGCGACACTGACGCTGGGAAAAGCCCGACGGATTATGTCATTAATTGAACCATGACGGGACACACGTCCTGCACTAGAGACACATGCCAATGCATGGTGACCAAACTTGTCGACGGTTTCACCACACTGACAACGGTGTGCAACTAGGCAAGGAGAACCTAAACGCAAAGAGGTGGCCACCCGAAATGAGTTATTATCTAAAAGGGTACCTAGATTTTTCGATTATTATTATATTATTATTATTATTATTAATTTATTTATTTTTTTATATATCAAAACTTATGAAAGTTGATCGGTCATCGTTTTAAATGCTTGCGTAGGTTATGAGCTGTAGCAGTCGCGTAGGAATCGACCCCTGCAAGTTAGCCGCTAGATGTCCTAAGAGATGACTAAGGAACCTACCACAGGAAGGGCAGCGGTTCCTCCTGTGTGGTTACTCGTCTACTGCGATCAGCGATCCGCCATTGTTTGGAGGGGGGCATGTCCAGCAGTGGACATGTGGGTGCTGGTGAGTTGCATAAAGGTGGGCTTATTGGCAAGGTTATTTATTTATTTAATTCGGATTGCCATCAGCTTAACTTAATACAATAGAAATAAAAAAAGACACAGAAAGCTAATATTAGGCATTCGCTAATAGAGTTATAAATTACATAAGTGTGAACACAAAAAAAAATCCGTCGACAATTGCGTACCTATCACACTAGTATTATAAATGCGAAAGTTTTGATGGATGGATGGATGGATGTTTGTTACCTCTTCACGCCAAAACTACTGAACGGTTCGAGCTGAAATTTTGCACACAGGTAATTCTAATCCTGGAATCAAACATAGGCTACTTTTTAGCCCATAAATAATGGGATAGAAATCACCTTTAAACGTTTCCATAGAAACAACGCGGGCGAAGCCGCGGGCATAAACTAGTCCTTCATAACGAAGCAATAAAATTATACTAATATAAATTAAGAGAAAAAAAAACAAGTAAGCGTAAAACGACATCATGTGTGAAGTTAATAGTCATTGCATCGCCTTGCCCTCTGAATGTGTGAATGAATTATTGGTAAATCACTGACACTGCAGCTGCAGTACTGCCCATCATCACGAACACATACGTGATGATGCCACGTCTTAATAATACTTACCAAATTACAAAGCAAAGCAAAGTAAACAATAACTACAAAAACGAAATCGAAAATAATTATAAAAAGTCTTTAATATCTCCCTCTGGCATTTCTCTGAGCGCGAGATAATAAAGAATGGAGCATCTCGTTCACCTTCCGGCTAATAAGCGTTTAATATCGGAAGCGGAAGCGCGGCCATCTGGCGGGCACCTCAACCCTTCCCGCCAAAAATTATAAAACAATAAAAGGACTAATTGCCCGAGAAATTCCGCCAATAACGGCAAGACGGCGGCGAATAATAAAATTAATTAATTAAAAACAAGAGCGCGAGACGCTTTTCTGACTTGAGGTAAAAATTCAGGCAAACAAAATTATTTTAGAATCTTTTCTTAACTCATTCACTGCCCAGATTCTGCGTCCACGTTGGTCCACTTGGACATGTGCGTCATGATGAGCAAGGAAAGTGTTAACCTTGCAAGATTTCCTTGTAATAAATTCATCTTCGTGGTAGTCATTCACGCACTGACACTAACTTTCGACTAATATTTTCAAAAAACAGATTTCCGACCTCTTTCGATATTAATAATGTGAAAAGTTTTTCAATTTAGACACAACACAGTCGCTGGGCGGATTAGTGTGACTCGTGTTACAAATTCGAATGTAATCAAAGAGTTAACTCGAAGCGTGGACCGATGGGAAGACTCTGATAAAGACTTTCAGTTTAATTTAAAGCAACAAAACCTTAAAACTCAAAGAAAACTAAATTTAATTCGACTCCCTTCTAAACCCCAATTATTCAAGTTATAATTCAAGTATTTTAATAATATTTCGCGTAATCTACCTTTCCTTTTGTTAAGGAAAGTTTTTACAAAAACATCTCAAACAAAAGGGTTGGGATTTGATTAGGAAATATCGAAAGCAGTAGAAATCACTTCAGAGTCGCGGCCGCAGCGGGCGAGGGGAAGGAACCCCTATTGTCAGTAAAGGAATCTTTCACTAGGTCTCACGTAACAATCTCATTAGGTACCTACCGTTTAGTACATTAGCCAGCAATGATTAAAATAAAAACCTCACAGAACAATTAACAAACCACCGAACTGCGATCCCCAACCCGCATGCCCAGTGTGGGGACTATAGGCATTACCCCCATGAGATAAAAGCCAAAAAGGCGCTTATCAATGGGAGGCTTGCGGTCAGCAGTGCATCTATATGGGCTGTTGAGGTGAGGTGAGGATTAAAATAAAGACCACAAACCAAATACAAACCAGGTCTTTCCAATCAAGAGTGAATATGTCTTCTAGATACTCCTTCGTGATACGTTGTCCGCCACGTGGACACTTTCCATCAGGTGATATTGTGGGCCAACGAAGGTCTACCGAATATACAGGGTTATTGGTTATTCACTGACACTGCTTGCCTAGTCTTAATTCTTAAATTTTGTATTGGTAGTAGGTAACCTCCATCCAATAATCGTTCTTCAGAAAGGCTTTATTTGAAACTAGACTTAAAAGCAAATCTGAATTATCATTGGGTATGGGAGTGGAGATCGGTCATCAGTAATTCATTCATTATTTTTTTGATGACCTCTCTGGCGCAGCGGGCGAAGGTCCGCCTGCGCCGCAGGAGGTTGCGGGTTCGATTCCCGCCTCGGGCCAAATGTTTGTACGATCTGCAGATGTTTGTTCAGGGTGTTCTGGAAGTTTTCTATGTATAATAAAAAATATCTATCTATGTAGTGTAATATCTATGTATGTAGTGTATTGTATTAAGTATATCAGTTATCTAGCACCCATAACACAAACTCTGCTTAGCTTGGGGCTAGATAATGCTGTGTGAATTGTCCAGCATTATTTATTTATTTATTTTAGTTCCGGACAAACGTGTTTTCAGAGTAGATTAAAAAAAATGAAGACCTGGAGTCTTCACAAACGTGTTCGTGATGATGGGCAGAAACTAAAGCTCACGTAGTGTCAGTGAATTACCAGTAACCCTGTATAAAATCTTGATTTAACAAGTAGGTATATTTAAAGAGTTTAGATTGATTTAAAAAAATTCGAGGACTCTCCCGGTCTCCGCGTACAAGATGCTTATAGGTAAGAAAACTAATAAAACGTTTATTAAAATTTTTACAAGGAAGCCTTAGGTCCTTACAGTTAATGGCAATAAGGCAGCTCAGAATCGAAATCCGAGTGGTCTTATATCGGAAGCCATGGTCAACTGAAGGTATAGTATTGGATTCACTAAAACTATAATTACGTACCTATCCATTCGTATTAAGTAAAGTCAGAAATTTAAAAAGAGTCCAATAAGTCAGCACGCACCGCCGCGGCGCCGCGGGCCACGGAGGTGAAACTGAGACGTGCTCGCAAAAACCAAATGAAATATTCATTTAATTCGCTTCTTCTGAACCAGGCTGCAGATTTACTCGTTGCCACTCGTTCCTTTGTCTGGAGGTGCTGGTTCCTTTGTAACGTCTTGTTTTTTGCTTTTCTCTTTACATTATTTGAGAGTATATCTTTTTTTACCGGACGCTACACTTTTGTTTTATTTTTATTTTCTTACCTTAGATTTATTAACAATCTACATGTACTATACTACAGTAAATCACTAGCTGCGCCGCGCGTTGTTACTCGAGCTGAATAGGTTCGATTATCCCTCGGGAACACCACTTTTCAGGGATCAAAGGTACTCTACCTTCCGCTTAACCGGATTATAAGATATACAGGTACTAAATTTCATCCAAATCTGTTTAGCCGTTTGAGACATTATATTAGAAATTTAAGAGAAAAAATAAAAATATCGGAACAATTTTTGTTTCGACTCAATAACGACACATTTTATAAGTAAATTAGTAACATTTATTCACACAAGACATGGTACCAAATCATTGCTCTGCATTTTGTGTCTTTTTAAAATAACTTAATTTAATTTTACAATAAAATCGATAACTCTCTCTTTCGACTCTAACCTTTAATTAAAACAACGTAAAGTACAATAGATTCAATCAAAAACAAAGAGCATCCAACAATCGAGAAGACACACAACAACTCCTTTGTAAGATCAATATTAAAGTAGACAACCAACCTGTGCCACAGTCTCCGACATAGTCACTACAGCCGAGCCATAGAACACTGACATAGTTAGTATCGCTCAGTCGCAGAATAGTATGTAGTCAGTATGAAGGCACTCGCAATTAGAGGACTTATCTAGCGAGATAACGCGATCAAACGTCCCCGGCGGCGGCGGGGGGAGGGGGAGAAGCAAAGCTCTGCTGAGAAAGAGGAATCAATCTTTGACTGAACCTGCTGGACGGAGCACCCTTGGATCAGGCGATACGATCTCGATACGACCTGGTGGATCATATTCATTTTTGTACATCTGTCACACTAACTCCAAATAATCACACCTAACATTCGATTTTCTTTTGCTTCTGTCAGAACTTTTTGTAAGCTACTCGTTTTATCAACTTCTTTATTTTAGAATGGCAGCTAAAACCAGCAGAAAAGAAGAGAGGAACCATTATGCTGAGAATATAATTTGGCCCTTAATTCCTTTCGTCGAATCATTCCGATGTTGGCGAACAATGTTTCTCGAATATCGAAATACATTTTTATCCACAGAGCAGCGAAAAGCTAAACAAAAAGTGGAATAATATAAAACTCTCTCGATCGCCGACAGCAGGACTAATTTAAATATCAAAACTAATTTGCAGAGTGCCGAGTTTGATTGTGGCCCGAATTAGGTGAGCCCATCCGCGCCGCGCCGCCGCGCCGCCGCGCCGCCGCCGCGCCGCCGCCGCGCCGCCGCCGCGCCGCCGCCGGGGGACTTTGATGGATCGAGGTAAGGTACCACGATTTGTAGTGGCCTTTATAAATTAGCAGAAGCCTTTGATGGTTTTACAAGATAAACACCTGTGGCAAGTGAAAAGTGCATTTGAGAAAAGGTTTTTGTTTCTTTTTAATCTATCAATCATAGTATCATTATTTTCCCAGACATAGGTTACAGGTTGGTGGACTTGGATGAAAAAATATCGATGCCTTGCTTTAATACTAATTAATTAGTGTAAGTGGTTGTTTGACCGTTCTAATAAAATAAATCAATTGAAATTAAAGTTGAATTATCAATCATATTATGATGTACAAAAATTGTCCAGCATTATTTATTTATTTGCAATGGTCTTCAGTTAGCTCAATTGTGTCAATTGTATATAATAGTTCTTATTTGTTTCTATGATTTGATAAGATTAACCAGTAATTAGAAAAAAAAAAACAATTACAAAATCATTAAGAACTAACAAAACACGGGTGTGGAGATAGATGTGTACAGTTTGCTATTACTAGATCAAAAGCTAGGTAGAACTTTGGCAGGCATTGACAAGAATCTAGATTCTTGAAATGCCTACCAATGTTCTAGCTAGACAAACCGATGAACCCAATAAAGATGGCTTTGATCAGGAAAATGACCCTCTGCTACCACAAATTAAACAAACAGTTTTGGTTATACTGCCTGTTTCTCAAATTGAAATTACGGTATTCTTCCCTATGGCTAGATCAAAAATATCATGAATCACTTCATCTTAAAATTCATTAAGAAATCGCAGTTCTACCTTCCCTAACCGGCGATTAAAGCCCAGTGGCCCACACAATTAACCAATCTAAATATTCGCGGAAAAGAAGATTGTTTAATTAAAAATATCTCGGAATTCCGGCAGCATTCATCATCATAACAATTAAAGCCACCTTGGAGCACCTCGACTCATCGAGGGCCCCCCTTTCATTGCTAAAAATCGCGCGACATTTCATCCACCCTGTCAAACTTCCGGAAATGCCGTCATTAACGAAAAGCCAGCCGGAAGTTCCATTTACAGTAAATTTGTTTTCGCTCAAATGACCATTTAGAAATTAAGGTGTTTATGAAAGTGAGCCGATAGCGGAAAGTAAAATTAATTTAATGAAAATAAATGAATGAGCCGCGGGTAATTGTTCGATTTATGGCGGGAAGCGGACCGGCTTGTAGCCTAGTTCTGGGGACTTTCCATTTCTCTAAATTGTTTGGACTTTGTAAGTTAAAGCTTTAAGTTGTTTGCTAGATTTGAAAGCTTTAATTAATTTCGAAAGATTTTAAACATTAACTTACTCTCTTCTGCTTCAAACCGCTTATTTGCTCAGTTAAACAAAATTATCCCTTACTCAGGAATTCCCTCTGTTTCTTGCTTCTTCTACCTGTCTTATTAATTAAAGAAAACAAGTTAATTCCGGTATCTTTACCGCTAAACAATTAGAGGGCCGGAACCGGAAGCGGGCGGTAACACTCGGACAAACAGAATAATTCACCGACGGCGGGTCTCTGAGGACCCGCGGACGATTTTTCTAGAATCTTCGAAGGTTTCAAGGGATGAGAGCCAGGACATTGTTAGACGATGCTACTTATGTTTGAAGATAGTTTACTCCATCAGTCATAATCTTGACAATTATAGTCATAGTCATGACCAATCGGTAAAAAAATGTTGATGACCTTTGTAACGGTATATTTGTTGTACCAAAAGAAGTAATAATAATAATAATGGTGGACGATCCACACAGCTTCATTTTACCCCAAGCTAAGCAAAGCTTGTGGTATGGGTACTAGATGACTGTTACCCATACTTAATAAAATACATTACTTATATATTGATATTTTTTGGAAAATGCCCAGAAGACCCGGAACAAATATTTTCAAATCGAATAAACATTATGTTGAATAAAGTAGTCGTCAATAAAGAATATTTGATTTGCTACTAATTCACTAGTCATCAAAAGAATCAACAAACCCTTTGAAATAATTAAATTGATAAAGAGTGGAAAGAAGGTTAATTATAACTGTTATCCCTCATTCTTTCCTCATCAGCACACATATGTACATCTGTTGCTGAAAGTGACTCCTGACTCATAATACTCATAAAACAAGGGGGGTATTGTTAATAATTTTATCGAATGCTTTAATGTAAGTCGCGTCCGCTCGTGCCTCGCCCCGGCGGCGGCGCAGTCTCCCACCTCTAGCGGCGCGGCGGCGGCTCCACTCGCTCGCTGGAATGATCGCTCTCTAATTAATCCCCCTCCTTAATGTTCAAAAATCGCGGCCCTAATTAGGTTTTAATTCGTTTTATTGGCGAGTGACGGTGAGTAACGGCGAATAACGCCGCTATAACGGCTCTTGCGAACTCGCCACGCACCTACGCAGTTGAGTTTTATTGCAGTTTGGGACTAATTTTAACCCTTTTAATTAAAATACTAATGGTAAAGAATAATTGCAATAATTTCTATCACACACAATGGATTCGTTTTCACGGCTCTATTTTGTTTGATAAAGTCCTCATAAAAAGCAGTAAGATTAAAATGAAAAACGAAAAAAGCTAGTTCAAATAAGCTAACGACTGTAACCTTTCCACCTGACTTTGATTCCCGCGCTAACGACATTTTTCGCGCCATTACCCGCCGATAAAAAACAAAGCCCCTAATGACTTCGACGATTACCAATCAGAGAAAAAACCGTGACCATTCCATCCGCCCGCCCACCGCCGCAGACCGCCGCAGACCGCCGCGCCGCGCGCTGCGCCGCCCGACTCACGCCAAGAGCTTAAGCACTCTCATCAAGTCCTCATTACCGTCAAAAGGATATTCAAACATTCTTCAAATTCTCGTCTCAAAGGTAAAAATATCGTGTTTTTTTCGCTACAAAAAGACGTCAAACAAACAGATAATTGCGGCCCGCGACGGATCCCCCGGCGCAGCGAGGCGCGGGACAAACTCTGAAATTAAATATTTTCCGTGAAGTTACGAAGTTTGCAAGTTATCCGTGAGCCTCCGCGCGAGGTTAACTAGTTATACAAGGCTGGCCGCACACGGTCCACTTTAATATTCGCCACTGGACGTCTACAATTAACGCTTCAACAATTTCATAACTCGAGTCCGCCTTTGAGCGCAGAACTTTAAAAATATGAAAAATATAGCTCCTCGGAAATAAACAAACAAGCTCAAAGCCGCTCCCGTAATGAGATTAGCGGCCGGCCATATCGGCTCCCTTATCGAACTCTCAGTCATCTTTTGTACGTCTCTTTCCAGTAAAGTTTTAAATTAGTTCGCTTGTTTGTTAGGTAGTTGTGATGCCGAGCCCAAAGAGCTTTTATTGCGCAGAGCTCTGCTATCATACCTATGC
This sequence comes from Eupithecia subumbrata, assembly GCA_949316285.1. Lineage (NCBI taxonomy): Eukaryota > Metazoa > Arthropoda > Insecta > Lepidoptera > Geometridae > Eupithecia > Eupithecia subumbrata. The sequence goes on along the minus strand of OX438627.1, from coordinate 17,057,644 downwards.
TATCATATTATATATATACTAGCTGCTGCCCGCGGCTTCGCTTGCGTAGTTCCCGTTCCCGTGGTAATTCCGGGATAAAACATAGCCTATGTCCGTCTCCTGGTTCTAAGCTGCCTCCTCACCAATTTTCAGCCAAATCGGTTCAGCCGTTCTTGAGTTATAAATAGTGTAACTAACACGACTTTCTTTTATATATATAGATACTGAGAGCTACCTACTCAATTTATTTAAAAGATGATATTCTTATTTAACTGGGACCCTTTTATCAGATAATGGCGTTAGGATTGACCTCTTAGCTATGTCTTATCTTTTAAAATAATAATGCTAGACAATCCACACAGCCCCAAGCTAAGCAGAGCTTCTCTTATGGGTACTAGATGACTGATATAGGTACTTAATACAATACATTACATATATTTTTTTTAATAAAGAAAGATTATTTATTAGAAAAATACCCAGAACACCCGAAAAAAATATTTACAGAACGTACAAACATTTGTCCCAAGGCGGGAATCGAACCCGCAATTTCCTATATTGCAGGCGGACCTTCGCCCACGGCGCCACATCGGTCGTCACAAAATGAATTGATAGTTACATAAATCAAGTGTCTCGCTTATTCCCAGGTCCTCGCATGACCACCACAAGTGCTCCCCTCGAGCGTCGAGCGAGACACATGTAAGACAGAGTAACAATGGAAGTACTTTAATTGGCTCCCAATATCTGTGCGCCGTAAATCAGTGGCGGTAAGTGGCGCAGTACGTGCCAAATGGAGCGGATTGTTTATTTATTGCAAGCGCGGCGGCGGCGCGCGGGACCACGCCACTTACGCACGCACTGGGGGCTTGCTACGCGACGGTTTCTTCATTTCTAAGTACCGCTGAGGCTGGACAGTGAATCAGATATCTAAAGGCTCGTAATAGAGGGACTTTCTAACGATAGCCAGGATACGAACACAATAATGTTTAGCACTAGGCCGATGACGCAGAAAGCTAGTGGTTGCCCGGATAGAAAAGGGAAATGGTTGATTTAAAGATACAAACTGTTAATACCTCGCTTGTTTCATTCCGAACTTGGCCCTATAGTGCGTCTCGCTGTGTAGTAGAGACCAAAGTGCTACAGAAAAATACCACCCGTACCTGTTGACATACCACAGTGTCGAACCAAAAAATTCTACTCTACTTTCATAATAAGAACGGCCAAGTGGTGGAATGAGCTTCCTGCGTCTGTCTTCCCGTTAGAGTACAATCTTGGAGTCTTCAAATCTAGAGTAAATAAGTTCCTTCTGAGAAAATGTGTTCTTAGGCTACATTTTAATTTTCTTAAGTGAGATAGTGGCCAAACGCTTGACCATTCTCATTTTAAAAAACTGCTTGCGAAATCCTTTTTTAAAATCACCAGCGACATTTTCTTGACGCAGTGCGTATTAAGATATCTCTAAGGCTTGAAGCAGAGGCATCGGAGTGCGGTCAGCAGACGACGTGACGTAGGTGCGATACAATCTGTGCGTACGGATGCGGACCGACCGACCGTTCGACAACTTTGACACTTTGTTATGTAGATAACGAACGGATAACGGATGACTCCTTACTACGAGTATTATGCAAGATATTGCATAAGATAATTGTGTTGCTTTAGGGAATCCCATAATGACTGTGAAAATTAAAGCACAAGTCCTTAACATTTATTTTCAGTCAAAATTATAGTTTCTTGATTGAAAATTGAAGGTAGGAAGATTTTTTAACTTACCTAAGTGAAATTTTACCATACTTACACGAGTCGCTGCATCCGAAGAGATTTTGTTAAAAAGACTCGATAGACTTATCTTGTAGTAATCATAAATGAAAATTGATCAATGCAGAAAAGCTGCAATTTCAGCAATTCATCCACGACGTAAACTTTATCGGCTCCGTTTATGGCGAGCGCTTTTTCTAAAGTTATTTTATTTTACGGCCAGTTTGATTCAAAGATTATTCGGGAGCAATCTGCGAAACGCCGGTGCCAGCGAGATTCGGGATGGTGGCCGCGGGCGCGCGCCGCGAGGTGACGCCACCGCGCGACTCAATCACTGGGGCCTATTCTGCTAACCACACGTTTTATTATGACAATGGTATCGTCGCAGACTCGTCATATAGAACCATAAGATGAAAGAAACTCCAGACAGTGGTACTATTTGTACAGAGAGATTGAAAGAATTAATATTTTTAAAATTACGCGATCTGAACAAATTATTATTCGCAACTAACGCAAATGCAAGACGGTGTCATCATCATCATCATCATCAACCTAAATTAGTCCACTGCAGGCAGATGCTGGATGCGGCAAGCTGAAGACAGGGCGCTATGGCGCTCATTAGGGGAGGCCTATGTCCAGCAGTGGACTAATTTAGACGGTGTACATAAACGCTATAAATACCCGTTTAATATTAGTATTAATATTGATGGTTTCACTTTGACACTTTTGACACGCGTGTTCTTGCATCATCAAGGAAGGATGCCAAAATCTGTCATTCTGTGACAATCACCATTGTCATAGTGTAGTGTTATTTTGCAGAATATGGCCCTAGGCGCCATGCAGTAACGGATGGCAACACCTCCCACACGCGCTGATGCAGCCGATAGCTTGATTACATTTGAGATTCCAATCACATTAAGATGCCTACTTTGTGTTTTATGTACTTACGGGAAGTTATGCGATATCTTTATCACGATTCCCGCCTATCAAGATTTTTGATCGAATCCACGTTTTTTGTGTAAGTATCAATTTGAACAAATGAGACCAAGAGGGTCAACAAGACTAGGATCTAAATAAAATAATATCGCAAAAAAATTTCGACTTCGACGGGACTTGAACCCGCATCCTTCCGTTCAAATCCCGTCGAAGTCGAAAATTTTTGCTATATTATTTGATTTAGAAATTAGAAAAAAAAAAAAAAAAAAATATTCAAAGAAACTCGTAAAATAGACAATACATAAGTGCACTAAACAAATAAACACAGCTAAGTATAACAAATTAGCCTGAACTAGGTAATCCTGTGTTTCAGGCGACAAGAGTGCTAATTATTAGATAAAACAATCACTTAAACAATAAAGGCATTTAGTTTAATGTTGTTTAGGTTACAAACATTTTGTGTATTATGGTAGGTACTTAACTTACATCGAGTAGAAACTAGATTAATCACTATACTAACTAGGTTAACTTTATGTATAAAAATATAATTTACTTGATAATATCTAATAGCTTCTCTGTATCATCGTAGGAAAGACTTTGAAGTGTAAGTTTAATAGATTTCTTACAATTATTATAATTAAGCGCGTAAAAATTAGACATTGAATTTAGTCTGTTGTATAAGAACGGACCAAGAAATAGATAAAATTTGTTCGTAAAGGCAAATTTTAGAGTTGTTGGCTGCGGGCAAACTTTATCGTTCCGTCTCTTATTAGTAAATTCAGTGCTGAAGGGAAGGGCTGCGTGCTGTCTTAGTACTGTGTTCATTATAAATAGCTGCCGGACTGTTAACACATCACAGGACTTATATAAGAGATTAGTAGGAAAGATGAAAGGACGGAAAGTTGCCACTTTAAGTATTGCTCTTTGTGCTCTTTCTACTGTTAGTAACACAGTTTTACCCGCTCCACCCCATGTGGTAATGCAATAAGTTAAGATTGATTGACAAAGGGCAAAATAAACTTTTCTAATTATATAATAATCTGCAATATGGCGTAGCTTTTTAAAAATAAATATTAACTTTCGCACTCTACCACATAATGTTTTTATGTGGGGCTTAAACGTAAGATTATCATCTAGTATGATACCTAAGTATTTAATTTGATTTGTACTTTTAATTATGGGACAAGGACATTGAGTGTTGTTTGGGCTATAGCAATGATGTGCGTATAGGTTAGTGTTATTACTAGTTGTGGCCTGTTTGCGCATCGAAAACTTAGTATAATTGGTCTTCTCAGTATTTAATGTTAGTAGGTTGTGCTGTAGCCATTTGTTAACCACATTGAATCCATTTTGCGCAAACTCGAAGACTTCCTTATCAGAATCAGCTGAAAAAAGGAGGGCAGTGTCATCAGCGTATGATATAATAATGCCGTGGTCTAGCTTTAGGTTACAGAGATCGTTAATATATATTAAAAAAAGGGTTGGACCCAGTATACTTCCCTGGGGAACCCCGAAGGATGTGTTTTCCTGATCATCGCTCAGGACACTGCCAATTCTCACGCATTGAGTGCGATGTTCTAGGTAGCTTGTAAGGAGCTTCAACTGAGTGTCTCTGATTCCTAGAAGTTCTAGCTTGCGCAAAAGTATAGGGATGGAAACTGTGTCAAAAGCTTTAGCAAGGTCGAGGAAGATTCCTATTGTGTGTTTTCCTTTGTCGAGTTCTTGAACGAGATAGTTGGTCAGGTGATGTACAGCATCGGCAGTGGAAATTTTAGGTCTAAATCCAAATTGGGTCTTAGATAAAATTAATTTATCCTCCAGGTAATTAACCAACCTTTGATTAATATTTTTTTCTAATATTTTAGAAATAGAGGATAGTAAAGAAATAGGTCTATAATTTGTAACTTGGTCTTTACTGCCAGATTTGTACACAGGGATAACTATTGCTTTTTTCAAACATGCAGGAAAAACACCAGAAGATAAGCATTTGTTGAAAATGTGTGTCAATGGGGCGATTAAAATGTGCCTTAATTGTTTTAGTATTTTAGTTGTGATATTGTCCCATCCGACTGCACAGTCGTCCTTTAAACTCATGATTATCCTTTCTACCTCGGCTTCATCAGTTTCTAGTAACACAAAGGATGTTGGAATATTGTGGTCCGAGACAGCTGTGCATGTTTGTGTTTGTAAAAGGCCCTGAGCTCGTTCTGACAGACACTTACCTACATTTACGAAGAAAGAATTTGCAGAGTTAGCGGATTGCAAATGTGATGCGTTTGTTTGCAATAAACACGAAGATGACTCATGCAATTTTGACGAATAAGTTACATTTTTAATATGTTCCCAGATTTTTTTACAATTTTTTCCCGCTTTTTCAAGTGCAGTTTTGTCGTAGTTAATTTTGACTTTACGTAAAAGATCATTACAAAAATTACGGTAACGTTTATACGATATTTGCAAAACCAAGTTATTCGGGTTAGACTTTGCTTTTAAATGCAACTTGTCACGGTGTCTCATACATCGAATAAGACCAGGTGTGATCCAGGGCTTAACATTATGGTATTTATTACGTAAACTAACATTATGCGAATTCCTTAAAATTGCACGTTGCACATTATCTATTACAAAAGACATGCACAACTGCGGATCATCGGAATTGTAAACGCAAGCAAAATCTACGTTGCATAAATCATCTTCGAGTTTATTTATGTTTATCTTTGACCTAATGCGATTACTGCTTGGTTTAGGAAATTTACAATTTAAAGAAAGTAGGATAGCATTATGATCGGTAATAGATGAGTTAATAACAAGTGTAAGTGAAGGGAGATTCGATTTAAGCATGATATGATCTAAGCAGGAACCACCTTGGTGCGTTGGCAGTGTGTGCGCAGGAAGCAAACCATGAAAGGAACATAGATTTAAGTAGTTCTGGTTAGTTTCGTCGCTATACTCAGGTATAATATTGATATTAATATCTCCAGCTACAATGATATTCTTAAAAGACGATAAGCACTGTAGCGTATTGTTTAATGAGTCGGTAAAATTGCTGAGGTTTCTAAAAGACGGTGGCCTATACAAGGCGAGTATCGCTGTCTCAGCTCCAATTTTAACTAACAATCTGTTGCAATCTTGCATATCAGGTTCCTCGACAGACACATTAAGATGATTCCTTGCATACACTATGACGCCGTCATTTTGATTATAATTTATGTTAGTGTGGTACATAGAATATCCAGGTATTAGTGGAACATTGTACTGTTTAGTAAGCCAGCATTCTGTTAACACAATAATGTCGCAATCAATGTTCAGTCTTTGTTGAAAAATGCTAAAAGTGTCATAGTTCTTATAGATACTGCGGATGTTTTGTGTTAGCACAGTTAATGGATTGCTATGAGAGGATAGATAATGTTCACAGTCTTCAACTTCACAGAGGCAAGAATCTGATACAGAAAAGTTATCCAAATCATTAATTACATTACTAATCATTTTTTTTATATAAATAAAGAGAGGTTTACAAGGACAAGAAAAAATAAATAAGTAAGCGGCGCTCTTAGGCGCCTTCATAATCTATAGAGTTGATGTACCTTTTTTCCGCTATTGCCTTAGCTGGACAGTCGGCAGAACCCGTGATATGCTTACTTGGCTTTTTGAAGTGAAGGCAAGTAGCACACTTTGGCTCTTCCGCCTTTTTGGTGCATTCCTTTACTGAATGACCTTGAAGTCCACAGTGGCTGCAAATGTGGGTCGTCTCACGGCAGGACTTGGCAGCATGTCCGTACTGCTGGCACTTGAAGCACCTGGTGACCAATGTAAAGTCCCTCACAGGACACGAGGACCAGTTAATGAAAACCCTCTCCTTAGATATTAGAGCCTTACGAATAACTGCAGGTACTTCTATCACATAGTTGCAGGTCTCAGCATCCTTCTTGCCGGACTTATGACTCAGTTTGGTCAACAACAGGAATTTTTCTAGTGTTAGATCCGGAAGTGATTCGACGATATTTTGTTTGTACAAACAAGTAAAAACGTCCTTTTCCTGCATAGATGAGGGCACTCCAATTACTACGACTCTGGGCTTTCGTTTTTGCGGCTCATCGAACAGCAGGCCAGAATTCGTGAGCTGCGCCGATTGCTTCAGCTTCTCTATGTCGCCCCTCGTTTCGGTGCTTATTATTACTCCTCCGTTTCTTGTCTTTCTTAGGCCTCTAACCTGTAGCTTCATATCCTTAGGGCAAATTATTTTTTGGACTAAAGTTTTGGTTTCCTCGCTCGACTTGAGGTTGTCTTGGGGATAGATGGCCACAGAACTTATATTAACCGGCTTTATAAAGTTACTAGCTGCTGCCCGCGGCTTCGCCTGCGTAGTTCCCGTTCCCGTGGTAATTCCGGGATAAAACATAGCCTATGTCCGTCTCCTGGTTCTAAGCTGCCTCCCCACCAATTTTCAGCCAAATCGGTTCAGCCGTTCTTGAGTTATAAATAGTGTAACTAACACGACTTTCTTTTATATATATAGATTACCTCTTTTCACCATGTCTGCAAAAGAGGAGTTCCCAGAGATAGGTTTGGATGTCTCGTCTATTTTATTCTGCAAATTTTGGAGCCGCTTTGATAGGTCTATTTTCTCGTTCAAGGCTTTATTTTCGATGTTCAAAGTCATAACTCTTGCTTTCACAGATTGGTAAAGGGTTATCATCTGCGAAGTACCGTGACCCACTCTTCGGCATAGAGTGCTAACTTTCAACTTTTGTTAGCTTGCCTGTTTCGGCGATTGTGCAGATCTCATTTAAGCACTGGTCGATGCCCGTAATCCAGTTTTGAAGTTCTGACGTAGCAATCATGTCTCCACACACTGCTGCAGGGCGAGACGAGGGCTGCGGGGCGTCCGGGGGCTGCCGCGGCGCGGCCGGGGGCTGCGGAGCGGCCGAGGGCAAGGCGGGCGTCCGAGGCGGGCTGCGTTCTATCCTGCTGCTCCGGCTGAAGGGACTGTTCGGATCCATTTCGATTTTTTTTTGAGTTATTACAGTATTTTTATTAGTACAAGTCCATTTTCAGCAAAACACTATGACACAGTTAAATTGGCTAACGGTTAACGAGGTCACTAGTCAGCAATTGCAATTATTTATTTTTGATGCATTGAGTAAGGCACGTCTGCTCTAAACAACGTTCAATAATCAATAATTACCCTGAGTGTGAGGTTACGCACTATAATAAAAAAAACCTTAAGACTAGGATCGTCAACAACCTGTAGCCTTTCGTCGGGACTCCCTCTGCATCATATAAATTTTACACACTTGTGAATATTCTGTTCCAAAGAACTGGCAAGTTGATGCCATGTGTAGAGTATGTCCGCGGGCGAGTGAAGCTTCCAGACTGTTCGATGGAGCCTGCAGCCTTTGACAGACGACGTCGTGGAGGAGTCACGTTTATTACAGTAAAAAGCTGATTGATGGAAAATAACGATTGTTTTTTAACCTTCGTGTATATACAGAACAGGGATTAAGGCCAGGTAGTCCTGCAGCAGTAGGCGTAAGGGAAAACGCGCGCCTGCCAAGCCGCCGCGCTCGTGTTTTTTGTAGTTATTTAAACATGGTAATTAAGAAAATCATTTTATTAAGTCATACTCTGCGAATTTGGTGTTAGTTGAGTATAAAAAAATTGTGAAATCAGTAGTTCGCTAGTCATAGTATTGAAAAACGTTAGAAAAAGGGGTAACTTTGGGATCTTTTTCTGTCAAGCGAAGTTCATTAGATCTTGTAACTGAATGCGACTTTGACTAGACTAGATCCTTAAGTAAGTTTTTCAGAATTGTAAACACTATTTTCTAAGTATCAGATGATTTTAAAAATCACAAAAATGCGGCCTCTGCTGGCCTACCAAATTTAGTGCCCATAACATAAAGCTCTGCTTAGTTTTGGGCTTGATAATGCCGTGTGGATTGTCCAGCAATATTTATTGATTTTATTTATTTATCGTTAGAAGTGGGTATTGTAAGTAGTGGTCATTTCCAGAACAGGACTTTTTCGCTATAGTCACTATTCATATTAATAATTTCTAACTGTTGACCTTATCTAAATTTTTTTTGTGCCAATGACAAATGCAGAAATTTTTTTCGCCTAACGAATTTCTTAATTTTCATGGCAGTTGTGGGTGGATATTGGGTATATTACCTGTATCTGCCTACTCAAGACCTCTATTGCCAGTGGTGGCCCTCCGTTACCAACCTTTGTGTTTCACCTGGGTGGATCACGGTAGAAAACAATTTTCCTTAGTCTATTAGAATCTCTAAATGTTGATTTGTAGGTAAAACTTAAGAAATTTTCCAGTTTATTTCAAACGTTGCGTTGTTGACCGGTGGTTGACAATCAAAGGTCACATCATGCCAGCATGAACTTTATATTTGATGGTCATTTTACTGACAAACAAACATGCGATAGCTGCCGCGTACTTCTGATTGACGTCAGTTAATTCCGTACCGTGTGATACCGTAAATACCTATCTACGGTATCTACGCATATTTGTTAACATGTAAGTACACCTGTACCGATATGTAAACAAATATATTTACCGCGATCTCTGATCCAGCACCTATATGCACGAGTTACAAGTACAAATTGACCAATTATGTACACTATTACGTTGTTCATTCTCTGTTACTTACCTAATTTACAAGAATTTATCACTAAACCGTAGAGTAGATATCAAAAACAACACCAAAAGACGTTATGGGCCTTTGATGTATATGTTATAAATAAACTTTACATTTTAGTGGAATGCGACCGTGATTAATTAACAAAAAAAAATATGGGTCAGTTGGAATTCATAATCCTAGTTCTATATGCAAAGTCAAACCACAGAATGCTCGAACGATTCGCATAGGATAAAATAAAATTAAAAATAAATCGATTTGCTATATCTATCTTGTTATTTTGAGTCGTGTGTAATGAGTAGGTACAAGATTATCAGAAGGTAGGTAACATCGATTGACGTCAGTAGTGTTTGTGCTCGAGGTGTGGATGGCTATCGGCGACCCCCGACCCGCCGCCGCCGCCGCCGCCCCGCCGGTGCTTCCACGAAGCGATAGCCGCGGCCATGTGCCGGTGATTACTGTTCAGCTACACACCAATTAATTATCATTATCATCATGGTCATGCAGTTCTGATAACGTGCAGATCAATTGTCTCGAAGTTCTGGGACATATCTATCATTCATAACCTCTTTTTTTCATTCTTTAGTGGTTTTAATTTTCAATGTATGGCTGCATTGTGGTTTATGAGAAATAAATGAATTTCATATCCTAGTCATTCCTTACATTCGTTAAAAAGATAAATGATAAAAAAGGTTTATTTCTAAAGGGTTTATAAGAATACCTTAAAAGGCATACAGGAATAAAATTTATAAGACTTGTGCGGCGACTTATTATGGGTATCACCTACACTATAACCTATGAACCCCGCGCTAGGCTAAGTATTCATTTTAGTATTATCGTCTGTATGTTGCTCTGAAAAACTGATTTACGGAGCTGTCAATAAAAACTGGAAAAAATCCTGCAGAGAAAATTGCTCGTCAGCATTTCCCGTATCGTCACAGTTTTATGCGTTCCGGAGACAAGCGCAGCCCGCTGAGGTACCACCTATCTGCGCCATAAAGACCTTCGCAGCCTCCTATTCCCTTAACGTCCGAGCCTCACCTCGGGCCGGAAATAAAACTTATCGCATTCTTGTTTCTACCTACCTCACCGCCGCACCTCAGCTACCATCTCAACCTTAAAACTTCACAATAAAGGTGAAAGTCCTGTGCAGGAACGCAGGAGTAAGTTGGCAGGGTTTAAAAGGCGAGGACACACGGACAGAAGATGATCTAAATAGCAAGATTCGGGTTTATGTCGGTCGGTATTGCGCCAAATATCTTGTGATTTCGATAGATATCGCACACGTTACCTTTGGGACAGTTTTCGAGGGTATGCTTAAATTTCCCGCTGAAATTTTCTTGGGCTTTATTATTATAGGTGGATCAACCCCGGGGGTGAGTTTAATTTTAAGAGATTGGAAAGGATCTTTCGCTCTATTAGTAAAATGTGTTTGAATTTATAAAATGTTAAAGAAGTTATGTGTTCTCGGGCATTTTAACATATGCAAAAAGATATTCCCATTTGCCTTCCGAAGCAATAAGTTGACCCTCAGAAAACAATAAGGCAGAATCGCGGAAGATTTATGCCTAAGGCAAATTGAACAGGTTCGCACTTCTGCGGGAGATAAATACGCGGGACCGCCGCACCGCACCGCACCGCACCGCACCGCGCCGCGTGCGAAGCAGGTGCGTTCACCGCAACACCGCTCGCCCGTTATCTAATTCACAATACGTTTATGTGGATACGCTTTAACGCATTGTTGAATAAGGTATTGTTAAATAAGGTTAGGAACGGGAGGTAGCAATTTCAGCTTTCCGATTGCTGTCGACGAGAAATAGAACAGATGATCCATTTAGAGGAGATTCGATAACGCTACCTTAATTATTTTCCCTGCAGTTTTTTTGCTGTAAATTTATTAAAGACTAGTTTCTGCCCCCGGCTTCGCATGCGTTGTTACCATATAGAAACGTTTTCTATCCCATGGAAACTGATTTATGAGATAAAAGTAGCCTATGTCTGATTCCAGGGTCAGAATTACCTGCATGCAAAACTTCAGCCCGATCCGTTCAGTAGTTTTGGCGTGAAGAAGTACAAACATCCAGCCAAACATCCACACATCCTCACGTCTAAACATCCAAATTTTCTCCAATTCTAATATTATATAGTGTGATGTGATATGTGATGTGATGATGTTAAAATGGACTCAACATATTACATCCCCTTTGTTTCAAAAAGGAGCGACAACTCTTGTTGTAATTCGTATCACCTTCAAAATGTATGCTTAACAAATATATTAACAAAAGGAATAAATTAGGAACACGTGTAGGTACTAGTGCGGCACGACGCGGCGCGACGCCGCGGCAACTTTGCGTGTCGCGCCGCTAATTGTTGTTCATAATTTGTTCGCGACCTCGTCCGACACTCCACTAGGACATAGTACAAAAATAACAGTCAGAGAAATCCTCAGGGTTGCTTTTAATATACTACCTATGTAAATTTCGATATAATCTTGCTGTTTATTTACTTACTTATATAAATATACCTAGTTCCTATGACTTTCTACAAAAATATACACGTAGGGATATTTTCTCTATGATTTATTCGAAAGTAGTATAAAAAATATAGTTTACCACAGTAACTCTATCAGTCTTATTTTTTAATCACGGAAAAACGCGTGTAATGCCGCGGGCAGAAGCAAGTAGCAAATAAAATAACAAAAATAATACTATTTTATTTTATTTAATATTCTTATTCTAAAATAAAATCATTCAGACGCCTGAGGTGTGTCTGTAAAATTTTACAAAAAGTTGAACAACTATAACAAAATCGATAACAACTTCATCATAAACAAAATCGATTGTCATAAAAAATTTAATTGGTAAAGCATTGGAATTACCAAAAAGCAAATAAGAGAGTGGAATAAATAATAATACGAAAGTCCTTGGTACGTTTTTTTTTCTTGTAAATCTGATTTATTATTTTTGTGAGTTTGGAACGTATGTCAGAGACACCTAAGCAAGTTGCCCCACTGGCGATACCAAGCCGCTGCGCTGTGGGTAAGGTGATATAGCGCCCGCATTTAAATGGAAATGTGAAAACTTCCGTCGGCTACCTACGCACATAATTTTCGTTTGTCCAAGTTATAAATTACTCCGGCCGAGTGGACCCCCGTGTTGTGATTTGAATATGATTAAATCTAAAATGTTAGCTCCGAAGGGAAGACAGAATTGTAATTGAAAAGTTCTATGTCAAAACTCGTGTTTGGGTCACGAACAGGAACTCAGGAAACAGTTTGAAATTCAAATGGAGGGAAATGAAACACAAGCATGGAGGCAAGACGCTAACGGGCTACAGTTAAGAATCCACGTCACTGCCCTGGACTATATTAGGTACTTACTTAGGTACCCCAGCAATTTAACTTATTCGGAAACAGAGGTAGGGTCCTTAATAGCCATTGAAACTGAACAGAAACGTGAGTGGACAAATTGGAGCCGGCCGGGTCACGTTAAGGGCTGCTCTAAGTAAAGGGAGGACTATAAACAACAGGCGACTCGGACCCAATTAATAAAGCAACCAGCTCTGAAGTAGTGCAATTAATTCTGTGCCTTCGGAGATTTTAATAGTTCGCATAAATCAGTGGCCGGCCGGTGGGTTAATCGCCGTTTAATATGCCCGGCCGGCCTATCGGACTCACAACAAATATATTGTCCGATATCGGTCGATAGGGCACGATGTATGATTAGCAAATGGCATAAGTTTGATAACGAAACTTCTTGGCACCCAACATGGGGCGGAGTGATCTTGATTGATTTACCTGCCAGCTAGAAGGAGAAAATAGATCATCAAATAAATTGTCTGTTATAAGTAGCCATCCGTGGTCTTAATTTGTAAGCGAGTTTTTTATAAGTAAAGTTGTTGGCGCCCAACGTGGTGCAAACCACGAACATAGCAATGTTTCGCAGACAAATAAAACGAGTTAATTTGAGCAGGTTGGCTGCGCCTGCATTATCTCGGGTAATATAATTTGGCGCACCTCCTCGTATCTCCATATTTAGTGCGGGCCGACAGTTCGGAAATTCAATTGAAGCCAGACTTCAGTCCTCGTTAAGTGGTTATATCCCCAACAGTGGACAGAGGACGGCTAGTGGACACTAAACACGAGGTGCACGAGGGATGCGAAAGCGCTGGTCACTATTATCGACTGTCGATGAAAGATAGGTAAAAAAAAACAAGTACCAACTAAATTAGTTGGTACTTCAACACACAATACAAAGGTAAGTACAAGCATACCAAAACTAATTAAAGTTAACAACATCAGAATGATGTCTGGTGTGGATGGCCCAGCATTTTTTATTATTCAAGATTGATTATTGAAGGCATTGAAAAAAAATTGTTCGTCAGTTTTGAAAAGTAAGATTCGAAATAATGTCCTTAAGTGTGTTAGTAGACAGTACTGGCCAAAAGGCAAAAACTAACAAAAATATTCCATGCTCTATTCCATGTTTTTCGCATCACGCATCAACTTTAATATGGCCTCTCAGCAAAGTTTGTGTAAATAATTTTGGATACACGATAGTGACTAAACTAACAGATTGAGTTGTACCTAAATAAAACTTTTAAATTTGAATAAAGAAGTGAAGTAGGAAACAGCCTTTCTGTAAAATACACCTTGAAACACATTGCATAACATGACGATGTGTGTGACAAATCGCAATCACAAAGTACAAAGACAAACAAGAACTAAAAATAAAAAGTTAGTTAAAAAGTTAAAGTGTTAAAGTTTCGGAAAAATAACACCAAAAATAAACTATCATTCTATCGTTAGAAATAAATAAATAACGTTGGACAATTCACCCCAAGCTAAGCAGAGCTTGTGATAAGGGTACTAGATAACTGATATACTTAATACTATATACACTACATAGATAGATATTTTTTTATTAAATATAGAAAACATCCAGAACACCCTGAACAAATATCTGCAGATCGTACAAACATTTGTCTCGAGGCGGGAATCGAACCCGCAACATCCTGCCTCGCAGGCGGACTTTCGCCCGCCGTGCCTCAGAGGTCGTCGTTATGTATCTACATAATTATACAGATTTATGATCCTGATGAACGAAAGTTTGAATCCTCGCTCTAAGGGAGTGTGAAGATGTGAGGGATCCCAACTTCGACTTATTTACAAGTTATTACTGTTATTACCTATCTAAAATTTAAAAAATGTAAGGTAAAAGGATTTGTCTCACTATTTGAATACAATCAAAGTAATCGAGTGTCCGGCACGGCACGGGCGCGGCCCTAGTGCAGGGGCCGCCGCCGCCGACACCTCTGGATATTGAATTTGCGGCGTCTCCCAATTGTTATCGCCCGCTGCAAGGTCGCCCCTGAATTACCCCCAGGTACCGGCCCTTTCTTTCGCGTAGGGCTGCCGGCTGCCCGAGCTCGATAACAGGCGAAATTGAAACACGCTGCCAATATATGCACGGAGAGGAAATATGAGCTTAAACCTGGACAGACATTTTAGAACTGTTGAATAACAGCAAGTTACAATTTTAAAATTTAAAAACTTAATGGTTCTCCGTAAAGTTAACCGAATCATCGCAAACGGCCTTTGTAATAAAAGGTTTAACAGCATGTAGCTATTAGACTAGCTAAGATTCGGACAACATGCTCACACCATTTCGTAAATACTAAGAAACAAGATCCGTCAAGTGCGAGTGTAACTCGCGCGCCAAGGGTTTCGAACGTTGAAATGTCGTTGAAATGACGAAATGTCCGTGTTCTTTTTACAAACTTTTCTATATTTTTCCTGTAAAATATAGATCTATGTATGTATACATGGATTGCTCTGCAATCTTCGGAGATAGGGGGGGGGGGAAATGGATATTTTTTCGACCTTTTTCGAAATATTTTAAAAAGTATGACACCTACAAAAATTTCAAAAACTATTTTGAAATGTTCAAAACGATACCTTTCATTTGACACATGACCCTTTAGGTATCTTTTAAAATTTCGGCATCACAATTTGTATGGAAAATATTCATTTTTATTTTTCATTTATTTTTCTTTAAATCTGTACAGGCGCACGAAATGTATTATTATTTTAAATTTTAAGTTTATAGCTGCCGTAGTTGCTGAGTTATTAAGGAGGGAAAAAGGGACAGACAAAGCGAGACCATAAGGGTTTCGAAACCGATCTTCGATCTCGAAACCCTAAAAAGTAATGGTAAAAATTTACATTTTCGAAACCAAACTTAAAGAGATACTTATAAAAAATGTTTCACGAACTAGACTAGTTTTTCAACTATACGACTCGAAATACGTAAATGAGTATAGGTAGGTTAGGTACCGAATATCAGGTAAGTTCATCATAAGTAGAAAAGCAAATTATGTACCTTCCATTGCAACACCCTAAATGGATACTGTGATCATTACATTCATAACTTTATCTCGCATAATCACTAAGACCTGATTGTATGAATACAATTTATAAAATACATACTAAAATAATACATGAAGAGGTATGATCAATAGTTATCCATCCTGCGGAGAAAGGCCCTGGTGACCCGTACCACAGGTTTTAAAAACCTCTCTCGGGCACCAGTCTCTTGCAAAACAAGATAACTAGATATATATTAAGCTTAAACCAAAAAATTTAAACAATTAGATATCTTATGTAAGAGAAAATAAATACATTATTCACTTCTATTCAATTCAATTTACATATAACATTAAACACACTGTCTTCTGAAATCCAATCCAACCCTACCGCTAGTCTGGTCCTGGTACATCGGTCATTGGTGATTCGTTTCTTGCGGCGCAGTTATCACGATTGAATTAAGCAGGTCCGCTCGGGCCGTGATTTAGGGCCCATTGTACCAGCACCAGCACCAGCGCCTCCACCTCCAGTGTTTATCACTAAATTAACTTAATGGCTGTCTTGACCATTGTTCGACTTTATTGGGGTTGGACACCTTTCGACCCGGACCCCGTGATTCGTTATCTGGGTGAAATTAATTTTACTGAGGTATGATTCTGGGTTTCTATTATATTGGACATAAAATTTTCCTTTTCAATCTACGAAAAACAAAAGAAGACAGTTCTCAAGTCAACGCGTATTATTTCGAGATATAGTTAAAGGTACATTTATTTATTTGCCAGAAACATACATACAAAATAAGGTCTTAATATAGATACAGGTTCATTATGTTCTACCACGTTAATGTTGGCATGCAATATTTTAAATGGAATACAAGTATACATTAGAAAAGAACACGAACTAGATAAAATTGTGTATAAAATGAAAAGTCTACCATCATCCCAGGTAAGAGAACATGATCGCTGAAATAAAACGCACGAGCATTTCAGACGGTCGCGAAAACATCCCACAAAAAGGGGATTCGGAATTTTAATCGTGGGAAAAGGCGGCTGCCCGCGCTCAGTTTATTTAAGGTTAATTTGGAGTTGCCGGCCAGCCCTAGTTCGGCCATCGGGGTCAACATCGAAAACAACTGTTTGATTTGATTTGTTCAATTTACTGATAACATTTAACTTTACGGGTATTCCATTTTATAGTTATGAAAGGTAAACTATTGAACGGTATTATTTTATGGTCTAATAATACTTCCAACTTTACATCGGTACAAATGAAGTACCAATAATACGTTTATTGCTACCTATTTTATGCCCGCGGCTTCGCAAGCGTTATTTCTATGTAAACAATTAGGAAAATTTATATTCCATGGGAAGTGATTTATGGAATTAAAAATAGCCTATATTTGATTCCAGATGATCTCTATGCAATATTTCAGCCCGATCGGTTCAGTCGTTATGGTGTGAAGAGGTAACAAACATCCATCCAAACATCCTCAACTTCAACAGCCTATATCGGTCCACTGCTGGACACAGGCCTCTCCCTGATAAGCGCCTTATTGGTTGTTATCTCATTGGTTGTTATCCCATAATCCCCACGCTGGGCATGCCGGTTGGGGATCTAAACGTCCAAACTTTCGTATTTATAATATTAGTGTGAAGTGGTAATATTAATGTTCTGAAAGTGTGAACTAACAGCGTATCAACAAACTATAAATTAAAATACAGGAATAGCAACTATTTCAATTTCCTCTCCTCAATTCAATTTAAGTATGAACGTCAATGAAAGTGTCGACCGGTCACGTAGCGCGTCGCGTAGCGGCGTAGACCCGCGTAGCACCTCCTCGTAGCCACGTAGACCCTCGTAGCGGCGTAGCACCTGCAGTCACGTGCTACGAAGGCAGCTAATTTAATTACGTGGCCGTTAAGTGTTTCTCTATGAATAGATTATACCCCGTATATAATTTATATCATTTACGGGCTTGTTAACAAAATAATATGCTGAAGCACTTTTTAATTTTCTAATAATCTTTCACGAAATAATAAAATTACTGGATGTAATATAGAGATTTGAATTGAATATTATTTTATAATATTTTTTAAAATTCTAGGTCTTACTTCGTTAATAAGTCAGCTGTTTATCGTTAAGCCTATTTGGGTGATATTTTGTCTCGCAAACTCCCAAAAATATATTCGGAACGTTCCCCAGCCTTCCACTGCTCTGTTAACACGAGCTGTTAAGATAATGTCACATCGTCTGCATTACTATTCCGAAGAAGTCTATTTATCGGCCGTGGCCGCTAAGTAACTAAATAAATAATCCACGATTTATGCGTCTCTGCCATTGCCAGATACCGACTAACTAACCTACACTTCTTGGAGGTTCTTTGACCGTATTCTATCTGCAGGCATACTTATTTTAACAAACACTCATAAATATTTTTTCCATACAACTTTCAAAATAAATAAATTTAAAGATTATTTCTATGTCACGGGAATTGGCTTATGGGATAAAATAGTAACCTCTTCTGTGTTATTCCAGATCTAGAATAAGCAAAATATAATATAGATCTATGTGAAATTTCAGCCCGATCCGTTCAGTCGTTTTGGCGTGAAGAAGTAACAAACATTATCCATTAATCCATTTCTTTATTCAAACTAACATTTTTAATTTTTTTTCGGATTTAATTTCAAAAGGTTCTGTTCCATTCTGATCGCGCGCGGATAACCACCAAGCATTTTCATATTATATTACCACCGACCAAGCAATCATAAACTAAGTCCATGGCACCGTTTCACAGAACATGACGGAGCTAGAAATGAGAATACATAGACAGGATCATTAGCAGTAAACGTAGGTGATGACAAGCAACTCTCTACCATCCCGACAAGGTACAACAATGGCGGCGAGCGGCGCCCAATCCGGCGCACGTCAATGGCAACGTTACATCAAATTATTCCATTCCATTTTAGACGGAATGTATACAGAGCAAACATGAAAAGAGAACAAAATTAAGCATTAGAAAGGGCGCGAGCCACGAGCGGAAGAGGCTTCCTCATCCTCATTCTAATACGAACAGCCTTCGTATCCGCCTTCTGCAGTAGTCGCTTGGATGCAGATCTTGTAAGCGCATGATGCACACTAAAATCAACTTATTCTTTTGAAAAGAAACAGCCTGTAAAGCTTAGCTTCTAATGGATCTGTTGTGTTTTAAAAGAATGTTTTGAAGGCAATGAAAATATTATTATTGCAATCCCTCTAGCCTCAATTTTCAGCCACAGCGGCTAGTCTTTACGGAGACTAGCTATGTGCGCAGAACATGTTACCAGGCTATAACGTCGTTTCTGAGGCACGGGGGTATATTACTATTAGGAGCATATAGAGTCAGTGGGGCAAAGGCACACACAGGCTCTTGCTCCACAGAGTCCCTAAAATTTTTATTGACTCTACTAGTAGTGCCGAGCGGTAGTGCCTAAGAAAAGAAATAAAAATTTCAGCAATGTGACCAAATTAACCACCGCTTTTTTCACTCTCTTTGCTCTAACTAGAAGTTTCTAACTAGAGAAGTCTCAAGACATCGCTCGCTCCTGTCCCCCGCGCCCCTATCCTGCGGGGTGCGGGGGTGCGCGGGTGCGCGGGGGGGGACATCAATAATCCTCCTTGTTATTCTTATGCAAATGGCCACGGTACGATAATAAGTGGAACGCGAATCACCAGACGCTCTACAGATTGGAAGAATTCGCTGACAGGACGCGAACAGCACGGGGCGATGTTTTGTAGGAGGTTTTTTTTACTAGTTTATGCCCGCGGCTTCGCACGCGTTGTTTTTATGGAAACGTTTGAAGTTGATTTCTATCCCATGGCAACTGATTTATGGGCTAAAAAGAAGCCCATGTTAGATTCCAGGATTAGAATTACCTGTATGTAAAATTTCAGCCCGATCCGTTCTGTAGTTTGAGCGTGAAAAAATGCGTGTCCAAACTTTCGCATTTATAATATTAGTGTGATTTATGTTAATAGATACACACATAACAAATTATAATAATTTAACACAAAAAAAAATCAAGAGAATACGAACTGGCTTCAGACGTAACCTATGTGTACACAACATGACATTTTAACAGAATATGTAATATTGATATAATCTATATATATAAAAGAAAGTCGTGTTAGTTACACTATTTATAACTCAAGAACGGCTGAACCGATTTGGCTGAAAATTGGTGGGGAGGCAGCTTAGAACCAGGAGACGGACATAGGCTATGTTTTATCCCGGAATTACCACGGGAACGGGAACTACGCAGGCGAAGCCGCGGGCAGCAGCTAGTAAGTTATAAACAGAAAAGAAATATACAAATAAAATAAACCAAAACTGCAAAAAAAAAGAAATGGAGGCCACGTTAAATAAATCTGCTTAGAATAATGTGAGACTCGTTGTTGTGTGTTGGACCGACGACATGGTAGCGGTCGATGGATGGAGGGCCTCAGGACCGCTATTAGTGGCGTGGTCGTATGGAGGAGGACTTTGTCCAGCAGTGGACTTGTGTGGGCTGAGACTATGATATGATATTTGTTATTATGTGTTTGGTCTAGCCGAGCCTTATGTACTACTTGTACTCCTACCGATTGAAAAAGTAAACTACAAATGATGATATTAATTCAAATTCGAATTTGGTAACAAGGTCTACTTAGAAACTTCCTAGATGGTCTTCGTAAAAGAAGTGGAACTAGAAAGCCTTAGCAATTTTGTGTTCTCACAAGATAAATACGGGTTATTCCAGGTTTCCCCCTTGACAAATCCCCCTTAAGATGGAAAATACCTATCCATTATTAATATCATAAAAAAGTTTACACTCAGAGCTCAACTCTTTTATGAAAAGGGAGAACCTTTTAGTTATAATCAAGGATGTGATGAGCCGTAAAAAAAGAGTTAGGTAAATTTAAATTTAGAGCGCATTTTGACTTTTTCTCTCAATTTAAAATTATGTATAAGCCTTCGATATTCTTAGAATAGAATTTTATTTGTACCTACTTTTCCACCTAGCAAAATGTTGCAGTGCCCTAGCAGGGTGCATGCTTGATACCTCTAAGTTATAAGACCTATGAACAGCATAACTTAGAAATAAGGAATATTGAATCTTTAATCTTGAAAAGTTCCCCCGTGTGCGCCCACTGCAGGCAAACGTGCGTGCAGAGCGTACTCCCTGGTGTAATGTACGATCTACACTTATTGGTTCAATCAGTCGCTTCACAGACGATAGTCCCTCAGACTACACGAGTCGACCCACAGGCTCCCCTACGGCACAGATACAAATGTTAATGTTATCGGCTATTTACCGACTAATTTATATAACTACTTTGTCTGTGAAGATTTTTTTCCAGCTCATTTGGCGCCAAATAATATTTCAGGCAGTATACGAGGCACAACACTTGAATACAAAACATGTTCAACTGATTTCATGATGGGCTTCAGGCTCAACCACACTAAGCCTAAGGGTTATTCACTATGGAAAATCTAAACGCGTTACATAGATACGACAAGTCAATCGGTGTGGAATCGGATAAACCATTTCCCTATGCCATATTTGTCATTCCCAACCGCGACACGGTGCGATTGGGGCACGATTTGAACTGTCAAATAAACGCGCTCGTTCCTAGCGTGTTAAGGCACAGATGAGTGTGTTCCTGCAATAGTAACTTTTGAGCATCTTTTGAGTTATGTTACAGTACCTTACCTAGGTACTGCACTGTGTCTTTGGATAAGATTGTGGTTAATAAAGGTGTGAAAAACATTAGCGAAAGATAAGTGTTGTTTATTTTAGGAATGATAGATTTTCAGGTTATTCAAAACAAACAATGAAAACTATTCGTTCCGAAACTAGTCGAGTGTGATTTGAGTGATCATACAAATCATTAGTTTTGGGCTTTTAATTTGCAAATCACACTAAAATATTGTAAGTTATAGTGGAGCAAGCTTATTATTCCAAATATTTATTACTTGAGTTGAAAATGAAAACAATAAATAATTAATAATAATTATCCTAGTGGAACAAATGTAATATTTTGAACGAATCATGTGAAATAATCGAAAAACAAAACACGGGGCATAGACAACTAGTCTTATGGCATATAGAATATAATTTTTCGATGCCACACCAAGGCGCGTTTAAGAATCGCTTTTACGTTTAGAACACTCTGTGACGTCACACGGTATGGGCAAGGAATCTCCTGTCATAGAAAATAATCACCCAGCCTAACTAACATTATTTTGTAAGAATCATTCAACGAATAAGGAGTTAGCTTTTAAATGGAAAATGGAATGGAACAGGTTACTATGATTTAAATAAGAAAAAGGACTTATGTTGAGTATTTTAATAATGTTGGTAGTCGAAAATCGGACATCATCTTCCGTAAAAATCGAAACAAAGTTCATGAACGCAGATAAACATCCACCTATTCAAAACTTTTCATTGTAAGGCGCGCATAACCCGAAACGGCCACGTGCACGCATACAGTGACGCCCCAGGTACATACCACACGCACACAGATAAGGGCGCAGGGTCGCGCTATCTGCGCGTGCGCAGGGACGCAGGCGTACTGTTGTCTACTCTGTGACGGAGATAGCGGAGTCGCAGGCCACGACGCAGTGCGTACGGACCACCAGTGGTCATGGCACCGGACATTCAAGCAACAAAGAAGATACACCACATACCTACCTTGAATTCGAAATATCGGAATTTAAATTTAACACGCCGAACAAGCTGTTACGAGTTAGGAGGTTACAGGTTTTGGTGAAAATGCTCGCCAGAAAAAACAAAAGAGCAAGTACCTATGTACACATTAGGCGTTTAAAACCGCGAAATTTATTTATTTATTTATAAATACCCGATATCATATTCTCTAATAGTATAATTTCAAAGACTTGCCAAATTATTGATGTGGTTGAATCATGGCCACCCGAAGCATGAATGGCGTCGCACCGGCCGTCGACGTATGAATGGCGCGATACGATAACCCACACAAACACAAATACACACACATACATTTTTACCTTGTGTTGTGACTGATAACACCTATTGGGCTGAAGCTCATTGGACGAACGTAACGAAGACTTGATTATCATACATAATACTCAGAATAATGACAGTTCATCATTCTGAAAATTTTCATAAAACTAGTACCTAGTTAATAAAATAAATCTCAGTTACCTTTCCTGGTAAGTGACAGTTGAAACTTATTTTATTCGATAGCATCTGATAAATGAATGGTTTCCTATACAAGCGTCTCATTTCGTAGCGAATTTTATTCCATACAAATTTTTATGCAAATCATTCTGCTAAAGTACAAATTATAAATTTACACCAACCACAATTAAATTATAGAAAGGACAATTGAAGACCGAAACAAAAGCGAGGATAAAAGTAACTGTTAATTAATTATACATATGTATTTTTAGCAGAACTACCTACCTATGCAGTTTGGTTTGTCATTGTGAAAGTACAATAGGTAGAATGACATAACCAAATGGCAAAATTCCAGAAAGCGATTATTCAATGTCCAGAGTGATCATCATCAACGAGAGTTACCGTAAGCAGACAGTCATTGCATCGGGCAAATCATCATAACTCTCGGCGCCAGCGCCACCTGTCGCTAGAAAATCATCTAAAAATACCGCGGCTTTTTCCTCCGCCGCTAAAGCTGTCACTCCAATCTGTTTATTGTCAGCAGATCCCGGCGAGGACATTGTAGCACTATTTAGTAAAACTATATCTTGCCTAAGACTTTATTCTGGTGTTCTCTGAATTCACAATAGTCTTGCACTCGTCAGAGCGACGATAAATACTTGTGAGAGGACAGGGCTCGTCAATAACGCTTGCATAATGTTTCGACCGAGTGAATGCACGGAATTATACGAATCAACCTAATTAGGTACATTGTATTCTACTCTACGCGCTACTCTACTCTGTGCTACTCAATGCGCGTTTTTGTCGTCAATATCGGAAACAGCAGAAGTAACTTTTTAAGGGTCAGCCCCCACGTTGGTCTTCGCCAGAGACGTCTGTTCGATTGTACTATGACAAACCTAAGTGCTTTTTCTAATTACTCGGTAAGGTTTCGGTACAACATCAGTACTGCAGCTTACTGCACCACCTGCTCTTTCACACTTGTCTGCAAAAAATTATGCAGAGCCGCTTGTGACATAGTGAAATAATGTCATCTTCGGGCTTTTTCACATGCATACGACATATGAGACCGTACCGTACCGTGCGTCGCCCGATATTATCCACTACAAAAACAGTTTCGACGCGGTAACCGTCTTTACAGTTGTGTCATGCATGACTTGCATTATACATAAACTCGTTCACATGAACACGAGCGCAACACGGCATGGTGAGTGCGGGGAATGCGATCCCTATTGTAAAAAGTCTATGCACTAGTAGTAAGGCTTTATATATTTTTCATTCCATTTAATAATAAAAACAAACGACGTGACGTCTTCAGAATAGGTCTAGTCTAGTAGGTAGATACCTCGATAATACTGCGATCGCCGCCGCCGCTGTCGGGCGACCGTGTGTTAACAGTGTACATGTGAAAACGCTTGCATGATAGGTACGGCAACCGTTCGCATCTGAAAAGGGCCTTAGGTTCGAGTGATGAAAATAATTTCATGTGTTCCGTCCTCGGGCTCGGTAATGTTGATAAAATGTTGGATGACACGTGCAGTACATATTTGGTACTGCACGCGTCATCCAACATTTAACAGCGCTTATCGCCCATTCAGGAATGCTCCACAGAAATATAGGCGCTCGGTAAGGTTTCGATAGCATGTATACCGAGTGTGCTGATGTCGTACGACCGAAACCTTACCGAGTAATCAAAAAAGGCACTAAGCGAGTGACGAAAAGCCAAGACATAGATACGGACTATAAATTGGTTTCAAGACCGAAATAATTTTCACAATTAACCTACAGGAACATTATGAAAAATTTATTATGTCTGAAATAAACGGTTAATAATCACAAAAAAAAACGATCTTAGCCGTATCCGTTATCGTAATACCGATTTGCTGTTCTCGTAATCAACATGGAAAAGTTTTCGAGAACAGTTAACAAATTCGTATATGATATTACTAAAGTAACACAGGTTACTGTTACTGCATACGTATAATTATATTATTCACTTATTTTTATACTTTCTATCTCCGTCAAACTACGAAAAGTAGTTCCTCTCAGTATCCTGTAAGGCGCTCAAGTACCTACGGAATGAAAAGAAAACTTTTAAAGTTTTCATGAATGCATTAATCAATAAATATTTATAAATAACTTTTGGTCCAACGTCATATACTCATACTAATCAAATACTTAGTACTTGTCTTATATTGCAACTAGCCATTTGGTTCACTGCACTGCTAGTTGTCAGCAAAATCGCGCAGTGAATAGCTGACTCTACCGCCTACTAGCCCGCTGAGCTGAAGTAAGAGCTGTTTGATAAGTTACGATTACAAAGCGTACGCGCAGAGGTAAATCACAAGCTTTGTGCGCGAGACCTGAAATTTACGAAATGTAGAGTAAATTATTGTTCCGTCAACTACTTAGCTAGGGGTTTTATCTGTGACGGCTACGGAAAATGTGGCCCTATTCGACACGCTCTACTTTATCTATAGAGATTGGATGTTTTTTGATAACTAAAGGTATAAATTTGACCACGTCTAGAGTCGAGGAAAACTGACGGTGGTAGCTATTTATATAACTTATATAAATTTATTATGAATGTAAGTGGGTCAACTACGAACCTTATTTGTATCGGAAAAACACCAACTTTAAATCCCTTTACGAGGGAGCTTATTACTAGGTAACGATAGTAAACGGGTGGCCTTATCAACAGTTTTATTTTTTGTTTGGTGAATTTATTGTCCCTTGAACATTTTGTTCTTCCGTTTAACAAAACGTTGATAAGAAAAACAAATAATGTTTGTAAATACCCAACTAAGGGGATGATTATTTACTGATTGCAGAGATCTGAGGAAACAGTTTAAACAACATGTTTATCGGATGACTTGCGTGTGCGCAGACCACCTGCGACCCGCTCTGCGCACTTGGACTTTGCGCAATCCTATCTACAGGACTACCACCTACACGCATAAAGGAAAACTCACGCGTTATGAATATTACTTCACGTAGGTTAAGGTTCAACTTAAAGAGTTATTTCTGTAATAGGAAATGTTTTTTTTTTATAAATTACTACCTTCTTCCCGCAGTTTCGTACGCGTTTTTTGGAATAAAAAGTTGCCTATATGTTATTCTAGTATAGACTCAGATCTATTATAGGCAAAATTTCAGTAGTTTTGGCGTTTACTTCTTTACACCATATTTAAACGGTACAATGGCACAAACTTTCATCTTTATAATATAAGTTGCATATGATAATGAACCTCTTAGCTTCGCAGAAGATCCCTTGCGTATGTTTTCTAGTGAAGATAGATAAATCTAAAGTTTTTGTTTTTATAGTGCGTAAGCCTCACACTATGGCAAATTTCTAAGAAATTAAATAACATCGCAAAAATTTACGACTTCAGCGGGACCTGAACCCGCATCCTTCCGTCAGTACCGGAATGTGCTAACCAACTACACCACGAGGTCAAGTCCCGCCGAAGTCGTAAATTTTTGCGATGTTATTTAATTTCTTAGAAGATAGATAAATATTATAATTTGTTCCAGTTTTGTGCTACATCTATGTTGTCTAACTTATCGTGAAGGAGTATGTTAACAAACATACAAACATTCGCTTCTATTAGGTAGAGTGGAGGTATATTATCTTAATGATGCTGTAATCTTTAATTTAGAAATGTTTAGGTGTATGTAGGTAGGTATTGGAATATGATGTAATTTCTGGTTGGATCTCGCAACGACTGCGTCAGTAGCTGCCGCACTGGTATCTCTAAAGAAGAACAAAGGGCGATCAATCATAGCGGGTTCCTAGAACGGGCTGATCGACAACACGTGAACCGCCTTCACCTCGCGACCTGCGATACGCAGCGCAAATAGGCTACCGATTGACGTCATACACCATCTGAGGTAAATACCTTATCTCGCTCTTATCTCCGCGATGTAGGATCCATATTCCGCCGCCGGAAGATGTCTCTCGGGCCGCGGCCCCGTTTCAGCGGGTTCGGAATCAAGTTGCGACGCAATATGAGACATTAACCTTACAATCACGGAGTTATTAGCGTTATCGGCTCTCGAGCGCGGGTTACTGGTTCGAGGCTCACTATTTAGGACGAGCATGATGTCAGCTGTTACCTGCTGGCAGATCAGACCTGTCGGAACGTCAGACCTTTTTGAATAGCTCTGTTATTCAAATAGCTCTTTGGAATCACAACTCTACGTTACAACCATAACAACTCTTCCACTTTCAAATAGCACATTTGAGCCTTCTCAAATACAAAGAAGCGTGTTAAAGGTTGCCTGGAAGAGATCGCTTCTAAGCGATAAGGCCTCCCATTGTACTTGTGTCTTATTTAATGCCTCTTTTATTGTATTTTGTTGGTGTACAATAAAGTATTTTTGTATTGTATTGTATTGAATGCATCAGATGAGATTGTGCTCAAACAATTATTATACGTTACGTGCATAGGTTTTTATAGTCAATACACTTGTATTGACTATAAAAACCTATGCACTATTTGAAAGTGGAAGAGTTGTTATGGTTGTAACGTAGAGTTTATTTTGTCAACATAAAGGAATTATTTAACATTTATTTTGTCAACATAAAGGAAGAGTTAACAATGACGCATAAGACAAAGTTCCCTTCATGGCGGAGCTCATAAAAAATATCCTCTATCATAACCAATTAACTTGTTGATTATTTATTCATTAAAAATTATTCTTTAAAATTCTCTGAGGTAGTACATTTTGACATGAAATAGGTACTTACAATAATGAACATGGTTTGAATTGATTACCTGCAAAATTTAACAAAACAATATCTATTGCCATTTATGGAGACAGATAAACCACTGCATTAAATTCCAAAAAATCTGAAAATAGCTGGAAAGTCTGACGTAATTCTGAAAAAGGAAATTTTAAAATACCTAACCAACCTGCTGGTTACATTATCCTGCAGCTTCATACAATTAATTGTGACCCTATATTTGGAAATTTACAAAAAGGCTATTTTTAACCATGACAATGTTTAAATAATTATAAATAATTACATTAGTTGGTGAATTTATTCATTTAAATTTAATGTATGCAACAGTCTGCAGTTTGCTTAACTGTTTAAAACTTAAATTGTAAACGCATATAAAATAAAGGTAACAAAGGAGAACTTAACTGAACTGAAGTATTTACAATTGAAACAGTTGAGCTATCTGCAGATTGTTGCAGACAGCAAAAAGTCTGTAAATACAATTAGTAGTACCATTATTTTATTGTAATTTTATTTGAGATAAATGCTTCTGCCCTCTTCTTGTTCTTAATTGTTTACAATTTTTGGGTTAAGCTTAATTTATATCTAGTTATCTTGTTGGTACAAGAGACCGGTGCCCGAGAGAGATTTATAAAAATCTGTGGTACGGGCTACCAGGGCCTTCCTCCGCAGGATAATTTGTGATATCTACATAAAAAGAGACTAATCAACTACTTTTTCCAAAAATAACAATAAATTAGACTACTAGCAATTAGTATAAAAAAATATAAGTAAGTAGGATCCCCTTATTCATTATGTTATTATAAAACGAAAGAGTTAATTGAAACGTAATAACTCCTTACTCACGACTAGTAAATATTTATAATAATAAAATAGCTAGCTCCATGCTTTTCGTAATAAACTCAAAGAATACCTTATTAAATTCTAAATGTTACTACTCCGTTGACGAGTTTTGAAATGATAAATCTAAAGTATAATTAAATGACTGCCCGCGTAAAAAATTTACATACCTACATACCCAGTTATTACTAAGTACAATTGTTTTGATTCTTGTAGCTGACATTGTATACTTCCGTCTTCTATGTTCCTATCAAGAAATAGATTGTGTAACTACCTTCATTATAACAATCTTTAGACCAATTGCTGCGCTCTTACAGGGTACATGTACTTTACGTCCACCTACGCAAAAACTCTGTAATAATAATAACGTATATGTATGCAATAAATAAATCGGAATAAAAATAATATCCTTATTGTACTTACACAGAAGAAAAAACCTACCTACACAGGAGTGTGCCGTGCCTATAGGTATAATAATAGATTCGTGAAAATAAAGTTGCGTGAGAACATACCTAAAACTGTAGATAAGGTAAGAGTGAATGGAATATAGGGAGAAAAAAGAATACAAAAACGAGGTATTTTATTTTATCATCATCAGGTCAGCAGGTCTCCTGTTTGTTCATAGTTGAGTGTTTTAAGCCAATGGGATACCGATGTGTTACATTTATGTAGCGTAAGAGGATAAATTGATAAGGTACTATTTTATTGTAAATGTAAGATCCCAGAAAGAGGAAAAAAATTGAGGAAGACGAAAATGACATTGGACACCCTTCTTCTTCTTTTGTATTTGGCTCTGCATCTTGTTTCGACACAATTCTGCCAATGTCAGTTTTCAATTGCTCATTTTTTAAAAGGGATGTGATAAGGACGTTGAGTTTGTCCAAAATAAAAAGAGGATAATTTAATCTCAATCAAGTTCATTACAAAACTACACTAACATTATCAACCAAAATATAGAATAAAAATCTATTCAAAAAGCACTTAAACAAAACTACCATTCTGAGTATGAAAAAAACGTATAATATTTACGTTATCTACAAAGCTACAATTTTATATTATTTACAGTTTAGATTCAAAAGGTGTTGGACACCCTTACATACAGTGCTTTTTCTTCGCTTGTCATTTAGCAGATTTGGGTTATACTTATGCTGGGCATGTTTTCTAAGCGTCGTCGTTTGAAGGAGGAACGACTGACTGTCTGACTGTAAGGAGGTTCCATTCCCTGTATACATCGGACGTGGGAAAACTAAAGGGGTGGCCAGAACTAACTTTTAAGATGGCCCTCTGAGCCCTTTCTAACAAAATAAGTTGAGTTTTTCCTGCACCACCCCACGAGGTTGTGCAATAATCAACAACAGATTGCCATAGTGAGTTATAGACCATTTTAATAATTTTACGATCAGAGACTGTTTGTTCTTTATAAACATAATTTTTATCAGAAATCATAGAAAATACAGTACTTAACAAAATAAAACAATTACAGCTAATATACTTATATCTATTTCATAAAAATCTAAGCCGTCACCAGAAGGCAGAGTGCCCAGAATGCTGATAGCATTGCCACGTTGAATGGCAATGCTAATTCGTTGACCGAAATAGAAGCCAGCATTCCGATCACCTGTGGTTTAGATTCGATCAGAGACATATCTTAATTTTTTATATGAAAATGAATTTACGTAATCTGGTGACAAGGATTTCAATGTGAGGCCTAAATGTAAGCGTTTGGTCAATCGTGATACCTAAAGACTTAGTGTTTTCGAGGGACAAGAAGAGGCGACAGCGGAACAGTAGTGGGCCCTAATGGTAAGTTCAGGAGGCGGCAGAAGATTGGATCTGTGGGCGAACGCAAAGTATTTAGATTTTGTTACATTATTCGAGGGTTATGGAGTTAGTTGGAACCAAATAGCAACATTACGCACATTATGCTATAGGTTACCAACCAGATGTTTAATAATGTGTGATAATTATTATTTTTTTTTATTTCAGATAATGTAAAATGTGTTCCTCTATGACTTTTTCCTGTGTACAACATGTCTCAATACGGAATCAATGAATTGAATCTAGAATCTTGACTCGAATTAATGCAAAATTTAACTGAACAACTTCCTGAGCAATATCGGAACCTTTTTGCAAGAAAAGGCTTAAGAAGACATTATCCAAGCTTTATGTAAGACAGTTACAGGGACCAAATATTTATAGTGGAATAAGCCATTTGGCACATTACACAATGCATTGCAGTGCCCTAGGAGGCCGTTCCGACGAAACTGCCAGTTTTTATAACGACTCGAGGTGCACAATTACAAGCTCCACGCGCAATGTATTCTAGGGAGGGGACACCACGGTCCACAATACTCAAAAAAATTGAGACCATTATGCATATTTTGTTGGGATTAATAGAAATAGAAATAAATTTATTAAGCATCTTATAAAAACCATGTACACTTAAAACTGTAATAAGGTCTTAACAGTACTTTTACAAAATTAGGTAAAAAAACATTACAACAAATTCGGATTGTGATCAATGAAGGAAAACATTTCCCGCATTGATTATCCTCAGCTCAGGTGGTCCCTCTCATCGGTCTCTATGATGTCTCTTTTCTGGTCATTATTTTTTTTTTTTTATTTCTCGTCTTGTAATATATCTATCGTAAACCTATGG
This sequence comes from Eupithecia subumbrata, assembly GCA_949316285.1. Lineage (NCBI taxonomy): Eukaryota > Metazoa > Arthropoda > Insecta > Lepidoptera > Geometridae > Eupithecia > Eupithecia subumbrata. The sequence continues at coordinate 17,026,543 of OX438627.1, read as the reverse complement.
ACTACTATTGTATAAAATAAAATCTTTTTATTTTTAATTTATTTATATTTATCGGTCGCAGGGAGTCGATGGACGTTTCGTGAGGCCTATATTCAGCGGTGGACGTATACGCACTGGTGATGATTATGATGATCTCCTTAAGAAATGAATCATAAAGTAGTTTGCTACTTGCGTTTTCGTCACAAAAAGACCCGCGTAAATAACCTTCTTTGTGCGTTACAGCACGATTGGACTTAAATGTAAATATTCGATTTCCTCTTTTAATTTGTGCCGGGGATGTTTTGTTTGCGGTTCGTTTGTAATCAATTGAGCCTGTGGCTTAGTTAGTTCAATATAATATTGTATTTATTTACGTAATAATATTATGGAGTACTCGTAGTTTCCTAGCGGTCGATCCACGAATAGGAAATAAGTTTACCTACAACAATAATTAACGAGGTACGTGAGTAGGCCTACCTTCCCGTTTGCTGTATGGTTTCCTGTTTTTTTAGGGTTCCGTACCTCAAAAGGAACCCATATAGGACGACTTTGTTAATAGTCTGTCTCTCTGTCCGTCTGTCAACCCTCTTTTCTCAGGAACGCGTGGACGTATCGAGTTGAAATAAACGTCAAATACTCAAATCCGTAAGCTCTTGGAGCCGCGATATAAATAACACTTACAAGCTTATGCACTCAAAAGTTACAGCCGTTTTTATCCGAATATTTTGAAATTTCCAAGGGAATCACATGCACACAAAACCTATAGGATAATTCCCGTAGACCTAGAATCCTGAAATTTGGCAAGAAGCAAGGCCTTATAGCACAAGTAAAGGGAAAAATCCTAAAACTGTAAATATGTAGGTACCTTACCTAGTACTCTAAACAAAAATTATTTTTATTCTCGCCATGGTCCAAAACCTATAGGGTACTTCCCTTTGATGTAGAATCATAAAATTTGGACAAGGAGCAGGGTCTTAAAGCAAAAGTACAAGAAAAAATCTTAAAACCGTAAATTTGTACTTAATTCTCAAAAAAAAATACTTTCGATTCTTGATATGGACCAAAACCTATAGGGTACCTACTTCCCGATGACCTAGAATCATGATAATTTGGCAAGACACAAGATCTTGCGGAACCCTCAGTGCGCGAGTCCAACTCGCACTCTACGTTTTATTTTTGTCTTGGTAGGTAAATAAATAATCAAATGTATATTGAAGCACTACTCCACTTGTGAGCAAAGGAAAAACAATGGGTAATTTGAGCCCAACCATATAAACCAAATTATATAAAGACAAGGAAGTTACCTTAACTATTAGTTACCTATACCTACACCAAATAGTTCCTAACGACAAGACTAATAACAATCGAATCGATTGTAATTTTCTTTGTGAATAAAGGCGTCTGCCCTTTAAAAAAAACTATCAACAATTAGGAACAGTCTTCCTCTTTTGGGGCAAGATTATAGCCCTCATCAATGGCATACACTAGCGAGCCCGCGCGGGCCGTACGCGAATAAAGGTATGAAGTCCCTGGTAGCCTGGTAGCCCTGGCGGTGTAGTGTTGGATGGACATGTACGATAGCTTTCACACGTACCGGCATAATTTGCATACAATTCCCGGGTACCCAGCACCGGCTACCCGGCAACCGGAACGTGTAAAAAGACATTTATGACGATGTGTGAAAATTTTACTATAAAAACTTTCGTATTGTGACGAATTCATTATGAATGTAAGCGAGTTAAAACGTTGGTGTTCTTAAAACACACACTAGGTTCTTACTTAACCCGCTTACATTCACTGATGTGTGAAACTGTTCAGCATTCATCATTATCATCCGCAACCTTCATCCACTGCTGAGTATTGGTCTCCCAACTATAGTGCCACTACGGTCCTGCCCAACATGGTCCAACAACTATTCATCCTCATCCTGATCATGAAGTAACTCCAGCCGAACGACGTCCACTGTTGTACATACTGCGTCTCCCAGAAATCATCAAAAGGACCGGTCCTGCGATATTGTGTCTATGATAATCATATGGTATGGTGCTGCAGTCCCTGCCGCAAGTGTCGGTGCAGGCATCACTAGCCGCGGGCGCGGGTCGGGCTGGCGCGCGCCGCTTCCGCCGCCGCGGCGACAAGACAACAGCGCGACCTTTATTGCGCAGGTTTCCGGCTTCACGCCTCGCGGTTGTCGCCGCTGTAATTGCCGTTACGCCATCCACTCCGCGAATTTACTTTTTGTCGTTTCTATTGTTTGTAGCTTCTACACCACCCCGACGACCCCTGACGTCTTTAGAGACCTCTTTAAGCACAAAAAAAAAATCCAACCAATATTTGTTTAGATTGATTGAGGATAGATCCAGCCAGCAGCATGGAGCGTGTGTTCCGAGCTCGGGGTGAGGTGTAAACGAGCGACGTTTTGAACGGCTGCCAACGACGTCTTGTGTGCATTATTGTCCATCGCCCTGATTTACCTAATTTCACTTCACACGCGGCCCGTGAATAACGAGCATTGCTTACTTGCTGCTATTACGGCGAGCATTCCGCTCATCATGACTGAGGTAATTTAAACATTACTGCAATGGATTAGATAACTAAAAATAACAACTAGCATATTTGTTATTCAGAGGTTTCAATATCACCTTAGTCTGCCTTTGTGAATTCTTCTTTTGTTACTCCTATCTATTACAAACAAGGGATTTACAGCTCTCACATTCTCTCATTATCACAGTCAAGTATAATTACTTTGACACTTCTTACAAAAGTACACATCCGGTAGACTGTAGACCATCTGGCGACTTGCCTTACAGACGGCACGGTGCAACAATAGCTCTTAAAGGTATCGAGGTAAAGGCGTTGTTATTACGGTGAGGATGAATGGTTGGGACAATTAGTGATTGTTGCAGGTCCGTGAGGTCAGCGGCTGGCGGCCACATGGCGGGCACCGCACAAAGACAATCCTTGTGTGAATTTCAAAAACGCCAAATTAATATGCGAGTAATTCTGAGGAATCCGTCACCCCGTGGCGGCAGAGTACGTGGCATCCCTTTTGAGCACGTAACCCATGTTTGGATTGGGAACAAAATGAAGTATATTAGGTATCAAAGAAAATACGATGCAGGTACATTAGTTCTATCTATAATACAACACACGGCATATATCCAGAAATATAGGCTTATCCTAGTTAGGGGGTCAACGACATAATAATTTTAAGTCTTAAATCTTTTTCAATAAACGTATTCTCATTTTTAATACATGATTAGGTCTACTTCTATACCTAATGCCAGATAGATAGATACCAAAGTTGTTAAATATTCCTCGAGCTGAGGTTCTGATGAACTATTAGATCTGTCAGCGTCGGTATCGAGGCCCGCTCGCAGATAACCTAGCGGCGTCCGTAATCTACCGGAGGCTGGCTCTAAGCTGATTACAATGTTTTTATTCCTCTCGCTTATCGCCCGACGGTTTGCTGATAGTTTTAAAGGGATATAATGCCATTAGCGATAAGCTTGACTGACGTTTATTTGTTGGATGCCATCCAGATATTCCGAATAGATGTTTATTTACAAACTGTTACTTGAATTTTATTTAGATAATGAACGGAACCCGAGAGGATTGATTGCGATGATGAAAGAAAACTATTTTAGTTTAGTGGCTAAATGTGTGATTAATATTTAGGTGAGTTGTATCTTGAGTCCAAAACAATAATTCTCTTTGTTATTTGAAATCGAGTATGTAACGGAACAGAAATAGCTCAGTTAAAGCAATCAAAAAGTAACATAAATCATTCCCACGGCGAGTTCGTGTGTAATTGGCCGGTCCCACAGCCGCCAAAAATCCGTTAGACGACAATGCATGGCGAAGTGAATAGGTGCGCATACGGGCATCGGATATTGGTATCGGTTAATTATCGGGCGAGATCGCGCGATACCGCCGCGCCGCACAATACGTGCGAGCCCTAGGGCTCTCACGATTCAAACCTGTACATTGGACGCTAAACAATAACTATTTTCTAGAGTTACTTTTTGTTTCATGAACTACAACGAAAATCCATGTAAAAATCATGGATAGGGTACAATCGTAGGTAGGAAATCAATTACTGCTGGATCATTTAGGGTAAAAAAGGGCCCACCTGTGGCCTAGTTGCGGAAACGAGTCCAGAAACAAACAAGTAACATCATTTAGGGTAATATAAAGAGTCTAGTTTTATGAATTTAGGTAGAGCCATTAAATTGTAATAAAGCAAAATTGTTTATTTATTTATTTACATAAAAGTGGATGCATATAAGATCATTTATAATGACAAAGATACGCCAGTCTTAGGGGCAATAAAGAGCCATTAAATTGTCAAGAAATTGGTAGTGATTAAACATCGCATCGTGCAGTACAAAATATAAATGAGTTTCTATTGTAGAGTAAATTATACGGTACTCTATTTTTAAACACAAATTCTCGGCGAATTTATTGCTCTACCTACATTCATATTCATGCATTTCAAATATGGACCTTACTAAACGGCTACTATTTCTACTTGTATTATTTTGCTTTCAGCATAATTGTAAATTAATGTGGCTTACCTTCCCTACATTTGGCAGCCCTACCGCGTGGAATGCAAACGGGTAATTTGGACGCACGACAATATGGCCGTGGTTTATGTCGCCGGTGCGCGCCGCCCGCGCCGCCGCCGCTTCAAAGCCAAATAGCTAAATAAATTTGAAAATTATCACGAGTGGGTAAACTGTATGCACCTCCACATTACCTACTCTTATCAAAACTATATGCAACATACAATTTTCCTTGAGTTTCCAATAAAACTCGTAAGTAATGTGTAAATTAATAACGGTTTGTCCTGTGTTTCATTTTGATAGAGTAATAGTAAAGAGTCACTCATTTATTACAAGACTAGTGCTGCCCACGGCTTCAAATTCGTTTTTTTATGAATAAAAAGTAGCCCATACCTGGACCTGGAATAACAATTCCAGGTTCAGATCTTTGTGTGCACCTACACAATTTCAGCCCAATCTATCTAGTATTTTTGGCGTTGTCTTCGGCCAAACCTCTCCACATCGGCACAACGACACAAACTTTCGCTTTTGTAATATTAGAAGGATGTAACAAAGGTGTTTATAAGCTAGCTTAATATTAATGGAGGGAAACAGTATGTAAGAAATCGAATCAGAAATCAATAACTTTTATTTCTGTAGGCTTACAAAATAAACTCTGTGACAAATCATATTAAAAACTATAAATAATAACTTAAAAGTTGACGCAAAGCCCATAATTCATAATGACAAAGATACACGAGTCCTAGGAGCAATAAAGAATTGTCACAAGTAACTGGGTGTACAGTAATAAAGTAAAACAATAAGTTACCTGCGCCCGCGCCGCGCCTGCGCGCCAGATGCGCAGAACGTGAGAAAGCGCGCTGGTGGACGTTCACCATTATGCATATTATAAACATCGCCCGTACGTGGAAATACACGAAAAAATAAATAAAAATTTGCAGCACATGTTGCTCTCAAGTACCTGATTCGATCCCGTCTTGAAATCCAGCGATGAATCTTATACCCACACAGAAATGAATACATAATGTTTATTTCTTTATACTTACAAAATTACATACAAAATAAGGCCATGATCTTGTACGTATGAGTACTTATGAGACAAGTAAAATTTTAAACGAAATTGCTGTTAATATAACTATAGTCAAATAGTAAAAAAAAGTCATTATGATTCTCTTCATTTCAATTTTGGTCCACTAGTGGAAGATGAACACACTACTGGTTCAATTACACCACCGTCTACCTCATGACTCAATCTAACGATCTATCAACATCTGGTTGACCACTATGTATCTCTGCATATCTGGTGGATCTACCTAGATATCACTTGTCAGCTCTGGTTGGCAATTATTTTCGCTCAGAACCGTTTCCCTTGTTTCTACGTTGTAACACACTATAATTATAATTATAAAATCGAAACTTTTGTTGCAGATGTTTGGATGTTTGTTATCTTTTTAACTCTTAACGCAATCCCTGCTTGGCAGTGCAATCCGCAGGGGCGCCCCGCCACTACACGGGGCTAGAGATCATCTGAGTATTGGGCTATGAAAGTGTTATTATATATTACATAACAAATGGTGCCGAAATTTCACGTACGTTGATGTATTTCTTGACCTGGAATAATGGTGATATAATCTACTGTTTATCCTGGAAAAACGCGTGCAAAGCCGCGGGTAAAAGCTAGTAGTGAATATATTTATCAGGTAGGGAACTGAGTAAACGTCGGCGCGTTGTGGTGAAGTGGTGGAGTGTTCGGGTGGTGGCCACACGCGACGCACACGTGTGCCGTGTTGAGGTGGGCACATTCAACGCTAGGTGGCCCTCTGCGAGACAATGCATTCCAGATAACTATAAAAAGCTCTGCTCCTATGTTAAATGAATTATATCTTATAAATAATTATATCTTATAAATAATTAAAACGCTTGTAGATTACACATTCGTCTAGAATACTAGAAAACGTTTAGTAGATGGGTAATCACCACCAGGGTTATTCCAGTTAAACTGGAATAGATTTTTTTAAAGTCCAGTTTTCCCTCTTCTACTATGATAAGTTCGAAAGTTTGGATGTATAGATATTTATTAGCTCTTCCCGCCAAAACTACAGAACATATTGAGCTGAAATTTTGAATACAGGTAATTCTACCTAATACTACAATCAAACATGAGCTTTATTTACTTTTCATCCCATAAATCAGTACCCATGGGGTAGAAATAACCTTTAAGAGTTTCCATAGAAACAACGCTAATAATAAACGATTAATTAATTGACGATTTTGGGAATAACCGTTATTGCTTATGTTATTCTACGTAGGTTGTTACGTTAGGTTATAATTAGGGCATGTTATGTAATGTAGGTAACACAAACCAAAATTTTAGAAACCATGAGTAATACAGTGGCTTTTCTGCGGCGATGCGTACGTGACATGCAATCAATAAGTAAATACGGATTTTAAAATGTAACCACAAATTCCCTCTGAGGTTTAAAAACAATGAAGTATGATAGTTACTAAAGTCATAAAACAACTTGATTTCTAACTACCTACATGGTCATGTAAATAAAGATATCTACTACCGTAGCAACAATTCATATGTAGGTAAGAATACCTATCTTTATTAACGAACAAAGTTACAATTAATAGACACAAATTACAACTAGTATTTACGATTGAAACAATTGATTTGTTTAGACTGTTGCAAACAATCAAGTAGACTCAACTGAGGTGTAATTAAATTATGAAAGTTTATTATTAGTTCTAAACTACAAAAGTGTTTGTTTTTCAAAGTCACATATTAAACTATTTCCAAACACAATTTGGATTTTTAGTAAAATTTTATTGTGTTAGGAAGAAGTAACTGAAAAAGCAAATAATTTAAATGTACACACACTTTTTGAGATAAACGAACACTAAATCGGATTATGAAGTAAGTCATAATCCGACAAATATCAAATATGAAATTAAATTGAAGCTTCAATTGCATCAATTTTTTGCCCACTAAGAGGAAGAAGTGCAAAGCCTATTTTTTTTATGGGATTTGTAAACATTATATTACAAATTAAATGACTATCTGGCTATCTGACCTATGTATGTATGTGTATTGTAAAGGTTTTACCTGCAACCTTATATGTAATTATTTATATACACATATGTACATATTTATAATAATGCTAGACAACACACAGCATCATCTAGCTAGCCCCGAACTAAACTAAAGTTGTCATAATGGCTACTAGATACCTAATATACTAAATACATTACATGGATAAATATTTTTTATTACACATGGAAAACAACCAGAACACCAACATTTAACAAATAAATAATACAAAACCTGCAAGTAGGTATGTAGGTATTAAATTAAATCAATGTTTTGAACCGTAAGAGCCGACTCACTCGCCGCTACAGAAATAGAAGCATTCTTAGACGCGTCTAAATAAAATGTGCCTATTTATAGTAATTACTCAACAGTAGGCACCTACCATAGGCCTCGATTGGACACCGATGGTTCAGGAATTACCCACTATGCTTCTCTTATGAAATTGGCATACCTAAGGCTACACAATCAATTCAAAACTTGCATGTGCAAAAAGATAGATAGATAGATAATAGCTTTATTGTACCATCAATGCTTATGAAATATCCTACAAACTACTACTACATTAAATCTAGTATGGCACGATCGGCGGCAAAAAGCTTAAGACTTAAAATAAGATTTTTAGAGGATATGCCTTTATTCACAATGAAGATTACAATCAAATAATGAAATTAAATTATAACTAGTATTTAGAATTCAAACAATTGAGCTAACTGCAAACTGTTGCAAACAATCTACAGGTAGCTGAACTGGTCCATATCAATCCAGTCGGAAGCGACCCCAAGACGCAGGGCTGTATTGCCCCGCTGCTGTTTGACAATGCTGATACGCTGCGCAAGATACACACCAGCTCGCTACGCTTCGACCAGACGCAAGACGCTCAAATATTTTCTTAAAAACCTGCGAGCCTCGTTACCCGACGGACCTAAGGTCTCGACTCCATAAAAATTTCTTGGGAGGGGTTTTGCTGGTTTCTTTTCGCTTCTTTACTTTAGTCTACATACCGAAGCGACAGAAACCAAAATGATCACTTTATTTCCATGTCAGGGTTTAATTTAAAAAATTTGACCTTTTCTAATTGTACCTTATTTATTGTTTTGATTTTGATTTCAATAAAAAGGTACGGACTGGACCCCTCAAAAACGAACAACTAAGCGAAGCGAGCTTCAAGTTATTTGTCTATAAACAAGCTTTAGCGTCTTTATTACAGTCAAACAAAGCACTCATTACAAAAAATAAAGACAGTGTACACGGACAAAGCTCTAGGTGTGACGGGCCACGTGTTCCGCACGTGTGTCCGAGGTATTGTCTCCAACTTAGTCAACGCTGTTTACAACCTTAAACATTATTCAATGTTAAAAGCAACTCTATTCTAAGAGAGCCCACAGGTTATGGTGGTAGTGTAAGTTTACAGCCACTATAGTTGGCTTTGTTCTAATGTTTGTATGCATAACCTTTAGTGGAGAACACCTGCATAAAAAAAATACAGCGGGAAGACTAATTTAATAATTATTTAACATTATTTTAACCAATAGGAATTTATGATATTAACGAGTAAGTGGGCTCGCGCCGCCGCCCCGCTGTGCTCGAAGGATCTCTACTTCAGTTTGCTTTCATGTCACTCCGATCTACTGATATTTGTTCTGGGTGTCCTGGGACTTTCCTATGTAGGTAATGAAAAATATCCATCCATGCTATGTAATGAAGTTAAGTACATAAATAACCAGTACCCATAACACAAGCTCTGCTTACTTTGGGGCTAGATCATGTTGTATGGATTTTCCAACATTATTTTATATTAAAAAAATATACTAACATAATAATATATCATCGCTTAAGGGTTAAAAAAACATGCAATGATGTTATTCTAGATTTAAATAACAAATTAAATTGAAAAATAATATCTCCAAGCAAAGTTCGATTTGCACCCAACACATTATTTAGCCATTTAACTGTATATGCCTTCCGTATATTGTTAGTTTTTCTACATACAAGCACTCAAAGAGATTACATATTAATAACTGGAGTAGTCAACCCGCACTAAACAAATCCGCAAAGATACAAAAGTTCGTGTTCATCGCATATCTTTGGACAACTAGCGCCATCTAGCGATGAAAAGCTGTACTAAAAAAGTAGAGCCGGTAATTCTTAGTTTCCTTGAAAATTATTATCTACTTATTTTTTTTTTCTTGTGACGTTATTGTATCCGTGTAAAGTGATTTTTTTTCGACTTATTTTTAAATGCTGACTGCATTGTTGTGAGTTAAACCGATAAAATAAAACCTATTGTTTTAATATCGAGTTGATAAATTTACAGTCGTGACAGCTCTACCATTAAAATTGATAAGTGGTTTTACAAAAAAATGTTATGATTCAAAATATAATAGTGCGCCTATGTTTTGCGCGCTGCAAGATAGAGACAGGTAGATAGGAGAAGGTGGAGCATCGTCCTCTTGCTGCGTGAGACAAGGAGAGGGTAAGACAAGGTGTGGACAAGTGTGTGGTGGTCAGGTGTGTTGTGCTGGTCGCGCGGAGGTGTCCAAGAGCGACCACGGCTCGGCCGGTCCGCAGCCCCGCGCTCCACTAATTAAGTAGAGGTGGGGAGGTGGTGGGGGGGCGGTGCCGGGTGGGGGCGCGGGACGCGGCGCCGAGGGGCGGCGGGCGGGCCGCGGCGGCGGGCATTCCTTGGCGCGGCGCGCCGCAGAGAGCACGTCCGTCCGCGCGCGCGGGCCATGGTCGCGAGAACCGATGAGAGCATGTTCGGGTGCTATGGTGACAGCTACTCGTACCGCCTGTGGAGCCTGGCCAACGTGTGGGGCGCCTGCCGATGTGAGTGCTCCCTGAGCGGAGGCGTGTGCCAGTGACGTGCAGTAGGACGTAGTCGTGTCAGTGAGTGTGTACTCCATGCAAGTGCAGAGCTCGCCTATGGGAGTTGGCGGTTGGTACGAACACCTGGCGGCCGCTTGGCTCGCCGACATGAGGAGTAAGCAGGTCCCCACCTCCACCACCTCGGCCAGGCGGCTGGCTAACTTAAGTAAGCTTCTTTTCTTTTTGTTTATTATTTGCAATTATTTTCAATTCACATTTTAATCGAATATTTATTTGCTCTACTTCTTAATTTATTTTTCTCATTATTATGTTATTGCCATGATACATTTTCATAAACAACATAACATAATTTCAAAAAGATTTTCCCCAACCCTTTAAGAATCATCTTTATTATCTCAAAAAAACTTAAATGTAAAGTGGTCCCAACTCTGCCGCTGCCGCAAGTCGGTTTCCTGAAGGAATCAGATGAGAATGGTCTCACCTCAGCGGCATTCAAAATAAAACTCTTGCACGTCTTCATTAGAAACCGTCCGTGTCGGTAATCCCCTCTCTCAGATCTCCCTCGGGATATAATTCATCCACTTGAGAATCGAGAACAGGTACACACAGACTTGAAAGAAAGTTTCGTTTGTCGAGGGGAACCCACTCGCTTTCGCCGTCTTAAATCGTAAATGATTATGTTGTTTTAATTCATTTGCTTTTTTCTCTTTTACTTTTTATTTAATTCTTCCTGTTGTGCCGCCTGTCTGAGTGGATGAAGCGAGGGATGTTCGATGCGATGGCCCGGGCCAACTCTTTGCGTGCTGTACAGCTTGTGCAACGCGGGTGAATAAATTACTGAAAGTTCAATTTATTGTCGCTCTCTAGAGAGTTTCAGTAACTTTTAACTACACAATGATAATCATGTAAACATGAATATTAATTTGTAGTTAAATCTTCGATAGATCTAATCAATAATTTCCGTCTGGGTGGGAAACATACAATAAAGTAGAGTTTTAATCGTTTTTCGATGAGAAAATTGAGTGAATTAGTGAAATTTTCCTATCTCTCCATTTAATAATGCTCTTTCAATAAAAGTAATCTGTTAATGACTTGTTGTAGTCTCTTTTGACTACGCAATAATAAGCTTTCAATAAAAAAATTCTACTAATCATTGAGTTAAAAGTACTAGTACTAATACTCAGTACTACTATCGACAATTTCAGTCTGCGTTTAAATTATTGTGAGTATAGAGCTGAATAGTTAAATTGAATACGCTATCGATAATAAAAATCTGTTCATCGGCGACCAACAGAAATGCTATCGCAATATGTTAGAAAGCCATATCTAAAACTTTCCAAATCATTTGCCAAACCAGCACAAGCTCATAGGAAACATTCAAGAGAACATAGAAAATAGTTTTGGTGACTGGGCCGCTCTACTTTATAGTGATATGAATTAGGTACATATTGGAGACATTTGATGTAATCTATCGATATCTTTATTTAAAAAGAAGATTACTATCAAATAATAGAAACAAATTAGAACTAGCATTTGAAACAATTTATTGATCAGTCAGTTCTACGTATTTAGTGATAATATTATAAAGATGATCCTGTGTGTATTATCCAGCAATACTTATTTATTTATATAGCGTTGTTTCATGTAATAGAGGTGTTGTTAATTTGTACGACCGAACAGTCTGATAAGCGTACCTATACCTAGGTGGGCAACACTGTTCGTCGATCCGATAAGCCGAAGCAAATACCTACCTTATTAGCTACCTCGCGACTAATGACTTGTTTGCACCGCATTAGTCGGGAACATCGCTCGATTTGTTAATCACTCTACAAACATTAAGTCCCACTTTAGATAGTCCCTCCTTACCTTTGATACGTGCCTTCCGTGAGTCAGGGATGAGTCACGTGAGATTTGCTCTGTTCTCCCTTTCACCTCTGAATCAGAGTGTTAGGCATAAACTGTGTATCTGATGTCTCCGTTTAAGTCTAACTTGACCGTGGATGAGACACTTCTAATTTTAGTGTAAAGTGACAAGGAACGAAATTTACCTTTATTTCCATAGCGGGTATAATTCTGGTTTGTGAACGATATTAACTCTTATTATTTCGTTAGAAACAAAAAAATTATAGGCATTATTTCCAGCTTAGTAAATAGTAAGGCGTCCATATCTTTGTCTGTGATAAATCTTTCAAGATCTTGTAGAAAAAACAAATTTACACAAAAGGTATTTATTTTGATACTGAAGTATATTTGTAGAGAGAAACTATACATTTTGATTTTAAACTTTCGGTAATTTGAATAGAAACTGTCGCAGAGAAACGACCTACCATATTTTACTTATTTACCTAATTGCACGTTCGTAAGGTAATACCGGGTAACAATCAGTATACCGTATTGCCCTTGCTAAGTACCTAAATTACTTGTTTGTGGTTAACTAACATGCTATTTATTGTGAAAAATATTCGGATTATAATTAAATGGGTTTATTAGAAGGAAGGTAGATAAGATTACCGTGATTCTTAATAATCCCATAATATAATTTAGCTTATAATATAAATCTAAGATCGAATGAAATGTATGACTGGATTCGGCCCGCAGCTTTGCACGCGTATTTTCGGTATATTAAGTAGCGTATTGTAAAGGTATGTTTGGATAAAATAAACGCCATATTTCATCTTGATCTGATTGGTAGTTTTGGCTAGGTAACCAAAATTTCACATTTCACAAACTTTTAGCTTTATAATATTAGTAGGATATCATGTGATGACCACTTAGGTTGAGTTTTTAATTTTTTTAGTCGTTATACGAAAACCATAGCTACCGTATAAACGTTTTTAGCTACGGAACGATATTCCAGTTATTCCCCTCAAATTAATCAAATTCTATTAATATACACAACTGATTTTTACCTATTTATTGGAGTTACCATTATATAAAATCAGTTTATCAAAACTCGTTTGAAAAACATTGTTTTTCTCAAAATATTTCTATGTAAAATATTCAGCAGTACCTACTTGGTTTTGTTAATTTGTTGTGATAGGAGAAGATTTTTTAATATTTTTAACTTGTTTTTGCCCGCAGATTTGCACGCGTTGTTTCCAAAGAAACGTTTAAATTTAGTTATTTCTATTCCATGGGAACTCATTTAGGATAAAAATTAGGATAAAAAGTAGCCTACGTTTTATTCGAGGCCTAGAACTACTTATATGCAAAATTCAGCTCGATCCGTTCAGTAGTTTTTTCGTGAAGAGGTCCATCCATCCCTACATCTAAACATCCAAACTCTCGCATTTATAATAATATTTTTAATATAATTAGGTAGGTTAGTTAGTACTATAGGTACAGGTACCTAACTTACCTAGAGGTATATGCGGCTCCTTCCCATCTCGTAAACTTCCCATCTCGTAAAGCATGGGTTCACTATTTCCTAACCTTTAAAAATCATTTGTTTTTTATTAGCTAGTCCAAAATATGTAACGAACAGTCGGTAGGCGCGTATCGTTAAAAATTCAGCTCTAAGACATATTTTTTCTATATCTAACAGATACCTTTGTTTGTAATAAAACAAAGTTCCTCATTAGTATTAGGTAGTCATTATCATTTATGAACTTTGTTTTCTACTGTTAATGTACTTAGGTTCTCTATGTTAAGCAAACCGCATCGCATAAGTAATAGGTATGTAGGTAGATAATAAATTGTTATTCCGCGGTACCAATAAAATAAAACTAAACAATGATTTGGTTGTCATTTACGGCCAAGTAGGAGACGATACAGCATGGCCACGGGCGGAGTTTTTTAGACGTTCCCTCTCGCTCTGGCACAGCACAGGTGCGACCAATCAAGGCGCGGCGACGATCAACAATCACCCCGTTATCTTACAACTTCGTGTTTAGTCGTTGTTCTTGTAACTATTTATTGTTATTGAGTGCGTCTATTCTTTGTACAAAATGTACAAATACAATTACTATTTTTGCGCAAGAAAACATAAAGAATTGTTATGACAATCTTGTCTTAATTTACGCCAACTACATTTGACAATTTGATGTCATATTGGTACTCTAGGTTCTGATAATTTGGTTGAGATTTAACCTCCTTTAGATAGACATTTGTAAGTTCCAACCTACCTCACCTCAATAGCTGATACTTTTCCACTGCTGGACGCAAGTCTTCCCTGGATAAGCGCCTTATTGGTTTTTATCTCATGGGAAGTAATGCCCATAATCCCCACGCTGGGCATCCGGTTTGGGGATCGCAGTTCGGTGGTAGAACTGTTCTGCAGGGGGCGCTGCTGCCCGCCCCCGGTGGATATCCCTTAGTCGCCTCTTACGACACCCGCGGGAAGAGTTAGGGAGATGCAAATTCTAAACCGGCACCACATCAACACCTGCCTACCTACGAATAAGTGAGCTTTCCAATCGCGATTTGTAAACATAGTTAATGGTTTAATCGGGTATTTATCGCGTACCTTTTGTTTTTATATCCCCTACGTTTCTATCGCGTTACAAAATATAATAACAAAACGCGATATAAAAACAAAAGGTACGCGATAAATACCCGATTAAACCATTAACTAAGCTTTCCTATCTCTCGGTAGGTACCACACTGACGTGAGTGTTGGTAGGTAGTAGGGCAGTAGGAAGCCAGTCTGTGCGTGGGTTTTTATCGAAGGGAGCGGACGCAAGCCCGTCGGGATAGGTAGGTAGGTACTACATGCGTAGGTACATGCACGGCCGGCGATAGTGTGTATGTAGGTGTTCATCCGCTCTACCTACCTAAATTACCGACCGATAACGGGAATGAACCACTTTTGATGTAAAAACTTTTATTGGTATTTCGGTATATTGAGATACCTACCAACAACAATTCAAGGTAAACTTTAAGGTCTTAATAATATTAACCTCTTTTCGTGTAAATAGTTGAAACCGTTGCATAATGTTGAATTACTTAGTAGGCTCCCCTTATTTTCACAAAGCGCGACATGCATCGCCATCTAGCGTCGAGTAGTAGAACTAACCAAAATGTGACTTGGTAGATTTCGGTTTTAGGTATATACGAATTAGACCAATTATAATCGATAGTAAACGTAGAGAAAAGTTTTTTTTATTCAATTTTATATATGGGACTTTGAGTCATTGATGACTATGTCAGTCCCGTAATTTAACGAACTAACAACCTACATAAAACTAAATTATATGTACATAATAAAATACCTACCTTATATTATAAAATGTAACAATTAGGAGCAATAAAATAAAAAAAATCCGCGTAAATTCTTTTGCAAACAAAATACCGGATAGTAACTGAAAATGAAATCGAGTACAATATTAGTACTTGAAGATATTTATCTTTTCTAAGTGTACATTTATAGTATATATTGAAAAAAGAGTTTTTGATTTTGATTCAACCATATACCTATTTCATGAGTTTTATTCACTGTGGGAAATCGGATAAGTTTATTTACATTTATGTACATCACATAAACACGTAATACACACATAGGTGTACCTTTATGAAGTCATAGTTAATTTTATTTGTAACCACATCTACCTACCGTTCCTCAGAGCTGCCTTGTGGTTGCTTGTAACCTGCTCCTATTGTTTAGGGAAAACAGATGCACACCTGCCACCAACTTATTAGAAATTAATTAACTTATTGTAAAGGTGGATAAAAAGTTTAACAGGATAAGAGATAATTTGTTCACGACTTTAATTTAATAATAATGCAGCTGAAGTCAGGAACCAAGGGAACCTTGGTTTCATTCAGCATCTTTTCAGAGCTCTGTATTTTAAATTTTATTTCCATACTAGCTTCTGCACCGGACTTTGCAAGCGTTTTTAGAATAAATAGTAGCCTTTGTGTTATTCTAGGTCCAGAAAGCTTATTTTAATTCTCCAACACGAAATTTCGTATTTCGTTTCGGCCAATTGATGTATTTTAAAACACCGAATTAGAGTAGGTACCAATTTGCACCAAAAAAACGATACGAAATAATCGATTCCGTATTTTGGAAAATTAAAATAGGCCTTCAGATCCTATCTGTGTGATTTATTTGAGCTCGATCTATTTAGTAGCTTTAGCGTCGTCTCCGGCCAAACATCGTCATCACGACAAAAAACTTTCGCCTTTATAATATTAGAAGCATTTCGTCCATGATATTAGTAAGAAAATGTGCAAATGAATTGTCAGATAGCTCAGTGGCATTATTAGCTTATTTTGTAAGGCCTAACTAATAAAAGTTATTTATTTTTATTGATTGTTCTGTGAATTTGCAAGGATTAGGTGCCGTTTACTATTCTTAAAAATTATATTATTATTATTATACTAAAATTATATTATTCGCCACGTATACCTAATTATCGAAATCCAGCAGCATTATCCCAGGTCCATGTCGCTCCCAGGTCGCGCAGTGCTCGCAGGCCTCGCTAATTAATACGTCGTGGGGCTCTTTATTACGCCTGATTTATGACACGCCATGTAAATCAGGCTTTAAAACTATAGCTACTGACTAAGGTCAAAATTCACCTTTACCGTTAACACAAACAAATTGTAGATTTCTGGTCAGTGCAAGGACCGAGAGCAACTGCCGTCCCTTGAATTACGTTCAAAAAAAAAGGGTGGCAGTATTTGAAGATAAGATAGTTTTAGGTTTTGTGCTAACTGGAGGACCATTTCACAACAATATTATAAATGCGAAAGATTGGATGCTTAGATATTTGTAATTTCTTCACGCCAAAACGACATAACGGATCGGGCATAGACGTAATTCTAGATGAAATAACATGTGGGCTACTCTTTATCTGGAAGAACGCGTGCAAAGCTGCGGGCGGAAGCAGGTCTGTCATAAATCTAACAAATCTAACTAACAGGCGTAGGAGTAAGGTTCTTACTACGCCTTAGATCTAAGGGCACTGGCTACGCCGTAGCTCTACGGGCACTCGCTACGCCGTAGCTCTACAGGCACTCGCTGCGCCGTAGCTCTACGGGCCATCGCTACGCCGTAGCTCTACGGGCACTCGCTGCGCCGTAGCTCTACGGGCACTCGCTACGCCGTAGCTCTACGGGCACTCGCTACGCCGTAGCTCTACGGGCACTGGCTACGCCGTAGCTCTACGGGCACTCGCTACGCCGTAGCTCTACAGGCACTCGCTGCGCCGTAGCTCTACGGGCACTCGCTACGCCGTAGCTCTACGGGCACTCGCTACGCCGTAGCTCTACGGGCACTGGCTACGCCGTAGCTCTACGGGCACTGGCTACGCCGTAGCTCTACGGGCACTCGCTACGCCGTAGCTCTACAGGCACTCGCTGCGCCGTAGCTCTACGGGCACTCGCTACGCCGTAGCTCTACGGGCACTCGCTGCGCCGTAGCTCTACGGGCACTCGCTACGCCGTAGCTCTACAGGCACTCGCTACGCCGTAGCTCTACAGGCACTCGCTACGCCGTAGCTCTACGGGCACTCGCTACGCCGTAGCTCTACGGGCACTCGCTGCGCCGTAGCTCTACGGGCACTCGCTACGCCGTAGCTCTACGGGCACTCGCTGCGCCGTAGCTCTACGGGCACTCGCTACGCCGTAGCTCTACGGGCACTCGCTGCGCCGTAGCTCTACGGGCACTCGCTACGCCGTAGCTCTACAGGCACTTGCTACGCCGTAGGCAGTGCTACGTCGTAGAGCCTTAAAGATTTTTTGTATCGTGTATTACGTACTTTGGTACAGTTTTTGATAAACTAAGTTTGAATGAAAGAAAAGATACTGTGTTTAATCAGTACAAAAACATAATCCATTACCGTGTAAATACAGATAAAATGAAACTGTGACCGTCATATTCGTAGCATATTCATTATCGCCGAGCCGGGAAGGTGCGCCCGTTGTTTTATCGACTTGGATAATTATTTTGTATTCATTTGGGGTGTCATGTTCGAGGATTTAATGCTCGTTTGTACGATTATTATTGGTGGACGATGTAATTATGGGTATTGTATGGTTAACTCACATTCTACGATCCTACTGCACAGGTTTAATCAATGGCAATAGCATAAGTCTAAATTGGATTGATTATAAATATTTTACTGCATAGGCTAGGCACAGACGATAACTTTGCAGTATTCTTGCTTAGATCTGGATTTCTATTGAGTGTGTGCAAACATTACAGAAACATTTAAAAAAGTTGCACATGCGAAATGTTGAAAATATTACAGAATTATAGCAAGAACGCTGCAAAGCATGTAATCAAAACTCAAATGATTTGTGTTGCACAGTTCGTCCACTGGCGAGTGGCGGCGGCGCGGGGGAGGGGAAGCCGCTGGAGGAGGAGGAGGAGCGCAGCGGTTCCCCGCTGGGGCCCGGGGGCCCCTTCGCCTGCACGCAGTGCCGCGGGGCCTACCCCTCGCGCGACCAGCTGGAGCGCCACGAGCAGCTGCACTCGCCCAGCACACAGGTGGATACACTCAAATATGTCAGTGACACACACAAATAATAATGCTTTACGATCACTTACATATGTGCCTGTTTATTGAATCTCCAGTTGTTTTGAAATAAGTGTGTAATTTAAATGTCGTTCATGAGTGATGCTGAAGCAATGACTGTATCCTTAACAAACATTGCTTAGTCGAGGTTAAATAAGTTCTTTTTGATATTTCTTAAAGACAATTTAAGACCAATGTGTGACCTTACTGTAACACGTCGTTTGTATTGTCCGCAGACATGCAAGATCTGCCACAAGAGCTTCGCGAACGTGTACCGTCTGCAGCGGCACATGATCAGCCACGACGATAATGCCAAGCTGCGCAAGTTCAAGTGCAACGACTGCGATAAGGCGTTCAAATTCAAGCACCATCTGAAGGAGCACCTGCGCATCCACAGCGGGGAGAAGCCCTTCGAGTGCGCCAACTGCGGGAAGAAGTTCTCGCACTCCGGCTCCTACTCTAGCCACATGACCTCCAAGAAGTGCCTCGTTATGAACCTTAAGATGGGCCGCATCAAGCCGAACAACCCGGCGCTGCACCCGGACCGCAGTCCCTCGCGCAAGCGCGCCGGCGCGCTCGCCGCCGCGCAGCTCAACAACAATGTCGCAAACAACGGCGGCAACTTCTACCCCATCCTGCCCAAGTACAACGAGGCCGCGGCCTTCTTCGCTTCCATGTCCTCACAGGAGAACGGCTTCCACCGGCCGGCGCTGCCACAGCCTCCGCTGCCCCCGTTCTACCTGCCCCCCGGCATGCCACTGAGCCCCGCCTCCGGCATTACGCCCTACAGCCTGCCCTCCTCGCTCAGTCAGCTGTTCGAGCAGCTCGCCTCCTCGCAATACTCGCAGAGAAAGATAGAGGAGCCCTCCAGTCCGAAAGGGCCGAGCCCGCCGCCGACCAACCCCGAGGATCTGATCGAGGAGGTGACGGAGGAGGACGACAAGCGCTCCGAGGGCAGCGCCGAGCTCGTCATGGATATCGAGGACGACGACGCCGTGTCCATCAAGAAGGAGCGAGATGACCGCGAGAGCGAGGCGAGGTCGCCCCCTCGCGGCTACGATTCCGTCCCTCTCAACAATAACGGTGACGAGATAGATAACAACCACTCGGGGTTCAATACGATACTCGAATCTGTGAGCGCCTCCGTGACGAAGCACTTCTTCCGAGCGAACATGGACACGCACTCGCCGATCTCTGGAAGCGTGTGCCCAAGCCGAGAAAGTCCGCTGATGCCTCAGGTCATCATCAAAGAGGAGCCGGAGGCGGATGACTTCCCGAGGTGTTCCAGATGTAACGCTACTTTCGAAAACAAAAGCGATCTCCTGGACCACGAGAAGGTGGTCTGTAACGGTTTGTTCAGAAAGCACGAAAGCTTGGCAGCTCAAGTTGCAGAAACGGTAGCTCTTAACAGGTTGGAGATGGAAATGCGTACTTCAGCTCAGAGCGGCGTCAGCGCCAGCGAGGACGAGGACTTTGCGCGGGACGAACGCGACGAGAAGGGGTCCATTCACGACAGTGACCGGAAGATCAGAGTGCGGACAGCACTGAGCGAGGAGCAGCAGACGATTCTCAAGGAGCACTACTCGATAAACCCGAGACCGAACCGGGAGGAGTTCAAGAGGATAGCGCAACAGATCGGGCTAGACAACAGGGTGGTTCAAGTGTGGTTCCAGAACAACCGGGCGAGATTCCGAAGAATGACCCAGTCTACCTCGGTGTCCGATCAACCGCTAGACTTGTCGACGAAGAAGTCAGACCCCTCGGTGACATCCAGTCCCCTGCCATCCCCTCCGTGCAGCATTTCAGTAACACATTCCGATTCGGAGGAGGCGGTGAACCTGAGCCAGAAGTCGTCCCGTAGCCCGACGCCACAGCGCCCGCACTACGCGAGTGCGTACCCACATTCCAATTGTTCCTCGTCGTCGTTCACGGATTTCCGGCTGTCTCCGTCGCCGAGCGAGAGCGTAGCCGCCGCCGGCCACAAGCGGCTGCTGCTACCGCAGAAGCTGAACCCGGTGATACCGATGGATAAGCTGCTGCACTACAACGACCTCGCGAGCGCGCGCTCGCCGCTGCTTAGCATGCACCTGGCGGCCGACATCCACCGGCACAACGCCAGCCCCGTCTACGAGCGCGCCTCTTGGGACGACGCGCATACGCCTCATGACTACGATGATGACGCAACTGTACTTAAAAAGAGCAAGCTCAAGAGTGAATTTAAGGAGGGCGAGGGACAGTTTGTCTGCGACCAATGCGACAAAACCTTCGTGAAGCAGAGCTCACTCGCGAGACACAAGTATGAACACTCAGGTAAGATTTCACTGCCTTTCCTACCCTTCTAAAACACCTTCAGTATTTCATACCTAAAACACTAGATTAAGCAAACTAATAGGTTCTAATAGTCACAAAGGCCCATTTTATAAAAACTATCTTGATCGATATAAATGCCGGAGTAACGATTTTCTTTGGCAAAAGCGTTACTCAAGCATAAATCGATGACTGAGCAGAGTTTCATAATACGGGCCAAAGACTAATAGCTGTTCCGATGTGCCCGCGTTAATTGTTTTGTACTTTTATAAATAAATAAATAGCTTTCATTCGATTTCTTAGGCAAATCAGAACTTGGTATATCAAATCAACAAAATATAATGTATGATCAGTAGCATCATGATGATGTATGTATTGTTACAGGGCAGCGTCCATACAAGTGTATGTATTGTTACAGGGCAGCGTCCATACAAGTGCGTGCAGTGTCCGAAGGCGTTCAAGCACAAGCACCACCTGACGGAGCACAAGCGGCTGCACACGGGCGAGAAGCCCTTCCAGTGCTGCAAGTGCCTCAAGAAGTTCTCTCACTCCGGCTCCTACAGCCAGCACATGAACCACAGGTTCGCCATCTGCAAGCCCTACCGGGACTAGGCGCTAAGCCCTACCTACTTGGTTAAGCTAAGGCTGCACTTCTTTCAGACATAATCTGAGTCCAGTCTGATTTCAGCAGTCAGGTATGAATGGATTTCAATTGCATTGATCAAGATCTCTTCTCGCCTGCTGAAGCTTCTCAAGCCGATAGGATGCCTCGACGAGTGTCGTTTGAGGAAGCGCGCTTGTTGCATATTAATGCTCCTATTCATAAGTATTCGTCGCTCGGTATTTTCGTTTTTGAAGTTAAGTCATTGCTCAACGACATAATATTATTTTTATTCGTTTAGTTGGATGATGTTATCTATTAGTACAATAGTTTTGAATTTATATACCATTTATTGTAGATATTCGTACGTAGTGCCAAAACTGTACCAAAAAGTGCCAAGCAAATCATGTTGCCAAAAATTATATTTTACGTGTTAGATTCGAAATTATTTTATAATTTATGTGCTAGACTCCAAAGGCCAGTACCTGTAATTTAATACTCAACGAATATACTTTTTGTAACATATAAATTCCTATAAGTACCTAGTTACATAAGTAAGATTGTTGAACGATACCAAATCGTTCAGAGTAGGTATACTTAGTTAACAACAACGAATAGTTCTGAAAGTTTCTTCAACTGTGTGTCTAATGTGATGACAATATTTCTAGTGTGTAAAACAAAACAGTAATGTACCTACCTACATCGAAAGAAAATAAAATACGTAACGACCTACACTCGTACGTAGGTGCTTTCTATCTAATTATCCAAGCTAAAACCTTGTAATAATGTACATAATATGTATGCAATATATAAATCTGAAATTTTATTGAGTTCTTCACTTTTCCAATGTTGAGTTTCTTGGCAATCTGCTGCATCAGTTTAACTTTAAAATTACATAATAAAATATATTTAAACATCACCTTACTCTAAAATTTATTCTCTGTTACATAAAGTTTAATATTTAGAAAGCTAAAATTCTTGTATTTTAACGATAAGTGTTTAGATAGATACAATCTTATTTAAGTTGAAGCATTCCATAATACTCATAATGGGATCTCTGCTGTGTTTAAAACTTTTTCTATAGTTATATACTTAGTCAAAAAACTAGTAACTATCAGTGTAAATACCTACTTGATAATGATGTACGTATATAAAAAAATCTAAATAATTTTAAAGCAAGTATGTATGAAGGTACCGTTGATGTGTATTGTTAATAATCGCACATAATTATTCAATAAACAAAACATACAATGAATATGATGACAATAATGCACATCTTATACTTATTGAATGAAATAGGTTTAATACATAATTTGAATTCGTGAGTGTGAAATAGTTTATAATTATATACATTACATACTTACATAATTATATTGTCAAAAGAACAAAGGAGTAAATATATTATATACCAACTTAAATAGGTAGGTATCTATTTTCATTAATCTTAACTTTTAAGTTGCGCTCTGTATCAAGTATCACGCAGTTTATGAGATAGGTAGACCTCAGTCTAACTTAACTAGTATGTCACCCTATCTACCTTAAGCATTTTGCCACCAAGCATTGTCTGTGTAGGTAACTGTAGGTAATACGTTACCAATTAGGACTTGGTATAGTAAAAGGTAGATTTTACATCAAATTATTTCTGTTTAGTGTCCTTATCTTTTGTTTTAAAACAACAAAGATTAGAAGAATGTCTTCTGCTGTTACGATTCTTATAGGTATTCTCTAAAACATTTAATTGATTTCATGCTAATTCAATATATAATTATGGTATACCTACCTTTCTAATTCTACTGTCATTTAGTAACTCTATTATTTATTTAAGTACCATCATCATCGCTTCAGTATGTTAGAACAGAAAGTTCCTAAGCAAAGATAAAGTACGTTTTAAGAAATTATTATAATAATCTTCCTATAATTTTATGTAATTAAGTAGGTAGAAAATAATTTGTATTGTATTGGAAGGGTTTCGAATCAACGAATTACAATAATATTATAACCATAAAACATATATTGCAATCAGTATATTATAATATTTATAGTACCTAAGTAGTTCACAAATTAAATACTTAATTATGTTAAAGAAACGTCGTCAAGCAGAGAAACAAGCACAAAATTTATTATTGTCATAATTATAATCCTTTAAAACTAAATAATACCTCTAATGTTTCATGCCAAGTAAATTATTCAGGAAAAATTATTGTCAGTAATCGAATGGTAAACAATTCTTACGTCTGTTGAACAAAATAAATAATTATATAGGTACCTACCTAATTTGCTTCGATGTTTCATAAAAATAAATAAAATATATAGGAGTAGGGATTTGCCTACTATGTATATTTAAGAATATTTCTCTTTTTCATTTAAGTTTATTGTACCTATAAGTGACATCCAAATTGTCCGGTGGGCTAGATGAACCAAAGATTACTTAAGTTGATAGCAAGACGTGGACACATGTAATATATAACGGTCCCGGTGTAATGTATTTTAGTGTAGTTAAGATGTGCCAAATTTAAATTTAAAAATATAAAATAAAGCTTTTTCATACTTATTTTATATAATTTTGAATACGATATTTTTACAAAAACGGCATTATGTACTATTAAAAATCAATTGGTTTAATGTGCAATATTAATATTGCTCTAAAGTATTTCTTCCTTCTTTCGATTCTTAAAGATTTTATTCTTATTATAATTGACGTTGAGAGCATGTGAATTCCTATTGCCATAAGAACTTGAGTTTGTTTTGAAGCGAGGGTATAAGTCAGTAAATCGCAAGAATTGGTTGCTGAAAAATTGTTAATTAAGTAAAAACTTTAGATTGTTAAAATTACATAATAGATTAACAGTGTTAAAATATTGCCTACATAAATTATAGTAATTCATTTTACTTCTAATATTATACTGTATATTGAATTTATGAATATTAAAGATATATATATTGACATTTCAATGCAACTGTCTTGTTTGATTTTGCGTCTAACATACCGTTCTATTAACTTTTTTTATAAATGTTTATACTGGACTGTACCTAATTACTTCTAACTGAAACTTGCTACTACTACGAAGCCTAAAAGTAAGTAGGTAAATATCTATTTAGTTCAGAAGAAATTTCAGATGTTCGGTAGCCTATCCAATTCCAATTTCAAAAGTGGGCAACAGTTCATATAGAGTCTGAACAATTGCCAACTTTTTTTATATCATCAAGTAAAGGAATTAGAATATCAATATTAATGAAATTGACAAATAGCAACGGACCCAATGTGGATCCCTTTGCAACTCCAGATCGAATAATCTGAAAGGAGGAACCGCTATGGACAACTTAACAGCTTGACAGAGGAGTCAAACCACCTAGGAAGGAATGCCTGGAATGTCTGGAATGCCAGTTGCTTGCAGTTTGGCTTCAAGGATGTCTTTGGTCGACCCTTATCTGTGCAAATCAAATGCCCTTCTATATCTAGTCAGTATACCTTGGTTTTATAATCTTAATTCGCGCTAATAACGATAACAATAATATGGTTAAGGGATCAGTAACATTCGTTTATCTTACTGAATGTATATGAAAGGATACACGGTACACGTGGCACTCGGCAAACCCGGTCTGCGTCTGCTGTCCGGTAACCCGGTCGAGGGGCGTGAAATAGATGACATACAAGCAGCTGTTTAACCAGCCACCCAACGCTGTAGTGGAATGGGAACCTAGCTACATACTAGTATACGCCGGTAAGGAATTAATACGTTTATTTCCGCACACACGAACATTTAGCACTAAAGCACTGCTTTAGTGTAACTGGAGTAAGTGCAGTACCTAAGAATAAGTCCGTTAGACTAAGTCTTAGTCTAACGGACTAAAACTTCTTACAGCACCTAACACAGTTCCAAACATTAAACACTATTATGCACTGAAAAAATACTGAAACTCTTAGGAATTCACACAAGTTCACTTTTTCGTAGGTATTACTAAAGTATTATACAGGGTGTAACAAAAATAAGTAACCAAACTTTCAGGTGGGGTGTAGAATCGAACACTGAATTCAGGAAAAATATTGAAAAAAAATCCCGTCCTTTAGTTTTCGAAAAATTTAATAAATAGGTACGAAATTTTCACAACATTAGGCAATAGACTATAATACATGTCTATTTAGAATTAAAAAAAAAATGGCCTAAGTACCTGTATTCATCTCTTTTATAAGCCCATAACACCTAAACGGTGCCCTAATGAGCGGCCACCGCGGTCATCGACCCGCGACATCATTGCAGCGGAAGCGAACAGGCTGCACGGCGTGCTTAGATATGGAGCCTACGTACAACAAATACATTCCAATTTTCCTCTAGGAATTAAAAAATAAATAAATTATTTTAAGTCTTTACACACGTTCTATCGCGAAAATGCATAGTTAGTAGGTACATTCATTTCATTAAGCATGCACCTTCCTACTAAAAGATATTCACTACTAGCTTTTATTTTTTCATATCGTTGACTACCGGTGAGTAACTTACAATGAACCCCATAAAAGGTTGTTACAATTTGCATTTCCGAAGCACCAGATTGAGACAAGAAAAGGCACAAACTTTTAGCGCGCGAGAGCGAGATAGGTATACAAACTTAGTTCATCCGAATGTTCACCCAATGCTAGGCTTATTGTTAGTTTTGTCAAACTGTCATACCACAGAAATGTTATCATAGGGTCAATGGCCGTTTAGTTGCATCATTGCAAGCGCAAGGTGAAGGTCGCGGCGGCGCTTATCGGTTTTTTGTGCGTAAAATGGCTCGTATGCGTTATTCAGATATTGAATACCACGAGATGAAAATTGAAATGGGAAAATTGGAATGCATTGGCTAGCTTCCTACATAACTACAACACGTGCAGCCCGCCGCCGCGCGCGCTGCTGCGATATCGCGTGTCCAGTCGTGGGTGCCCCCCGTAAAAAGATGTTTATCTGCTAAAAAGGTGTACACAAGGTACGTAGACCTTTTAATCATATTTTAATGTCAAATAAACACGTGCATCAGTCGTTTGCGTAATGTAGTGAAAATTCCGTATTTATTTTATTTTTCGAAAACTAAAGGGCGGGATTTTTTTTAAATATTTTTCCTGAATTCAGTGTTCGATTCTACACCCCACCTGAAAGTTTGGTTACTTATTTTTGTTACACCCTGTATAACGGGATATTTACCATGATTTGAGTTTTGAACTTTCCAATATTTCGGCGCAGTTACATACGCCATGATCACTGAATAACTGAGGGCACTGCGAGTGAGTTGTTATTGGCAGATATCGATATTATATCGATAGGTATCCTATATCGATCTAACCTCATTTTTAGGGTTTCATTTTTATGTGGGTTGGGTAGGTACATAATAAACATACAGGATAGGGAAAATACTTAGCCTAAAATAACTATGTACATAAAATATAACTTCAACGTGTGTCGTCTACACATATAAATTGTGATGCCGAAATTTTAAAAGACACCTCCAGGGTCATGTGGGGTAGGTATCAAATGAAAGGTGTCAGTTTGTACATTTCAAAATAGTTTTTTAAATTTTTTAAGTGTCATACTTTTTAAAATATTTCGAAATCAGTCGAAAACATACCCATTCACCCCCCCCCTATCTCCGAAGATTGCAGAGCGATCCATGTAAAATATATAAAGCGTTTACCGTTATGGATCTATATTTTACAGGAAAATATGGAGAAGTTTGTAAAAAGAACACTTTTTGAAAAATGGTCAAAATGGGGGGGAATAATTTTCAAAAGAGGATGCTCCGCTATGGCAGACTTCTCTGTTGCCAGATTCTTTACCGCTCGTAGGTATGTGTTCCTTGACTCTGAGAATGAATTGAATTTCCCGCGAATTCGTGTCTTCTTCTTCTCTTATTTTGGGCTCTTTGCTTTAGGTTCGAAATTGGCCCGCATCATGGTTTGACAGTACGTTTTCGTTTAGCTCTTTCAATCACTTGTTACTTCGCTGTCATTTTATTTTTTTGAAGTAATCAACGTCAAAGTCAAAATAAATTGTACACACGGTAAAAATCAAAGTTGTGTATGAATTTTACGTATTTTAGCTGTTCTTATCATAAATATCCGTGAATATTACATAATAAATGCATTGAAAATTATTTACAATCTTCCAAAATGGGTGGTAAAACCAAACAAAGTCAGAGAACTAAAAATAACGCTCGGGTAAGTTCCTTCGAAAGTTCCAATCCAACATCTTTGGCATAACTACCACGATAGCATATCATTGGATTGTTATTGACTGGTTGCAGCCCTCGAGCAGCGGGCGCTCCGCCGAGCTGCTGAGCGGCGTGGCGGTAGAATCAGGGCTGGTGAGCCTGGCGAGCCCGCGGGTCGCGCTGTTCCCGTCGCTGGCGGCGCCCGTACTAGACCCACTCCTCACGCCTGAACTACAGCTATGCTTGAAGAAACTCAACAAAAAGGATCCTATTACTAAAACCAAGGTAAACATGTAAAAGTTTTGAGATGAGGACTAAACGAAGGCATCAGGAAATCAAATAGTCAACAAACTACCACTGATATAACACTGCTTAAAAGTTTTTCGAAACTTATAAGTAATTATATTAATTCATTGGCATTCATGAAATTAATTTAACCTATAACCTACAAATTTTATAAATGCAAAAGTTTAAATGTTTGTTACCACATATCTCCGTAACTAGGTACTTAATTGATTTAGATAATAATAAATAAATAATGCTGGACAATTCACACAGCATTATCTAGCCCCAAGCTAAGCAGAGCTTGTGTTATGGGTACTAGATAACTGATATACCTTTATAATCACTACATAGATAGATTTTGTTTTTATTATACATAGAAAACACCCAGACCAACAGAACAATCTGCAGATTGTACACAAATTTGTTCCGAGACGGGAATTGAACCCTCAACCTCCTGCGTCGCAGGTGGACCTTCGCCCGCTATGCCACTGAGGTTGTAGGATAAGGTTCTAGAATAAAACATAGGCTAATCTAATTTTCAAAAATTAACCTCTAAGGTGTTTGAAAAAGGTGGTAAAGTTCTATGGACAAGAACAAATTTAAAAATTTAAAAGACCCCCCCTGACAGATTTTCATGAAACATGGCTAAGAACACTCGGGATAAAATTATCTATCACTTAAAAAAAACAACGAAAATCAGTTCATCTGTTTGGGAGCTACAATCAGAGCTTGATACCGGTACCAAAAATACCGGTACTTTTACGGTAGTAACGGTACTTTCATTTCGTTAAATTCGAGTATCGATACTTTTGAAGTACCGGTACTTTGCCTAAAAGTACCGGTATTCTAAGCGGTTCTCGCGACGTTGCCAGCTCTCCGGTCATAGCGTAGGTACCGACCGGGGGGCGGGCGCGCGTGCTTGCCAACTTGTGCATATTTCGCTCTCGGACGGAACATTTACAGAGCACAGTGTTTTAAGGCGCAGCCCTGACCCAACGTCAGTGGAAAGCTGTTTTTCCCTATCTATCTCCTCGATAAATAAAGTATGTAGAAAATAACTAAAAAAGCAACCTTATCATATCTTTTACATTTTATCTTCAAATTCCTCACTGAAAATTTTTATTAAATTTCTTATTTTGCGATAATAAATCAACAAATACCCACTGAAATTTAAATAAATCTTTATCTCCCTAAATAATAATCTCTCTAAAGTAGATGTTGAATGAAGAAATCAAATATGAGATAGGATTTAACCTAACTATTTTATTTATTTCTCTAGAAATCAAAATGGGATTATTTCCTATTTAATTTTTAGAGAAATAAATATACCTAATTACCTACCTACCTATACACAAACCAAGTAACGGAAGACGACGTCGTCGAAAGAAGCTATCTCAAACAAATACCGAAGTCGATTATTGTATTGCGTATCGATTCGTACGCAACGCGACGCGACGTAGCGCCAAGTTCCTGTTCACAAAAATAAACAGTACTACCTACTGTTTATTTTTGTGAACAGGAAGTTAACACTTTTGAGTTTTTATGAAGAAAAAAATAAAAAACGAAAATCTGAAAAATATTAATTACTCGGTATCCAGAGGTGATAATCCAAAACTAAAAACTGAAAAAAATGCGCCTAAGAATCTTTTGTCAGATTATATTTATTTAAGAAAAATATCTTGACCAGTTACTTTTACAGAATTTTTTTAACCTTATTCTTGGTCAAGGTCACCTAAAGTTCATTAATTTTTATTATAAAATGTATTTGCTATAGAGATGTGGGTGTTCTACTCTTGCATTTAAAATGCATTCGTTAATCGATTAATGCTGTAAAAAGCATAGGGATTTTTTTAGGTCTTATGAAACACTGTTCAAGGGCATGAGCGGGCGGTGGGGTGAAGAGGAACGAATCGCTCAACGTCATTCACTCGGACAAGCGCCTTATAGAGAATTTCGACAGTGACCAATGTTGAAACTCGCGTGCATGCGGGCGGAAGCTATTACATTACCAAACTAAAACAACGAACAAACACAAAAACCGCTGCGCAGTCAGCCGGCTCGGCTGTGTCTTTTCTAATCAGTTTTCTCTCTCGCTTGCACAAAATAAAAATTTTCAAAAGTACCGGTACTTTTCGTGCATAATATCGGTAATTTTACCGATACTTATAGAAAATACCGATACTTTAGTACCGGTACTAATGAAAGTACCGGTACCACACTAAGTCCAATTATACCGGTTCTCAAAAAGTACCAGTATAATTTGTATCGATACCAAAGAAGTACCGGTATCACGTCAAGGTCAGTCATACCGGTATTTAGAAATACCGGTATTCCAAGCCCTGGCTACAATACCACAGACGATACACAGACAGACACATTAAACTTATTACACCCCGCTTTTTGCGTCGGGGGTTAAAAATTATTATTCCTTGGTTCGATTCACCCAAAATTCAGTATAAATAAGCTATAAAGTAAATAATGAATAACTTTTTTTTTTACATACTAGGGTGTGCAATAAATTTCTGAAATTTGTATGATTTCAGTGCAACTAGTAACAGTAGTAACAAGATAATGTAATTATTATGCAATCTGTTTGAAATTTCCAGGCATTACAAGAACTATCAGAGCTGGTGAACAATAGCAAAGTGGATGATGTGGTGGCGGCTCTGCCCAGCTGGACGCACTTCTATAAGATCCTGACTGCTGATCCTGACAGGAAAGTCAGAGAATGCACGCAGGCCCGTAACTCTTCAATATTATTACTATTATTGAATTATAGACAAGCAGTAGAGAGCTGATATGCCTATATCACAGTTCTTTTAAAGTTTTTCACTACACTAGTTTGTCCCTCATTCTAATTCCAATTCTGAGTGAGGGAACTGAGATCTGCACTGACATCTCGCATTGGAGTGTATTGTGCAAACTGCACGCACAATAGTTTGTCTCGTATAGTGGTCAGATTGTGCGCTCGTAACCAGTAGTTGAGTCTGTTTTTGAAGCAGTTCACAGAGGGAGCTGTTACAACTTCTTTAAGAAGCCGGTTGGAATTGTGCACCACTCGGTTACTCAGGAAGTAATAAGCCAGCTTGATGATGTACAAGTAATATACCAAGGAAGGAACAAATGGCGAAATAGATGATATTCTGTGTGAATTGGTGAAGCTGGCCGCTACAGCTAGTAGTAATCAATTTAGTCCATCTCCACAGGCTTGCCACGGTGTGATCGTGTCGGCGTGCGGTCGGCGAGCGGCCCCGCACCTGAAGCAGCTAGCGCCGGCTTGGCTGCAGGCGCAGTACGACGAGCACGCGCCCGCATGCGCGCACGCACAGAACTCACTCGCGGTAATCAAATATTATTTCAACGAAGATTTTGTCGTGGCTAAGAGTTTTGTATTGGTATGTCTTGCCGTCGTTTTGGGGCCCATATACGGAGAATCGTAGCTGTAAGTTCGGGGCAATCTATGTACCCATTACATAGACCATGTAGGAATGACTTGTCCATAAAGGTGCGTCGGTCTTGAAGGCTTGTAAGGGAATGAAAATCGCATGAATCTTTATAGCTTATGGGGTAATAATGTTTTCTATAGTTAATATATTTTATGAATTTATGATGAATTCTTTCTAGCTCGTCAAGCACTTAGTGAAGTTATGTATCTTCTGGTTCTTACAAATAAAACACTAAAAGGCGAAATACCATTCGTTTTCGTTATGAATGTAAGCGGGTTAACTACGAACCTAGTTTGTGTTGGAAAAACATTAGTTTTCTGCATAAGATTAATAAAAAAAAAAGAAAAGTATGAACATTCAACCATTTTGTCAATGTTACAGAAAACATTCCCCGACAACAAACTACCCGAGGTGCTGTCGTTCTGCAAAGAAGAGATAGCAACACACCTACTCAGCATACTGAGCGGGAACGGCGAAACTCCTCACATTAGGAAGTAAGCTGGTAGATTGCTATACTATTTTTCTTCAGATAATCTCATCGTTGAATAGTGAAAATAATTATTTCCTCAAGTATTTTTTAATCATTTATCTGGGTGTTGTTGAGTGTAAGGTACCTTCCAGCCAGGTGGGATCACGACCTTCGAAAGACTACAAGCAGATGCGGCAAGCTGAACACAGGGCGCTCATAAGGGGAGGCCTATGTCCAGTAGTGGACTAACATAGGTTAATGATGATGATCTGGTGTAGGGTCTGGATGGTGATGACCTCACATAAAAGATTATGTTGAAGATTTTGCAGATACCATAAGTTGTATGGCACCGCACTATGTCTATCTATCACTTAGTCCATGGATAGGTAGTTAAAGTTAGTTTTGGTGCCAATTAAAATGAGTAGGACCACAAGATTCACTGCTAGTTAAGTTTATTTACGAGTTATAATACATGGTGAAGGTGGAAAGTCTTCCCTGAAAGGCGTTTCTTGTGTAATAGTAGGTCACGTACTGACTGACGGACACGTAAAGTGCAGCGCGTGCAAAATAACGCGTGCACTATTTTGTTTATGTATGGTGAAACCGTACATCTACATCAAGCGTACATCACATATTATGGGTATCTCCGCCCACATGTACCTTTCTAAATACGTAGATCTCAAAAACGAAATCACTCGCACGTGGCGCCTGCAAAAAGTATCTATAGTTCCAATAGTTCTATCCTCAACTGGGGTCATTCCGAAACAGCTATTCCAATCCATTGATTGTTTAGACCTACCTAGAAACACATACTACTATGCATACACATAAACAATGGAAAAGGCTGTCATTTTAAAAACCTGTAGGATTGTCAGAAAATTCCTGCAAAATGAGTTTCCAAGTGAAGTTTCTCCCTCTGAAGCTGCACTTGGCTTAGCCCCGTGCTCTTTGGATTTTACCGGTTTTAAACGGAAAGATTATATCATAACCCAATAATAATAATAACTCTTTATTCCAGACCCAATGATCGTACAAAAATTATATTTAATCTATATCCAAAAGTACAAAGATTGTTACATAAAAAAGTCCCATCACAATCACAATATTTATATTGTTTAGTTTAGTTGGCAATATCCACCAACCGTCTAAATGTAATTGTATGAATAAGTCGTTCTGCCAACTTCTGAAAGTCGAATTATCGCACGAGTCAACTCTGGACATAAAAGACGCAATCCTCTTCCGCTGAATAGCGTTGAAAGAGTCTACGCGGGCCTGTGTCATTTCAGATGCACTACAGAATCGCTTCAAGCCCATAAGTTGTATCAAATGTTATTATAGGCCACACGTAATACAGTTGGCCTTTGCTTCCTATTCTGGAAAGTATGGTGGAGTAAACCTTAGGTCTGAATAAAAAGACACCACAATATATTTTGTAACAAGGTTGTGATCGCTTCGTAGGCTGGACAGCGAGGAAGCGCGCTCGGCGGCGGCGAGCCGGATGCTGTCCAGCGGCCTGCACGGTCTGCAGTTCCTGGTACAACAGCTCCCGGAGTCGCAGTCCCCCTGGCTGTGGGAGCAGCTGCAGCCCTTGCTGCAAGCACCTGCCTTCTGGAAGAAGGCAACCCACTCGGAACCCAGGATCCGGTAAGCTTACATATCACATCATCAGACTATACTCGTCCTCTGCTGGGCATAGGCCACCCCTGAATAAGCGCCTTATTGGCTCGTATCACAGAGGGTCCATAGTCCTCACGCGGGGCATGCGGGTTGGGGATCGCAGTTACCGATCGGATATTCGGACAGAGCGACCACCAGGTGGATCTCTTCTATCCCTTACTCCCTGCGGCCCCTACGCATAACATAAACAAGTTTCACCTCGTTATAATATTATTGTTCATGGAAGAATTGTTTGTACTGACAGAGCCGCGTGGTTCGGAGCTGTGGGCAGCATCATAGCGCGCTTCAAGGCAGAGTTCGGCCCCCCCTACGGGACCAAGGCCCTGCGCGCGGCGGTGGGCCCCCGCGAGAGCACGCCGCTCGTGGCCGCCGCGCTGTGGGGCTGCCTGCTGCTCTTCATGCACAATATGCCGGTGAGTTACACATTACTATATTTATTTTATATATTTATTTATTTCAATAAATAAATTACTATACCCGCTTCGAGGCTGAGTTCAGCCCCCAGGACCCCCTAAGGCTGAAAGGAGAGTGACATTATATATATTTTTTAATCTTTATTTAGAGAGCTAAATTACACTGCGATTATGTCGCTCTTACTAATTAACAAAAAAGAATAACAAATACTTATAAGAAATTAAAAAAACGGAACAGATTAAACCTACATCTACTAAACTATATAAATAAATAAGAACATTAAGTTCAGTTCCGATCGGTCTGATCGGAGCTGAACTTAATGTTGTCACTAGATTTCTAACTTCTTCTGAATTTTTTTAAGAAATACATATTTACACTTCTCTGTCCAGAAGGTGCCGTTCTGGACACACTCCATGAGAACATGCAATACGTCCTCCATTACACCGCACAAATCACAGCATTTTAATTTCTTAGATTTATGGAATCAGGGTCATGATGGTATTTAAAATTTCACACATACAATCTCTGTTTTCAGGACTGGCATCAGTATTTAGAGAAAAAAGAACTGCTCAGCAAACGAATACTAGACGTTCTTGAGAGCGGTAAGTGCCTGGCACTAGATAGATAGATAGATAGAAAATTCTTTATTGCACACATAACAAGATAATTCACAAACAATAACAACATTTACAGAATATGTGACAATTGGCGGTCTTATCGCTCAAGAGCGATCTCTACCACTATTGCTAGATAGATGGAAGATGTTCACATTTCAAAGGATTCGTATCGAACCATCAGAGCCCTGAGTCCGGTTGGACGATAATGTCGAGAGGTCATCGTGACGTCTCATTTTTGTATAGCATTTGCGAAGATCTATGTCCGCACGCTACAGGCTCCGTACCAAATCACTTATTTTATTATCGTCAAACTGAACTCAGGATTACCTGCTCGTGAAGAGAATAATTTTTGAGCATAAATTTTTTCTGAACGTCATCTAACGGAAGTTTGCAATGATAATTGAATGCTGCACGGTCCTCTTTTCCAGGAGGCTGGGGCGACGCGCGACGCCTGAGTGCTGTGTTGCTGCCGCTGTTGGCCAACCTGCCGGGAGAGATGCTAACCAAACAATTTTACGTCAGCTTCTTTAACGCCTTATTTAGCGGGTAAAGTGTTTTTCTCTTGGGCCGCACACGTTACCCACACAACTCGAACCTTGGTGTTTTCGCGATGTTTGTAGCTTGGCCACACTTAGTGAACATCTTGGGCGGTGATTTTTTCAATATGTGTTCCGAGGACAGAATCGAACCCGTAACCTCCTGCATCGCAGACGGACCTTCGCTCGCTGTGCCACGGAGCGGATGGCTTCATCAGTAAGGTGACAATCTTACTGGTCGAAAGTGGAACAAGTCTTTTATGTCTAGGCCGCAAGAATCGTGACATACAATTATTTGAAAAAATATGGCCACACCGCTGACGACAAAGCAATACGCCGCTTACGCTTTCCACGATCTTCAATATTTGTTCCCGGTGTACTGGGTGTTCTAAGTATACTAAAAATCTATCTATGCATGTCATGTGTTAAGTATATCAGTTGTCTCACCTCACCTCAACAGCCTATATTGGTCCACTTCTGGACGCAGGCCTCCCCCTGAAAGCGCCTTATTGACTTTTGTCAATAATTAATAATGTACCCTATGCGCTTTCAGACTGGATCAAAAATCGATCCTGAACTCCAAAAGCGAGCGTCAGTCCTGGATCACGAGCCTCGAGGAATGTCTCCGGTTCCTCTCCACCACTCCACACGAGTTCGTGGTTGAAGTGGTCACCGGGGTCCACCGCAGCTGGCTGGAGCGGGTGCTGCGAGCCCCCGCGGGGCCCACGGGGACGCACCTGGTCAAGCTGTCGGCTGCCAGCATGGCTAAGCTGGTCAAATACTGGCTGAAGCAGGCTGCGGTGCCAGGGGGCGAAAGGTACTTATTGTGTATTTTTTGTCAGTGGTGTCGCTGTTTTAATAAATTAGACTAATAATGTTGCCCTCTGTTTTTGTCGATGGTTTTTACCATCATGTTTTAGCTGGGTTGTTCAGGGTTTGTCGGTATGGCCAACAGAATAACTACTACACTAGGACTACCTACTTTTGTCTTTTCTATTGAGATTCTTACCGTATGCGGTAATTTTACTGTAGGTATGGCACCCTATATTGTCAATTTTGTCTATCTGTATGTTTGTCTCTGCCTAAAGCTTACTTAAGCGATCAGAAGACAATATAATTTAACTAAATTCGGATATTTATCACGTTTATCTGTTTTCTCGACCCGATAAATACCCGTTAACTTCAAAATTCTAATCTGCCGTTCTTGCAACATCAAATAAATATATCTTGTCTCATCTAGGTACGACCAGCTCATCCGGAACTGCTGGCAAAACGTCGGCGCCACGCTCGCCACGCAGGTGGAGACCCTGTCGCTCGACCACTCAGACATACAGAAACAAATCGACAAGCATGTCATCCTTCTACAAACGCTTAGAACATCCTTCACCCAGGAGCTAAAGAAACAGCGAAGCATCAAGTTCGAAGTTGACACGACGACTGAAGAGAAGCAACCAGAATCTTACCCCGAACCTCAGGAAATAGACCCATCGATAGCCGAACGGTACAACCATAACCTAGAAGAACTAACCCAAAGCCTATGCGAAAGTTACTTCGACTTTGCGAGTAAGAAAGAGATCGCACAACCTGTTCTCTCCCCTCTAATAACGCTATTGTCGGAGCGAGACAGCAAGGCTGCGTTCCTCGGCATCGCTCGGCAGTTCTCGTGTGACTCCGTGTACCAGTTGTACGACAATGTGTTCCGGAGATGGCTGGCGGGTGATACAATGCGGTGTCGTGCGGTGCTGGATATCGTTTTCATGATCATGAAGCATCTGACGGAGCAAGAACAGGACGCCATGTTTGATTCCTTCAAGCAGGTAAGTTGATTGTTAAAAGCGATATTTGCTTGAACTCGAACACCTGAAATATGAACCAATGCAAAATGTTTTGGTGCACAAGATGTCTTGAAGGCTATCGGCGATGTCTGACATTCACTTGATTTCTTTTGAGACTTGAAAGTTCCAAAAGTGTTCGAACATGTTATTCTTTATGATTTTTATTTATGTTATTTTCAGTTTCCTCCCAGCGTGGTGGAGTGGTGCATATCTCTGTCCCTGTCGCACCCGCACGTGCGCCTGGCGGCGGCGCGGCGCTGGCTGCGGGGGGAGGTGGCGGCGGGCGCGGTGGGAGCGCTCTGCCGGCGGGTGTTGGAGAGGGACAGCAACCAGGACAGGAGCCTGCTGCTCATGTGTCTCGACAGCGATCACGACGGAGGTCAGTATATACTTATCAGCACACACACACTGCTAAACACGCCTCCTCCAAACGAGGGGTCTTTCCCATGATCACCACGCTTGGCAGGAAGAATGGTGGTCGCTGAGGTGTTAATAATACACAGAAGTATGCTGCTGCCCTTCCTCTGGTACATTTATAAAAATTGGCGCGATTGTCATTTGTTTTCCCGTATAATTACCCACGCTGCGCTAACGTCACGAATGCAGGCCTCCAGTATACCAAAAACAAAGGGGATCGCGTCAGCTTTTAAAAATTTACCAGTAGATACTCTTAGGCAGTTTTTACGACATCCACTGTGAGTTGGAAGGATCGATTCTTACGCCGCGACCGCCACGGCCTATTGAGCCTCCAACCTGGGGGCTGGGCCACCCAACTGAATGTTTGAGCCTCCCAACTGGGGGGCTGAGCGGTGGAGCCCCCCATTGTAAAGTATAAGTATCGTGTGTTGTTTGCAGAGAGCATGGTATGCGCGGCCGCGGTGCAAGGCGCGCTGCAGCAGGTGAGCGCGTCTCTCCGCGAGGCGCAGGGGCCGGCCCTGGAGGCGCGCGCGCGGCTGGCGGCGCAGCTGGCCTGCTCGCACGCGCCGCATGTGGACCTTATATCTGCTCTCCTCACACTCACCGCCACGATACAGGTATTGATAGAAGTAGTAGTAGTAAAGTCCGAAAGTCTTCGACATAGGCTGATGCAAAATTAGCCAAAAAAAATAAGTCTAAAAGGGCTCAGTTTGTACTCACACGTATTAACTCAAAACTCAAGTCCTTTATTTCCTTTAGTAAAATAAGGAAAACTAGGAAATAGAGAGATCCATTTTTGCTCGGGAAGACCCACCGCATTTTTTTTATCTTAATAGAATAGTGCGCCTTAACATGTGATGATAGGGTTCAATATGCTATCAAAAGCTTCAAAAAGTCACTTCCTTTCGAACAGTTTCTAATAAACTCTTTTATGCGGTCCTGAGGAACAAAATATTAGAAACTACTTGTCTCAAGTTGGTTCATTGTTGTTCGCAGCGAGGGGACCCGATTCTGTCCGTGGAGACCTGGTGCGAGGCGTGCGACGCCTGGCAGGAAGGCTGCGCGGCATTAGAGTCGGAGCCCAGGGAACGCTTCCTGTTGGAGGCGGTGGCTACCATACACGGTCTGCTCAACCTAAGGTCAGTCTTGCGAGAGACCATCTAAGCTAGAAAGTCGCTTTAATTTTCGGTTACTAAAAGCGATCGATAAAAGTACCGACTGCTTATCACTGACGCGAGGCGAACCGGTGTCGACAATCAGGAATCAGATAAATAACGAGATGTTCGTTTAAATTGTGATTGGTTGTTCTTCGCGTCAGTGGGCCTACCTACCTATCAAATGAGTAAATTTGACAAGTCTTAACCTGTACACCGAAATTTTGTAAAAAAATTCTTGTGTTTCACCTTCAGCAATAAAGATATTCTATTATATCCTCGCTTGCCACTAACCGATGTTTTGTTAGCAGTTCGAACCTCGACGTCAAGCCTGCAAGTACAGAATCAAAGGAGCAATCTAAAGATCCAGCGACTGCGGACAAACCTGTAGACAAAGACGCGTGAGTACGGTGTTTGACATTCTTTTACATAATTATAAAAGACAAGAAACTTGAAATCGAGTTAGTTCGAGTCTATTGATATGTAGAAGATTCAGTAGGATCCGCCCTAATGTTCTAATACTTGACCAAACTCTTCATAAATAAATGATTAAATAAAATTATTACATATAAAAATGTCCATAAACTGCAAAATGATACTCGATTCAAAGTTTGTTTTAGCATGGTGTTCGTAGCAAATGGCTTACAAAGATCATTACTTGTAAACTGGGAAAAAATTAAATCGCGTCACTTTCCACTTTATTGGAAATCAACCAGTTTGAAGGTTGAATTATACGTTACTAAATAAATTACTTGAAAATTATACAACTGCTAGTTAAAGTAAACAGAGAGGTCCTATTCTATTAAAGGAACAAATCTTTGCAAAGTCAGTCTAAGCCACAGACAATACTAGCTGCGCCTGTAGAAGCATGTTTCGCTGTCAGTTTTCTAAGATCTATCAGAAGGTTGCCACTGCCATTATCTATATATATAAAAGAAAGTCGTGTTAGTTACTCTATTTATAACTCAAGAACGGCTGAACCGATTTGGCTGAAAATTGGTGGGGAGGCAGCTTAGAACCAGGAGACGGACATAGGCTATGTTTTATCCCGAAATTACCACGGGAACGGGAACTACGCAGGCGAAGCCGCGGGCAGCAGCTAGTATGATATAAAATACATAGACAAATATTATCCCAAATTTTGGAGACTCATGTGTAACTCATCTTCAGTATCAATGTGGGCAATAACGATCTTATCACATCATGATAAGAGACGACCTCAGTGGCGCAGCGGGCGAAGGTCTGCCTGCGACGCAGGAGGTTGCGGGTTCGATTCCCGCCTCGGGACAAATATTTGTACGATCTGCAGACATTTGTCCAGGGCGTTCTGGATGTTTTTTATGTATAATAAAAATATCTATCTATGTAGTGTATTGTATTAAGTATATCAGGTATCTAGTACCCATAACACAAGCTCTACTTAGCTTGGGGCTAGATAATGCTGTGTGAATTGTCCAGCATTATTTATATATATATATATATATATATATATATATATATATATATAACACAAGCTCTGCTTCGCTTGGGGTTAGATGAAGTGTGAGTGTCTGGCACTATTAATTTATTTAATTTTTCTATAATCAAAATCAATATTAACTTCTTCGAGGGCCTCAATTACCAATGATTATTTTTTACACAACAACTTTATGTATGATCAGATCACTATGATCAGTATATAAATATCCATCCTCGTTCCCCACCTTGTAGTTGCCAATCCACTTGATCTCGTAGTGACATCAGGAAAACAAATAGAATACAATTAATGATATTAAATAAATAATGTCCAGCATTATTTATTTAATATCATTAATTGTATTCTATTTTTCTTATTATTAACTGTTGTAAAATTAAAACTAGTTCACTGTCTTTAGCTTAATTTGCTCTAGTTTAAGAGTTTATTGTTACCTAAACATAAGCTTTTTGTTTCCCAAATAAATACATTTATAATTAAAATTAGTTTACTTTGTAATTTCGGCAGCGTGGACCTGCTCCGCATCGAGCACGTGACGTCGCTGTGCCCGGCGCTCGCGCGCGCGTCCGCCGCGGGCCCGCGCGCGCTCACCGCCACCCTCTTCGACGTCGGAGAGACGCCGCCGCTGGCCGTGGAGGCCTACGCGACCAGACATTACATCCTGACAGGTATTTTACTGAAGGAGTCCGAGAAGCTCTTATTTTACATTAGTATGCTGTATGGAAATGTTTAAAACTGATTATGGGATAAAAAGCAGCCTAAAACTACCTGTATGCAAAATTTCAGCCCGACGGTTCAGATGTTATGGCTTGAAAAGCTAAGTAACAAACATCCATACTTTCACATTTATAATAGTATTTTTTTATATATATTTTTATTGATAATGGTCAAGCGTTTGGCCACCAACTTACTTAAAGTAAGTGAAGATGTGGCCTAAGATGGAGCACGCTTTCCCAGAAGGAACTTATTTACCCTAGACTTGAAGACTCCAAGATTATACTCTAACGGGAAAACAGACGCAGGAAGCTCATTCCACTCTTTGGCCGTGCTTATTAAAAAAGTAGAGCAGAATTTTTTGGTACGACACTGTGGTATGTCGACCAGGTACGGGTGGTATTTTTCTGTGCGTCTGCTGGTCCTATGGTGGAAGGGAGAAGATGGGATAAGGTCGTGCAATGCCTGCGCACAATCACCAAAGTGGTACTTGTAGAACACTGACGGTCTGGCGACGCGCCGTCTGTGATCGAGGCTTTGAAGGTTGGCCTCTGCAAGTGAATCGTCGCCGATAAGTCTAACAGCGCGTCTTTCAATCGAGTCGAGGGCCTCAAGCTGGTATTTAGCCGAGCCATCCCAAAGGCGGCAGCAGTACTCCATGCAAGTTCGGACCTGTGCCACGGACAAGCGAAACAGGCGTATGAGAATCGGAGACAGCTCAGGTGCGCACCTCTTAAGCACTATCGCCGAGATCCCATCAGGACCACTGGCTTTATTCACGTCTTGTGAGAGCAATACTTTGAGTACCTCCTTCTGCTTGATGCGAACTTCAGGCAACACTGAACCGCAGCAGGTGGGAATGGTTTTGGGTATCTCATTAGTAGTATCTAGACGTGAAGACTGCGCAAAGAGAGTAGCAAACAAGTTTGCTTTCTCTTCTGCGGTGTGGGCCAGCGACCCGTCGGGTTTCTGCATCGGAGGTAGATATTTATCTAGTATATATTTAGTATCATTTGATCCCTGCAACGCAACCCGAGTATATCGTAAAAGTCAACTTAGACTTGTGAACATAACAAATCAGGCATATTGAAGTGCGCGCTTTGGTAACGAAAATGTGTACCCCCTAAGAGAATCTACCAGAGGACGGAGCTTCCTTCTGTGTATTAGTAACACCTTCACTGCGATCCCCTGGGGATTAGGGCATTAATACTGTTCGGGTAAACCGACCACGCAGCAGATATGCATTTAGCTGCGCTTGCAATTGATTGCGTATTTGCTCGCGTTTACCTAAATTAACTCAGTTCGTGATCGACCGCCATCGTCGCGGGAAAAATCAATTATACCATTCCGTACCATTCATACCATTCTTACCGTAAGTTGGCGGCAGTAGTTTAAATATCTTTATATAAATGTGTGTCTCGCGAATATAGTCCATAACATTACCAGTGACTTTTCTTGACAAAACACCACACCAAATAAATACCAATCTCAAAGGGCAGTTTGGGGATCAACCAGCACCATCTACCACAACTCCCGATCTTAACCCTTTTCAAATACCTAACTTTACTATTACCCTGATGATAAAAGCCAATGAAGCGCTTATCAGAGAGGCCTAAGTCCAGCTGTGGACTAATATATACAACTGATAAAAAAAATATAATTATTTTACTTTCTAGCCGTGTGGTGCCGGCCTAGAATTAACACCACGTTTTTCTTTCTTTCCAATCACTTTTGAGAAACGACTAAGGGATATCCACCACCGAATTGCGATCCCCAACCTGCATACCCAGCCTGGGGATTACCGCACTTCCCCTTATGCTAAAGCCACCTCAGCTCAACAGCCTATTATTGATCCAATGCTGGATGCAGGTCTCCCCCTTCAGCGCCTTCTTGGCTTTTGTCTCATGGGGGGTAATGCCCATATTGCCCACGCTGGGCTTGCGGGTTGGGGATCGCAGATCGGTGATAGAATTCTTCTGCGGGGGGCGCTGCTGCCCGCCCCCGGTGGATATCCCTTAGTCGCCTCTTACAACACCCGCGGGAAGAGATAGGGTGGGAAGCTGGCACCACACAGCTAAAATAAGCCAATAAGGTCTTTATCAGGGCAGGCCGCATGAGTCCAGCCGTGGACTGGTAAAGGATGTTGATGTGATTATTTGACTGTAGATTTGAATCAAGTTTTTATTAAAACAATAATTATCTCCCCAGGCAACCTCAACTGTCCGTTCGTAGACAACGAAGTAATGGAAGCCATAGCAGACGACAAGCTGACCGAGCTGACGAGAGAGGACCTCATATCTCATATGAACACGGTCGTGTTCCGCACGGCGTACCTGCGCGCCGTGCTGCTGCCGCGCGCGGA
The DNA here is from genome assembly GCA_949316285.1 of Eupithecia subumbrata. Classification (NCBI taxonomy): domain Eukaryota; kingdom Metazoa; phylum Arthropoda; class Insecta; order Lepidoptera; family Geometridae; genus Eupithecia; species Eupithecia subumbrata. The sequence continues at coordinate 16,983,129 of OX438627.1, read as the reverse complement.
CGAGGAGCCGGCCGCGCACGAGGAGCCGGCCGCGCACGAGGAGCCGGCCGCGCACGAGGAGCCGGCCGCGCACGGCGCAGACGCGCTGCTGCAGGACGAGTACATGCGGCTGGAGTTCGTCAAGTGTGTGCATGACTACACGGTGCTGTGTGCGCTGCACGAGGGATATGCATTTGTAAGTATTACTAAAATAAACTAAATGAAATAATTTATTCAAAATAACTTAGGACTAGAAGGATAACAAAAAGATGAGTTGTTCATACGCACATTTACCCGATTGTATCATCAGCAATACCTATTGAGCAGCATGGTTTTATAAAAGGACGTTCTACTACTACTAACTTAGGCGTATTTATTGATTTCGTTGCTACAAATATGGATGGAGGTTCACAAGTTGATGTGATCTACACAGATTTTGAGAAAGCTTTTGATCGTGTAGACCACATTATACTGCTACGCAAGCTCTTTTCGCTGGGCATTCGAGGTAACTTGCTGAGATGGTTTGAGTCTTACTTGTCGAAACGTTCTCAGGCTGTTGTCGTGGGAGGTTTTCGATCTAACTACATAGAAGTAACCTCTGGAGTCCCACAGGGCTCTATTTTAGGACCACTTCTATATGCCTGTTACCTACATGATGTTCAGAAATGTTTTAAGCATGCTAGATTTCTGATGTATGCCGACGATACAAAAATTTTTATGAAAATTAATAATCTTTCGGATTGTTTGAAACTTCAAGATGACCTTAATCAGCTTGGGGAATATTACAAATTAAATTGTATCGATGTAAATGTTCGAAAGTGCTGCTTTGTCTCTTTCACACGTAAGAGAAATCCTTTAAAACATGTTTATCAAGTATGTGGAGTAAATATCAATAAAACTGAGCAAGTTCGTGATTTAGGCATATTACTAGATGCAAAACTTACATTTTCAGAACATATAGAATCTATCATCAATAAAGCTTATAAGAGCTTAGGATTTGTCTTACGAGTGAGTAAACCTTTTTCAGATATTGCTTGTATAAAACTACTCTACTACTCGTTTGTCAGAAGTATCCTTGAATACTGCAGTGCTATATATATAATATATATTTATTTCCGTGTCCGTGTTTAGTTTTACAATTTGACCTTTTCTAAGTGTACATTTATTGTATTTATGGAAATAAAGAGTTTTTGATTTTGATTTTGATTTATCTGGAATCCGCACTATATAACGTATAGTAGTAATATTGAAAACATTCAGTATAAATTTCTTAAACATTTAAATTATAGAAAATTTTATATTCCTAAAGACTACGAAGACTCATGTAATAATCATAATCTTGCAAGTCTTGAAAATCGCCGTACACTTCTGGACATGGCTTTCCTGCACGGCATATGTAATGGATACGTTGACTGCCCTGAACTCGCCAGTAGGATATTATGTTTAAATGCCCCGATTACCCGTACTAGACACACTAAATTATTTGCTGTTTCGCGCTCATCTACAAACTATGCACAAAACACATTAGTTAACAGACTTCATAGAATTTATAATAAGAGATTTGATTCTACCGATTTATTTTATACCAGCAAGGGAGGTTTTAAAAGGGATGTTATAAAAATTTTAGAAGACACTGCGTAGAAAGTAGGTACACTTACCCATTTTTATAACTTATTTGTATTTTCTATTATTATTATTTATGTATTTTATTTGGTTACATACTTATTAATATTATTTACTTTAAGTGATTGTGCGATACCTATTATCTCTACCTTTGTAAAAAAGTACATGTTTTGATTTATAACATTAATTTAAACTTGCTTTTTGACTGTCTGTTTAAAAATTATCATTTATATAATGTAAATCCGTTATTGGTCGTAAGAAAAACATATAAGTATTTTAAGTTTATGTAAAATAAGGACTGTGGATTTTGTTAAAATAAATAAATAAATAAATAAATAAAGATTAATATTAGATTCCAATGGTATTAAATAATGTGTGTGCCTGAACTAGGTAAAAACTTGTTTTTCAGGCAAAAAGAGTGCTAATGACAAATACATTAATGGATAATAATAATCTAATGGACTTAGTAATTAAACAGGGCGATGGTGCATACTGTAAAATAATTACTTATGCTACCTACATTAAACTAGTTTAAATAATAAAGGTGCCTGCAATTTTTTTGGCCTACTTCAAAACAGTAAATTTTCTGTGTCATAAATTGCAGTGTATCCTTACCTATACTCCGACGACCTCAGTGGCGCAGCGGGCGAGAATACGCCTGCGACGCAAGAGGTTGCGGGTTCGATTCCCGCCTCGGAACAAATGTGTGTACGATCTGCAGAAATTTGTTCCGTTAGTCTGGGTGTATTCTATGTATAATAAAAAAAATATCTATCTATGTATATAATGAATTAAATATATCAGTTATCACCCATAACACAAGCTTTGAGTAGCTTACTTTGGGGCTAGATGGTGCTGTGTGGATAGTCCAGCATTACTTATTTATTTATTATTTATTTACTCTGGGCTAACTTAAGATACAGTGTTGGAAATATTGCCTGCATACTTAACCTAAAAATCACATTCGAGTTAGAGTTTTCAATACTCTTCGATTTGAGCTCATTCTTCCAATGCAAAACAATTATTGTTCAAACTCGACGATTTCGAAAGCTAATTTTTGTATTGTGAGATATTTACAAACATTATACCTTTAGAATGGCTTAAATATAGCCGCGCCCCGCGGTGCTACCATCGTTAATGGATAACTTGAATTATTTGATCGAGAAAGAATAACAAACTCACTAACATACATATTTTCGACTTTGTAGTATGTGGTGTTATTTTTGTGATTATAAGGAATTTATTTTGACGTTTATTTCCAGTGGCCGCACTATAAAATATTGGAAAAAAGTAAAAACAGACTTGGAACACTACTCGAAGACATTATAAAAGAAACTAACAAAGAGAACCGAACACACATAGCTAACTCGCTTATAAACCTAGCGACAAGCGAGGGCTACTTCTGGATATACGCAGCCAAATACTATACAAGTAAAGTAGAAGAAATAAATAATGAAAACGACAAAAAAAGTAGCCCAAGTGACGCAGCTAGCCAAAAAGAAGACAGTAGCCAAGAAATTAGTAAACCTAGTGAAGTTGTGGAAAGTAGTGAAGCCAGTGACGACAAGGCTGCCGAAGAATGTCCGGACTTGAGTCTCGAAGCCGCGATGGCCGCCTACCTAGAAGACAACAGCAAAGGACCTGCGATGATCTATTTGTTGAACTATCTGCAGGTAACCGTTTTATTATTTGTTTACTGATTTTTGTCCGTGGCTTCGCACGCGTTGTTTCTATGAAAAGTTTAAAGGGGATTTCTGTCCCACGGGAACTGATTTATGGGATAAAAATAGCTTAATGCTTGATTTCAGCATTGGTATTACCTGTATGCAAAATTTCAGCCCGATCCGTTTAGGTAATAAATACTAATCCTTCGGGAATAAGATAAATATCTTGTATATATCTCTGGGAGCAATTCGGGATCATTCTCTATACAATAGCGGAAGAATTTTCATAATCGGTCCGAAAGTGACGGAGAAATCGACGAACATACTTAATAAAAAAAAACATAAAGCCCAACGTAGAACGTTTGAAGTCGGTTAAAAAGGTTTATTACTTCGTCGCAATAATAAACAAAGGAAAAATACAAAACAGTGACAAAAGGGGCATCGCTCAGCATGCAGGTATGTGTACATATCGCTGCTGCGCGCTAGTGTTGTGCGACTCCCAGACTCCCAGAATGCAACCAGCGGCTGTAATAGCGATTTTTAGTGGTTGTGGCGTCCAAATAAAATGCAGGATTATTGGTAATTTACTGATACTGCGAAAACTGCCCATCATCACACGTGTTCGTGATGATGATGGGCAGAACCCGCAGTTCACAGTGTCAGTAAATTACCAATAACCCTGTATATGATTTGTGTTTCAGGTCCGCTCCGGTGCGTCGCTGGACGCGCAGTACCAGCTGGCGGCGGGCAGCCTGCACTGCGCGCACGCGCACGAGCCGGAAGTGGCGGCCACCATCTTGCGTGACGTCACAGAGGCCGAGCCGGATGTCTTCGTCAACGCGTACTACGAACACAACCAAACTATGCTCTATGAGATGTATGTATGGCGTTTTCTTTAACTACAAGTTTCAACATACTACTTCGTATCTTTAACGTTTCTTTAACTTCAAGTTTCAATATACTACTTGGTTTCTTTAACTACAAGTTTCAACATACTACTTCGTTTCTTTAACTTCAAGTATTAACACACTACTTCGTATCTTTAACTACAAGTTTCAATATACTACTTGGTTTCTTTAATTACAAGTTTCAACATACTACTTCGTATCTTTAACTACAAGTTTCAACATACTACTTCGTATCTTTAACGTTTCTTTAACTTCAAGTTTCAATATACTACTTGGTTTCTTTAATTACAAGTTTCAACATACTACTTCGTTTCTTTAACTTCAAGTATTAACACACTACTTCGTATCTTTAACTACAAGTTTCAATATACTACTTGGTTTCTTTAATTACAAGTTTCAACATACTACTTCGTATCTTTAACTACAAGTTTCAACATACTACTTCGTATCTTTAACGTTTCTTTAACTTCAAGTTTCAATATACTACTTGGTTTCTTTAACTTCAAGTTTCAATATACTACTTGGTTTCTTTAACTACAAGTTTCAACATACTACTTGGTTTTTTAACTTCAAGTTTCAACATACTACTTCGTATCTTTAACGTTTCTTTAACTTCAAGTTTCAACACACTACTTCGTTTCTTTAAGTTCAAGTTTCAACATACTACTTGGTTTCTTTAACTACAATACAACTAACTTTCAACATACCACTACTTACTACTTCGTTTCTCGAAGCTACAGGCAATATCCTATAGTGTTCCATGTTCCTGTGGAACCAGTGTGTGCGAATCCTGTCTGACAGTGCTGCTACACTCAGAGCCTTGGCAGGAAACAGCTGCAACTCCAAAGTCGTGTACGAATGTCACTTGGCACTTGAGAGGATTTCCTGTAGAAACAGGATAACCCTTCAATGGATCAAGGGACATAGCGGATCACTTGGTAACGACGCTGCCGATGAATTGGCACGGAAAGGTTCGGAGACGCCGATAATAGTCCCACCTCCGCTCCTTCCCCTACCATTCTCCCAATTCCGAACATGGATAAAGCTCAAAACCACAGAAACGCATACTGAACGATGGACACACCTACAAGAGTGCCGCCAGGCAAGAGCAGCACTTCCAGTTGCATCACCAAGGCTAACCAAGCACCTACTGAAACTGACCAGAATGGACCTACGAGTCCTAGTGGGGACACTCACAGGACACTGTCCACTGAACAAACATCTCTTCACCATCGGAGCAACAGACAGCCCTCTCTGCAGGGGGTGTCTCACTAACGAAGAATCAGCTGCCCACGTAGTCCTGGAATGCGAGGCAGTAACAGCGCAACGACACGAAATCCTCGACCACCCGAGGTCACTCCGCGAAGCCTGTGAAGATCCCAGGAACATTCTGCGCTTCTGGACGGAGTTAGGCTGGTTGTACTAGCAAACAAAACACGCACAATGGACCAACCCGAGTCTAAGTGCGGACACAGGAGTACACACACCATAACCATCCTGTGGGACGTCCTCAGTGACGCGGCGAAGGCTCGCCTGCGACGCTTAGCGCGTTTTTTTCGGGGTAAATAGATGCGGCTTGAAGATGTAACGAACAAACATCTATCTATCCATCCAAAGCTTCGCATCTGTATATATGTATAAAAATCTATTGCTACAAATAGCAATTAATTTTTTATCGCTAGTCTCGTCTAGTCTAAAACTTAAAAAACTTGACCGATTTGAATATTTTTCTTTGTTTTGTTAATTCTAACGGATGGTAAGAAGAAAAAATTATAGGTGATATTCACGGGGTCATTTAGTTTATAATTATTATGGGAATGTGTTTCCAGGGACGTATCCTCGTCGGCCTGGCCGCTGGTGGTGAGCAACGCTGCGATCAGCTTGTACCTGGGCGCCTGCGTGGACGGCGGCGGCTGGGCGCAGGCTGCCCACGTGTGGGACTTCACGAACATCGCGCTCTGCTCGCTGGTCACCTCCGCCAACCTGTCTAAGGACCACTGGGGGTGTGCCAAGGTACTCTACTGCACTTTTAGTTAAAAAGCGAACCTAGCTGGTTTGTTTGTGAAACTAGGGCTAGATCTCAATACTCAAGGAATCCCCGAAATAAACAACTTCAAATTACATAAAATTCACATTCCTAACATTTTATCTATGAACCCTGCGGTCTATTAAATTGACTTACGTTTTGATTCGTAGGTTATATTACTAATTATTTGGTTAAAACATAGAAGACGTGAAAGAAATGGTTACCACTTAGCGTGTGCTATGACAGAGCGAATCATGCCATAGCTCTGGTCTTCCGTGGTGACCGCGGCCTGAGGGCCTACGTCATACCCATACCTAAATACAAAATAAAATTAAAAGAAAGTATACAGAGGCAAACCATGAAAAATAAATGTAAAGTACTACTGAGTAATCAATTGAATGCTCTCTGACTGAAGCACGGCCGAGTAATGGTTCAGTCAGAATGAGAACAATTAAAATTGCTTAGCAACTAACGTTAAAAGATTATAAAATTGACAAACGATGTGGCGCGGCGGGCGAAGGTCCGTGGTAAGGGGTTCGATTCCCTCCTCGGGACAAACCTTATACTTATGTATACCATCTGCGAATGTATTCATTTGTTCAGGTTATTTTCTAAGTATAAAAAATATCGATCTATGTATGTATTGTATTAAGTATATCATTCATCTAACACCCATAACACAAGCTCTGTTTGGTTTGGGGCGAGATGATGCTGCGTGGATTCTCCAGCATTATTTGTTTATTAAAATGAATAAAGTGGTTAAGGTTGACTCTTACATGCTGAGTTGTTTGAAAGCGAATGTTGATTCAAGGTGTCGCTGCTGACGCGCAGTGCGCTGCACCTGTTCCTGCGCGTGTGCCCGTTCGTGCGCGGCGTGCGCGCGCGCTGCGAGCGCGACCAGCCCAGCGCGCACGTGGCGGCGCTGCCCGCCGAGTGGACGGACATCTACGCACCGGACCTCAACCACAACCTGTTCCAGATCGTGCTGCATGTGCTGGGTGAGACGCAGGTTCTGCACTCATAACAATAGCTCTACGTTTTTTTATAATGAATGAAATTTTTTCATGTTAAATGATAAGACTACTGAATATATCAACGTTAAATGTTAGGACTAGATACTCTTTTGCATTGGGTACGCCTCTAAAAATACAGAACATGTACATTTGCTGAATAAATAAATAAATAAAGTGCGGGAGATAGCGCCGGTTTAAGCTTCTGTTCCATTGCCGATTGGTGGGAAGCGAGTAAAACTAGAAATAAATTCAGACTGATAAGGCCTACCACTCTCAGTACCTATTGCCACGCCACAATGTTCCATTGTGTCTGTTTTACATTGCCAAAAGACTGACTGATGAAAGACGCAATATATAAGAATTAATAAATATCTGAATGAACGAGTTTTTTCTTTACAATATTTAGGTAAAAGATCCAATGGTTGGTGCTACTATTAAATACAAAGAGAGTTCTCGCTAGCCGTATGAACGGTGACTGATCGTGTATTGATATTGTGTCACTTTTATTGACATTTGTCGTGTTTAGAATCGAGCAAGAATTTGAAGATAGTGAATTCGTGCCACGTGGCGGTGCTGGACGCGCTGGTCCGCTGCCTGCCGCACATGGAGTGGGAAGCGTTGTCGGCGAGTCACAGGGAGAGCGCGCTGGCGGCGGCGCGGCTGGCGGCGGCGGGCGGGGCGGCGCTGGCCGGCGTGGCGCACCCGGCCGTCAAGCAGCTGGCGTACTGTCTCATGCACCAGGTGCTCAAGCCGCTCGTGCTGCAGGACGGTACGTATGGTGGTCTGCCGCACGCGGACCGGGGCCATCATTGTAATTGTAATCTGAGTGTAGGGGAACTGGATCTGTACCGATGTCTCGCAGGGGAGTGTATTGTGCATTGTCCCCATGCCTAACCAGGCCCTAACCAGACCAGCTCCTTGAATCAAATCAATTCAAAAACTCTTTATTTCCATAAATACAATAAATGTACTTGGAAAGGGTCCAATCATAAAACTAAACACTGACACGGAATTAAAGTGATATTTTAGATTTCTGTCGCTTCGGTATGTAGACTAAAGTAAAGAAGCGACGAAGAAACCTTTAGCCTGTTAGTTGTTATTTTTCAAGTTGGAGCAAAACTCGTCCCAAGCTTTTTTATCCTCTAGATAATCTGATATTTTGTAGTAAGCCCTTTACAAAGGATATGTTTGACAATTTGTTTGAATTTATTATTGATAATTTTTGCAACTCACATGGAGTTTTGTTGTAGAAACTGCCTTTTAAAAGAAACATTTATCTTGTGTAGCCTAATTGTGGGCACAGCGAGTTTATTCTTATTTCTAGTATTTCGAAAGATCTCTCGTTCTAGTATTTTGAAATACCGGACCAAGAGTTTTGGCGATCGACAACTTCGTTTCAGCTTTTCTGTAGGCGTGGACGGGTTTGATGCCTCTATGAGAGTCTTCAAACCCGTTTCCCGTCTGACCTCCTCTGTGGGCGTGCAGTGTACCACTACATGTTCCACAGTCTCTTCTTCCTTGAAGCAACCGCGGCCGTAACGGCGCTTTGCTCGACGGCGGAGTTGATTACTGTGGGCTAGTGCTACAGTGTGGTATAGGGGGATCTGCCAGTCTGCTGATTGGATAGTGAATTCAGCGCGATCTTGGAGGGTGCGAAAGAACCGAGTGATCGCTGAACTAGTGACACAAAAACACAGGTTGCGCTGACTCGATCGCATACATGCTACGAATGGAGGGAGGCCGACGATCAGTCGGGCGGCCTATACTTTTTCGTTCACGTCGTTATTTTTGTTCGGTATTGGAACTAACAGAACTTTTCGGGGAATTGGGGGTTATGGGCTACATTGGACCCCCAACTCTCCAAACAATTTTATATCGGTCTCAATACCAAATAACCTGTACCTATACAAGTCGAAGTACGAAAAAGACCTTCGCTCGCCTTAAGTCTTCACACTGGACTGGATGGAGGCACAGGACAGAAGCCGGTGGCACCTATTGTGTCGGAGGCCAAGACAGTGGGTCTTGGCCTCGGGATGATGCGCCATGTGAGTAAGCAGTTCCTCAGAGTGTGTTGCGTTGTTCCAGCGGCGGCGCTGGCGGAGTGCTCGGGGGAGGGGGAGGGCGAGGCGGCGCCCGCGCCGGGCGGGGTGCTGGCGCTGTCGCTGCGCACCTACCAGCCGCGCATCAACCAGCTCCAGGAGGTGGTGGAGGCGCTGCTCGCTAGCTACGAGTGAGTGAGAGAGACTAAACAACAACTTGCTCGACAATCTCATACAGTATGCTCTACATGGACAACCCTCCAACTTTCCCATGGTCCCGCCAACCTTGCGGTTACACGGACCGAAACGAAAAGAGCCACTCGGGTGACTCAAGACTACAAATCCTATGCACTTTGTCCACTCTCCCCCTTCTGGGGCAGCCACATGAGGCCACATCACATCACAGACTTCATTGCCGGCCTGCTCTCCCCAGCTCGGTGCTGCTCTATGCCCCCCCCCCCCCCCTCCCTTAGCGGAAGTGTGTTCTCAGCGCGCCGTAACTTAAATATGCCAAAGTGAGCAAAAATTTTGAACTCTCTAAAATTGTGTTCCGAAGAGACAAGACTCGGAAAATGGATTGGTTCCTCATGCTCTCGCTCGATGCTATTTAGTAATCTGTGTGCTCCCTAGCCTCGGCATGTCACAGGGGGAGGACATGTGTAAAATAAATGCTCATGTATGTGTGTCAGTTTGTGTCCGTGACTGAAGACCTTTGCGTCGCGGCGGGCTGCCGCGCCATACCGGTCCGCCTGCGACGCAGGAGGTTGCGGGTTCGATTCCCACCTTGGGACACGTGTTTGAACGATCAGCAAATATTAGTTCCGGATTTTCTGGGTATTTTCTATGTATAGTAAGAAATATCTAACTATGTTGTAGTGTATTGTATTAAGTATATCAGTTATCTAGTACTCATAACACAAGCTCTGCTTAGCTTGGGGCTAGATGTTTCTGTGGGTTGTCCAGCATCATCATCATTATTATAACTCGAGATACCGTGACTCGGGACAGATCATCGTGATATGGATCTCCGCCTTAACCAGCGCCTCCTGTTCCAGGGTGTGCGAGGAGCTGTGTTGCCTGGAGCCCATGAGCGACGCACATTCCCTGACGCTGGGCTACCTGCTGCTGGCCGACGTAGTCAACACGCAGTGCTCGCTGGCTCGCGGGGAGCTCACGCACCACTACATGCAGTTATATAGGTCAGTGCTTTCAGGATATCCACCCCAGGTGGGGTGCGGTGTCCAACATGTCGCTTTGAAATGCATGCTCTTAGTCTAAAACTCCGTACAAAAAGCCTTGTTCGTGCGCGGCGTCGCGACGTCCTGTATCGCTAATTGCGTGTCAGTTCCCATGGCATAGAAATCGTTTCAATAGAAACAACGCGAGCGAAGCCGCGGGCTGAAACAAATGTAAAAAAATAGTTCGAACAGACTGAAAAGATGGCGCTTTAAGTTTGAAATTAAAGGGCATAGACCTTGCATAGGTTGACATGACACACTACACTTTATTCCTTATCCTCCGCAAAAGATCCCTGCCATCTATTGAGTTCTAAGGTAAACAGCCTTTTATCTTTTTTGGAAAACGCGTCACTGAAACAGTTAAGCTAACTGCAGATTGAAATATTTCTAAAATCAAATCATTTTGACATAATTTGTTTCACAGAAACATGGTTATCGCCTGCGTCACTGACCTTCACACTAGGTCAACTGCATATAGTTAGTTCATTTACTAGGAAGACAGCCAAAGGTGGTGGGTCTCTAGTATTAGTCAATAGTAAACTAAGGGCAAGGGAGCGTAAGGATATTGTGGCCTTATCTGTAGAACGTGAATGTGAGATTGCTTGCGCAGAGCTAGATAGCTTTATAATATTGTGTATCTATAGCCCGCCTTCTGCTACTTTTAACACCTTCATTTCCATTGTCGAAGAGACGTTAAGGAAACTTTCGATTCAAAACAAAAGCATAATAATGTGCGGCGATTTCAACGTAGATCTTTTGGTAGATTCTCCGATGAAACAAAACCTTTTATTTCTATGTAAATCGTACAATTTAAGAGAACTCTTCCATGAACCAACGCGAATTACACCCTCAACAGCTACTTGTTTAGATAATATATTCCTAAATTGCGAATATACGGATAAGCAACTTTTCGATCGTCTTGGGTCTGATCACAAGGGCCAGTCAGTTGTACTTTGTAGTCACGTTAACCCGATTGTAACCACCAAGATTTGTAGACCAATCACACAAAAAAAGTTATATGATTTTCGAAATGCTATAACGGAGCAATTATTAACACGTTCCTTTGAATTTGACAGTCCAAATGAGACGTATGATTCATTCTTTAAAATCATTAAAAATACATCCATCTTTAAAAGTATAAAAGTTAAACAAAATAGACAACCAATTTTTGCAGAGTGGGCTACTAAGGGAATATATGTGAGCAGAGTGAAGCTCTATGATCTTTATGACATGAAACCGAGAACAAATGATATAGTTACCCTGGAGTATATTAAGAATTACTCAAAGATTTTTAAAGCTGTTTGCAAAAGTGCTAAATCCTTATTCATAAAAGCCAAAATTAAGAAAGCTAATAATAAAATAAAAACAACTTGGGATGTAATAAAATCAGAAACAGGTAAGCAAAGACCAGGAGAAGGGATAGATAATATTCGAATAAATAATAAACTAATTAATGACAAGATGCTTATAGCTAATAATTTTGCGTCATATTTTACTAGTATACCTTTTGAACTAACCAAACATCTAGATAAGCCCACAGGTGTTACAGAATCATTTCTCAGGGACAATGTTGCTCGTTCTTCTCACACATTTAAATTTGAACATGTAACACCCGACACTGTATTTAAAACTTTCAGAAGCCTCAAGGCAAAGAAAACTGAAGACTTATGGGGTCTGTCAGTTGTAGTGCTAAATAGTATAATTGATCAAATATCCCCAGTTTTAGCGGCTACATTCAATTCCTGTCTAGATCAGGGAATTTTCCCAAACCTAATGAAGGTAAGTAAAATTATACCCTTGCATAAATCGGGATGCAAGGACAATCCGGAGAACTACAGGCCAATTTGTATTTTACCAGCTTTAAGTAAGATCTTTGAAAAGATGGCTTTGAGTCAGCTATTGAGCTATTTTTCAGTAAACGATTTTTTACATAAACATCAATTTGGATTCACAAAGGGTTGCTCAACTCTTGATGCCGGCACTAAATTAATTTCATTTATACTTCAGGCGTGGGAAGACTCTTTTGATGCCTTGGGTATTTTTTGCGATCTATCCAAGGCATTTGACTGTGTCCATCATGACACGCTTTTACTCAAACTCCATTATTACGGAGTACGCGACCTAGCTATGAATTTCATTTCTTCATATCTAGCAAATAGAGAGCAGCAAGTTGAAATTGGGGAAGTAAGGTCATCCAGCTGTCAAACTAAACTAGGTGTACCACAGGGGTCCATACTTGGACCCTTCTTGTTTTTGGTGTACGTGAACGATTTACCCTTTGTCATTCAAAAGCAAACAAGCAATGAAGTTGTGCTCTTCGCTGATGATACGTCACTGCTCTTCAAGATCAAAAGAGGTACATCGAACCTACCTCATGTCAATGAAACCTTAGATTTGGTGTGTAGGTGGTTCTCGGCCAACAATTTAGTATTAAACCCAACAAAAACTAAAATGGTTAAATTCACATTACCAAACGTACGGGCGTCAAAACCGAATATAGCAATAATGGGTACGAATATTGACACCGTAGAGTCTACGAAGTTTTTAGGTGTAGTTTTAGATAGCAAACTACAGTGGGGTTCGCATATTTCTGCGTTAGGTGATACACATAATTATAATACACGAGCAAAAGACAAGATATCAAACAAAGCATATAGGTTACAAAAGTCTAATAAGTGTTTCGTGGGTAACTCTGTTCGTTTCTACAATAAAATTCCTAGTCATATTGTTAACTTGCCAGAAAAAGCATTTAAGAAACATGTTCATAAAAACCTATCAAAAAAAGGTTATTATTGTATCAATGACTACATTAATGACAAAAAATCCTGGACTGATTAGTTAGCCTTAATTTTTAGTTTTTAAGACAAAGCTACTTTACAGCCACACTCATTTTAATTTATATTTTGATTATTTAAACTTACTATTATTCATGGCCTTTTTACAGCCATTCATTTTATTTTATTGTTTTCTGATTATTAGAACTATTTTGTGTACCAATATTTTATTTTGTAGCAATTGACTTGACCAAGTGTTCCTTGTGAATTTACGGTAAATAAATAAATTTGATTTGATTTGATTGATTTGATTTGAGATAATATTAATTTAATAATAATAATATTACGACGACCTCTGTAGCGCGGCGGGCGAAAGTCCACCTGTGACGCAGATGTTTGCGTGATTTTACTGCGCGTGTGACAGTTCAAATCGAAAAAAACATCAAACATCGTCGGCGTCGTCTGTGAAAATTGTTATATGCGCCGACGTCCATTGCTTTCGTACCGTCTTTGACCGATTGGGGGCAGCGACATCGGCGCTGATAGTGAAGTGGTAACATATTGCAATGTGCATGTTGCAGAGAGGGACACTACACGGAGGCGCTGCTGTGCGCGTGCCTGCGCCTGCTGCCCGAGGACGTGGTGTGCGGGGCGCGCGCGCGCGGGGCGCCGCCGTCCGCGTGCCCGGCGCGCGCCAAGGACTTCAGCGCGGCGCCGCCGGTCGACGTCTACAGTGAGCGTCGTTCGCTTCCCTTGCACTTTGAGTGGCCACGGCACACGTACTGGGCGCACTTGCAGGTCGCACTGCCTCCGCTTGATATGTATGGTGTGTTGCAGAATGGAGCGGCAGCAGCGCGCTGTCCCGGCTGGCGTGTCGCGGGCTGTGGTGGGCGGCGCGCGGCGCGGGCGCGGCGGCGACGCGCGGCTGGCGCGGCGTGGCGCACCACACGCACGCGCAGCTGCTGGACAACATCGTCGCCAGGTAACGCACCTACAACACTGTGTCGCGGGCTGTGGTGGGCGGCGCGCGGCGCGGGCGCGGCGGCGACGCGCGGCTGGCGCGGCGTGGCGCACCACACGCACGCGCAGCTGCTGGACAACATCGTCGCCAGGTAACGCACCTACAACACTGTGTCGCGGGCTGTGGTGGGCGGCGCGCGGCGCGGGCGCGGCGGCGACGCGCGGCTGGCGCGGCGTGGCGCACCACACGCACGCGCAGCTGCTGGACAACATCGTCGCCAGGTAACGCACCTACAACACTGTGTCGCGGGCTGTGGTGGGCGGCGCGCGGCGCGGGCGCGGCGGCGACGCGCGGCTGGCGCGGCGTGGCGCACCACACGCACGCGCAGCTGCTGGACAACATCGTCGCCAGGTAACGCACCTACAACACTGTGTCGCGGGCTGTGGTGGGCGGCGCGCGGCGCGGGCGCGGCGGCGACGCGCGGCTGGCGCGGCGTGGCGCACCACACGCACGCGCAGCTGCTGGACAACATCGTCGCCAGGTAACGCACCTACAACACTGTGTCGCGGGCTGTGGTGGGCGGCGCGCGGCGCGGGCGCGGCGGCGACGCGCGGCTGGCGCGGCGTGGCGCACCACACGCACGCGCAGCTGCTGGACAACATCGTCGCCAGGTAACGCACCTACAACACTCTCTTAACACTTAACACTGTTTCACACGTGAACACGTGATAGGATGAGCATGCGAGGCTTCTGTATAGCTTAGTTTAGTTAAAAACAATTTACATCTTGTATGAATATAAGGTACATAGGAATTAAATTAATAGCATGTCATTATAATATTCTAAGTCATCTTTGTTGCTAACATAATAATTACTTTCGTTTGATAAACTCGTCAACTGAGTAAAAACCCCCCTTCAGCAAAAGATTTTTTTAAAATATTCTTCTTCAAAATATTTGGATGGTCAATTGCTTTCATTTCAGTAGAAAGAACATTATACAATTTGACTGGCTGATACCTACTGCCATGCATTGCTACATTAAGCCTCGGATATACCTCGAGCTCTATGTCTTTTCTTCGTGTCATGAGTCTTTTCGTTCTCTTCTCTGCAGTTTCGTATTTGAAATGGTTTCGTACAATATCCATCAGAACAACTAATGAATAATATGTTGGTTCCGAGAGACTTGTAAGATCGACCTCCGCTGTCAGCGCGCTGCGTCCCGACGGTGGCGCGATCCTAGTCGGCCCTCAGGCCTCCGAGCCCGCGGAGACCTAGAGATAGAAGTGGTTTTTATTTAGCTTCATCATTCGCACCGCGAAAGTTGAAACTAGTTGGCTGCTGCTGTTTTTCCGTCCAATTGCAACCTGAGTATCTTCAAAACAAGAGTGAAAGGGTGGCTGCTGGATTTTCGTGATACAACGTCACTTTCCATCACGTGAGATTGTGGTCAAATAATACCTCTGTGGCGCAGCGGGCGAAGGTCTGCCTGCGACGCAGGCGGTTGCGGGTTCGATTTCCGCCTCGGGACAAATGTCTGTACGATCTGCAGACATTTGTCCGTGTCGTGTCAAGGGCGTTCTGGATGTTTTCTATGTATAAATAAAAAATATATATCTATGTAGTATATTGTATTAAGTATATCAGTTATCTAGTACCTACCCATAACACAAGCTCTGCTTAGCTTCGGGCTAGATAATGCTGTGTGAATTGTCCAGCCTTATTTATTTATTAATTCACAAATGAAGGTCTTTATGAAATCAAAAAATCGTTAGCCTCGTTTCCTCCGTACCGTACTGTCGCAGGTACATCACCCCGTGCGTGGTGAAGGAGGAGTTCTCGCGGCTCGCGCGGCACAGCGGCGACATCGAGGACGCGGAGGTGTCCATCAACTGGCTGGCGTACGAGGTGACGTGCGAGATGGCCGTGGACGAGAGCCCCGTGCGCCTGGTGCTCGCGCTGTCCCGCTCGCACCCGCTCGTGCTGCCCAAGCTCAGCACGCACCACGCCGCCGCCGGGAACATCAACTGGATACTCGTCTATCTCGGATATCAGGTAAACATTATAAACATGTCTAAACTTTTTGTTTTTATAGTGCGTAAGCCTTATACTCAGGCAAATTTCTAAGAAATTAAATAATATCGCAAAAATTTTTCGACTTTGGCGGGACTTGAACCCGCATCCTTCCGTCAGTACCGGAATGTGTCAGTACCGGAAAAACTTTATATTTTGAGCAACGCGACACCTCTCGTCAAACGAACTAAACGTAACTTTAGTCTGTGAACAGGAATAAACTTTAATGTTTCCCCTGTAGGTGGAGCTAACAGCGCTACAGTCCGTAGGAAGTCGCAAAGATTTTTGACTCCCACGTTACTTGACTTCGTGGTGTAGTCGGTTAGCACATTCCGGTACTGACGGAAGGTTACGGGTTCAAGTCCAGCCGAAGTCGAAAAATTTTGCGATATTATTTAATTTCATATAACATGTCATTTAATTGCCTTAATATACATTTCAATTAACAATTTTTAAATAAAAATAACTTAGTTAATCGTAAACTACACAATGGAGACCATACAATACGTTGAAATAACTAATCGACGCTTTGACTGATTCTGAAATCAGCTTCGACGTGTTTATCCTTCTTTCTGCCCACCTGCGCACATGCCTTCACGGAGCGGAGCAGGAGACCCGTCTCCTGAGCGTCCTAGAGCGTCATTAACAGTAGAAGTGGATCTAAGTCATTTAGTTTCTCGATTAATCTTCCATGGTACATGTACCTACACGATCAAAATGCTTTTAACAAATCTAAAAATCGTTATTGATAACACTGGTCAACAAAAAAAATAAAATTGTTTGTTTCCTGTGATTTTTTTTTTGTTTCTATCTCAAATTCGCGCGTATTTTTAAAATATGGCAACAGATTTTCTCTAACAGCTTTTGTTTTTGAGTTATAGCTAACTACCCTCATTTACTATTTTTACTTAGATTTTCGTTTTTTATTGCACACTAAAATATATTTTGTTGTTGTTTTCGATATGGCTTCGTTAAGAAGACGTTGTGTGCTTAATCCAGATTGTTTTTGCTATATTTGTGGTGAATATATATTTGAAAAATATCGAAAACCTATATCGGACTTTGTGAAAACTGCGTATCATCAATACACTTTAAAATAAAATTGTGTAATCAGGACAAGCCATGGGTTCCTCATGTTGTATGCCAGAAATGTGTGGTATGTCTATGGTTATGGTCCAATGGAAAAAGAGATGCAATAATGTTCGTAACACCCATGATTTGGCGAGAACCTCGAAACCATCATGACGACTGCTACTTCTGTGTTGTGAAAATAAACGGCATTAACCCTGGAAATCGAAGTAAATGGTCATATCCAAACTTATCTTCTGCTCAACGACCTCAATTAAAATCACGAGAGATACAACCTAGCACTTCTAAATCTTACTTCCACCACTTCATATTAAACTCGGTATAATGAAACAGTTTGTGACGGCGCTTGACAAAAGTGGCGAATGTTTCAATTTTCTTTCACGCAAGTTTCCAGGATTAAGTACTGAAAAATTGAAAGCTGGTATTTTTGATGGGCCACAGATAAGGCAACTCGTGAAAGAACCTAATTTTGTCAAATCAATTTTTGAAATCGAATCCAAAGCTTGGAATTCATTTGTTTTGGTTATGAGTAATTTCCTAGGCAAACATAAATCTGACGACTATGTCGAGCTTGTTGAGCGCATGCTATCGAACTCGCAAGAGCTAGGCTGCAACATGAGCATAAAAATCTACTTCCTGCACTCACATTTAGACCGATTTACACAAAATCTGGGTGATTTTAGTGAGGAGCAGGGTGAAAGATTTCATCAGGATCTTCGGACAATGGAGGAGCGTTATCAGGGAAGGTGGGATTCACATATGATGGCAGACTACTGCTGGAGTTTGCAACGAGATCTACCTAAACTCGTTCATTCAAGGAAATCTTATAAAAGGTCATTTGATAGTGTTTTATAAAAAATTCGTTAACAATAAGTACAATTTTTTTGTATTTTTATGTCAAAATAACAACACTGTATATTTTAAAAAATAAAGCTGTTAGCAATCTCCTAGTATTTTTTTCATAGTCAAGGCCATATAAATACCCAGTAACAGAAAAAAAATTAAAGGAAACAAAAATTGTGTTGACCAGTGTAATGTATCCCGCATTCGAACTCACATCACCTTCGCCTCCCCCCACACCAGGTGTCTCCTGTTGTCCAGACTCTAACGAGACTGTTCCTTCAGGAGCACTTAACAACACATCACACACACACACACACACATACCACACACACTCATATACATACATGCACGCTCACTGAAACACATCGCGAAGCCACTGAAATAACTTTCTCAGTTTACTGTTTATTCTGTACAACTATTTGTTTTGTTGTTAACGTTTCTTTTTATTTATCAACTTCACTCACCTTTCTGTTGTAAATCTTTACTTTTTCTACTAATCCTACAATTGGCCTTATTTTAGCATAAGTCTTGTACTGTTTTATGTAAAATGTACTGGTGTCGGATTACTTAATAAATAAGTAATTTTATACTACACCTGCTCGGAAAGTTGCCTATTCCTTTTCCATTAATAGAATAGAAAGTATGTCTTTGCAGGCCTATAGGAAACCGGGAGGCAAAACTATGGAATTTCATTTCTCACGTGTTTTAGCGGGAGGAAAAAGTGTATGGAAATCCATTTCTAACGTGTTATTTTTTTTAAATTTCCTATAAGATCGGCCGGTAGCTATGGTTATTTTCGTTCGGTCAAACGACAAAAAGTATTTACTCCAAGTCCATTAGGCCTCCTCCGATTTCCGAACAATATTTTGAAAAAAGAACCCAAAGGCTGGCGCGGTCAATGAGGTTTTACCAACATCATTGGGCGCGGTAAGTTCTTCTAAATTTCAATTAAAATTAATTCTGCTTTTTATTTTCCTCGAAGGTGTAGTATAAAGCACTATTTATCACTCGGCAGAAAGTGCGATTCCGGCAGAAGGAATCGATCACTTTCTCGCCTAGGTGTAAAATGTACTATTGTTACAATTTCAGAGCGGTACGATCCTAAACGCCTTGAAGATGTGGTGCAGCAACGTGAACAGTAAGATGGAGAAGGCTCCTCAGTGCTACATCTGCTACTGCCGCCTGCACCACCGGACCGGCCGGCTGCCCAACCTCTTCTGCCGCACCTGTCGCAACAAGTTCCACAATGGCTGTCTGGTGAGTGTCCGCGTCGAGTCTTCACTCCACACTGGATGTGTTTGTTACTTCTTCACGCCATAACTACAGAACAGATTACACTGATATTTATAGCATAGAAGTAGGTCTAGACCTGGAATACAAATACTTATACCATGAATCAGTTCCCAAACCGTTCCCATATAAACACCGCGTGCGAAGCCGTGAAGCGGAAATTATCTAGCTTAAAAAGTGGTGCGCGTAGAGAAGTCTAGCGAGATAAAGATCGTGTCCGTCATGGTAGCGCACACTTAATCGAATTCACGTTTGTTGTGTTGTAAACAAAAATTTAATTTATTTTCGACTTTTAAAACTCCTAATTTTAACCTGCATGTGTTATGCAGGGGGTTACTCAATTCAGACGCTGTCTACCTATCTAGGTGCGTTATTTTCATTTGAAATTATGCTTTATATATACGCTATATATTGGCATAACAACAAACGTGAATTCGATTATGTGTACGCTACCATAACGGACATAAAGACCTTAATTGCTTGAGCATTATCGAACCACCACACCACAAGATCTGAACACACCTCCTAAAAAAGGGATTTATGCCATAAACATCACATTTTGTTCTCCATTCTCGTTGTAATAATCAGTAACGTTGTTGATTTGTTTCAGTACAAGTGGTTCGTGTCGAGCGGCAAGACGACGTGTCCGCTGTGTCGCGCCGCCTACTAGCCGATAGCGCGCGCGGCGCCTCAGTGTGTCCGCGACCTCCGCTCCGCATCACGCTAGTGCCGTGAACGTCATATGACGCAGTAGCCTTTAACGTCCAATGTTTACCCTGACTAGCACTGAGCTAAACTAGCCAAACTATGTATAATGTTAACAAACTGCCCATACTTAACCTAAAATTAAACTCTTGTCGCATCTTTTTATACGCAATTTACATTTCTTGTCGACTTGAGATTCAATAAATATTGCCTTCAATTTTATCTAAACTCGACGTCAACCAAACGAATGTTTTTTGTGTCGTGGTTTGTTTAGAAACATTGTACATCGAGTTTGGTTAGTGTATAGTTTCTTAAATCATTGTGAAATATAAAATTTACATTGACTCAATACATTTCTGCGACATTGACATTAATTTTGTAAATACTAAATCAAGCAGTAGTTAAAGAACAATGGCAACTTTCCCTTATGGTCTGTCCCAAAAATTTGAGGAAAGATATGAAATATACTATTCGATTCATCTCAAAATTTTGAGGAACTCATTTTTAGTTTTTCCGTAATTTTTGCAGAAAAAAATAAATATTTTTTTTGAAGATTGGCAGAATAATTTCATATCCTTTGGTTCGACTCAAATGGCGGCGGGGTGACCAAAATTAAAACCAACCTCCTTTTTTCAGTTGGTAGGTAGAATAGTGTAGGTTTATCGGCCATGGATGAAAATAGCTAACTAATAATTTGGAAGGTAACACGCCAACATCATAATGCCCTTCTACACTTTAGGATAGTTTTTCGAACTAGATAGGTAGGTAGGTACCTAACCTATACCTAACCTGTATACCTACCTACCTAGCCCAGCTAACTTAAACCTGCTTAGGTGTATTGCCACGGCTTCACAATTCGTTCCAAGAACGTGTCACCTACCTGTTCTGTTCAAATAAAATCCTTAAACCTACCGGTGGCGTTAAGGCCATCGTCATCAGCCTATATTAGTAGTCCACAGCTGGACATAGGTTCGCCCCCGTAATGAGCGCCATATCGCCCTGTCTTCAGCTAGCCGCATCCAGCATCTGTCTACCAATTGCGTCCTACACTACGTTTGCCTAGTCGCGGTCTCCACTCAAGACATGAACACGTTTACCCCAGCGCTTTTCGATTCTTAACCTACACATTTTATATTCAGTTTAGTTAATTTATTTTATTCCTTTTTGATACAATCACGTACACTCTGAAAAGTCATAAATGTTGGTATGATTACATACAAAATTCATCAGCAATAGCTTCGTCAATATTATAGAATGATTTACACAGCAAAAAGCTTCTGATTATTTCACAAAAAACTTTTTTTATTGTAGATATCGTACCATACTTACCTGAAATGAAGACAAACAATTATCCGTTATTTATTTATTTTATCAGTTATCTCAATAAAAGTCGGTAGGTAGGTTAGGTACAGTCAGCGTCAAATTGATATGAGCGTCTAAAGTAGTCAAAATGATCTGAAAAATATAAAAGGTATTTGATATCCGCCGTTCGAAGTATCATATTGTTACCCGGTGACAATGTAGTGCCACACACTGAGTTGTCTTTCTTCAAGGAAAATAAGTATTCATCCGCATCTCTTGAACTTAGTCCAATCACCCCAACCGATCTATCTAAAATAATATTATCAACTAAATCAAATGCCGTGGGCGATGATGACATTAGTAGGGATATGATACTTTTTTCTCTACCTTGTACTTTAGATGTAATCACGGAGATTATTAATAAATCTATTTTATCAGGCATAGTGCCCAAACAATGGAAAAAAGCTCTCGTCACCCCTATACCTAAAATTAATAACCCTACTGAATACAAAGATCTTCGTCCGATCAGCATTCTGCCATTTCTTTCTAAGCTGCTTGAAAAAGCGGTTTGTAGCCAGCTGACTAAATATGTCGAGACCTTTGATATTTTACCGTCTTTGCAATCGGGGTTTCGTAAGGGCCGTGGTACAGTAACTGCCCTTCTCGACGTGACTGACAACGTATTGGCGGAGCAAGATAGAGGCCGCAGTACAGTGTTAACTATGCTTGACTATTCACGTGCATTTGACTGCCTTAACATCTCCCTTCTTCTTGCCAAGTTGTCCTATTATGGTTTGAGTGAGAGGGCAGTTACATGGTTCGCAAGTTACCTGGGTGGTCGCTCGCAATCCGTTAAGCTTGTCAAAAATGACGGTGCTGTTTTGTTTTCACGTCCTACTCTTGTTAATCGTGGCGTCCCACAGGGATCCATACTAGGACCCCTTCTTTTTATCATTTATAGTGCTGATCTACCCAAATGTATTAAAAATTGTATGTTCCATTGTTACGCGGACGATGTCCAAATTTATATGTCTGATCTACCTGATAGGCTGCCACTAGCCGTCTCTTTGTTAAATGAAGATTTGGATGCAATAGCAGACTGGTCCATGCGAAACGCTCTCGTACTAAACCCCGTGAAATCAAAATATATGATTTTAGGTACCAAGAAGCAAATCACGAAACTACATTGTAATCCGGATGTTAAGATCCAAGGAGTTTCGGTAGATCGTGTAGATGAGGCACGGAACTTGGGTGTTATCTTCGATAGCCAGCTTAGGTTCGAAAATCACGTTCTGAGTTTAGTGAAGAATTGTTTTTACCGCCTAAAAGTTCTATACAACATACGCAATCAGCTTTCAGAGGCTTCTCGCATAGCTCTATGCGAAGCTTTGATCATTTCAAGACTGAATTATTGCGACGTAGTGTATGGTACACGGCTACTTGCCCGAACTCAGCGAGTGGTGCAGCGTGTACAGAATGCATGTTGTCGTTTTTGTTTTAGTATCCCCCCTCGTAGTCACGTCACCCCTTATCTAAACAAAATGTCTATGCTTAATATGGAATCGCGTAGAGAGTTGCATCTTGGGGGTTTGATCTTTGATGTAATCAAGTTCAATAAACCTGAGTACTTGCATTCTAAACTAAATTTTGTAGATAATAGCACTAGAGGCTTGCGTTCAATTAGGTCTGCACTCCTCTATCATAATCATAAAACTGCTGTGTTCAAAGGTAGTTTCCGATATTTGGCGACGAAGTGTTGGAACAATATACCTCCACCCTTACGTATTCTTAATACCAAATTCACATTTAAATCACGCCTTAAATCTTTACTATTACACAAACAAACTGTAGGAATCCCTAAACACTTCGTTTGCCAATTATAGAAAGCTCTGGCTTTGTTACTTCTACCGGTACAGTTCCTGTCTTTTGCTGTTGCGCCTAGCACCTAGCACCAATCCGTAGATAGGTATACTAAGGACACGTTAAGTTTATTTATTTATTTATTTTATCAAACACTGCAACGGTATCTTCATTGTTTTGACACAATCATCATTACTTGTTGGTATCTCGTTTTTCTGGTCACCTCAGAGGGTATGACTGAAAATCAGTGTTTGCTCTTCCGAACAAAACTATGCGCTGAGTAATTGCCTTTTTGCTGGGCTGCAGCACACACTTTACCTGCTTATTTGTGTTTTTTTTATTTATTTTAATTTGTGCTACTTATTTTTTTATTACTTAGTTTATTCTCTTTTTCTTTGTCAGTTAATTATATTTTTTGTCAAATGTTTATAATACCTATGTACTGTGTGTTGCAGAAGCAAATAAATGATTTATCTATCTATCTATCTATCTTGTAAGCACAAGGTGTTCAAAATATCTTACTACTCGTTATTTCATATTTATATGAGCAATCAGTCACCCTGACTGCTCTTAATATAAATGTGAAACAAGGAGTAGTACCTAAGATATATTGAACACTTTGGGTGCTTATAACATTATGGTGATTCTAACGGCGTATATCAAATTGCTTTTATGTTTTTCAGATCATTTTGACTACTCTAGACGCTCATATCAATTTGACGCTGACTGTACCTACCTACCTACATTCATCGCCAATTAAAGCGATGAACAGATAAAGATTCCAATCCAAAGCACGGAGCCGCTTCTGTTGTCTTGCAACAAGTGTAGTTTAGCGATTTCTCTTGCCGTGTGCACATACCAAAACGGTTTTGGAGTCTTCTAGGTGTATTGCCTAAATATGCCTAAATGTTTTTTGGTAGCAAAGTAGATAATTTTGTAAAAAGTCCTAATAAGTAGTATCTCAGAAGAAGGATTGAGTGTTGTCCTACTACATTATTCTAGCTTTACCAATAATATATCTATTCACTAGCTAAACTCAATGTGGAATATTTGTAAACAAACCACGACACTAACAAAACTAAAACTCACCTGCTTGGGCGGCGAGTTTCAGATAAGTATAATAAATTATAAGCAATATTTATTGAAGGAAGGATCTCAAATCGACAATATAAAAAGTATAAAAAGACGCGGCAACACAGTGAAATTTAGGTTAAGTATAGGTATGTGGTTTCATAACCAACATTCTACATCGAGTTTAGCTTTATTTATACAGAAAATAAGAAAACATAATAAATCAACTAACTGGTCAGTGGAATCCATAGATATAAATAATCTATGGTGGAATCGTATAATTTTATTATTAGGCGCAGGGAGAATCATAGACGAAACATTTTTTTATCTCTGTCCTAAATTGTACATTTCTAGAATACTAGGTTCCTAAGGTAAGTATTCATTCTTGGGGTTTGGTTTCTTTCATTTCTTATCTTTAGTACCTAACTTTTTCCATGTTGTGAGGCAGCTTGTTATTCGGTTTCCTCTATAACGTCATATAGGTAGTTAAATACCTACCTGAAAAATAAACACATTATTTATAGAGCATAGATGAATTAAAACTATTTGTCCATGATAGAGGGAAAAGAATGATCAGTGTTTGTAGGTACCACTTATAACTTAAATGTAATGCATGTAATGCATTTTGTATAGTTACAAACACTGCACATAGGTACGGAGTATAAGGGAACTAACTTTTACCATACCTACATAATGTTATGTAGAATAAGCAAGGCACATACCGGCAATCTTATAAATTAGGTAAACAATAAAACAATAAAAAGAAAATAAACTCTCGAATGGCGAGTTATTTTATTTAGGCACCCACGAAAGAAAATATTCTTTGAAACAAGTTTCTTAAGCATGTCTAGGTACAACTTTTTGTGGAATTACTCACAAACAACATTAGCTACTACACTTGGGTTTATTTATGTAAATTAGTAGTTGTAGATCATTCGACTACCCAGATAATTCGCAGTCGCGCATCTATAACCGGTAGTAATAATTTGATAATTTTATTTCAAAAATTTATTTGTCAACAAAAACATAACAAAAGCGCGCGGATTGGACCACAAACAGAATAATGAATGACAGACAGCCCAGACAGGTAGTGCTGTCAACGTCAAAAACAAAATGGCGGATTCTAAGAGTTTTTATCACCCTAGCTTCGCCCAAATTCATATTCATCCACATTTACAAAAATTATTTTAATTTTTCGTGCAAAAATATTGGAAAAACTAAATATAGTTTTATCCAGAATTTCCCGAGCTATCGATTGATATTGATACCCATGCGATCATTCCTCATGATAGCTCATAATTCTTGCCATTGTTCTTTTCATTGTTATTGTATTATTGTCATGGGAATTCAAATAAAAGTACTCGTATTTCATTATTGTTAGTTTTTTTATTTACATCTTATAACTACGGGAGGTACTTGCACATAAGGACTGGTAGAACGACAGCCTTAAGGCAAGCACCAATAAATAAAGCTACATTTCCTTAAAATTAACTTATCTACGGCAGGTACCTACGCATAAGGACTGGTAGAACGACAGCCTTATGGTAGGTACCAACTAAAACTACATTTCCTTAAAATTAACTTATCTACGGCAGGTACCTACGCATAAGGACTGGTAGAACGACAGCCTTAAGGTAGGTACCAACTAAAACTATGAATAATAAATTTATTAAATCCCCAATCTTAAATTAAATGTCACAGTGACGAAAAAACACCACTGTAACCAGTTCTAACGGTAGTCCTCTCGCTCGCATTCAGGTCCGTGAGAGTAGCCAGGGTCGTCGGGAGGCGGGGGAGGCGGGTGCGGCGCGGGCGGGCCACGCGCGCGCTGCGGCTGGCTCAGCGCGCGCGTGGCCCGCCGCCCTCCTAGACCATTCCACGGAAATGTCGCTCATCTCCGTTGAATCGTCTAGAAGCCGAGGGATAGCAAAGAAGGGAGGAAGCTAAGTAAACTAACAAAGGAGGAAGGAAGCTAAGTAAACTAACAAAGAAGGGAGGAAGCAAAGTAAACTAGCGCGTGTGCTGCTGCCGGCTCAGCCAGTCCACGTCTTCGTGCAGGCGCGGGTCGCTCGCTTGGAGGGCCGCGCGCTTGTACACCCAGTAGAACCACGGGGCCACTGCAACAACAACAATACTGTCAACACGCAACCCGCTGCAAGCCTCGATCAATCTGTACAGGGGCTTCCGTAGGCACCCAATTAGCGTTCGTCAGTGTAGAGATATACTCACGGCAGCGATGCAGCGTGTAGAGGAACAGCAGAGTGGGGGTGGCGGGGGCGGGGTGCACGGTGGGATCGGTGTGGTGCGCGGTGGGCTCGGCAGGGTGCGCCAGTAGCGCGGCCGCGTGCAACGCCAGCGCGCTAAGCACGTAGGCGGCGCCAGCACCCGCTAGCGCGCGGAACTTGCGTACCACTGCCTCAACCAGACCGGCCTACGGATTATAAATAATATTTTTACAAAAACCTACACATTTATCATATACCTATTTACAATATAATAATATTTATAATATACCACACTTCTTTATGATTATGACCAAATTTATGTAGATTCACAAGCGATGAGCCGGTGAACATTCAAAAGGCGTAGCATACCTTGAGGAAACGTAAGTACCTAGGTGCATAGGTAGCGTAGCAGCTAGGTAGGTACCTATTCCATCACTCATCCAGTGCCGTAAAGTACCTACCTAGGTAGCAAGCTCTTACGGGTGAAATCAAAGAATGCTTCCTCATTATTTTGAACGATACTACCCCAGTAGAGAGACGACCGCCCCGTGCCGATCTAGATTATAATCGGGGCCGGTACCTACTCGTAAAACGATATCAAAGTGCAGATGGGCACGCGGTACCTAGGTACCTACGATTTATCACTTTAACCTGCTCACATAAAATTATAGGTACCTACCTGCCACAGAATTATACAATATATAACCAGAATTACTGAAATCTGCGCAATTAAACGTTCTGTTGGTCCATCGCAGTAGGTATTTCATTTTCACACGTTATTCGAAAAACGTGGCTAAACGACGTACCTACCTACCTACGACCATCGCCTTTGTAACTTCGGAGTTGCAAGGCATGCAGCACTACACTGCAGCAGCGTCCTAATCCAAAATGGCTTCCGCGTGGGGTGGGACGGATCGATAAGTTAACCAAGTTACCTCGTAGATTTATTACGCAACATTCTGTCCATGATTACCTATCTCAAAGAGAATAAAACCCCTCCGAGACTACTTATTGAATACTAAAGGTTAAATACATAGGTACTCACTTGAAATAAATAGGTGGAGAAAAGGCTCATCAGCATGGATGTGATGGAGAGCACCAGGAATAAATCCTGAAAACTGAACGAATAAGCCGTTTACGTACCAATTGGCTTTCTATTTAAAAACATTTTGCTAAAAAGATAAATAGTACTTACATGAATAGAACAAGGAGTCCATCTCGGCTGCGGGGAAATAAACTAACGCAATTGAAAATTAAGTCACAGAGGATGAAAGAAATTTGAAAGAATAAACAACACGAATATCTGGGAGTGGAAAGCTTCATGTTATTGAACTGCAATAAAAATTAAATTTCATAATGGCAAAAGAATTAAACAAAATCTAGGGAGCTAACTGTTCTGCGTGAAATCGGAAACGAAAAGAAGGGGTGAGTTGGGGCGAAGTCGAAACGTAAAAGGGCGCACAAAAATCAATACAGACAGGAAGTGCCGTATTTTATCTGCATTAGAAATTGCCATTCTATAAAATTTTATTCTGACTACCATAGAGAATCGTCGTCTTCATACTGTCGAGTCGAGAACTCGAGCGAGTTCGATTCTATGAAGATTCTATGTGACGAGCTCACGAGTGAAGAGCGAGACCAACATTTTTGTCGTATTTTTTACAATTTTCGCATTGGCTTGGCTTGGCTCTATTCTTTCTAGTCTGTCATGTGTCATAACAAAAAAGTGACAATGACGTCCGTCCGCGCGAGTGCGCCGCGCATTTTGACAGCCAGCCAGTCAAAATTTTGTCAAATTGATAAGTTATGCTAGCTAGCTAATTTGGTACCTTACCTACATATTATTTGGATTTGTTTGTATTGATTGTTCGTAAATAAATACCATCTTAAAAAGAGATCTGTGAATACCTTAGTTTTAAGCTTTGTTTGTGTGCGTGTTGTGCTAACTTGGCTGTTTGTGTCTTCAAAAAAACTTTTATTTAGAAATCCAGCCGCACAAGATGTCCTTAACGCAATGTTTTTCAAATTGATCGTCCAAATTTGTTTCCTTTCTGATAATCCATCTCTCCTAATAAGGTTACTATGGGCTCCGACCGCAGCCCTGTGACTAACCACAGTCGGGATAAACGAAGAAGTCGAGATGTTAGTAGGGAAAGGTACAAAGAAAGTGCGACTCGCCGCAGAGATGATAGCGGAGGTCGCGAACGCAGCAGAGAGCGTACCTCCAAAAGAGATGAAAGACGGAGTCGCGACCGCAATAAGAGCAGAGAACGGGACCGTAGTAGCAGAGATAGAGACAGGAATGCTAAAGATTGGGATAAAAGTTATGATGTTCGTAGCAAAGAGCAGAAGAAAAACAAGGATCGAGAATACAATTTTGAAAGGCCACACAACCGAGATAGAGGACATAGTTCATCACAGGGTTATAATGGAGGTGGCCTAGGTGGAGGTGAGTCGATTTGACTGACACTTTATTTTATAATATAAAGCCAAGTCGATGTATAAAACGTAAACAGTTCTGCTAACATCTACAACCTAAGAAATAATAATATAATAAATAAATAATACTGGTCAATTCACACAGAAATATGTAAACCTATACAACTTCGTTAGTCTGTTTCTGTATCAATAGAAATAAACGGAAATTGTTTGTTTCAGGACTGGGAAGTGGCAATAGTTCTGAAGCACGTGGGCGCTTCAAGCCACAAGAAGATGAGTTCTTTGATGCAAGGAGAGAAGAACGAGAAAGGATTGGAGAGATTCTCATGTCATCTGTGTGGGGCAAGTCACCGATCAAAGCTGAGTGAGTTCCATTTCTATCTGATTTAATTATTTTGTTCTGTACAAATGTAATGGAGTCTTCACACCAGAGATATGTCAGCGCTGCATCCTGCCAACTATAATTATGCCAAATATAATCAACACATAGTACGTCTTCATAACGAGTCTTGTTATGAAGATGCACTGAGTGTTGATTACTTACCTTTTTCTTGTTTAACATAATTCAAGGTCCGATGAGGAGTTAGAGCAGCAAGAAAAGACCAACAACAGTAAAGACAAAAAGAAGAAAAGCAAAAAATCTAAAGATTCCAAAGAGGACTCCAAGAAGAAACTCAAAAAGCTAAAGAAAAAGCTAAAGAAAGCCAAGAAAGCTCGCAAGAAAGCAAAGAAGAAGGTGAGGAGCTCATCCAGCGGCAGCAGCAGTAGTAGCGAGGGGGAGGAGGAGATCTGGGTCGAGAAAGGAAGTAAGTGTGTACTAATTTAGGAAATCTAACATCCAAAAACTAACATTTTAAAATGCCACAGTTTCAATGTTTATAAATATCTTCACAACGAAACTAGTGAACGGATTAGGCTGATATTTTGCTAAGGTGTAGATTGAAACCTGGTACATAGTACATACTACTTTTACTACTGCTTTAATATTGGTTGTTTAGAAGTAGCCTATAGGCAGACAGGAAGCAGTGGTGTGAAACCACCGGCAGAAACTTGTTCTACATAATTTCATTTTCATATAAATAAAAAATAAGATTGTAGCAGATTGTATTACAGGCAAGCTACTTATGTGAAAGCTCTTTAAAGAACCATCTTCATATGAGCATACAAATTTGCAGAGGAGTTGTGTGGTGTGGGCGCGCGCGCGACGCAGGAGGCGGGGGCGGAGGGGGCCCTGGCGGAGGAGGCGTACGGGCCTGCGCCGCGGGGGGGCGCGGCGCTGGGACACAAGGACTTCGGGCGCGCGCTGCTGCCCGGCGAGGGCGCCGCCATGGCCGCCTACGTGGCAGAAGGCAAGCGCATCCCGCGTAGAGGAGAGATCGGACTCACGTCAGACGAGATCGCTTCATATGAATCAGTCGGATACGTCATGAGCGGAAGCAGGTCAGTATCACAACACTATCAGGCCACTGTTTACACTGGATCCATTCACAACTAACTTTAATGAGTACACTTATGCAGGGTGTACCATCTGAGGTTCAATTGAAGTGGGGTGTCTGAGGGTTCAAATCTGCACTGAATGAATGCTCATGTGCAACTTTTCGAAGCTGATTAAGTTTGTGAAGTTTGATCATTTTGCACAAGTAGAGAAACGTACAACTTCAAAAAATATAAGAAAATAAAAAAAATTGGCCACAAAAATTAAAAATCGTAGCAAACTAATTTGTTTTCGAGCTAATAGAATAGAATTATTTTATTGTGAAATTGTGTTATGATCTAAAGTTACAATTTTAATTTTATTACAATTGTAAATTTATCCTATAATGATCTAAAGTTACAATTGTAATTTTATTACAATTGTAACTTTAGATCATTATTGGATTCTGTTGGTCTAGTCTACTATCTATTTCTATTTTATTATTGGGTATATTAAAATAATTAATTGAATGAATTTAATTTACTCAACTTGTATTTAATATTGCAGACATCGACGCATGGAGGCGGTGCGCATCCGCAAGGAGAACCAGATCTACTCGGCAGACGAGAAGCGCGCGCTCGCCGCCTTCAGCAAGGAAGAGCGCGCCAAGCGGGAGAACGCAATACTGTCACAGTTCCGCGAACAACTCACTGCAAGGAAACAACGGAGGGAACATAACTGACTTCAGCAAGGAGGGGCGCGCGAAGCGGGAGAACGCAATACTGTCGCAGTTCCGCAAACAACTCACCGCAAGGAAACAACGGAGGGAACATATCTGACTTCAGCAAGGTGGAGCGCACCTAGCGGGAGAACGCAATAATGTCGCAGTTCCGCGAACAACTTACCGCAAGGAAACAACGAAGGGAATAGCTCACTTCAGCAAGGCGGAGCGCACCTAGCGGGAGAACGCAATATGTCTCAGTTCCGCAAACAACTCACCGCAAGGAAACAACGGAGGGAACATAACTGACTTAACGTTTATACCCCTTCGACAGGCCATGGTTCGGGTTGTATCAGTGAGCTGACCATTGCATGTAAATACTGAAGTAGGAACAATTATATTTTGTTGAAGCCATGAGAGCTCATCAGAACAAAGTTCATGTGTTATGTTTATGTTTGATCAGTGACTGAAGTTCTAATTAATATTCAAAATGAGCTAAATTATTCTGATTAATTGTTTGAAAAATGTAGGTAGGTATACATCAAGGACAGTGTGTACATAAATAAAATGCATATATAAAACAATCTTGTTATTTATGAATCAATTACACCTATACTATACATATTTACAAAATCCTTAACTTTACATCCTTGGCATCAATTATCCAATGATTACAAAAAATGTAACATTAATGAATATAAAAGTTAATAAATGTTTCTTCATTCTCTATTCTGAAATCTTGAAATAACAATTCTTTATTTTTTGAATCTTTCGCATAAACTTATTAATAATCATAATAATATCTAAGTAAATCTGTAGATATGGTACATTCTCCCAGTGCTTACTCAACTACTGGCCTGTATTACAACTACACGCAAATGCTCACAGATTTTCCAATATTGTGCAATAATAACATATACAAGGGCATTGTTGTAGTCTTTTAGTTAATAAATCTTACAACTCCCTGAGGGGGGTGGACTCATTGCACCTAATTTGAGCCTTCTTTCGAGAGGCTAGTACCTCATCTCCCCTTTGTTACTAGTTCGATAAGAACATTGACAGTACCTTGTTTTATTTTTAACATTTACATATACCAAATGGCTGTATTTATTAGAAAAAATTGTCATTTTTTTTAATCAAAATCGAAGACTATATAAAATTTAATAGTCGAAACAAAGATAAACTTAAACTACCCATTTGTAAATGGTGTCATAACTTATATATAATACTTATACCCATTTGTGCTTAGCCACTAAAAGCCCAAATAATGGGTTAGCAAAACTTTATAACGACATAACTTTCTTTATAAAGCTTTAAAACCTGCTTGTAGTAAGATGCTATTACTCAGTTGACGAATTCTTATCCAATTAATTTCTGCATCACATAAACTTAGATCAACGACCTCGATAGGTACCTGACTATTGCGATTTTGCTTGGTACCCTAGATGCCATAAGAAATTCGACGACCTCCGTGGCGCAGCGGGCGGAGGCCCGCCTGCGACGCAGGAGGTTGCGGGTTCGATTCCCGCCTCGGAACAAATTTGTGAACGATCTATGTATAATAAAAAATATCAATCTATGTAGTGTATTGTATTAAGTATATCAGTTATCTAGTACCCATAACACAAGCTCTGCTTAGCTTGGGGCTAGATAATGCTGTGTGAATTGTCCAGCGTTATTTATTTAATTAAATATCCGCTTTAACATTCTGTTTTAAATTACAACAAGGATTATTTAATTAAGATTGACATGCACGATTTACCTGAACTTGAAAAAACTATTTGATAGGTACCTACCTATCTATTTCAATTTAGCTCAATTTAGTCATTTTCTATAAATTCTGTTGCAGTGCCGCCCTGCAGGCTGCATGTACTATTGACCTAAGCTAACAGATTAAGCTAACAGTTAGACCTAAGCTGTATACGTGTAGGTACATGTGAGCAAAAATAAATAATGATAGTAAGATTAAGTATCACAATTCCTGAGTTTCAACTTTCAATTCAATAGACTGATCTCGCTGTTCTCTTTACCCGAGATCCAACAAGTAGGTACTCTACATGTTCACCGCGCTAACTGCGCGTTGTGTTCTTGAGATCCCTCTGTCTGATCCGATCTGTCTACTCTTGATCAAGGGTAAGTTCTCCTTTCCTCCGAGGTAGTTTGTTCAGTTGTCCCGACAGAGACAGAGACAGAGACAGTGACAGTGACAGTGACAGCATCGAGTCTCGCTACACCTTCTCGTATTGCGCGAGACGCGCGTTGGCCCGCGCGAGCTGCGCGTTGAGCTGCGCGATGGTGCGGTGCGCGGCGAGCAGCTGCGTGCGCAGGTACTTGGGCGAGCTGTTGCTCATGAACTGCTCCGGCACGTACAGCACGCTGTTGGCGGCGCCTGCGCCTGTCTGCGACACAAACAACACGGAACATTTTACTAATTATATTCTTGTTCTTGATGTTAAGACCTAAGTGCGACCGAGACAACCATACCTATATACCTACGCACGCGAAACACGAACGCCGGCGGCGCCGGTCCGACTATGACTGAGATGGGTGGACCTAATTTGAGCGTTCCACTTTTGAGAAGCTAGTACTATCTCCCGAATTTTACTTACATCGATATTCCATCAAAAAAAATTACGATCGATAGGTAGTTATTTCAGAGCTGTTCCATTCAGTGACACTGCTGGCTGTCACTACATTGTGTACAAAGTCTTATATGTATAAGTTACTAAGTACTAGTAGTGTTAAGTGTAGGTACCTGGAGCGCGTTATCGCTCTTCTGCAGAGTCAGTTTGAGGGCGGGCGAGGGCGAGGGTGCGGGGCGCGCGGGGGACGCCTTGCTCTTGAGCATCGTGATCTTGGCATCCGACGGCAGTTTGATGTACTGCACCTGGGGGACACGGTCACGTTTTTAACTCTTTGCATGATACTAATAAAGGGAACAAGAGTTCGGTAGGTACACCGCATTTAAACTTAACAAGAAAAAAAAAACAACTCATCGCGGTCTAGATACTAAGTAGGTACTTACCTACACCTAGTATAGTATTATTATATCTGTTCCTACACCAAGTTTTTTTCTAGAGTAGATGGAGCATAAAATCGTCGAAACAAGGACGTGAGACGGAGACAAACTAATTAACTACAGGATGTTCCATTCTTATAGGAGCATAGGAAGAGAGGTGTTCGTCTTGATCTACATCGAAGGCACCCCCATCCTTGTTCTGCATATTTTTTCGATATGATATAAGTTAGCAATTTTTGACCATTTTCAGACTGGAAGACTCCCTAAATTTTCTGTTCAATTCAACACCTAACTTACTAGTTTTTGGGAAAATGCCTGACAGAAAACCGTAAAATTAAGTCTTTGCAATTCATCACATTCCATTTGAAAATGGGTCGGCAAGTACGGTTTACGTTTACCTGCGAGGAATCGAAGGGGTCGATGACCTTCTTGACGGGCGCCTTGTTCTCTTTAGGCAGCGTGACGAGCTTGTTGTTGAGCGTGAATATCTTGACGGCGGCGCCCGGCGGCGGCGTCAGCACCGGCCGCGCCGACAGCACCACCTTGGGGGCCGGCGAGGGGGGCGGGGCGGGCGGGGCGGCCGGCGCGGGGGCGGGGGCGGGGGCGGGGGCGGGGGCCAGCACGCTGCTCTCCTTCAGCATCAGCTTCCCCGCGTCTGACGACAAACACTATTTTTAATTTTATGAACAAACAACACAAACTCATTCATTTGATCGGCCTCCTTCTAGCGTTCCCCAAGGCTCGATTCTTGGTCCACTGCTATTCACTATCTTCGTCAACGACATCGGCTCATGTTTCAAGTACCTACTCTGATTTTCTTTTATTCGCCGACGATATGAAGATCTTTAAAAAAATTTTTTTTTTTTTTTTTTTTATTTATAGGTTCACAAAACTGGTTTTTACACAGAACAGAAGGCAACAAGGTTTAACTTATACATTATTTAAACTAGAATGAGTGTAAAACCTACTCGTTGTGAACACAGCTTGCTTAGTAATTAGTTGTATCAATAGGTTCTTATTGATGGAAAAAAAAAGAGTAGATAGGTATACAAATAAAAGGTTAACAAAACAAAAATAATATGTTGCTTACAGGCTAGGGAGCCTCTTAAGAATTGAGGCTGATGCATAAAATATGTCTACATTTTGACAGGTTGTATTGTAGGAAGAACACATGCGATTAATTGGAGAATATTGGCTATACTTGGAGTGGCACTGAGGAATGTTAAACGTTTTTCGGTTACAGAGACGACTAGAAGAACGAGGAACAGCTAGCTGAACTTTGTTTACGAGTTGAGGGCTGTCAATTCTACCACTAACAATTTTGTGCAGGCACACAATGTCAGCAACGTACCTCCTATGTTCTAACGTAGGCATTTTAAAGTGACGAAGTCTACAATGGTAGGAATCTAGGAGACGACAGAGATTGTTCGCATAGGACAGGTGGTAAAGAAATTGCTTTTGAAGTCTTTCAAGGCGATTAGAGTGGACAGCGTAGTAAGGGTTCCAGACAGGGCTGCAGTACTCGAGCAGGCAACGAACATAGCTATTGAAGAGAATGACTGACACATCGGGGTCTTGAAAGAATTTTGTTTGCCGGATGACAAATCCAGCGAAGCGCGATCCTTTTTTGGTGATGTGATCAATATGTTCCCGAAAGTCAAGCTTCTTGTCCATAATGACACCGAGATCAGTCATGCTCGACACCTCTGCTATCGTTGTGCTACCAATTGAGTAGGATGCTGGTGTAGAATATTTTTTCCTGGAAAATTTGATATGATAGCATTTGGAGGTATTGAGTAACATTTTATTTAGTTGACACCAGTCGCTTATTGAATTGAGATCAGTTTGGAGAGTTGTTATATCATCTTGTGAGTTGATAGTTCTATAAAGCTTAAGGTCATCAGCAAAGAGCTGGTAACCTGATTTTATATTACTGCAAAGATTTTAAGAAAGAAGAAAATTGGTGGTACATCTGACCCCTTACTTCTCCAAAGTGATTTGGATCATTCTTACTGCACCATCAACATCTCTTTTAGTAGGTCTCCCAACATCCTGACTCACACCTACAACATCAACAACCAAACCCTCATCAGAACTAGCTCTATAGTTGATCTTGGGGTGACCCTTGACTCTAAATTACTAGTTGATCAACACATAGAGAAAATCACCTCTTATAGGGCGTTGAAGATGCTCGGCTTTCTATTTCGGGTGACAAAGGATTTCAGTTCACTTAAAACTCTAAAAGTTCTTTACTGCTCAGCTCACTGGTCCGAAGTCACCTCGAATATGCCTCGCAGGTATGTAATATACAGTATATTAAAAAAGTTTCTCTGCTTGAAAAACCTCAGCGGAAATTTCTTAAATTTATTAACAAGCATAAGATCATCAACCCCGACTACATAGATAGCTGCAAACACCATCATTTGCTACCGCTTGAGTTGAGAAGAGAAGCAGCTGACCTGTCACTGTTGCTCAATATTGTCTTGAATCTGGTTGATTCACCCACGCTCTTATCCGGAATAGGACTAACAGTTCCGTCCCGCCGAGCTTCGCGAAGAAATCACCTCAAATTATATATACCGAACTGCGCAACAAACTACCGGAAAAACACATTACTGCGGACCATGCAAACATTTAATATAAAATATTCGAAAATTGTAGATCTCTTCAACACGAGGCGCAATGCTTTCAAGAAGTTAATTAATATTAACTTCTTCGATCAGTAATAAATTCTTATTTATGCATGATCAGTATTTATATATCCATCCTAGTTCCCTACCCTGTAGTTGCCAATCCGCTTGATTTAGTACTGACACCAGGTAGGTAATTATAAACTGCTTTGGAACTGGTATTTTTAAAATCTCATTGTAATCTAGATTAGGTTTTTTTTAAATAAATACCTACTACTTCTACATCGGCACACAGTACATATAATTTGGTTTAGTATTGTATTTTTCTTTTGATTAACGAAATAACATCAGAGCCAATTAAAGATTTTCACGTATTCTAGTAAAAATTTAACTTAATAAACAACATGTGAACGTAAGTACCTACACAAGAGCTCAAACAAAAATGACGTGGGAGATAAACTTATTGAATAAATCGCTTGTTGTCCATAAAATGAATTTTGTTTGTAGGTAGGTAGTTTGTGCCAACAACAGGTATAAAAATGGTGGGATGCAATCGGGTGATTTTGGATGGACCATGAATGTCTATTTTACTCATACACCTAGTATGGCAATTAATGTGATTGTGAGTGAATCGTTCATAATATGTTATGTATCGCAGTGCAGCCTCGTACCGGACAGCACGACGCTGCGCCCGCTCTGCAGCGCGGTGAGCACGGTGCTGCCCTCGTCGCGCGGCAGCAACGTGATGCCGTGCCGCCTCAGCATGGCCGCCGCCGCCTCCGCGCCCGCGCCACCCTGTAACGACCACCCACCACTGTTAACGACCGTCTGCAAGATGACCCTGCAGGGGTATTTTAATTCACCGATTCGTTTCCGAATCGAACCCGACGGATCTTTAAAACGCTATTTTGTTTTCGCCTCGGGTTGATGATCGAAAATTCGAAGCGAATCGGTTGGCTAATGGCCATGTCAATGAGGAGGAGCTCTTTATTTCGATCATCAACCAGAGGATGCTGATCTCCACGTCCGATAGATGAGCTAACCTCGTTCCTGTCGATGCTTATCTTGATGGGCTCCGGTTGTGACGGCTGCTTGGTCGCTTTGGTTTCGGTGAACTCTGAAACACCGAAGCGACGATTAATTTATTTACCTACGATTCGTTAAAATGTTCGATCTCAACGATGGATACCGGTACTCGGAACTTACTAGGAGGATCCTGCGTCGTTTGACGGTTTGCGGGAGTTTCAGCCTCTGAAATGAAAAAAAGTCATCTAAAGGTAGGTATAGATTAACTACATCGTTCACCACTACGACACAAGGTATAAGATGGGTGAAGTTAATAGGGTAAGATGTTATAGTTATGCAGATAGGTACATCTGCCAAGATGAACAAGAGATCCCAGCGGAAGCTCCTTAATTCCTTTCATCCCTCCCGCATTTGAACTCGCATCACCTTCGCCCCCCCCACACAAGGTGTCTCCTGTTGTCCAGACTCTAATGAGACTGTTGCTTCAGGAGCACTTAACAACACATCACACACACACACACACACACACATACCACACACACTCATATACATACACGCACGCTCACTGAAACACACGTCGCGAAGCCACTGAAATTTTCTCAGTTTACTGTGTTCTCTGTACTACATATTTATTTTATTGTTAATGTTTCTTTATATTTATCAACTTCACTCACCTTTCTGTTGTAAATCTTTACTTTTTCTATGTAATCCTATAATTGGCCTTATTTTAGCATAAGTATTACACTGTTATAATATGTAAAATGTATCGCTGTCGGATTACTTAATAAATAAATAAATAAATAAATAAATGCACGGGCGAGCGCGGGGTGGCCGGCGGCGCGCGCCAGCTGCAGCGGCGTCTTGTTGAACTTGTATGTTACCGTGTGTGGTGGTGGTGACGAGCGCGACCGCCTCGTGCGCCTCCAGCAGGTCGGCGAGCGCGGGGTGGGGGGCGGCGCGCGCCAGCTGCAGCGGCGTCTTGTTGAACTTGTATGTTACCGTGTGTGGTGGTGGTGACGAGCGCGACCGCCTCGTGCGCCTCCAGCAGGTCGGCGAGCGCGGGGTGGGGGGCGGCGCGCGCCAGCTGCAGCGGCGTCTTGTTGAACTTGTATGTTACCGTGTGTGGTGGTGGTGACGAGCGCGGCCGCCTCGTGCGCCTCCAGCAGGTCGGCGAGCGCGGGGTGGGGGGCGGCGCGCGCCAGCTGCAGCGGCGTCTTGTTGAACTTGTATGTTACCGTGTGTGGTGGTGGTGACGAGCGCGGCCGCCTCGTGCGCCTCCAGCAGGTCGGCGAGCGCGGGGTGGGGGGCGGCGCGCGCCAGCTGCAGCGGCGTCTTGTTGAACTTGTATGTTACCGTGTGTGGTGGTGGTGACGAGCGCGGCCGCCTCGTGCGCCTCCAGCAGGTCGGCGAGCGCGGGGTGGCCGGCGGCGCGCGCCAGCTGCAGCGGCGTCTTGTTGAACTTGTATGTTACCGTGTGTGGTGGTGGTGACGAGCGCGGCCGCCTCGTGCGCCTCCAGCAGGTCGGCGAGCGCGGGGTGGCCGGCGGCGCGCGCCAGCTGCAGCGGCGTCTTGTTGAACTTGGAGCGCGCGCGGTGGTCGGCCCCCCGAGCCAGCAGCGCGCGCGCCGCCGCCGCGTGCCCGCGCGCGCACGCCCAATGCAGCGGCGTCATCTGCAGCATGTCCCTGCAACGTACCACTACCACCTCATACTGCAGCTCTCATCACAGATTGAAAGAACAAGGTTATGAAGGACATAACAAAATCTTCAGTCATGTGTAACTTCTCAATTTGAGGTAATTTTTTAGGGTTTCGAAGATCAAAGATCGGTTTCGAAACCCTTATGGTCTCGCTTTGTCTGTCCTTTTTTTCCTGCTTAATAACTCAAAAACTACTGCAGCTATCAACTTGAAATTTGAAATAATAATACATTTCGGGCGCCTGTACAGATTTAAAGAAAAATAAATTAAAAATGAAAATGTATATTTTCCATACAAATTGTGATGCCGAAAATTTTAAAGATACCTACAGAGTCATATGGGGTATCAAATGAAAGGTATCATTTTGTACATTTCAAAATAGTTTTTGAAATTTTTGTAGGTTTCATACTTTTTAAAATATTTCGAATAAAGTCGAAAAAATACTCATTCCCCCCCTCCACCCTATCTCCGAAGATTGCAGAGCGATCCATGATAAATGTATGGAGCGTTTATAAATATAAATCTATATTTTATAGGAAAAATATAGAGAAGTTTGTAAAAAGAACACTTTTTGAAAAATGGTCAATGGGGGGAATAATTTTCAAAAGGGGGGGCTACCTCACCGAGTGGGGTATCAAATGAAAGGTATCGGTCTGGATATTTCAAAACAGTTTTTCAAATTTCTGTAGTTTTCATACTTTTTTAAATATTTTGAAAAAAGTCGAAAAAATACCCATTCCACCATTACCATTACCCACCTTAACCGAACCACCCATTTAACCGAAGCATGCAGAGAGATCCATCTGAAATATAGGTTGGTACCTACTATTCTTAGGTATTCGTTAAATTGCAAAGTCTCTAACTGGTACTTTTGGTACATATATGTTGACAAACGTTCGAAAGCCTCGGCGCGCGAGTTACACTCGCACTTGACGTATCTTGTTTATAAAAGAAGAACCTACTAATAATACTTTTTTTAGGTAAGGGTCAATCTAAATCAGATGACGCCGCGGTGGCCAGTAGTTAGGTACCTGCAGTCGACGGCGGCGTTGTTGTCGAGCAGCAGCGACACGACGTTGGTGTGTCCCGCGTGCGCCGCCAGGTGCAGCGGCGTGCGGTCCACCTGCACACACGGCACTCTGTGAGGACGCGAGGATAGGAGGGGACACTCTGCAGTAGACGCGAGGGTCAGACGGGGACAGGCCTCACCTTGGTTCTGCAGTCGCGACTCACTCCGGAGCGCAGCAGCACGGCGCACGTCTGCGCGTGCGCGCCGCCCGCCGCCAGGTGCAGCGCCGACGTTCCAAGCTGAAATGAACCAAACGTCGGCGTTGACTTCTTGGTGAACTTGTCATGATTAGGTGGGCGGTGTAAGTATTTTGTATAGCTACCCAGTCGGTGGTGAAGGGAGCGCCGCGCGCCATGAGGTCGAGCACGGCCTGCGTGTCCCCGTGGCGCGCGGCCAGCAGCAGGCGGCGCCCGAGCTCGGCGCTCCCCGCCGCGCCGCACACCCGCACCCCGCCCACTGCCTCGCTGGAAACCGGCTGCAATACATACGCACAATTTCGGAATTCCATCATTCTTGCTTTCAAAATCAAATACCTACAAAGTTTTTGTATCACATTAATATTTTTCAAAAGAATTTTTCACCCAGCATTTTTACATTCAAGTAACAGGGTAGGTACCTATTCAATATCTCACTAATCTCAGGGGCTCAACTTCTGTTTAAAGAACCATCCTCTAATAATGTAATGTAGGCACCCTGTAACGAAATATCCTTTACCTTCAACCATTGAATTACTATTACTAGCGTACAACTCACTGCCTTCAACAGGATTTTCACATTGATGCTCGGTACCTACTAGAAGTACATATCAAAACAATTTTCTTTTTAAATTTGGCATTTTCTTTCATTTTCAAAAATGCATTCCCTTTTCAAATATTGATCCCAATCAGCAACAGAATCATGATCATCAGATGCAAAAATAAAAGATGTAGGTACCTATTTTTCTTTATCAGTCCGTTCAAACTCCTGAAAAATTATAGATAAAAAAACTATGTTTTGGTTTTTGTTTTATCATAAATCAAGGTCATAACATAAGTGACACCTAAGATGATTTTCCTATATTTCTCGTAGCTTCAGATTTGGCCTTAAACTTCTCAACAAGCCATCCTGTAAGTAGGTAGTAGTGGTATAGGTATAAATCTTAAGCAAATTATTGAACCAACCACGAGGATTGATGATGGAGCCACCTGTTGCACGGTGATCATGTCATCGGCACCAAGATCTTCTGAACAATCCATGACCTGTAATCAAATTAACGTCAGTGGGTAGGTTTCTAGATACTTACCTTCTTTTTATTCAAAAACAATGTACTATAGGTACATAACAGAGCTATGATAGCATTTATTTTTACAAGGTCTACTACATTTTTTTGGAATTTTAGAAATTGGCTTTGTATTCAAGTGGTTGAATTATGAGTAAGTAATGTTATTATCAAAAGTAGTATTTATGACCTAAGTATTTCACTCAGTATTGATAAATTATTTATTACAGATGCACTTACGTACGCCCTAAACCTACATATTATGTACATAAATTACAGAACTTAGACGAGTTATGATCCAATTTAGAATTTCATAAATTTCCATTTCGCGCTTTTGGAAGGCGATTGAATAAACAAAAACAAAGGAAATGGATGTGTAGTGTGCGGTCGTCGGTCGGTGGAAAGAAGGTCTACCTATCGAATCGAGTGTCAAGCATTTCCATCCGCCTCCGCCATACCACTTCCTTTTCCTGTCTGCTAGACGGAAATGGACAATTGTTTGACCTACTTTAACAACAGAATTTTAACTTACCAAGCTTTATGCCCAGAGAAAACAAATCACTGTTATCTATTTCAAGCTGCACATTGTCACATAAACCGAAAAGGTCTACAGTAACTTCGAAAAACAATACCAACATCTATGTACCGCGAAATAGATAGCCTTAGTGGAATTAAAATCTAGAAAGTACTTTGATAGATGTACCTATGTTTTGCTTCTTCAACTTATTTAAATTGAAAAACTTTTTAGCTCTAATTTTAATTCCATTCAATGATTTTTTTTAGCAAAGTAAACAAAATAATTTGCTAAATTTAAATAGGTTAGAATGAATTGGCGTAGTTATGTTGGCACCCCACGACCGACTACCGACCAACTTGTCTATGGTTTTGTCTGCGACTTTGCAAGGCTTCCGACACACGACGTTTTTGGCCGGAAAATAATAAGCCCTGTTTGTATATTTTTAATGAAAATTATAATATAATTGCACTTGGTATTTACAATTGAAACAAGTGAGCTAACTGCAGACCGTTGCAAACAATCTACAGGTAGCTCAACTCTCTTATTTATAATTAATTATTATCATAAATAAGAGTCGTAAAGTGGTTTTAGACTGCAAGCACGTTAGTTATCTCGCAGGGTCTGCAAGGCTATTCAGATTCTCCGCTACCAAGTCATCAATTTTTATTGTTTGCATTATTTTGTAATTTTAATATTGTTTATTTATTCTTTGTACCTACTAGACATAATGGTTTGGAGGAATTTTGTAATGTTGTAGTCTTGTTTTATAAATAAATAATTTATAATTTGTACCTAAAATTTGTAATCAACACGGAATCTGATACAGATTCGCGCGAAATTAATTCCATTGCCATAAGGTTTATTATCCAGATGGAATTCCAGAAAACGTAATGTTTATTGAACTTAAGTGTAGCGCAGTACATGAACCTATATCTTACCTGGACTGTGCAGTGTTTTATAAAAACGAGCCGAGTGAGAGACCCCAACGTAGTAGTACATCTCTTTCTAGTAGGATGTCCATGCATCTGAACTTTTCTATAAATTCTAATGAAATTGTGATGACATGTGTTGGTAATAATAGAAACTTGTTCTTTTGCAAAATTATACTATAAAATATAATAACTTGATAACTAAGTTTCTACTACGTTATAGTAGTATTCAATTTCTGCTAGCCATTTTTACGTATTACTCGTGTGCACTCTGAAGAGTGCGCAAAAGATTTGAAAAACATTCTTAT
Source organism: Eupithecia subumbrata (assembly GCA_949316285.1). Taxonomy (NCBI): domain Eukaryota; kingdom Metazoa; phylum Arthropoda; class Insecta; order Lepidoptera; family Geometridae; genus Eupithecia; species Eupithecia subumbrata. The sequence continues at coordinate 16,939,423 of OX438627.1, read as the reverse complement.
GGCAATGTTGCTGCGTAAATAAGACAGCTTGTTAAAAGTACATATTCCAGAAGTAGGTTTATCAAAATCGTTCAAAAGCCCTGTGACATCGTTTTGTTTCATGGACACCCTACACCATGTTGCAACGTGCTAGACAAGGACAACTACTACTTTCAAGCCCTCTCACTCGGCTCGTTTTTGTACTCTGACAAAGAAAAATGAGCCTTAGACACATGAGATTACAGGAACCTACTTTTGAATGAATGAAATATGTTCATGCGCGATCCAGTTTACTCGAAAGATTCATGGCACAGTATTAGCCATAATAATATTGATTTGTCTATGATTTCAGCTCTTTTGATGGTTGCGTTGATCACTCGTCACTTTCGCTATTTCTTTCGCCTCCATCCTCTTTCTGCATCTAGTCAATGACTCTAACTCGTCCATGCTTTATTTCGTTTCTTTCCATAGCCGTCCGATGCATAAGTACAATCAGATATAACATTATTAGTAGGTACAACATTATTAGTACAAAATTTTAGGTACCATAGTTGAAAAAGTACTAGGCAAGCATAAGTTCATTGGAGGTATGAATTTATGCATGCCTAGAAAAGAAAACACAACACAATATTTCTTCCTAGTTTATATTACCAGAGTAACAAGAGGTAATGTGGGGGTCCAATCTTCCTGACTTATGCTGGTAGGGTTATTCTCTACGTTCCTTGATAATTGCTTTTTAATTCTAAGCCTACTTGAGTTTTTTTATCTCCAGTAAACTTCTGCTCGCCTAGTACAACTACTACTTTCAACTCGATCTGGATAGCATTACGTGAGAGAAGTATTTTCATATTAGCAGAATAACATAATACCTACAATACAATACAATACGTCAATATTTAGTAACTTTTTCAACTCTACCGATATAAAAGTTCCGGTAAAAGAAAGTAAAATTCATTCATTAAAAATATATTTACCGTGTATATAGAAAATAGAAACCTATGCAAATAGAGTTTAAATTAACGGGAAAACTGACGAAATTGGACTCTACTCAGTACCTACCTATGAAAGTAACGAATAGATTCGAGATGTCCCCTTCACTTTTGATTGAGGGTACAACTGATCCGAATCTAAAACCAAGAGAATTTAGATTCGGACGAGATGTACTCCTACTCAAAAGTGAAGTGGACATCTCGTCCGCGGATGAGTTTGAGATTCGGACCAGATGTACCCTAACCCGCTATGGTAGATCAGATCATAATCTGCTCTACCATAGCGGGTTAGGGTATGGCATAACATAGCGTTGGAAGGCGAACCGTAAGTATCAAACCGCTAGGTCAAAAATCATTGCAGGTCTAGGTCTATTGTCTAGGTATTACATTAACCATAATTATACCACCTCTAACAGCACTCCACGCAGACGAAGTCTCGGGCAAAAGTTAGTACTAAATAATAGTAATTCTCGAGAAACTCCCTTTTCTTTATTTGTGAAGGTGGTATGATTATTTAATTTAGCCTTTAATTCAGGCGGTAGTTTATTGCAAAGAGTGCGTAGGTAAGTATGGCTCGTACTGCTTGAACTGTGGGAAGTAAATGAGTGAGACTGTTGTAGCACCTACTATACAGGGATATTGGTAATTCACTGACACTGCGTGAGGAACCTAAAGTTCTGCCCATCATCCATAGATTTCCCATCATCAAAAAAAATAGTAATCATGACTGCGTCTTCACGAACGTGTTCGAGATGATGGGCAGAACCTGCAGTTCACGCAGTGTCAGTGAATTACCAATAACCCTGTATAGTTATTGTGTGTGGCTGTAGCTAGGTACCTACATAATAGTACATTACTCGCCTACCTTTTTTTACTATAAAGTTAAGTAGGTAATTATAATTTTTAAACATCTAGTTATCACAAATTTCGCAGTAGGTACCTAATATTTTTATTTGTTGTGACTAGGTATCAAAGACATTTATAATGTCCTTGGTAGGTAGTTTAGGTACACAATACTTATCCTAATTTTAACCACACTATTTATATTTTATGGTATTATAATATTTATGTTAATCTAGATTTATGTGACTGTTACAATTTAACAACTTATGTTAACGAGCAGGCAAACTAATTCAAACTGTGTGTGCTCATTCAATTAATTTCTTGTACCTACCAACCTTATTAAATTAGTTAAATTTTAGTTTATACATATTTAAGTTTAATAAGTGAAAACTGTTAAGCTTTAGTTATACAACCAATAATGTCTCTACTCATTTAAATTATACAAGCTGTTTGTTTTCCACCGAAAATAAAATAAAATAATAACAGGATTCGTTAATCAATTCACAGTCGTTTTATTAGCAAAGTAACGACGGATACCTTGCTTAAATGTAGGTAGGTAGGTACATATTTATTGCCCTCTGTACCTAGGTATTTAGTGAGAGAGTAGCGAGGTTTGTAATGAAGCCGTGAGCGAGCAAACATCGCGAACAGCTATTTGCATTAGTATAGGAGGTACCTGTACCTACCTACCATTACAAATACCTACCCAATTAAGTAGGTAGGTTACCTACAAAGTAGACTTACCTACTCAGTAAGCAAATACTTACTGTGACTGCGACGCAGGAGGTTGCGGGCTCGATTCCCGCCTCGGGACAAATGTTTGTACGATCTGCAGATATTTGTTCAGGGTGCTCTGGCCATTTTCTATGTATACTAATAAAAAATATATATCCATGTAGATGTAGTGTATTGTATTAAGTATATCAGTTTTTTAATAACACTAGCTCTGCTTAGCTTGGGGCTGGATAATGCTGTGTGAATTGTCCAGCATTATTTATTTATTATTTAAATACCTAGGTACTTACCTGTTAGGAACAAGGTTAAGTGGGCATCTGGCTGGAGTATAGGTACCACATCGCATTATTCGCAAAATATTCTATTCTATTCTCAACCTTCACTTCCTCAACCTCAACAGCCTGTGTAGGTCCACTGCTGGACGCAGGCCTCCCCCTGATAAGCACCTTATTGGCTTTTGATGCTTTGGATCGCAGTTTGGTGGTAGAATCGTTCTGCAGGGGGCGCTGCTGCCCGCCCCCGGTGGATATCCCTTAGTCGCCTCTCCAGACACCCCCTATTCACTTGATTTTGTTTTATTAGTAAGTTTTAGAGCACAGATTCCACAATTCTGTAATCTGTGGTTCAGAAGCAACGAGCGTCACGGCAAAAAAAAAGTATAAGTAGGTAATTAGTTTATAGATAAGGTACATACATAGTACCTAAGTTAATGTGTCACTACATACATTTATTAAAGACATGTAGCTATAGGTAGGTATCGGCTGTGAAACCGTTATCGGTGCCGTTAGGGGCGCGAGGGGCTCCGGGGGCTCAAATGAACTTCTGATGAGTTTGTCGCACTCGCCGCCGCCCCAGCCGCCGCGCGCCGCGATAACATGTCTGTATCTGAAATCGTTAGCGACACTTGTGTCTGCCGCCGCCGCCGGGTAATGTTCGCAAGATGCACGCCTTTATTACAAAAGCGATACATAAAAGCGCCTAATAAAACGTAAATTTATATTTTATGGCCGACATTCTAGCATATTTGAGAAACATAAAGTAGTTAAGTATATCCATGTCCGGTTTTATGGGTGGGCCTGGAATGGAGACGCCGCGCCGCCGCCGCGCTGTCGCCGCGCTGTCGCCGCGCCCGTGAGCCGCTGAACTTCGGCTTACGATTCCGATGCAAACTTTATTAATTCACTAGTTTCTGCTCGTGGCTTCGCACACGTTATTTTTATGTAAATAAACAAACTTACTTAATATCTCCTGCCAGGTGGGATGACAATCTGCGAAAGACTGCAGGCAGATGTTGGATGCGGCAAGCTGAAGACAGGGCGCTATGGCGCTCATTAGGGGAGGCCTATGTCCAACAGTGGACTAGCATACGCTGATGATGATGATGATGACTTAATATCTTGAGAACCTGTGACCAGACTGGCTATTTAGCTTGAATCCTGCTCACTAACTACTACCTAAACTGGCACTATTTATCCTTATTGAAATTCCTACTTCCTCCTTAATGACTTCGGTATGCTGAGGAACTTATCTGCATATGACGTCGGGACCTACCTACTTCGGTTGGCGAGGCAGGTTCCGTGTCTGACCTACTTTTGCGAAACGTCTTCATGGTGCCTTTTCATGTGAAAGATAATCTGAGCCAAATCCAATCTAGTTGTGGTAAGCACCTATCTGCGAGTCGCCGGTTATTCCCGTTCGTAAACGAGAGGCGATGGTCCGGCCGCAAGGTATCTCGTAATTTCCCTTTATCTCCACCATCTAAATTGTTGGCTGTCCTGCTCTCTTAGGGCCTTTGTTCACACACATTTTTTTCGCCGTGAAAATGTACGGTTAATTCGCCGCGTGAAGGCACGGTCGTCTGTGTACTCTGTGTACTGCATGTCTAGGTAATCTTATTATATATATAAAAGAAAGTCGTGTTAGTTACACCATTTATAACTCAAGAACGGCTGAACCGATTTGGCTGAAAATTGGTGGGGAGGCAGCTTAGAACCAGGAGACGGACATAGGCTATGTTTTATCCCGGAATTACCACGGGAACGGGAACTACGCAGGCGAAGCCGCGGGCAGCAGCTAGTATAATATAAACCGTGGTCCACATACGTCATCTCGTATGTCGAGGTGTTTGCTTAATCATGCTGTCACTGTCTCCTGTCAGATGGACATAGAGGAAAGAGCGGGAATTCGGGTTGGCAGTTCAACGGCTGCCTACTGCTGTGTGAGATGAAGCTGGAGGAATACCTTGGCACTGGCGAGCTGGTGTATCCCTACTTGTGTATGTTATCGGTCATCGGAACCTCTACAGTCAGTGTTGTATGGATTCACTTTGGATGCTTGTTGACGACGTGCATAAACACGACGTAGATTTTTACGGCGAAAAAACCGCTGTGTCAACAGGCTTCCATAGTGATCCATACAACACCGACGGTCGTGCCTTCACACGGCGAATTAACCGCAGATTTTCACGGCAAAAAACGTGCTTGAATAGAAGCCCTTACATGCTCCGAAATCATCTCCATTTGAGATAATACCTACATACCTACAGAATGTTTGTGCCTTTCGTAGGTTAATTGCATGATTTCGTATTCTCTTTCGCGGTCCCTTGTAAATTGGATCTAAGAAGGCGTGCAGGCCGAGAGCCTGCGGGTCGCGGTCCACATCATTATTTACCACACACTTGTAACAGTTCAGCTTCGTCGCGAATCCATATTAGATTAGGTATAAATACGCAAGTAACTCTGTTTCTGTTCGTTACACTTTTACGACTACGACATAACGGCTTAATAGATGATAATGGATATTTACGAGGAGATGGATTATTTCTCAGAATTAAAGCCACAGGCAGAAGCGAGCTTCTTATAAGGCCGTACCATTTTCTAATTTTACGCAATGAATAACAAATACATAAATATTAAAATAAATATTGGTCGAGATTCGACACAGCATTCTAGACCCAACGTCAACAAAGCTTGTGTAACGGGTCCTAGATAGCTGATATATCTGATACTTTATATACACATAGATATTTTTATTACAGATGGTAAGCACCTAGATCACCCTGAACAAATTCAGCCGCTGCGCCACTCAGATCGTAATACTATTATTAAAATTATTCACTATTATTATAATATTACTAAAATAACTCGCTGCTGCTGCTGCTGGCCGTACGTACGGCTTTCTTCATACAACACATCTTTCTCTGCATTTCATAATCTCCGTAGCACGTTCTACGAGTCAGTTTCAACCTCTACGCCGTAGCACTTCTACGCCACCGTAGTACATTCAGTATTCTACGCCGCAGCACGTTTCAACCTCTATGTCGTAGCACTTCTACGCCACCGTAGTACATTCAGTATTCTACGCCGCAGCACGTTTCAACTTCTATGTCGTAGCACTTCTACGCCACCGTAGTACATTCAGTATTCTACGCCGTAGCACATTTCAACCTCTACGCCGTAGCAGTGCTACGAAATCGTAGTACATTCAGTATTCTACGCCCTAGCACGTTTCAACCTCTACGCCGTAGCAGTGCTACGAAACCGTAGTACATTCAGTATTCTACGCCGTAGCACGTTTCAACCTCTACGCCGTAGCAGTGCTACGAAACCGTAGTACATTCAGTATTCTACGCCGTAGCACGTTTCAACCTCTACGCCGTAGCAGTGCTACGAAACCGTAGTACATTCAGTATTCTACGCCGTAGCACGTTTCAACCTCTACGCCGTAGCAGTGCTACGAAACCGTAGTACATTCAGTATTCTACGCCGTAGCGCTTTGAATGTTCTTGGATGCTGGAAGTAAATCACATTTAATTCCCCGAAGTAGGCGTTAGATCTGCAGGAGGAGATGTTTTTGCTTTTGAACTTAGTTTTGTATTAGCCTGTGTATTGTGTGTATATTTAGAAAATTTATTCTCATAAAGGATTATTTTTTTAGACAAGGCTAGCTTGCTCATGTTTGATTATAAATTTGGACGTCACAACTACAAAATAAAGACGTTTATTATTGCTTTAAAGTTTCACTTTAATTTAAACCTCTATTTTTTGTAAGTATACGTACTTAATAAAGTTTGTATGCATAGGAAAAAGCATTTCATCCACTTCCTACCCTACAATTTGTGTTCAATATGGGAATGACGAGATAAGACGCTCTAGCGGCAGATTGAAATGGAATTCCTCCCGCGCTCCACTTGCCTGTTCTACTTATTTGCACAGAATATCCAACATTACTACATAACTACTGCTACTGCAGTACCTACTAGCGGCAGGCTATCAGAGAGCGGCGAACAGCGCGCTTTTAAAACAAGCTTTATTTACCTAGCAATTTCAGTAGGTACCGTATCAGGGTAAACTATAAGTTTCCGTTGCAGCATAACAACGAAATAAACTGAGTACCTACCTACTAAGACTAACTACTAACAATAGGGTGTTTATGTTTCCAACTCAGCCAGTAAGTCGAACATATTTTACCGAGCGGGAAACATTTACCTAAATTAATAATTCATGTTCTGTATGAACAATATGAACATAATAAACTGGCTCACATCACCCCCCACCCCTCGTGGACACAGATACGAGAAGGTCGCAGGGTCCCGTGCAGGCGACACGGCGAGCGTTAATATTGATGAACTTAATGGGTCGGCTATTGTAATTCAGCATTCGGGACACAAAGGCTTCGGACGAGAAATAATTAATGAAGCTCGAGTGTGAGCCGGACGGCGGCGCGGCCCACTCGAGGGCACTCGGGCTGGCCGAGGCAGACCGGGCTCCGCCGGGCTCCGCCGGGCGCTGATCGAATGCATTACTGCAATCCGCTCCGAGACACTTCAATCACCTCGAGAGCTCTGCAGGCACCCGCTCAACACGAGTCTGTCGCCTTGTGAACTTCAATTAGTACAGTTAGATCTTGAGAAGCTGCGAGTAATCTTAGTGTTAATCAAGTTAGATCTTGAAAAGCTCGCTCAATCATCATCTATGCTTGAGTAACGCTTTTCGATGGCATTAGCGTCACTCATGCATAGACTATGGCTAGGCGCAGCTAGTATTATGTCTGTGCACTGAGCAAACTTTCACAATACGAGCCTAAGTGTCAATCAAAGAGTTAAACCCAGTTGTTGCAGTACGAAGTTATGCATCATAGCGTGGAGCAAGGGAAAGAATAGCCGGTGCCTTTATAGCAAATGCAGCGGAGTGGACCGGCATCGATCCCGCACCGCCCGTGGCCGACAGACGCGGGTATTTCCGCGAGGCCTTGACACGCTCTCGGCGCGTCGGCAGACAGCCCGTCGCATCTCACTATCACACCTACCTACTACACCACACCACACTACACTGTGTAGCGAAGGAACTCTTGCTGAACGGACCATGTGAGACCGGAACAATGCAAAATCGCAGTTTTGACAATTTAGAAATCTATACTAAATTTGTCAAGGCATTTCAGATTTTAATCAAATAGCGTACCTAAGTGGTCAATCTACAACCTTTAAATAATTACGCTTCGTCTCTAAAGGACTTGCTAAGTATACCTGCGCCTATCTATGTAGCGGGTAGATGAATTAGCTTGCTTGAAATAACATCAGTCTCCCCGTTTGTAATTGCGGAGTGCCTAATGCCATGACGCTGAATCAGTCGTGGAACGTGTATAATTGTGTCTGGCGGGCGCTAACACCATTAACTTGGTTTTTATTCGCGGAGCCGCGCTCGGCACGGGCGCTCTGACTCGATTAGCGGGTTTCGTGACAGGTGAGGTGACACGTCGCGTGACGCCGCGTCGGGGTGGGGGCGTGACGCGAACGCGGCGCGGGCGTGACGCGGCGTCGTTGACAATTATTGCTTCGCTCGGAACGCCCATACTCTCTCACTGGCTGACCATCTGGATTCATTTTATAGCTGCCGCTGACGCCTTAATGTAGATTGTAACATGTATCTCTGCTCTGTTGTTGGGAAACTGTTGAATCTTGTAGATACCTAATAATATATGGCGTTACTTTCTTTTACGAGTTGTTAATACCTAACGCTTTGATTGAGAAACAATGGCAACAATATCCGGCTCGAAGGACCATTAAGATGGTGTCTGCCCTTGACGATAGATGATAAGTGATAGAGAGATTAAACTGATACCTTGTGATAATACCCAAAATGTTGATTTATTCTCTCTGAGGAAAAATGGCTTTAAAACTCAAATAGGTAAGTAAATCTTGACTGATCCGGCTGGTATTGATACGGATCATTTGTGCTACCTGTAGATTGTTTGCAACAGTCTGCAGTTAGCTCAATTGTTTCAATGACTAGTTTTAATTTATTTCTATTATTTGATTGTAATTTTCTTTGTGAATAAAGCTTTAGTAAATCTTTCTTTACAGTTTAAATCTATAAAACTTTTTTTTTCTATTCTTTAGTAGACTCCAAATGCTTAGGCATTCATTTATAGCACTCATCAAATTAGGCGCAACGCCATTCATTATTAATACTAAAAAATTCAGTTAGTTATCCAATGGACACATTATAATTTAGTTATAAGTGGAAACTGTAGGCTTAAGGTATCCAATATTTATATTCTTTGCGAAAAAAGGCTTCTGCCCATAAAAAAAGTTATCCAAAAAGTTAACATATTAAGTTTTATTATGCTGTTAGGTTTTCTAAAATATGAAAAATAAAATAAATAAATTGCAAGCGCTTATAAAATTGCAAATGTGCGGTTTATATGTACCTACATAAATCGTACAACATGAGTTTAGGTCCAATAAAAATGCCTGGGCCGCCGGGCAGAAAGGCCACGTAAACAACGAAAACGCGTTTTGTTTTGATTCTGCGACGACACCAGTGTCGTAATAGAGCGATTGGTTTAGCAGAATAAGGCCCCAGCTCCATCGAGCAAGCTACGAGAAAAAAACATTCGGCATCTAAGCAGTACCTAGGTATAGTAGCAAGTCAGGGTGAGTTTCACGGCTGACCATGACTTTACTATTTACTCTCCCGATCATTATGTTCAGCCTTGTGTTCCACCCTGGATGTAGATCAGCTGGCTACGTCCCGTCCGCAACCAAGTGGACACCAAATGAAACGTCAAGTGTGAGTCAGACTCACTAAGGGTTCCGTGTAATTTTAAAACCTTGTTTCTTGCATTATCATGATTCAACGGGGTCAACGAGAAGTAACCTAAAGGTTTTGGTCCATGGCGAGATTAATAATTTTTTGTTGTTGTTAATAAACTACAAATTTGCGGCTTCCGGATTTTTCCCTTTATTTGTGCTTTGTGACTTTACTTCTTACCATATTTTGTGACTCTAGGTCAACGGGAAGTACCCAACAGCCTTTGGTTCATAGCAAGAATATTTTTTTACTGCAATTTTTTTTTTCGTTGTATTTATTTTGCGTGCATGTGATTCTCTTGGTAATATCAAAATATTCGGACATAAACGGCTATAACTTTTGATTACGTTGACTTAGAAGTTTTATTTATATTGAAGCTCCAAGAGGTTACGGACTTGATATTTTTATATTTTTATATTTGATATTTGATATTAATTTCAATTTGATACCTCACGCGTTCCTGAGAAAAGAGGGTTGACAGGCGGATAGACAGACAGACGGAAAAGAAAGTGTACATACAAGGGTTCCTTTTTTCTTTTTGAGGTACGGAACCCTAAAAACTACCAAAAAAGTTCTGGAGGACGAGGATTCGGTGTGTAGCTATACTAAGTAGGTATATATGACTATATAACAAGTCTTGTGTCGTATAGTCGTATGTTTTTGACTGTATCCTACTTTGATAAAACTAACTTTTTAACCTGACTTCTAAAAATATGTATGTTTTTCAGCGGTTGCTTCTACGCTTTTCGCTGTTTCTATGTGAGGTTTTAGTAATTACTGAAGTAGCTAACATAGTGCTAAGTAAATGTAGTGCCTTGAATGCTCGTTAGGAATTCAATGGAGTACCTAGCAGGAGAGGCGAGGGCTGCGGTGCAAGACGACGCGTGCTAGCGTCAGGGCGGGCGGCCTGGCGGGACGCGGCGTGCGGCGGGCGGGACGCGGCGCGCGGCGGGCGGGGAGGTACACGCAATAACTCGTGGCTTGCGGCTTCGGAACCGCTGCTGAATTAACTACTCCGAGCACCCCCACCCCCTCTTGCCCCCCTTCTCAGCGCCTCGCCCTTCCGGAGCCCATCTATTCATTTTGCGGCGCTCATTCACTCCTTATTAAACTGATTTATGGACACCTGCCCGGAGGGGGTCCGTCGGGAAGGACTGGGATGTTGGCTTTAAAAGTTTAATCTTTCCTTATAAAGAAATTGCGTTTAAATTATACCTTCCCGACTCTGTTGAGCACACCGTAGCACATTGAAAAGTTTTATAATTGTGCATTAAGCACACGTGTGTATTTTATTATTAGCTGTGTGGTGCCGGCTTAGAATTGCACTACCCCAACTCTTCCCGCGGGTGTCGTAAGAGGCGACTAAGGCATATCCACTGGGGGTGGGCAACAGCGCCTCCTGCAGAACAATTCTACCACCAAACTGCGATCCCAACCCACATACCCAGCGTGGGGATTATGGGCATTACCCCCATGAGATAAAAGTCAATAAGGCGCTTGTCAGGGGGAGGCCTGCGTCCAGCAGTGGACCAATATAGGCTGTTGAGGTTGAGGTATTTTATTGACGCCGCCCGCATGCCGTCAGTTCTCTGCCAGCACGCTGCCAGCGCGCCGCTCAGCCGGGCGTTGCTGGGGCGGCTGCCTCTGAGCGCTCATAATCAAGTAAATTGAGGTAAATGTGATTAGGTCGGGCGGCGCTCCGAGTGAGCGCTAACGGGCGGCTCGATGACACAATAACACACGTTCGCGGCGCAGCGGTCCCGCCTCATTAGCACGATTCTTGTTTTTGCTGCGACTATCATATTATTATGTTCGTACGATGCAATAATTAAAATTGAAGTATCAGTTTGTAATGTTGACATAACAGTTTTTTACCAAATGCATACATTATACATTCACTGGCAGGCCCAGACAGTAATTCATGCTAATTTTTATGGTTTCGAGATCGAAGATCGGTTTCGAAACCCTTATGGTCTCGCTTTGTCTGTCCCTTTTTTCCCTCCTTACTAACTCAGCAACTACAGCAGCTATCAACTTGAAATTTAAATTAATAATACACTTTGTGCGCTTGTACAGATTTAAAGAAAAAAAATGAAAATAAACATTTTCCATACAAATTGTGATATCGATATTTTAAAAGATACCTACAGGGTCATATGTGGGGTATCAAATGAAAGGTATCAGTTTGTACATTTCAAAAACTGTATACATAAAAAAATATATAATAAAATCGAAATTTTACCCATTCCCACCCCCCTATCCCTAGGTATATAATACGGGTCCACGCAAAAAATTAAACAAATGAAAATGTGAATTCTACGCGGGCGTAGCCGCGAGCATAGCCAGTATAGTTGTGTAGTAGTATAGTTGTGGTGTTTGATGGTGCAATAAAGTTTATTGCACCATCAAAACTAAAAAATAACCTTGTTAGTAAAACTCAGAGTAAGAACGGATAGATGTCAGATGTCTCACCGTCGATTCATTACCGGGATATGAAGCGCTGAATGAAATTACCGCTTATTGCATTCGTCTTCGCCGGACGTGGCGGCGCTGGCGGATCGGATGGCTCGCGGGATATTGGATCGGATCCCGCTCGTCTCGACTGAGCCGCCATTAATATGCAGCCGGTGAGGGTGCTCGCAGCCTCTCGCTCAAAGGAGACTTCAGTTCGACAGCCTCACTTGACGGACAATAGTGCTCGCTCCGGCCTACAGCCGAGACACTAAACTCCTAACTAACTCAAGTGCATCTCTATAGAGATCTCTTGGTTCTTCAGGGATGGAGAGTTCAACTTAACTTAGCATAAGTTCCAAATTACGTTTGATTAGGTATGTTATTGTAGTTTAGTAGCAAAGTTTGGGGCTCAGAGGGAGCGGTCGTATTTGTCCCAACTTTGTGGAATATATGTACACGATGTAGTCGGCGACAAGGAAACTTGTAATTAGTAGAGAATGTTGCCTGCGATCAACAATACATGTGTAAACTACATGAGAACGTGGTACGTTTCAGCCGCGCCCTAGCTGAAATTATGATCATAATTCATACAAACATTATAATTTATAATAGGGAATGTTACCTACTCTGTCTGTTATCTTTGAACGGATGTTTTGTTCCTTATGTTTTACCCGCATTTTACTCGCGCGTAACTATTTAATATTGGCTTCTGTCCGCGGTTTCGCGCTTTTCCGGGATATAAAGTAGCCTATATCCTTCTCCGGGTACTATCTACCTCCTTGCCGAATTTCATTGAGATCCGTTCAGCCGTTTAAGCGTGCAAAGGTTACAGACAGACAGATAGAGTTACTTTCGAATTTATAATATTAGTATAAATGTGGCAATTTATTACCTCAAAGCAACAAAACGCCATAACCGATTTTGATAAATGAGATATCAAAACCCTCGTCTGAATCCCAAGAGTAAGCTACATTGCTTTCCAAGTTACATTTTGAAGGTCTTTGTTTCCCAAATTTGACGGAAAAGACTGAAAAATGGGGACGGAGTCGGATTTTTAGTAGGTATTCAAAATAAAAAACTTAGTTTGTTTATACACACGTCCATGAATTACACAAAAAATACACAAAATCAAAAATACAAGCAGAGTTTAAGAGTTTCTTAGAGTTAATTAGTTCTCCGAGATAAGTGCGTGTAATGCCGCACGCTAATGCTAGTCACACTAATATTATAAATGCGAAAGTTGGATGGATGTTTGTTACCTCTTCACGCCAAAACTACTGAACGGATCAGGCTGAAATTTTGCATACAGGTAAGTCCAATCGTGGAATCAAACATAGGCTACTTTTTATGCCATAAATCAGTTCCCATGGGATAGAAACCTTAAAACTTTTCCATAGAAACAACGCGTGCGAAGCCGCGGGCAGAAACTAGTTATCAATAAATTCTGATCCAGCGGACTAACCGGGTGCGAGCACAGCGCCGCCGCCGCCAGCGTTCAGCTGATAAGATGTCAGCTGAACGCTGACAGACTACATCACATCACACTAATTATTATACAGGGTTATTGGTAATTCACTAACACTGCCTGAACTACATGTTCTGCCCATCATCTCGAACACGTTCGTGAAGACGCCAGGTCTTAAATCTTACATTTGGTATCGGTAGTCGGTAAGTAGGTAGCTCGACACAATAGACCTGGCGGCGTCTTCACCAAAGCACAACCAAAGTCTTCATAATGATTAAATAAATAAATAAATAATGCTGGACAATCCACAAAGCACCATCTAGCCCCAAAGTAAGCTACTCAAAGCTTGTGTTATGGGTAACTTATAACAGCTGATATATTTAATACATTATTATACTTACATAGATAAATTTATATATTTTATTATACATAGAAAACACCAAGACCAACGGAACAAATTTCTGCAGATTGTACACATATTTGTTCCGAGGCGGGAATCGAACCCGCAACCTCTTGCGTCGCAGGCGGACCTTCGCTCGCCGCGCCACGGAGGTCGTCAAATTGGACGGAGGTTGCCGATTGGCAGAACCTGCAGTTTTCGGAGTGTCAGTGAATTACCAATAACCACAGGGTTATTGGTAATTCATTTATACAGATAAATGCTAGTGTTTGGATGGATAGATGGATGTTTGTTACTCATTCACGCCAAAAATACACTACTAAACAGGCTGAAATTTTGCATAAACGTTAGTAGACCTGGAATAACACATAAGCTACTTTATATTCCATAAATCAATCCCTATAGGAAATAAATAACCAATAAGCGTTTCCATATAAACAACGCGTGCAAAGCCAGCGGGAACTAGTAGATATAATACATAATATATAATATAAGATATAATACGCTATATGTACTAACTAGGTAGGTACACCACGCGGCGCTGGGAGCACGCGCCGCGCCGCGCCGCAATACCGCGCTGATATACGCTCTGCCAATAATTGATAGTAAACCACGACTCCGGGAATTGCTTTGCTCCGTCTATACTACACTAATATCTAGCTGTATGGTGCCGGCGGCTGTGGGGAGCTCCGCAATTATGCCTCTGAACAGTGTGTGGACTTATTGACTACCTCCTACTGACATTAACTCGAACACGCAGAATAGTTGGAAGATCTACTTCTCAAGTGTCGTAGAACAAGGTTTGTAAGAAACTGGTTGCATTGTTGGATACAGTAGTTGGCAGTATTATCACATCCTTGTCGTAGGTAAGCGAAGTGGGATCGTGGTTGCGTAGGTATTTGACGAGCGATCGCCGCGCGGGGTCCACCCTTCCCCGCGCGGGGTCCGCCCTTCCCCGCGCACTCCCAACTAGCTACTACGAACTAAATAGGCAGGTAGGCATCTCTATGGTATCTATAATGTATATTCGATAGCACGAGGATTTATTCTATTGATTGTATTTATTTATAGATACCTATGCCTGCTTACCTATACCTACCCAATACAAATATTTTGTAGTTATATATACCGTTTTTTTATTGAGGATGTAGGTAGGTTAGGTAGGTAAGATGTGTGAGTAACGTAGATGGGTAGGTACGTAAAGTTATAAACGGATTTGAAGAAAGGAATAGTTTCTCCGTTCGCTGGTATTACCTAAGTAGGTATTTTTATAATTGGTTTATTTTATACATTTATGTAGGTAGTAGGGATTAGTCCCGGGAATTCCCGTTCCCGAAATTCCCGGGAATTCCCGAAATTTTTGGCTGATTTAAGAACCGGGAAATCCAAAATCATTTCCCGGGAAATTTCGGGAATTTCGGGAAAAATATTTTCACTTTTATAGCATTACCGAAATAACGTAACTCAACATATTTCACTTCCTCTTATAGCATTTCACATTATCAGGTACCTAACCTAGTTCAAATAATGCGAGTTGTCGAAAAAAAGATGCTTAGCCAACGTATTTGCGGCAAGTCATATCTATTTTACAATTTGTCTAAAGAACTAGTACTCCGGTAACGTTCTGCCCGCACCTTTGCACGCGCTATTGGAAACGTTTAAAATTTATTTTTGGAAACGTGCATAATTTCAGCCCGATCCGTTGAGTAGTTTTGGCGTGAAGAAGGAACGGTACAAACTTTCATATTTAAAATATATTTTAATATAGCAACATGACAGCAATACTACACGAAGCTGGACTTGAGCTTGGCAAAGAGAAAGTACCAGAGTCAAGTGCATTGCTGCAATTAATTATCCTCTTTGTGCATGTTATTCTGATCTGCTCTGACTTCTGAACCTGTAAAGCGCGATGATATCGCCTGCGTGGGTATTATTAGGTAAAAATACCAGATACCAGCATCTGGTATCAGGCAGAGAATTCAAATGTATTCGAACACTTCTTCGAACACAACGAATCGACCGTTTACGGCTGGCAGTAATAAATGCATAGTAGGAAGAGACCTCTGAAGTACTCCGACGACGTTGATCGCCAATTGATTAGACGAACAGTCATCAATGACGACTGACACGAATGGAAGTCATAATCCAATTTAGTTTATTTTTTTAATACCGTGGGCTTACAAAGAACAATTAGTCCAATTTATATTTGTCTCCGTTGAGCCTGGCCACCGTGGCCTAGTATTTGGATAGAACATTATATTGTTTATTATGTGGGTACGTAATAAGGTATTTTTAGATTGATGTTTTCGCTTAGAGGACTCGAAAAACAACGGGAGCTCCTCGGTGTCACTCTTACAACAACTCTGAACTTCTGTAAGTACTTTCATTGGATTAAAATGAAAAAACGAATCAAAGCTAAAACGGTGGCCACGAAGCTAAGCGTCTCATACTATACGAGATCAGGCGATATTTCACACAAGGATAGCTCAAGTCCGGCCTCATGGAGTATCAGCAAAGCTCTTTGCTGCGCAATATGACAGCAAATGAATGTGTTATGCTGGGTTCAGTCACGACTGATAAGTAGGTCGGTATAAAGTCAGATTTACCTGCTCGTATTTTTATCTATCCTAATTGGCATTTAAGCTTACCTAAATTTTCTAGTTTTAGGCTACATTGCATGCATATTTATAAGAACCTAATTGAATTAAAATGTATATAATACCATCCTTTAAAAAATGTTAAACATATACCTAAGGAAGAGCATGGCATCCTGCCGTAAAACAGTTTTTACTAGTACGGAGGACTGTCACCTTACCAAGGTTCTGAAACTGGTAACATACACAAATAAATATACTTAATATAAATATAAAACGACTCTATAGACCGAAAAGCCTTCAGGCTTATTGTCGAATTAGGGGACAAAAGACATGGACCTAAGAATTTGTTATTCATTTTATTAACATCTCAAAAGAAATACAGCTCTAAGTAACATACCTAATACCGCATAGGTACCTGATATCAGCGAAATGCCTAAAAAGGACGTGAAGTATATTAAATTATCTTATTTCGTTAGTCGTATAACAGTAAAAATATTTTTTCGAAATTTCCCGGGAATTCCCGGGAATTCCCGGTTCCGACTTTGAAACTTCCCGGGATTCCCGGTTCCTCGAAAACGACCCGATTTTGGAATCCCTAGTAGGTAGGTATTACCTTTATAGAAAACCCAATATCCATTTGGATCAGTTCTCTGCTAGGTATAGTAGGTATATTCAAAGGTGGCTTAGAAGAAAACGCTTTTAGTGATAAGTCCGTATAGAGAATTTGAAAAGTAGGTACCTACCTACCCTTTTTTTTAGTCGGATACACGGTCGGACATATTATACCTAATGTAAACGTTGGTTTTTGTCATCCCTAGGTAGGTATACCTATTAGGTACCTACCCGGCCCTAATATGGCCCGGTGCCATAGATGGCCCACTTTCAGAAAAATCTTTTTCCGTGGTTTTTGTTTCATGGATTGTTGTTTTTATAAAAAAAAAAAAATTCTATGCGTAGGTAAATATAAAGAGCTAGGTAGGTTAGGTAGGTAAGATGTGTGAGTAACGTAGATGGGTAGGTACGTAAAGTTATAAACGGATTTGAAGAAAGGAATAGTTTCTCCGTTCGCTGGTTTTACCTAAGTAGGTATTTTTATAATTGGTTTATTTTATATATTTATGTAGTTAGGTATTACCTTTATAGAAAACCCAATATCCATTTGGATCAGTTCTCTGCTATATTCAAAGGTGGCTTGGAATAAAACGCTTTTAGTGATAAGTCCGTATAGAGAATTTGAAAAGTAAGGTTCCTATCCTACCTACACTTTTTGTTAGTCGGATACACGGTTGGACATATTATACCTAATGGAAACGTTGGTTTTTGTCATCCCTAGGTAGGTATACCTATTAGGTACCTATCCGGCCCTAATATGGCCCGGTGCCATAGATGGCCCACTTTCAGAAAAAACTTTTTCCGTGATTTCTGTTTCATGGATTGTTGTTTTTATAAAAAAAAATATTCTATGCGTAAGTAAATATAAAGAGCTGGCCAAGATTTGATTAAATTGAAGAAAACAGATAGGTATTTTAAATGTGATTATATTTATTATTACCTTCGTACTATACATAAGTACGTACATTCTAATTCTAATTCTAAGCGGGGGAACCTCTCAATGGCATTAAAATCATCAATTCAATTAAAATGTGAAACCAGTCCAGAGCGCTTTTCCGTTTCTAAAACCAAGCAGCTAAAATCACACTGAATAGAGAGTCGTGATTTAGCTGTTGCAATTGGTTAAAAAAATATGTTATGTCAACAATTCTGCGACCGATGATTTCTTTGATCATGTTTGTCACATACTCTTCTTCCACTATGTAAGGCAGGTCTTCTGAGTCGCTGAAACAATTGAGATAAACGATGTTATATTGATGACTAAATACGGTTTTGCGACGGAAACAATACCTACTTTTAGCTATTATGAAATACTTAAAATGTTGCATTTCCTGGATAGGAATATGCGGATTCATAGAATGATAAACTGAAACTTGGATAGGTACTCTTTTATTATAGTAGTAAAGTGCTATGATTTTACTTACTCAGATTCACAAGGCTGAGGTGTGTCTGACACTAATTGAAGGTTTTCTAGTGCATCTTTAGACATTTCTTGCACTTGTGGTGATGTTTTTTCAGTAATTCCTTCAGTATGTAGTAGGTTTTCTGAGGTACTGAAACAATCAAGAGAAGAAGCACATGTAATATTGAAAGCAAATACGCATGTAGGTAGTGATAAAGTGTGCGTGCAATGTCCGGGTACCAGACTAACTGAAGAAGTAAGGTACCTAAGATGTTGCGTTCACACATTTCCGCGAAATTTTAATTATTTTGAATCAGTGGAAACTAGGGCTTGCATACGAATATTCGAATACTGAAATTGCAATATTCGAATATTCGACTAAAATGAATATCACTAATCTCAAACAGAACTCCGACGTGCATAAAAAGCCAAGTTTGCGAGACATGTCCATACAAGACAATAAAAGCTTACGTCGTTCGGGTTAACAAAATGACAAAGTTATAGGGTTCCCGAGTTCGGAAACACTCAGGACTGCCGCGTGCGACTGCGAAGTGTATTCGCTCACCTAGATTTAGAAGACTGTTTTTACTAATAATTCGTGGGTAATGTGCGTGTAAATTCCCAATGTCTCGTAATAACCTTTTGCTAAGTTGATATTTTAAATTTGTTTCTGCAAATAACACATAATATGTGTTATTATCACATGTGTGTTAAAATCACATCTTTTTTTATTCTCATATTATGAGAATAAAAAAAGATGTGATTTTAATAAACATATAGGTTTTTCTATAAATTCGAATCATATTCAAATTAATTATTCGAATAGTAGGTACCAAAATAATAGTATAAACAGTAAAAAAAAATAATAGAAAGTATTCGAATATCAAAACTTTCGAATATTTGCAAGCCCTAGTGGAAACACGTTTTTTGAAAGTGGGCCATCTTAGGCAGCGGGCCATCTTAGACAGCGGGCCTTCTTAGGGACAGTCGATATCTTACTCGGAACAGACTAACAGACATTTATATTTAGGTAGGTACCTATCTAATAGGGGTAGGTTATAGCAGTAATATGGATTACATTACAATAGGTAGGTATCACCTAATTATTATAGCTACCTACCTAAAGTTACCTGTAATATTATTATAGGAGAGTATAGGTAGGTAGATAACTATCGAGAGAAAAAGGTTGGTTCAAAGTTTCAAACGATTACGTAGGTAAATATTTAGATCGATGGGTAGCACAATAGGTAGATATACCTAGGTATCTATTGGTGGTAAAATAATCAATAAAAACCTTACCTGTTCAAGTTCATCACTTTTCGTTCTTCAATCGCGAATATTTTTTTGTTTTGTTATATTTATTCACCATTTTTGCTTGTAATGAATTTCTCGTTCAATATGCGTTTACGTACGCGGCAGCGGAGAGGGCGCGAAAAAGTTGTACACGGGTGCTCTCGACGAGGCGCTGCGGCCGACTGATGGAAGGCGACAGCCGCGCAATGGCCGGCCCGCGCACAGTTTCACTGTTCTTTATTTAGAAATGTATTTTTTGCTACAAAATAATATTATTTCGCAAAAAACTAAAACCATAATCGTCTAAAGTATTTATTAGGGAATACGTAGACGAAATTTCATTGAAGTATGTTAAATAACCAGCAAATAAAACTGATTTTTCCGTAGCAGTATCACTGTAAAAATGACGAATTAGAGGAAACTTTGCGATTTTTTTCTATCGAGTCAAGTTTAGTCAATCATGTTTCGGCTCCCATAACTTACTAACTAGAATCCTAAACTTTTGATTGTCATCAAAAACCAATAAGAAAATTGATGTTTTATTGCCTTAAAATTGATTTTCCGTGCAGTCAAAACGTGGGTTTTGGGACTCACTTCACCTTAATGTATTTTATATGAGGCTTATTTTGGCAACGCGCTTCGTCCATGGAGCTATAAAAATTAAATAATGTTGGACGCAAACTTCAAGATGGATGCAGTAAACTCGGAGCCCGTGCTAACTCGCCGCTCGACGCTCGGCGCTCGCGACTTACGACCGCAAACAGGGTATTTTTATATTTAGCTGAAACCAAAGCACAATCTTAAGACATAGGTATAAGTTTGTATGTATTTTGTAAGTTTAAGTAGATCAGTAGGTAGAAAATATATCAGTCAGGCGACCCTTTTAAATCCCTTTTATTTATTCAAAGGAACTTTGTAGGTCACTTTAAAATATTTAATTATATTCTTGCCAAACTTCATGAAGATAGCACTTATACTTTTTTTAGGACGAACGATCACCTAAAAATTCAAATAAAACTTCTGTAAACAGAGCCCCCGCTCGTGTTCGACATGAAAAACCTCAAATCTCTTGATAGATACAGTTTTTCAAGAACACTCATAAATCCAACGAAAAATTGATTCTATTAACGGAACAAAAGCCTCCGACGTGAAGGTGTCTGTCGAAGTTTGAAAAGTTTTGCGAACGGTCCCTAATCTTACCTATCAGAACGGAGTGGTTTGATCCAAAAAATGAGAAGTTGGCAACATTTCCTCGAGCCGAATAAATCCCCTAAAGCATCTCTATAAAGTCGGCACTTTATAGGACGGCGAATGATGAAATCGAGTGTAAGGCAAACGTCCGATGGTCGACTCGACTCATCTCGTCCAATCTCATCTGGTCTCGGAGGCGGGTGTCGCGGCCGAGCGAAGGTTTTTATCTTTCATTTATCATTTAGGCTGCGGGCCCCTCGGCAGGCGGCGCTGCCACGGCGATACTCATCGATATTGATCCACTAAACAGCCCATCTGCTGCTCTCTCCTCTCCTCGCCACGGCACTAAAGGCGCACCAAAGCTCGCGTTTGCTTGCGGCGGTACCGACACCTACTTACGGCATCGTTTAGGACCTGTTTGAGCGCCGTTTCTCTGAATAATTCCACAACGGGCGAGATTTTATCGTGCAAGGTATAGAAAACTCACTCCTATGTACTGTCCAGTCCATTGCTGAATATTGTCATGTCCTAAAACACTTAGGGCCCGTATTATGAAAGCTTGCTTAATCATAGATCTATGCTTATACTACTCTTATATACTCTATACAAAATCGTGACTCAAGCATACATAGATGAGTTTTCATAATACGGGCCTTAAAGGCACTTAGGAATTGTTGTGAACGACTTTTTTGTTGATTTTCCAACTTTCAGTATTGAAATAAACACCGCTCCAGAGGGACATCCTCCGAGTTATAGCTCGCTTACCTGTCAATATTCATTAGGCTCCGAAGATTCCGATTGACTTGTGCGCTTTACACTTGACAAACAACTTACGAAAGTAATTCCAACTCTTTATTGAGAACAACTTACTAATTGGTTGTAAAACAAAGAAGAGCCTCTTTATTTTATCAGCACTTTCAGGAAACTTTGTTGGAAGCTTTTCAAAAAGACGCGCAATATATGTACCTACCTGAGCGAGCTTAATTGATTTGGACGTCGTTTCTGGATCAGTACGCTTGGTACCTACCTGTGTGCACAGTTTGATTACGAAAGTTTTCGAGAACTCGGTAGATTTTAACTTTTATCTCGCTGACACTTACAAAAAAAAAGAATGAGACAAATATAACATTCAGTGACAATAGCCTTTGTCAAAGCTCTCAAAAACACTCCAAAACTTAAATCGAGTTGAAACTACCAGCATGATACTATTCAACCGCTGTCAAACTACGAAAATTAGTTATTCTCGATCCGGTAGAGCGCTGCAAGGCGCCAAATGTATGGAGAGAGATGAAAACTTTTTTCGTAATCATAAACGAATGTACAACTGGTACTCAGAAGTGATCTTGTCGGTTGCTCCACCTACGCTCGTCTTGAACTTATTTGCACTTGTTCTAAGAAAAGATATCGGTCTGCGATTTCCAATCTAAACGAGCTCGCGAAGTGGGTCATAGGAAATAGGTTAGCCGAAACGGACTGACAGAACATGATATGTTTGAAATAAAATTCTTTCAGTTTGCGTCGCGTCCAAATTGGGTCAAGCTTGTTCGAAAGAGGTCGACCTCCCTGTTTTGACAATGGCGGTAATTTATTTTAGCAGCTGTGATAAATAATTAGGTCAATTTACGTGGCGTGCACCGAATGTCGGCGCTCCACGCCACGCCACGCTGCCGAAACGCCGCGCGTCGACGCCGGGCCGGTGAATGAAGATGCTTGTAATGTGGTTCACCACATATACATTCCCAACATACTTGTTTTAAATGTGTTTTTATGTTGTAAAGTAAACCAATGTCAAACACGGGATTTTTGTTCTCAGTGAATGATCGGCAACACAGAGTCTGCGTTCACAATGTTTTCTAAACAATATCAGATCGATTCTCGCTCGTGCCATGCAATATATTGTACAGAAAAGCATATATGCATGTAAAAAGGCTATTTCTAGATTCCTCTGGGAATACATGGAGCGTAGATGATGGTTTCAATTTGCAATAAAGTGAAGGTGCGTCGCGACATGGAAATGTGAACGCGCTTCGAGTCGAGGAGAGGGTAGACGGCGTAGCAGCTGCTGTCTTCGGTAGCCCACTATCGACTCACACTCGTCATTTTCTGCTAGTGATGCTACTAGCATATGCCTGTGGTTTTTTTCAGGATAAGATTTAACATTATGTATTATTCCCGACTCAGAACTACATCTATGCAAAATTTGAGCGCGATCGGATCGTGAAGAGGTTACAAACGTGTTGTAGTTTGGATGGAAGTTTGCATCCAAACTTACGCATTGATGATATTATTAGTGTGAAGTGTGATAAGGTAATCGTGCTTAGTACAGTTAAACTTATTTAAGTAAAGGAAATAAGTAATAGGATAGGTAGCCTAGCCATAAAGGTCCACTGATAAACACAGATTACTAAAGATGTATCTGGATGTGCTAACTTAAAACAGTTTAGTAGAAAACTTGAGTGAGAATCGAGAATGAGAATCGAGGCATATCTAGTTTCATATTTAGGGTTATGGTGTTGTTAGTGTAAGCGGAGAGGGCGCGAACTCGGCCAAATCTCATTTATGATGTAGTGAGTGTTTACCGCGGACACACGCAGCGGACGCCGCTCCGCCCGCCCCATGTCCGCTACATCCGCTGTCACAGCACAGCGGACGCCGCTCCGCCCCCGCCGCAAGCCCGCCCGCGTCACGTCCGCTGGCCCGACGCCGCGTGAGTTCCGTTTAATTGAATTGTTAATCCTGCCAGCTGACAGACAACTCCCCGAAGCTTGATCGCAGCTCTCCACTCACGTTAAAAATTCACACTTTCACTTCACGAGATAATTTAATCTTGACAATTTAAATGGAACTAAATTTGTTTCATTGAATCTGCTAATTTCTCAAGGGAAAAAGGTAGGAGTGTGTAATTTACCAAATAAACGTAATAAATGTTGGGGTATCCCTCACCGCGGCGCCGCCTGGCGCATGCCGCCGCGCGCCGCACATATCGTGTGTATAAATAAATAAATAATGCTGGACAATTCACACAGCATTATCTAGCCCCAAGCTAAGCGGAGCTTGTGACCTTATCACAAGCTACTACTAGATAACTGATATACTTAATAATATACACTACATAGATAGAATTTTTTTATTATTTAAAGAAAACATCCAGAACACCCTGAACCGATATCTGGAGATCGTACAAACATATGTCCCGAGGTGCGAATCGAACCCGCAACCTCCTGCATCGCAGGCAAACCTTCGCCCGCTGCGCCACAGAGGTCGTCAAATAGTCGAGAGGTCGTCCTATAGTATAGGCTCATTCTCAAAGAAGACTCGATTATTACATTATTATTAGCGTCTGCCTGCATCTTCAAACGCGTTTTTCGGGATTAAAAGTAGCCAATACGTTAATCTAGGTCTACAATAACATTTACGAAAAGTGTCAGCACCATTCGTTCTATAGTTTTGGCGTGAAGAGGTAACAAACATCCAAATATCTAAACTCTAGCATTTGTAATACTACTTCCGAAGAAACAACAGGCATATAGCTTCTACATTATGTTGATGGACCCGCGGCGGGCGCGCGGCGTGCCGGCGCTCTGGAGCCGCCGACGCCGGCTCCGCTTCACTCCAATAAGAACATATTCTTTTCTTAAGGCTTAGGCCAGCAGAGGCCGCATTTTGTGATTTTTAAAACCATCTGAGACTAAGAAATAGTGTTTAAAATTCTGAAAAAATATATATATTACATAAGGATCTAGTCTAGTCAAAGTCACATTCAGTTACAAGATCTAATGAACTTCACTTTTTAGAAAATAATCCCAAAGTTATCCCTTTTTCTAAAATTTCAATACTATGACTAGCGAACTACTGATACGAGTATCACACTTTTTTGTACTCAACTAAGGACACTTATTATTTCTAAACAAATTCGCAGAGTTTGACTTGATAAAATGATTTTCTTAATCACAATGGTTAAATAACTACAAAAACACGAGCGCGGCGGCTTGGCAGGCGCGCATTTTCCCTTACGCCTACTGCTGCAGGACTACATGGCCTTAAGCAACAAAAAAATATGCGTTGTTATACGCATTTATCGAGAACGTCCCTCGGAATGCCCGGGGGGAGGGGGGGAGGGGGCGCAGGGAGAACGCTCGTAATACCGTATCGAGGATTTAATTTATTGATTGGCGTTTTATTCGATTTATAGGTTTCTGAATACTTAATTTATGTAAATGGATGAAACAGCAGGAAATGTCCGCACTCGACGTAATTATGAGCGGGATAAAGGAACCACCGATGATTCACGCCGGTACACGCGGGCCACCGGCGCGGCCCGCGGGGCTCGCTCGTGTGTGTCGCGCATTACTCTCCGCCCTTCGCTACTCTCCTAATGCTCGGAGACAATTTACTGTGTGATCGTTCGACCTGCTAAGGGATTACCGGCTCTCTGCGTACGAGATAAAGATCACGAGACGACATACGGCATAGATCATAAGGCGTGTGTGCGGGCGCGGGGAGGATCGCAAGTTTCCGTTTTTACGTCTCTGCATTAGGCAGGTAGGTCCCCGAGACTCTGTCAGTGACACGTCTCTCGACCACTCGCCTCTACGAGTTGGTATCTCGACTCGCTCCTCGCCGGATATTAGCCGTTTTGTAATCTTCTCTTGAATCTTAAATGAGTATCGTTAATGGAAACGATCCGTACCTACCTACCTACTAATGCCAAGTCGGAATCTGCGCCCGATCCGAACTTTACCACTTAGCTGTCGGCAGATTAGTGCGAGTTCACTCGATACTTGCCGACTTTAATGGACTTCTTACTACGAATTGAGATATCATACGGATACTCAACATAACTCAGCCGTTGTTTGGGGAGGTCTATGGCTGATGATGATGATTACTCAACCATACTGACTACTTATAACCAACTAACCCCATATAACCACACGGCTAGGTTACAAATTTTTTTTTGCCAACGTTCCCCCGCGCCGGTGTAAGCTCACCGGAGAGGACTCAATTAGGTATCTATTCCCTATAATTTTTCTGTAATTACAACACAATTACAAAAACTATTTGTAAGAACGAATTCACATATTTTATAGAGCAGGTAGTGGTTCAACTACGAAGGCGAGGGAAGAGAGACAAGTACGCCCTCATTCAACTGATTCATAGAACTTTATTATGAAACAACAAACAAACAAAGAACAAGAATTGCAGAGTTTCGTCTGCAAATGGACGGTAAATGTGCGGGCAGCGCTCACCGCCAGGATACAAGTTCATAGAAGTTTCGAGCAAACAACTCCGTCTGTCGCGCAGAGAGCGACTGCCCGACTGTCTGTACTGTACCTCTACTTACATACGTACGCCTTCAGCCTTCATAGCGCTGTTAATTGTACGAACGTTCAAACTTCAAATTCCGAGATAGTCCGAACTGGAAGGTCTAATGTTGTTCGCAAGTTAAACTTGAGCGTCGTATACCACATGTGTGCCCGTAGCCTACCTACATACAATGTTGAACAACTTTCGGCGAGCTAGCACGAACACCTACCTAGGTGAACTTTGCACAGCAAGCAGACAGCCAACTCGGAACGCTTACGGAATGAAACATGATTCGTTGTTTGAAACGAAGCTTTCATTAGCTCTTGTACTGCTTTAAAGCAGTTGTCGTGATTCTCAAAGAGCGCGGGCACTTTGTATGAACAAGTACTCAGCCCTGAATGAAAGCGGGGGAGGGACGGGCACAAACAGGCCGCGGCGCCATCTGCATACCGTGATTAAATGTGACATTATGACAGTGTAATTGGCCATTATATTATTCATGAGGAGTTTTCGGCGGCTTTGCTGAGCTCGCCGGAAGTGGGTCGATCTTCGTGGACTGGCACTCTTCTAGTGACTTACTAACTAAATAGTACGTCCCTGGCTGGGAGTAACGCCGCCCGCCCTACCGCACAGACACGTCGGAGCGCTTATCAGCGAGTGGCGAGCTCGGTAGTGAAGAGTATAATAGGTAGAGTCCTTCCTTTGCAGGCTGCGGGCTCGACGCTCGTGTCTGAGATAAGGAGGCGTCTGCCGCCGACGGGCGCGGCGCTTGAGGGAACACTCCATCAGAAATACCACTATCAAAAGTTTTACTCCGTTGAACGATAGTCGTAGAGAACATAGACTTATCTTACTTTTAAAATAGTTATTATTAATTTTTATTTTTTGTTAGAGATTGTCATATTTATGTTTTTTTTGTGATTGGTCTGTGAGCCGTGTAGACACGTACGCACTAAAGGTCCTGCAAGAAAACCAGCGTTGCTCAATGTTGAGCAGCATGAAGCTGAGGCAGGACCTTTTTGGTCCACATCGAATTAATACTTTTTTTATGTTATCTTTATTATTTTTGTGTGAGCCAATAAATTTATTTTCTTTCTTTTTATTTCTTTCTTTACTCTGTTCAAAACTCGTATTAACTTCCCTAATTAACATTTATAGAGATGTTGCAGAATATCCGCAAACCTACACAACATAGCACCGCGGACGGCTCAGTCGGCGATAAATAAAGCTCGGCCGGACCGAACGGTGGGACCGTTTCGGTGCCTGCAATTAAAATCATGTCCCAGTTTCAGAGCTGAATGCTCCGGACGGCGACGACACCGGTACCATCCGGAACTATCTGGAACCATCCGGAAATATCCGGAACAATCCAGAGCTGCATCTATTGCAGGGCTACTTTGGAACTCTTATTCACTTGTAGGTAGGTTAGCTTGTTTACTTTTATTTTGTAAGCGAAGCCACGTAGCTTCCTTCTCACAATAATGTTTCCGTGAAAATAATTCAACTTATAGATATACAACCATCACACTAATATTATAAATGCGAAAGTTTGAATGGATGTATGGATGGATGGATGGATGTTTGTGACCTCTTCACGCCAAAACTACTGAACGAATCAGACTAAAATTTTCCATGCAGAATTTAACGTTTAATTCTAAGCCCGGCATCAAACATAGGCTACTTTTGATCCCATAAATTAGTTTCCATGGGATAGAAATCACCTTTGTACGTTTGCATAGAAACAACGCGTGCGAAGCCGCGGGCATATACTAGTATATTCATAAAGCCTGTATTGAAAAAATGTCATAGAAAGGAATTGCGCAATGAGCCAAAGTACAAATGTTATTATCAATCTGCTTGTAGCGCGCTGCTACGCCGTAGCACATCGTAGACACCGCGGGTGCTACGCACTAGCACATCGTAGACACCGCGGGTGCTACGCACTAGCTCGTAGCACATCGTAGCCACCGCGGGTGCTACGCACTAGCTCGTAGCACTTTGTAGCCACCGCTACGCCATAGCTCGTAGCTGGCAGCTTCACCGCAATACATTTTTGTGTAACAAGAACAAATTTAAAAAAATTATAAAATCCCCTGACAGATTTTC
Organism: Eupithecia subumbrata; assembly: GCA_949316285.1. Lineage (NCBI taxonomy): Eukaryota > Metazoa > Arthropoda > Insecta > Lepidoptera > Geometridae > Eupithecia > Eupithecia subumbrata. The sequence goes on along the minus strand of OX438627.1, from coordinate 16,910,962 downwards.
ATAAACATGGCTAAGAACACTCAGGATAAAATTATCTATCACACAAAAAATACTAAGCGAAAATCGGTTCATCCGTTTGGGAGCTACGATACCACAGACACACAGATACACAGACAGACACGCTAAACTTATAAAACCCCTCTCTTTTTGCGTCGGCGGTTAAAAACCGTTTGACGGTGTAATGGAGTCTACAGTAGAGTCTACACACCAAAGTCAGTGGAATGACAACAAGTTGTCACTGAAATGTCGCTCCAACCCGTCGGACTTTGTCGCCAACTTTGGCGCGTAGACTCCATAACATTTGGTCATACATTTGTCAGCGATCAGAATTGTCGGAAAAATTAAACTGCATTATTCACCTGAAATAAATAATAGGTTCGTGCTATTAAAAGAAGATATCAGTAGGTATTGCAACCGTTGGAGTTTCAGCCGTGTCTGCCGTGCAGTATTAGTTTAGTCGATCAAAGTGGAACTGGGCTATTTCCTCCGTGACACAGTTACCGACGTGCTACCCCCGCGTTCGGCGCGAGCACGTCTCATCGTCGCGAGTCGAGGCGTGTCGCGCGAAGTACTCGCATTCATTACTTTTGTATCGAGCCTGCCACATTACGCCGTTCGGTCCCGCCACGCCGCGCCCGTCCCGCCCCGTCCGCCACGGCGCGCCGCGTGCTGCCGCGTCATCGTCGCCGCATGCCATAGCCCGCTATATACACAATACAACAACCCCGCGCGCCCTATGTATCTCTATACCTACCTACTGAAACTCTATTCATTATGCTCTCGAATGAAGCTCCTAATTTACGGGCTCGCGGTCATAACAGCGCTTCAAACGAGATTATTAGCATGATTTGACGATAATATTTGATTTGATTGAACAAACAAATTATGGGGATGCCTCATTTGTTTCTTTGTTTTTTTCAGTAGGAGCAGCAAACGCTGGCAACAAACTGTTTGCAGCCAACCGTTGTTACTGCCCTGCAAGAGCATGAGTCGAGTACTTGAGGAGAGAGGTATAATGGAGTGGTTTGTGCGTTTCTCTGAGAGATTCACTCCTCGGCGCTAAGCAGCGAGCGATGCGTCGGCTCAATCTCTCTCGCTTTATGTTCAAGAACCCCGCGAAGCCTCGCAAATTATTGCCTCGTAAATACACACCGTCGTCGGTTTTATCGCGGGCCTATATAAAACCGACGTGTAACGATATTCAAACATTAATTCCCTGCACGCGTACAAATTTCAGAGGATTGTGCTATATTTTTGTGTTTTTATTTTAGGGACAGTATCGAGTTCGGAATCGAAATAACGGGATCTGCGAGCGACGAGCGACGAGGGCAGCTCTCGGATCCAATCAGCGGACAACGCGGCCGTTTGTCATTCAAATGAGAATTACAGCATCTATCTACATTCAAATTGGGAATCACCACAAAAATGGTGTCCTTGGACGGAGAGGAGCGGGGCGGGGGCGGAGCGGGGCGGGGAAGAGGGGAAGAGGTATTGTGAAGCGCGCGTCTTCGGCGATTTATTGTTCGGCCGAGAGCACCATTCATGGACCATTATATTGGAAGTTAAATTCGGTTTTCCTTTTGTGAGCGCCGGTACATTAGTGTCCCTCACTTTGCGGTTTCTTGTTGTTCGCTTGTTTCTGGCAGATGTTCATCAGGACTTCAGAACTTTCAACAACTTTGAATGAGAACTTGCACAATCCCCTACCTAGACCGCAACAAAGAGACGGAGAAGTATAACCAAATAAAATATAGAACAGAACAGTTACTCGTCGTCTACCGATAACACCGACACGTCACGTAGCAACGGGGGAGGGGTCCCCGCTCTCGTAGAATGTTTGCTAGGAACACCGACAGCGATGTAGGTATTCCTAGCAAAATGTAATTTGCGAGGAAACAATGCCGCCCTCGACTTGCCGGCATTCTGCGCGCGTGTATAACAAAGGCAGGTGCCGAGCCACGGCCCGAGGAGCCCCGGCAGTAGGACCAGGCAGATCAGCTGAACGCGGCAGACGCTGGTAGCGTCTTTTTGTGATATCTAGAACAACTTTTAGGCTGTAACCACCTTTGCATTGTAAATCTGAAATAAATGAGTTAGTAACACTAGAAATCGTCACTGACTTACGCTACCCTTAAGCTACCCAAAATAAGATTAGCGAAAGCAAAACACAAAATTGACTAGGTATATATAGGAGTGCAAATCTACAATAATCTGCCGGACTCTATAACTAGTGCCGCGTCGACTGCAATATTTACAAATAAACTAAGGAGAATCCTAGTGGACAGGGCATACTACAATTTAGAAGAGTTCTTCGTTGATAAATTTGCTGACGCCGATGTCGTAGATCCACACTTATAATATAATACTATAATATTTAAATACTCTCGGTAAGATTGCCAAAGACAATTATTTATACTTAGTTTTTACATTATTTTGTACCTAGCTTTGACAAGTAAGAAAATTTAAAAAAAAAAATATTAAAAATTTGTTAGACAATTTTCAACTACCTAAAGACCAGAAAAATTTATAACCATGGCTATAAAATGGCTGACTTGGCTATTCTTGGGATCTCAAAACTTTTTACGACAAAAGAATTGCGAGGTGATACTTGGCATAGTTTTATTAGCAATTTTATTGTTGTTCCTTGGGATTTATTTAAAACGATTTGTTTCGCACGGTTCCTACACACCGGGCTTTAGAGAGATCATGTGATCTAAAACCTGTAACCACCTCCGTATATTTCGTTTGTAACAACGAAGCAGACAACAGCGCCGCGTAATCTGGCAATCAAGGGCGGCTTAGCGTTGAAAGGAATGTTTTCCGTGATCAGTTAATGTTGTACTCCGCCATTAGAAGCGGGTCGCGGACGGCGTGGCGCGGCGCGGCGTGGACCACTGTTCACTGGCCGTTAGGTTCATTGCAATTTGCAAAAATAATCGTTAGCAAATATTATAACGGTTATTAATAATAATTATAAAATAATTATACAAATTAATTATAAGATTAAGCTTTAAATATATTAATAATTTGTGTAACATTAAGAAATATTTTGTATTCAGTGCCTAAATTGAAAAGTCTGTAATATAGGCAGCTGCACGTGCTACAATGTTGGTGTATTGTTATGTCGACCCAAATTTTCATCCCACACGCGAAAAGTAATAATAACACACAAATTTTACAGTGTTATTTTAACCCATCCAGAAGAAAACGAGCGATAGTCAGTAAAATTATGGCAAAAGTACAGCGAGAAAAAACGTCAAATGCGAGTCGGACTCGCGCACTAAGGGTTCCATATAATAGTAAGACCATGTTTATTGCAAAATATCATGATTCTAGGTCAACGCGTAGTACCCTATAGGTTATTGTCCATAGCAAGAGTCAAAAGTATTATAAATAAATAATACTTTTTACGGTTTTCTGATTGTTCCCTTTATTTGTATAAACTATAACAACTTGCTTCTTGCCAAATTTCATGACTAGAGGTAAACGGGAAGTACCTTATAGTGCATGTGATTCCCTTGGAAATTTCAAAATATTCGGACAAAAGCGGCTGTAACTTTTGATTGCGTTGACCTAGAAGTTTTATTTATATTGAGGATTCAAGAGGTTACGGATTTGAGTATTTGATTTTAATTTTAACTCGATACGTCCACGCGTTCCTGAGAAAAGGGGGTTGACAGACGGATAGACAGACAGACGGACAACGAAAGTGATGCTATAAGGGTTCCTTTTTTCCTTTTGAGGTACGCAACCCTAAAAAACATGATGAACCAGGCCACTCGGAAGGTATAATAATAGTTCGAATGATGACGTCTTCAATAACAAAATATAAAACAAAAATATTGTGATAAAATTTGGTTACCTATGTATACATAGATTGCCATGATTCTAATTTACAAAACCTACATTATATATATATATAAATAAATATTTCTGCATATCGTACGCAAATTTGTTCCGAGACGGGAATCGAACCCGCAACCTCTTGTGTCGCAGGCGGACTCTCGCCCGCTGCGCCACTGAGGTCGTATTATAAAAGTGAATCCCTATTTCATTTATATTTCCCTTGGTTACCTAATTCTTTTTTTTTTGTTTTTAATTGTCAGAAGGTTCTTTTGAAAGAAAAAAATAAGAAAGTTGGATACATAAATTTCCATGCGTGGCTGCCGCCGGTCGCAGCTTGTATTAACAAATATTTGTTTAAAAAGATTAGCTATTCGTCAGTTCACAGTGTAAAGCTCTTTCCACATCGTACAAGCTTTTGATATCATCACGCAATCCTTGCGCTCTGCTTTATAAATTCAAAGTCTGCATTTTTTTCTATTTCCTTTAACACAGCTGCATGACTCGGCATGCAGTGAGAATACCGGGTGGATTTATGAAATGGGATTGTTTGACTGAAGCAGGAATCAATTCCACTTTCATTTCTTTTGGCTGTATCTTTAGGCAAGAGCATATTTTGTAAGCTCTTAGACAATTCAAAATAACTTGAAATTATTATCAATTATGAAGTAAAGTTTTAATTGATTTTCTCTTCACTTTGGTCCACAAGTGGATGAAGCTGAAAAATACGAAACTATAAAAACAGAGAAAAATTTGAAACTCATGAGCTCGATATAAAACAATACAAAAACTGCATTATTTAAATCCGGTGTTTTATAGCGTTATTTGTGGCGTGTGTGAGGGCGTCTGCACACGACGCGCCGACCAAAATATTTATTACCTTCAGCAAACAAGTATCTTCAAACTACCCGTATTTTATAGGAACACTTAAAAAATCTGATTGTACAAATGAAAAAAAAAATAGAAGTGTGATATTTTTATATTCAACAAAATGTTATCAGTTGGAATAGCAGAGTAAGCTTTCACAGGACGCGGCGGCGCGGCGCGGCGCGGCGCGCGCGTGCTTCGCAATATTATAATGACGGGATGAAACCACCCCCTCCCTCCCCCCACTCTCTGTACATGTCACTAAACCTGCTTTTTATGAAAGCAGCTTGTTAGTTGTCCCCACAATGCATTCGCACACACCCCTTATCACGTCCGTGTACATTGTCTCTGTTAAGTATACAAACTCTACTTGTGTGCATATAATATTGCAACGTCATCTTTACTGAACACACGGTTCGGGTAAACACAAGTAAACATGGTTAAGGATTGCGCATGAAACATCCATAAATATAACAGGTAGGTAAAGTAAGTTTATTGAAGCCATTTGAGTCGATCGTTGTCTTGTAGTGCGCCGCAAACGTTCCTGCTGCGGCGATAAATCTGCTCACCGCGCCGTCGCCCCGCCCGAGCCGCCCGCATCGCGCCGGCACCGCGCTGCTTAACTCATGGAGGTCGTGGTTTATCGCAGTCAGCATTAACGCCGCGCCGCAAATAAACCTGATGACCCACTGTTTACAGATCACACAAAAAGTATCACGATTCGCGGCGCAGCCGAAACAGATAATGTTTATTCGAATATTCCGTTTCAAAAACTTTTCGAGTGCTCGTTTATGTTTCTGCTTTAGTTAGTATCTCGTTGTTTCCCAAATAAAATAGACAGCATTTTAGTTTTCAACAAAATGTTTCGTTTGAAGTTAACACAGCACAATAGTCACCGAGGCTCGCTGCAAACAAACCCAACTGAACGAGTGAAACTAGCTCGTAGCGAGAGTAGCGCGTGGTTTTGTACATACATACAGATATACCAATCGAATAATTTCGTTGTTTTGAAAACACTTGATATCAACTTCGTTTAGTTTTGCGGCACAAATACTAATCCCTCTAGAATTAAATCAAAGGGTTCATCTTTAGGCCATTTTATATACATAAGTAAAATAATCAATAAAATAATTTCTATCATTTGATTGTAATTTTCTTTGAGAATAAAGGTTTCTACCTTTAGAAAAAAAAACATTAAAATTGATCTACAATTATCTTAAAAATAGACAAAAACCATACATACTGCCGAATATCAAACATCCTCGCTTTTAAGTCGGTTAAAAACTAATTTGAAGATTTTGCATTTTCCTGACACATCTTCAAAATAGTTTGAGCGATAATTGATTTAAAAAGACCTTGACATCATAATTCCACTTAGATGAAAAATGCAAACACAATCCTGTATCTGCAATACAATACAAGCAAAGGTTTGAAGATCCTTATGGGTTCGGGTTTCCCTTTGATCCGATTCTTTATTGAATAGGAAATATCCACGGTTATTTAGACGTTATTTGACGGGGAAATGACGCACTGCTTTTTGAAATATTATCGAATGGTAGGTATGTTATTGTGAGTTATGAAATGATATTTTTTGCATTCCAAGATAATTTGATGTTTTTACAAAAACATAAAACTGACTTCGAATTCACACCGGTATTTACACTGTTATTAAAGTTCTGCGTGGCAACTGGTTATCCCTTAGGAATAAAATTTATATGGGACCATACCTATATTGAATTATATATAGACAAGGTATCTGAATGAACCAGAGGTCCCCAAATTTCTTTGTCTCGTATGACAATACTTTATATAATATATGAGTATCAAGAAAAACCTCACAAGGTTTACAAGGTACAAAATTTAATGTATAATTTGATTGTTTTTGTAATCAATAAATATCTAAATTATAAGCCGCACAAATATGCCACTGGTTTTATGGACGACTTTTGTATATTTGACTTTTATATCTGTAGTTCATGAGACGCGGACTTAGTTTACATTTCATTGACCCCCAATTATTTTCGCTCCCATGGGCCCTAGGGGGTCCAAGAGGACCACTCCGGGAACCACTGGAGTAACCGAATGAATGATTACTGCTTTGACGAGTCATGTTGCGAATAGCGGTAGGATATAAAAAGTGAATTTCCCGGCTGTAGATCGCGTGGCCGGTGCTCCGGATTGCAGTCATTTGTCGGCGCCGCCCGCCCCGTGGCCGCCGCCGCCCGCCCTGCGCTATAGTTATCTCTACCTATTCTTCTTGCCGCTGTCGACAGCAATGATTATGCTATTCATTTGTTTGTACAATGAATTCAACACAATGTGTTCAACGTTTTCAAGTGAAGAAGCTATTTGAGTAAATACTAGTTTTAATTGGTTTTATTATTTTCTTGTTAATAGAGAATTGATATCGTACTTTTCTTATTAAATGGTCAGGTAATAAGGGGAGTTATTTACCAGCCCCTGGCGAATAGGTGTACTCAACTGACCATCCGCTGCGACTGCGGTCAACTGACCCGCTTCCGAGGAAACCGCATTCGTGATGACACACAAGGTTCGGAAATCCTGGTCGTCGAGTATTCCGTCTGTGCACTCGAGTTATGCCTGTGTTATATCCGGCATCGAGGCAGTGAGGCAGCGAGGCAGCGAGGCAGCGAGGCAGTGAGGCGGCGGAACCGAAGCGGATCTACACGAAAATTGCATTCAATTGTGTGAACGCTTTGTCTAGTTTGGGCGGGCAGCGGTGCCTGACCCCGTCCGCGTCCGCGCCCTCGCCAGTCGAAACAATCACGGCTGGTATTTCAAATAATGAACATTATCATGATTATTTTTATAGAGTGATGTCCTGTGGTAGATACAATGACCACGTTACTCAGGCTCAATCAGTATCCCGCAGCTTTTTATTGAAAACTGTGATGCGCTGACCACATGAGATCCTCAGTTGAGATAGTGAAGCTGTGGCCTATGTCGGAGCATGTTTTCCATTAAACCAGTTATTCCGCCGCGTGGAGCTCAAAAAGCAGCCAGCCGTGCGGCGGAGCCGCGAGTGCTCTGCGGCTGTTGCGGGTTGCTCAACGTTTGAGTAATTTGCATAAATGCAAGCAGTTATCCACACAACTGAGCAGGGAGTCCATCCGGTCGGCGCGCACTTGGCTCGGCTTCGGATATTTTCATTAATGGAAACTTATGTCGGCATCGCCAACCGCTGCCGTCACGCCACCGCCACGCCGCGCAGTTCGCCGGTAGCCTAAAGCTCAATCTTTTTTATTTATCATCTTATCGAGTGTCTGTCATATTTTGCTAACACTTTCATTGCTCACATCCTACTTCCTACGGAGCGCCGCCCCTTCGAATCGTACTGCAGAAGCTTGGAAGTAATAAATAAAATAAATAAATATAAAATCTCTTTATTTCGGATGTCCATGGATCCATATGTAAGCACACAAAAATAAAATAAAAGTGGAAAGAGCGTTAGTACAACCTTAAAAATACAGAATACCTAATTACATAAGCATGCCTCCTTCCCTCTCCCAGAGTGATCATCATAGGAAAGAGACGCTTGTGGCAGTGAATGCATTAAAATAACTAAAATAATTGGTATTTGAACTTCTATAATAATATCAGCCAGCTGTTCGCACGCTGGTTAATCACGATCATATCTCTTGTCAAAAAAGTAGTTCTTAAATAATCTGATCGTAGTTATTCCAATTACATTCTCTTTGTCTTGTTATTCTAGCTGAAATATTTATTTTTGTAGTGTCATTTACGCCAGCCACCATCAAGTTCTACATTAACCGATGCTGCCCATCCAAAGGTTGCCTCGAAGAGATCGCTTTCAGCGATAAAGCGGCGGCCTTATCGCTGATAAAGCCGCCGCTCATTGTGCCATACTAGAATTAATTAGTAGTTTGTAAGATATTTTATAAGTGATACAATAAAGATAATATATTATCTATCTTTGTATCTATCTATCTAATACATTAATACATCATAACATTGATAGGATATATTACTCCGATATTAAATCAGAGGCAAACCATTATTTGTAAGAAGTTTTGTTTGTAAGTCGCTGTCTAACTTGTTTCGTGTAACGGTAGCGAGACCGAGTACAAGCTCACAGCCGTCTGTCTGTTGTACCTACCTGCACACCACGGGATTGTAGCAACTTTATGTATCGTCAATCTTCAACGTCAAAGTAATTTTCGAGCTTGCGTTATTTTTATCTCTTGGTAAAAGTTTCGTGATTTTCCAGGAATTATCTAAACAAAGTTTTACTCGCGACATGAATGCGCCATCACTCAAACTCTTTTAATAACTGTCACGCGGATAAGCCCATGAATCAAACGTCCCGTCCCGTCCCGTCGCGTCCCGCCGGTGTCCCGCGATATGGCCGTTATTTTTAGCTCAGTCCGTTGGACGGTGTCCGCTCGCACGATGCATCACGCGGAGGATTTCACGCTGACTACAAAGGCCTACTCTAATCCGAGCCTTTGTCTGCCAGGGTGTGTTATTGTCACCGTTTGTTGGCACAACTGTTTTTTATAAAAATAATTTGATGTAGGGGAACCTGTACGCAGACCACAAAAAGAGAATTAGGATTTTTGTGCTGTGAGTTGTGTACAAACATTTACGAAATGGCTGGAGAAAGAAAGTTCGATAGATATAATTTTAAAGATAGCAAGAAACTACTCCCTTAACTATTTCTACTCAGCCATTTTAAGGTATAATGTTTGTAAATAACTCACAACACAAAAATCAAAAATTCTCTTATAGGCGTCGAAATTGAAAAAAAAAAATATTGGACAGTTCAGCATTATCAAGCCCCAAGCTAATCAGAGCTTGTGTTATGGGTACTAGATAACTGATATACAATAAAGAAAATTACAATAATATAATAGACATAAATTAGAACTAGCTGAGACAGCAGCGAGTTTTTACTCTATGAGAACTAGTATTTACAATACATTAATACTTAATACAATACACTACATACATAGATATTTTTTAATATAAATTAAAAAAAAACAGAACACCCTCAACAAAAATCTGCAGATCATACCAACAGTTGTCCCGAGGCGGGAATCGAACCCGCAACCTCCTATGCAGGCAGACCTTCACCCACCGTGCTACAGAGGTCGTTAAAAATATTTGCCATCATGATGCAATATAGGAAAGAAAGAACTCAAATCGATAACAAGTTCATATTTTGTCAAAAAATCAACATTCAGAAGATTTTTAAGGGATTTTTATATGAGGGCAATGTTTACGAAGATTGTATACTGAGTTTGCCCGGAGTATCAGACATTAGCAAAAGGCACCGCTTCGGATAGAGCGATGAACGTTCGTAATTAGTAACAACCCAGGCGACAGTTCGGGCAGAGAGCCGACGCTGCAGAGTCGAGGGCTTCGAGTCCCGCGCGGTTAATTGCTTTCTACAGCGAAGGAAGGATAAGAAGCCGGAAATTCTGCAAGTTTACTTGACCGTGACACATTTTAGCGAGATCCCGAACTGGGTTAGCGTCGTACGTGGGGCGGGGAGGGGGTGATTGACGAGCCTCCCCGCCCGCCCTCCGCGGGATGACCCTGCGACGCAAGAAATGGATGATCTCTCTTTAATAAACACTTCCGACTAACGGCTCCTTGATGACTCTTTCATAAATCATTCCGCGAGACACCTGAGCTGCAGGTGGTCTCTCAGACCTTCGTGTGTGAGAACATCCAACCCTCATAATTACTTGAACTTAGATTAAATTTTTATTTGACAAATTCGAACAATGCATGCTGCATTTTTTTGTGTACCTACTTTTTATTCATTAGTTTTTTGGTACCGTACCCATGTGATAAAAGCCAATAAGGCTAACAGGGGGAGGCCAGCGTCCAGCAGTGGACCAATGGTTGAGGGGTACTTCAAAAGGAAAAATGAACCCTTAAAGAAGTCTTAGAGGAGTCTCACTTTGTTGTCCGTCAGTTCGTTTGTCTGTCAACCCCCTTTTCTCAGGAACGCGTGGAAGTATCGAATTAAAATTAACATCAAAAACTCATGACCGAAACCTTTTCTAAGTGAACATTTATTGTATTTATGGAAATAGGTAAAGAGTTTTTGATTGGATTCGAATCAGTGATATGCCACATATTTTGAAATTTCCAAGGGAACCCCATGCACACAAACCTTTTAGGGTACTTCCAATTGACCTAGATCCATGAAAGGGGTTTGAAGATTTTTGTATGGAGGGTGACGCTAACATTTGTATTTTTTTTAATCGTCGCGAATAATAAAAGTTATATATTTGGATAGAAGACAATCAGGCAAATAAAAATGTGCGGTAAATAATGTCCTAGAGCGTCAGGTTTCTGAGATATATACAGATGAAACTAACTATATTTTTTCTTCATATGTGAATATCTCAGAAACCTGGTCAGCTTTAGGATATTATGTTCTAGAACATTTTTATTTGTTTTTTTTTTATAAAGAATTATAAAACTTTTGTTGTGATTTTAGCATGGAAGGTGGGTTCTAACATTTTGTTTTTTTTTTTCAATTCGTTCAACCAATATAATAATATATTTGACGTTTTATTCCTCTTATGAGGGCCGCGCCGGTGAGAAACGAAACAATTATTATCATTTTTGGCTTGTGGTGCAAAAAATTTGGTGCGAAACAGCGCTACACCAGGGAATTGGCAGAGCGGGCTTTGTGTCATACGCTCATTTGTCGAGATTTCGTGCGTCGCGATTTATCTCGCTAACGTGCATTGAACATAAACTCATAAGCTCCCTCGCTAAGACGTAAACTAATCTAAGACAGATCGTAGCAAACCTGCAACTGATCCTAGAACATCTGCGCCAGTGCCAAGTATGTCGACGAAACATCGTAGCACGTCTACAACAAATCGTAGCACGTCTACAACAAATCGTAGCATGTCTACAACAAACCGTAGCACGTCTACAACGAGTCATTGGTCGCGGTTTTTCATTATCATCTCTCGGTAATCAGTATAGGCTGAACAGTGAACATGTACATAATGTATGATGTAATTCGAGCTGACTCAAAATAAAAATGTTTACGAGATGGGAAGTTTACGAGATGGGAAGGAGCCGAATCGTAGCATGTCTACGGCAGATGGTAGCGGGTCTATAACAAATCTCAACCTGGACCTTCCTGCCAATGTACGAGTAGCTGAACTACTTTAACATACTTTTTTTACTTACTTTTTTAGCTGGTCCACTTTTAAGATACGAATGCCAAAGTGAAAGGATCCTGAAATAATATATTAGTATTTCGTGTTGTCAGTGAATGTGTTTTGTGCGGAAGAGCAACCGACCGCGAGGCGAGGCGAGCTATAAAGCGGCAGCTTCAACAGATACTTGGCCAGAAATCAAGGCTTCTTAAGAAAATGTTTCATAAATCCTATAATGCAGGTCCGTTGCCAAGACCGGCGGAGTCATACGACACACACGTCCGAGCACATGCTGCAGTCGGCGGCTCCTTCCCGTAGGATTGTCTCCGGGCGACCGGGCGACCGGGCGACCGGGCGACCGGGCGCCACTTCAAACGAAATAAGAACATGCTATGAATACTAAATATTTAGTTTTTTTAATAGGTATGGTTGTATTAGAAATACTATACCTACATAAGGACAGACATGAGTTATTCGTGCTAGAGTTGTTATTAGATTTGCAACAAGGTTACTGTGACGCATATATACAGGATGGCTGTTTGAAATGGGAGTGATGGCTAAATCAGAAATTAATAATATAAATAGAGAGTTCGTGAAAAATGAGCTTGAAATGAGCTCAATTAAAAAAATAAAAACTTATATTCGTTTACTGAATTTTTATTATATTATATTTCTACTGAATTTTTATTTTTGGTTTTTCGAGAATAAGCCCCATCAAAAAGGCTAAGTATCCAAGCTACTGGCAGGCACACCAGTTACTCGAAAAATCGTTTAATTTTTTTACAATGATGCATAGTAAGGGGGAGTTTTCAAACAAAAATTGTAAAAAATTGCCTTTTGATTTCATTTTAAATAATGCGATTCTCGGCAACCATTGATCCTTATAAACAACTGAATCCGTTAGTCTAAAATTACTGAGTTTTATTAAAAATCATTGTTCGATTTCCTGCAAAAATAAAAGATAAAAAAAACAAAATGCAAAAAAACTTTTCTCTAACCCTCATGCTTTCGGATTTGGCCATCGACTGCCTTCTCAAAAAGCCAACCTATACCCGACGCACGACTCGTCGGGTGTTTACAATGTAGTCATAGATTTATACGATGTTGGAGCGCCATCTAACCGCAACAGCAAGTACCTACCACGCAGTGTACCACAGTGCATCGTAATAGTTTCTACTACATTGTAGTCAGGCCATCAACGACCAATAGGAGCGCTTTAAAATTATGTGACGCGAACGCGGATTGGTTATTTGTTCCCACACCCCACTATCCTTTGTTTTGTTAATTTAAATCATTATACTCGCAATCTTCAAACTTGAACATTGAACTTTTCTTTCCAAAATCTCCTCATCGACCTAAACCATTAGAAATCATTATAAAAGTTGTGTAGCATTCACGCCGCTACATAATTTGATCCATCTACGCCGGATATATCGAGGATTTTGGTAAATTACGGCCAAATCTTCGTACGCGACCTTTGGACAACGCCACGCAACACGGTCGAGCCAACCATTGCAGGACGGATACGAAGTGTTTCTTTGTGGATTATCGTCAGGTGGATTTGGACAAGTGCTATTCACGGAGCAAACCGATATAACAGCTGGACCTATTGGTACCAGCTGCCATCACACGCAGACAGGACTTGCACGTGAGTACTCCTATTTTCACAAGCCACTAGGATGCCGTTGATGCCTGTAGATATGGAGGGAACTAGTAAAAGTCGCGATAGATCGCCTTACAAACAAAGTGATGCTAAAACTGAGCAAATCATGCGTGATTTAATAAAGAAACGCGGCATTGTTAAGGGCAGGTTAACTAAATTCTCCAATCATCTAAATAGTCTAACCTCTTTTAGTTCTGAGTCTCTATTAGATTTAAAATTACGCATAAATGGTGCTGGAATTCTCTTTTCCGAATTTAACAATATTCAATCGAAAATAGAAGAAATTGTGCCTGACTCTGATGTTGATGAACAACTCGATCAGCGTCAACTTTTCGAAGACAGCTACTATAGTGTTATTGCCAAAGCTGAATCTATTCTTACCAAAGGAGAGGTACCTAACTGTTCGTCATGTCATCATTCGAACAAATCCGTGTCAGTGAAGTTGCCTACAATTTCTTTGCCGACCTTTGACGGTGCATATGAACACTGGCTCGAGTATAGGGACACATATCTATCATTAGTACATAATTCAGCTGAAATAAGTGATATTCAGAAAATGCACTACTTAAAATCTTCGCTAAAAGGAAGTGCACAAATGGTGATAAATGCTATAGAAATATCATCAGCAAATTATTCCGTTGCATGGGAGCTTCTGTTAAACAGGTACAACAACACAAGACTTCTAGTACATAGTCACGTAAAGGCATTATTTTCAATACAGGCACTGTCGAAAGAGTCACCTTCACTAATTAGGACACTGATCGATGTAATTATTAATAATTTACGCGCTTTAAAATCACTCGGTGAGCCTACAGACTCGTGGGACACCTTGATAATTTATATTGTTGCTTCTAAAATGGATAAGATGACCGAAAGACAGTGGGAAGAACACAAAGGTTCTTTATTGTCCAATTCACATTCGAAAGGTAGTTTAAAAGTGAACGATTTAATAAAATTTCTAAAAGACAGGGCCGATCTACTGGAAACATTGGCCTTATCCCACACTAAAGATAACAATAATCCGCAACATAAGCGAACTAGTTCAGTGAACTCATCACAATGTAATGTTTCTTCAAACAAGTCGCAGCAAGCGCACTCCTCAGACCGCAAGTCAGGTAAATTTGAATGTGTTGTATGCAAAGGAAAGCATCCGATTTACACATGCTTTAAATTTATTAACATGGCCTTACAAGAAAAATTAAAAATCGTTAGCGATCACAAATTATGCGAGAATTGCTTACGTTCCGGGCATACTGTTGAAAACTGTTTATTCGGGCCTTGCAAACAGTGCAATTTAAAACACAACTCGCTTATTCATAAAAACAATAATAGTACGATGAGCGCGGTGGTCACTGAGGCTGAGTCTGGGGTGGAGACGTCATGCGATAAAAATCAGTTCATTCAAGTCAGCAATGTTCATACCGATACGCACACAAATACACAAAACTTAGACGTGAAACATGTTTTGTTGTCTACTGCTTTGGTTGAGATCCGTGATAAATATAATATTTATCATACCGCTTGTGCACTGCTCGACAGCGGTAGTCAAAGCTGTTTCATTACGCATTCCTTATGTAAATCGCTAAATATTCCGCTAATACAGTCCACTCATGAGATACGAGGGGTAGGTAATTTTGTATCACATTCTACGCAATCGTGTGATATTGTTATTAAATCACGCTTAAATACCTACTCAACGCGCGTCAAATGTTTTGTTCTGCCGGAGATAACGGCTACACTGCCAGCTGTACAAGAAGTAAACGCACGGTTCAAGATTCCGAATAACGTACAGCTAGCAAATACGCAATTTTTAAAACCACAAACTATAGATATTTTAATTGGTGCGGACTTATTCTGGGACTTGCTTATCGATGGCAAGATGCGTTTACCCAGTGGTCCATACTTACAAAATACGAAGTTGGGTTGGATCATTTCAGGTCCTATCAATCATATTACGCACAATGATAGACGTGTCCAATGTAACTTCACTCAGTCCATGGACAGCCAGCTACGTTCGTTCTGGGAGCTAGAGGAGTTGCAGAAACCTCGGGATATGCGCACTAACGAGGAGCGGGCCTGCGAGGAATCGTTCACCACAACCACTACGCGCGAAAGTGATGGAAGATTCTGTGTTCGCATCCCACTCAAAGAATCGCCCGATGTTTTAGGTAGCTCATTTTCTCAGGCGGAGCGACGTTTCCTTTCCTTGGAAAAAAGACTATTACGCGCACCTGATAGTTATAAAAAGCTATATACAGATTTCATTCACGAATATATTAATCTAGGTCATATGACTAAGGTTAGTTCTTACACGGACTCTCACTACTTCATGCCGCACCACGGTGTATTTCGCGAACACAGCACTACTACGAAGCTTCGCGTTGTGTTCGATGCCAGTGCGGCAACTAGTAGTGGTAAATCGTTCAACGATATTCAGCTAATAGGGCCTCCTATTCAAGGGGACTTACTCGGTATTCTTTTACGTTTCAGGCAGTTTAAATACACAGCAATCGCTGACTGTGAAAAAATGTACCGACAAGTATTAGTTGATCCGTCGCAACGCGACTTACAACTCGTTATATGGCGCGACACTCCGACCAGCCCGCTCGAGATATATCAACTAAAAACGGTCACATACGGCACAGCATCAGCGCCTTTTCTTAGCGTCAGGTGTCTGAAACAACTAGCAGAAGAATGCACGGAACCCGAGGTAAAGCGACTTATATACGATGACTTTTACGTAGACGATTTATTAACTTCATGTGAGGATAAATCAAAATTGATGAGAATTTGCAATCGCACGGTCGAGGTGCTTCAAGCAGGGTGCTTTCCGCTTCGCAAGTGGGTTTTTAATTTTGACCTCAACGATGAGTTATCGGCACCGCTAGATAATACCTTCCGTGATTTAAACCTAGGAGATCATAGCCAGTTTAGAACCTTAGGTTTGAGTTGGTGTAACGTGGCTGATGAATTCAATTTTAACACGAAAATCGAACTCGACGTAAAAAATCCTGTAACTAAACGCACATTATTATCGATAATATCTCAGGTATTTGACCCACTTGGATTGCTGAGTCCGCTTGTCATAATAGGCAAAGTTTTATTACAAAGGCTTTGGTTATTGAAATTAGGATGGGATGATCCGCTGCCCACCGACGTTGAACGTACTTGGAACCGGTTTGTCAACAGCCTGTTCTATCTTCACACAGTTAAGGTTTCGCGGCATGCTTTTCAGTGTGACGCAACGCGATCCGAACTACACATTTTCACAGACGCGTCGCAAACTGCATACGGTGCCTGCGCGTACGTGCGTACTGTGTGTGATAGTCAGGTGACAGTCAAATTATTAATTTCTAAGGGTAAGGTCGTTCCCATAAAACCAGTCAGCATACCTAGGTTAGAACTTTGTAGTGCACTATTAGGAGCTAGACTTTACGATAAAATTCGCGCTTCGCTGACACGTAATTTTGATGAAGTGATCTTCTGGACCGATTCCACAATTGTTTTAGGGTGGCTACGCATGGCACCAAACTTATTAAAAACATTTGTGCAGAATCGTGTCGCTGAGATACAAGAACTCACGAGTGACTGTCCCTGGCGTCATGTAGGTACAAAAGAAAATCCAGCTGATTTGATATCGCGAGGTGTTTACTTTGAAGATTTATCTAAATCAATGTTGTGGTGGGAAGGACCAATGTTTCTAAAGGATTCTGTATATTTTCATAAAAATACATCACGTAATATTTCGCAAATAAATGAAATTATACCCAATGAATTACCAGAAACTAAGTTAAATGTAAACTCATTAACTTCAATAAAAAATAAACCTGATTTAACTTTCTTTCCGTTTCATAGATTCTCGAGTTTTAAAGGCATGACTCATGTCGCTGCATTCATGCTTAGATTTATACATAATGCGCGAAACAAAGCACATCAGCTGACCGGGTTGATAACACTCATTGAAGTAAAACGGGCAATTATTGTACTCGCTAAGTTGTCTCAAATGGAATCTTTCGCAAATGAATTAAACTTATTTAAAAACGGAAATAATGTAAAATCAAACAATCGAATCGCAAGTTTAAATTTATTCTTAGATAACGAGAATGTTTTGCGTGTAGGTGGTAGATTAAATAATTCTACTGATTTCAACTATAGTAAAAAACATCCTATACTTCTATCTTCCGATCATCATTTTACATTATTATTATTTAGGCACATACATAACGAGTATTTACACTGTGGACCGCAGGCATTACTGTACCAGGTTCGCGAGGAATGGTGGCCGCTGTCGGGCAGGAACCTGGCTAGGAAGGTGACTCATCAATGTGTTGTCTGTACACGCGTTAAGGGTAAAACGTTAAGCCCACTTATGGGCAATATGCCCAAAGAAAGAATTTCTGAAAGCTTTCCTTTCTATTGTTCTGGGGTAGATTACGCTGGACCAGTGTTCATATTAACTCGAAAAGGCAGAGGCGCGAAATTAATTAAATCTTACATTTGTTTGTTTATATGTTTCAATACACGTGCTATACATTTGGAACTCGTCAGTGACCTCTCTTCTGATGCATATTTACTCGCACTTAAGCGCTTCGTCTCACGGCGCGGCAAACCGTCTAAAATATTTTCAGATAACGGTCGTAATTTTGTCGGTTTAAATAATGAATTTGCTCAGTTTTTATCACGTTGTAAGAGGGACATTGTTGAATACGCTAGAAATCAATCAATAGAATTTTCATTCATTCCGCCTTATTCTCCGCATTTTGGTGGCTTGTGGGAAGCGGGGGTCAAATCGTGCAAGTACCATCTTCGCCGTGTCGTGGGCAACGCACACCTGACTTTCGAAGAATACACGACACTACTCACACAAATCGAAGCTGTACTTAACTCTCGGCCGCTGGCACCCTTGTCTTCAGATCCTCGAGACTATCTTCCACTCAGTCCTGGTCACTTCCTGATCGGCCGCCCTCTCACCGCTCCAGTCTGTGACGATGACCTGCGAGACCTGCCTGCACATCGTCTCAATCGCTACAAGAGGGTGGAGCAGCTTCGTCAGCAATTTTGGACGCGTTGGGCCAAGGAATATATTTCTGAACTCCAAACCAGAAAGAAATGGAAAGATAACACTACAGATCTCAAGCCTGACACGCTAGTAATTATCAAAGACATAAACCTTCCGCCTTTGAAATGGCATTTGGGTCGTATAGTGAAGACGATACCTGGCAAAGACGGAATATGCCGAGTCGCAGACATTCAGACTTCATCAGGGATGGTGAGACGAGCATACGCTAAAATTTGCCCACTGTTGGACATCGAATGAAGGTGTTGTGTGTTGTGAATGTACATATCCGATGATCCTATCCATACCAGGTTGTCTGGCAGAGATCGCTCTTGAGCGATAAGACCGCCAATTGTCACTTAGGTTATAATTATTTCTTCTTAAATTGTTTCTTAGTTTTAAGTGTGCAATAAAAGTATTTTCTATCTATCTATCTGTTGTAAGCTGGTGCTTTCAAGGCCGCGGGCATGTTGGAGCGCCATCTAACCGCAACAGCAAGTACCTACCACGCAGTGTACCACAGTGCATCGTAATAGTTTCTACTACATTGTAGTCAGGCCATCAACGACCAATAGGAGCGCTTTAAAATTATGTGACGCGAACGCGGATTGGTTATTTGTTCCCACACCCCACTATCCTTTGTTTTGTTAATTTAAATCATTATACTCGCAATCTTCAAACTTGAACATTGAACTTTTCTTTCCAAAATCTCCTCATCGACCTAAACCATTAGAAATCATTATAAAAGTTGTGTAGCATTCACGCCGCTACATACGATTAGATTCAATTCAACTCAACACGAATCGCGTTTCGTCAGTTCGCGTGACGTTTCAATAGTGTGTGAAGCCCATTATGCTCTCACAAACCTATCTCAGTTATGTGCGATAACCTCGCCTCACAACGGAAACAGGTGATGATATTGTACAAATAGCCTGTCGAGTAGCGTGTACAATAGTGTGTCGCGGTCGAGGCCCTCAATTACTCCATCGGTACAAAGACGAGTGACGCGGGTGTGGTACCGGGGGATACGGGCGCGCGCCCCTGGCTGCGCCCGCACGCAAGCTTACCGCCAGGTCTACTTTGAACTTTTTCAATAGAAACATGTGTACTAAACCGGAAGGTGATTCTGGACCGCAAGGGGATCAATTTGTGAGTAACGATTTTTTTAATTTAAAATAGTTAATACACATATGTTACGTGGCAACCTGTATAATCGGACGTTTTCTTATGACGAAATCGTTGGAATTAAATAATTTGGAATTAGTATCTTAAATATCCGGAACGAAAGGTGCCAGTCCGAAGCAATTTGGTGGTAAGGTCAAAGTTTTTCGTTTTGCCAAATAGGTTCCTTGTCCTGTAAGGAACTTCGCAAGAATAGTAACTAATTAAGAAATTACTTCGTTCTTAAAGGTTGGTAGCGAATAAGTAACAGGCATGTGTGTTCCGGATGTGACGTGAGCTCGTACCGGAGCGGTGTACATACGTAATGCCTGTCTCGCCTCGCGCGCGTCTAATAACGGAGCGCTGCGGTCCGGGACAGGAGCCGCCAGCTCACATGTCATGGAGCTGCACCGGGCCGCGGCCACTTGGTGGTTACATTCTATTATAAATTAAAGAGCCTTTTTTACGCCTGTAGCACACCTCCACTGCGAAACCTTAACAGCGGAACCGCAGTAATTTCGCCATGTCTTGTCCGTATTAGGAGAAGCGAATACTAGCGAAACTGCCTGTTCTAACGCATAGATTTGACTATAATTCTTTTTCTTTCCCCGCCGCGCAATCTGCGGACATCCTTCTGTTAGTCGATGCTACCGATGCTGATTTGGGAGAAAGCCGCTGTCATGTCGTATAAGGAAGCCAGGAAGTAGGGAAAGAGAATTATAGTCAAATCTATGCGCTAGAACAGGCAGTTTCGCTAGTATTCCGCTTCTCCTATACGGACAAGACATGGCGAAATTACTGCGGTTCCGCTGTTATAGTTCCGCAGCGGAGGTGTGCTACGGGCGTTACTTCCTTATACGACATGACAGCGGCTTTCTCCTTGATCTGACTCATGTAGCTAATTCATGGTCCTCCCCTTCCACGTCTTCCTTCGGTTACATTCTACTTGTGAATAAATAAATAATGCTGGACAATCCATCCAGACGCATTGTCTATCCCGAAAGTACCTAAGCAGAGCTTGTGTACTGGGTAGGCTACCGGCTGATTTACCTACATACATACATAGATAGAGATTTTGCATACATTTGTTCTGAGCCAAGACTTGAACCCGCGACCTCCCGCAACCTCACAGGCGGACATTCGCCCGCTGCGCCACAGAGGTCGTCAAGAATAACAAAGTAAGGTAAATATGCATCGACTAACAGAGGAATGTCCGCACATAGCGCGGCGTGTTCACGGGGCGCAGCGTGGATGTCATCTGTTAACCTCGCTTCCGCTGGCGCCGCTCCAACATATAAAATCTTGGCATAATCCGCAAAGTTATTATAACACAGGAGTTTTTCCTTTTAGCGGGTGGTGTGCTTGTTCACAGGGCGAGCGACAAGACATCGCGACGGGACGCAGCGGCGGCGCGGCGCGACACGCACCTGTGTAGTTCAATACGTCCCGGTTACCAGGTGACCGGTGCCGGCTACCCGGTGGCGAAGTATATGGGCGTGAGCATGAGTAATAAGCTTTCACATGTACCAGCATAATTTGCATACAATTCACCGCCGGATACCCGGCATCACCGGCTACCGGGAAATGTGAAAAGTGACTATGTCTACATTCCTACGGATGGCCGGCGGGCAGCGACATACGATTAAAAAATCATAAATTTGTATTACTTACTGTGGAAAGAGAGAGGTTTATGGTATACTAGCGTCTGCCGCAGCTGCTGCAGCTTTGCACGCGCTTTTCTGGGATAAAAGTAGCCTATGCCACTCCCCGGAATACCGCCTACCTCCCTGCCAAATTTCTTTATGATCCGATCAGCCGTAAAACGGTAACAGAAAGACAGAATTACTTTTGCTTTTATAAAAGTACTTGCTGCCCGCGATGAAAAGGGAACAGACAGAAAGACAGTTACTTTTGAATTTATAGTATTAGTATGGATAGGTAAGTAAGCCGGCACGGCTTAGAATTTGCACCACCCCAACTCTTCCCGCGGGTGTCGTAAGAGGCGACTAAGGGGTATCCACCGGGGCGGGCAGCAGCGCCCCCTGCAGGACAATTCTACCACCGAACTGCGATCCCCAACCCGCATGCCCAGCGTGGGGATTATGGGCACTAACCCCCCTGTGATAAAAGCCAATAAGGCGCTTATCATGGGGACGCCTGCGTCCAGTAGTGGACCAATACAGGCTGAGGTAAGTACTTATTTGAATATTCCCAAATCGCTTGTATGTACAACTGCTGCAGGTTTCAACAGAACGTGATAATGGCCTAGAGTCTGAATCGGAATGCTAGCCAGTGTGCGGAGCGAGAGAGGCGCAAGGCCCCGCCATCGATTGTTCTATTCGGAGAGCAGCTGCGCCCCGCGCCCTCGGCGATGCTTGACGATGCTTGCTTCTCTTATCGCTTGCATACATTATTCAAATGCTAGAAGACACTTCTTGGAATGATCTTTATATCTTAAGAGGCAGCAAGAATGCCATTCTACATTGCCGTCCTTAAGATTTAAGAAGACCTTTATTAACAATCAAATAATAGAAACAAACTAGAATTTGTATTTACAATGAAACATTGAGCTAACTGCAGACTGTTGCAAACAATTTATTTCTAATCCTTGTATCTTGTGTCTACAGGTAGGGTCCTCACATAGCTGTGATAGACATTACTACATCACGTCACACTAATATTATAAATGCGAAATTTAGATGTATAGATGTATGGAAGACGGATGTTTGTTACCTCTTCACGCCAAAACTACTGAACGGATCGGGCTGAAATTTTGTTACAGATAATTCTTATCCTGGAATCATACATAGGCTACTTTTTTCCCATGGGATAGAAAACGTTTCACACAAACATTCACAGAAACAACGCGTGCAAAGCCGCGGGCAGAAACTAGTAATATTATAAATGCAAAAGTTTGGATGTTTGTTAGGTAGGTATCTCTAACGCCAAAACTACTATATAAAGGATCGTGCTGAAATTTTGCCTAGATGAAGTTCAACTTGTAGACTTTTTATCCGGCAAAAAAGTCAAATATCAAAGTGTATTTCCATTAGACCTTACAGGAGTCTTGGACACCTCACAAAATTCAAATTACATAAGTAAAACTGGGATATAAACTGATCACTTTGATTTTTTGTTCACTTCAATCTTTTTGTAAAGTTAAGAAGCGAACAAGAAACCTTTACCTTGTTAGGATGATAGTTTTCAAGTTGGAACAAAACTCGTCCCAAGCTGTTATATCCTCTAGATAATCTGATACTTTGTAGTAAGCCTTTCTACATAGGATATATTAGACAATTTGTTAGAATTTATTCATAACTTTTGCAACTCACATGGAGTATTGTGCGCGTGTGCTGGTACATAATAAATAAATTCTTGAACACTGTTGTGTGTTCAAGACAGGATGCGCTGGCTAAGAGACATAAAACGCGGCAAGTTGTGCGCGTGGATTGGGCGGCAGTAAACGGCGCGGCTGTAAACCGCGCGGGGTTATTACTAATCTGATCGCACATAAACCGAGCCACCTGTCACGCTCCGCCGCCGTCTGCCACCAGGCCCTGGAAATACTAAAAATAGGTACAGAATTGCCGACCTACGTACCTAACTATACGGTTCTAAAGAAAAAAATTGTACCACACTGTAAAACTCTTCATTTAGTTATTTAAGAGGACTTCCAACTAGATATTAAATAACGTCCACAAGATAATGACTAGGTAACATTGACAAGGTTCTTAGGTCTAGTATAGGCGGCCGCAGCAGGCGCATAAATCAAGGCAACTCAAATAAAATTTATACTACAAAACCTATTAGACAGGTCATGATAATCAACTAATTAATAAAATACTCCTAAAACTTAATAACAAAAAAGCCATTGAGCGGTTATTTGCCAGTTATAGACAGATTCGGTACAGGACAGTATACATATGTACAGTCGACTAAATGATTTTAGTCTGCCGGCTTCACACCTCGGCTTCTCGGTTTAGCTGTTGGTTCCACCACTGAGTTCTACTTTGTAAGGGTTTTTTTAATTATGGACTGTATGGAGCTCTGCGACATTGTTTGTTTAGCCCTAACCGAATCCAAACGTTCCCTTTAGAGCAGTGATACCGAAACAGCTTCATAGTAACAAAGTCTAAGCAGTTTCTTCAAAAGATCCTCGCATCAGTTAACCCTTCATTGGTCGTGCGTGCTTGCGTGCGTTCGTGCGTGTGTCGCTCGCGGGCGTGCGGCGCGCGCGGCATTACCTTGCCATTCAACGACACCTCGGTTTATTTACGATGTCGTGTACACGGAGCAGGAAAATTCACATAATTATATCGTTCCTATGTAAATGTCTCTCGTAAGATGTCTTACGATAATGGTGAATTCTTGAAATTCGTGATCCAATAATTTAAATTTTGTTTCAGTATTAGCATTCAGTGTATGTCAAATGGAGCTTCAAACGAACAGTGTTTAGCGGAGGAATGGACCTGCGGTCGTTACGGGCCGGAGGGTGTTAACTTGTAAATAATTTCGCATGATGCGATAATTTCAGGCGCCGTTTCTGACGGTTTTCGCTTCGCAATGGGCTCTAATCGGCGCATTATCGTTACAATTTTCACGAATGGGACTCGGCGCGACGCGGCGGGAGCGTGGCGGGAGCGGGGTGAGAGCGGGGTTCTGGAGCAGGCAGCCCGAACGCGGCGCGGTGCCATTCGGCTGATCACGTTATGGCTTTATTACGTGCTTGTTGCAGGTTTATGATTTAATTTGCGCACAATAAAGAGATTTCGCGCCTTCACGCGTGTTATAATAAAGTACTTAAGAACAAAAATATTTTTATTTTATCATTTCGGTTGAAACAACTATAGATTATGCGATATTTACCTACTTTAGGCATCTGCAGAGCAGCTCTCGGTGGTTATTCATTTCTTATAAGGTATGATCTTTTAGGGAAAACGCGGCATCCGGCGGCGGGGAATTTATGTTGAGAAGGTTATAGCTTTTCCTTGTTTTGGCGACTGAGCCACTATGAGGGGCCGCGCTTGCGGTGCGGTGCGGGGCGTGCGGTGCGGTGCGGCGCGTGCGGCGCGGCGTCGCGTCGGCTGAGCTGCCTGTTCAAGAGCGACAGGCACGAAACGACTATCAATTAATTGTTCCTTTTTATTCGCGACGCGGGTTAAGGTCTTCGCGCGTTTGATCGTAGGTAGGTTATCCGGGACTCTTTAGATAAAAACAAAACAACAAAAGGGCTTCCATTTTTTTCATTCCATTATTTTCTGTATTTTGATAAATAAGGTAGGTCCGTACTTATCAATATTCTCGTCAGAGTTCCTTTTGTGTTTAGTTACATATTGCAGGCTTTTGCCCTTTCGTGCCTTTTACGTAAAAAAATAAAGCACAAGAAGTTCAGTCGGATTTTAATATCACATCACACTAATATTATATATGCGAGAGTTTGTATGGATGGATGGATATTTGTTACCTCTTCAAGCCAAAACTACTGAACGGATCGGGCTGAAATTTTGCATACAGGTAATTCTAATCCTGGAATCAAACATAGGCTACCTTTTTATCCTATTACCTTTAAATCAGTTCCCATGGGATAGAAATCAGCTTTAAACGTTTATAGAAACAACGCGTGCGAAGCCGCGGGCATAAACTCGTTTATAATAAATTAACTAGGCAGGCATCTACCTAGGTATTATGTTAAATGCCTTACATCTGTCGAACAAGTGCTTGCAAATGTTGCAGTTAATAACGTCTGCAGAGCTTACGTACCTTTATTTGAGTTCTTGAGTTCTGAACGGAAGACATGTGGCTTCCGTTTAGTAAATGCGAGCGGAGCGCGGATCCTGTACATCCTGTAGGTAGATAGTTTAGAACGTGAGTTGAACCGCGAGCGGAGCGAGTCGCGTCGTCGCCTGGGCCACGATCACGGTGTAGTAGATGTACCATTTGGCATTACGGTTCAAGCGTTAGCAGTTGATACGTTAGGGTGCGCGTTCACAGGCCGGCATCGGACAATCCGCACTGGCCCCATCAATGGTTTACCATACAAGATCCGCAACCGGAGTTCCCAATCCGGAGCGGACTGTCGGCAATGTAGGCGAGGATTCTTGAAAGCAACTTTTCTGTTTAGTGCGAATGACGTCGTTCAGATTGCCGATCAGTGGACGCACTTGTCAGTGGATGGTCCGATGCCGGCCTGTGAACGCGCACCCTTTTCAACTGCTAATGCTTGAGCCGTAATGCTAAAAGGTATAGTCGTAGATGTACCTACTCGTGGTCCCATTGCTTTCAATTGATTAAAATTTGCCGTTCTGTATAAAATTCCCCCTAAAATGAACCCTGGGTATATCTCGGTGTTTAGTGGACAGTGGTATCGATTCGGTTGTTAACCCCCGACGCAAAAAGAGAGGAGTGTTATAAGTTTAACGTGTCTGTCTGTGTATCTGTGTATATGTCTGTGTTATAGTAGCTCCCAGACGGATGAACCGACTTTCGTTGAGTTTTTTTGTGTCATAGATAATTTTATCCCGAGTGTTCTTAGCCATGTTTCATGAAAATCTGTCGGGGGGTTTTGAAAATTGATAATTTTTTTCTTGTTTTAGGATTCCTAACCTACTTTTACGATTTCCAAATTTTCTAAGTTGGTTTTATATAAAAACCAGTAAAAATAGCGTAATCGGAATACAAATCTAAAAAATATCTAAAAGTGTTTGACAATCGTAAAATCTGTCTATATTACTATTCTTATGTATATCAGTTTCTAGTGGTGGTACCACTTGGGACTAGATGATGCTGCGTGAATTTTCCAGCGTAATGATTATTTTTATATTATAGGCGTTTTAAGAATTGGTCCGATACATCTGTACACACTTGTACCGATATAATCGGTACCAAAGAGCGCTCAACGCAACGCCAATGCCCAATGTGTACCTAGACGTATTTAAACAAATATAAATATTACAAAAGTTTCAAAGAAAACATAAAACGTAAAACTTTCTAATTTTAATTAAAACCTACTCTCTATAAAGCGTTCGGAAGTACATTTTCCGCCTGGGCAGTGCTCACGCTCGCTCATCCGAGAACTGAAACGATGAATTAATTCGCCTGAATTTAATTTTATACAACTTTTTTCGAGTTTATTTGCTGACGATAAATTTTTAGCTAGAAAAAAAATAAAACACTGCCCACCTGCCTAGAGAAAAGTACGAACTCCAACGAAAGCTACGAATGTTTTATTTTTTTATCAAAAGCCAAGTCAGGGTGCTGAATGATATGACATTGTATGAAAAAAATAGTCCTATAAAAGGAAGTAGCTATATTCGTCCACTGCTGGGCATAGGCCTCCCCTACTGAGCACCATAGCGCCTTGTCTTTAGCTTGCCCCATCCAGCATCTGCCGTCACTTGATCAAAAGAAAATATTTTAATACGGATAATAAGCCGGCAATGTAACATCAACACCGACATTACAGTTGTAAAATAAGGCTCAAAAGTCCGGTTCTATTAGGCAACTGAACTACTAAGTCGTCTAGTAACTGGACTACTGAGACTACACCGTTAAGGATAGGTACGTTAGTCTTATATGCGTACGCATGCGTTGTCTAAGTCATATCTATTTATGCCTTAGATCATATCTTACTTTTAAATGAAACATGTTTTTTCTATATAATTTTTGCTTATCTTTATGTTTTTCCATTTTATTTTACTTGTTAATTATTTGGTATTATTATTATGTATAATTTAAAGATAATTTTTGTGTACTGTATTGTTAATTAATATTTAATTATAGTTCTAATATATGTATTTAGCGTAGTTAGTGCTTTGGTTTAGACTGTAAGCTAACTACTGTTTTGTTAAAATAAATAAATAAATGATACCTATTATGCATTGGAAAATAATAAAGGCCGTGATGGTCAGCGTCGTAAGGATCGTTCTGTAATGTAGGTACCTAACTAACGTAATACATACCTATCGTAAGATAGGGGGTTCCTACAGTTATAAATAAGTTAAGTTAATAGTTAAATAGTTAGAGGGAAGGATAAAGTACGAATCAAACCCCGAATGCTAGCTAGCTGCTAGCTTGCACAATAATACGTAGGTAACCAAATTGGTGCAAAAACATGTGTTTGAGTTGGTAAATCTGCTTAGCTATACATGAGGTAGTTCATTGACTCTACCTATCGTGCGGTACTCCGTAGAGGTACATCACTCAATAACAAGTGCTAGAGGTAAATAGAATTATATTTTATCAAATGTCAAAACTATCAGATTACTGTAACTTGATCCACTTTAGATTAGATAAATAAATTACCATTTAAATTAGAGATAAGCTATATTATAAAAAGCCTGGTTTTTCATCAACAAACATTCAAGAACCTACTACAGTCGTGTTATTTATTCTACAAACCAACATCATTTCATGGCGAGCATGCCAGCCCACTGCTTTAAGGCAGTGCTGGGCCGTGTGGGTTCCGAGAGCTGACTCCAACTCAGCCCAAGCTTGCTATAACGACTGACTGAGAGAAACCAGCAGAGGAGGGGTATCTGCTTCCATCTTCGCTGGCATCGTTTCCATTTATAACCATATCAATTGTTCTGGTTCCACAATGAACGATTTTTATTATTTATTGTTATTATTTATTATTATCTGTGTTTTTACCTAACACCTCCACTGCGATAACCAATCCAGCTGCCAGGCAAGGTGATTATGGCAAATTCTCTTACTTTGGGGACGCATTAAAGTCATAAATAACGGGATATTTACCATGATTTGAGTTTTGAGCTTTGAGCCAATATTTCGGCACAAAAAAACAAAACAAAACTCAAATCATGGTAAATGTCCCGTTATTTATGACTTTAGTGTTAATAACCATGATGTATTTAAGAGTTTTATTTGGGGAGGCATGTCCAGCAGTAGACATATCAGTGCTGATGAAAACGTATACATATTAATAATAATCACACTAATATTATAAATGCGAAAGTTTGGATGGATGGATGGATAGATGGATGGATGGATTGGATGTTTGTAACCTCTTCACGCCATAACTACTGAACGGATCGGGCTGAAATTTTTCACACAGGTAATTCTAATACCGGAATCAAACATAGGTTACGTTAAACAACATCAGATTATTTACATGCTGTTTTATAGGAAATTTCAAGGAGAATCCAAATATATTTAGGTGTTACGAGTTATTACTAGATATTAATCAAGAAATCAGCGAAATAATGCACCACATCCCATTTCCGCGCTGGCGGGCAGCATGCTGGCGAAAACCCTGCCACTCGAAGGGGTGTATCAGCGCGTAGGGTCTGCCATCTGAGAGGCTAGCCAGATGCGCAGGACATATTATAGTGCACAAGTGTGTGCGCAAACACAGGTGTACTCTCTATCCTCTCTTTCTCCTAATCCGACGGGATGGCAGACTACAGAGTATGCATAAAGATCAGGTAAGTAAGTACCTACATACATTAAGGCCCTTGGCAGTTTGTGATTCCGGCCGGCGCGGGGTCTTTGCCATTCAGCGGCGGTCGCGAGGGGGCCATTCATCACGTGCATACCGCAATCATTTCACGGACGCTACCCTCATCGCTTTAAACGAAACTAAAACTTACGGAATGCTCTACGTCTCTATGTCTGCTCTACGTGCGGGTACGTAGCGGATTATTAATAACCGTCGCGCGATTATGTCCCCCGAAGGGAACGGTTGGGCCTTTCGCTTATAGGGCGACAATTGGGGCATTCTTTATTTTTATAGTGCCTCTCTGCAAACAAGGAGACGTTTCGACTGATTTCAGACCAACCGTCCTCTTAGGACAGAATCCGGTGATGGTTGGTATTATACCGTGGCAGCAGATCCTCAGTCTCACACACAACACTACCTGGCTTAGGTACTGCGGATGCCTAGTACGGAAGGACAGAAGCAATTATCATTATTTCCAAAGGTGACCTTTTATGGCATTTACCGCGACAACCTTCACAGGATATAAAAACGTTGTTCGATATATCAAAGAGACACGCGCGGGTTTTATTGCGAGCCACTAACGCGCGATTAAAGCGCTGTTAAGTTAACGAGCGAGCGAGGTGCGAGCGGGCGGGCGGCGCGCGGCCCGCGGCCCGCCCAGCACGGCCCGCGGCCCGCGGCGGGACGGGGCGAATGGACATCGTTGAATAACTGATGTTGACTTGATATGTGTCAGATAAAGTCAGTAAGATTCAATATCGGCGAATTTACATACCTAGCCTAAAAAATACGACACAGGAGGGACTTGAACCCACGATTAGCAAACATATTTCCATGCAGAGTGGAAAGTCTGAACAGAAATAATAGGTTTCTGTTAGTTCAGCCAATTCCACCGTTTAAGATCTGCTTAATAACTCTCTGATAAATGAAGGCAAGATTGAATTTTTCCGTTAATAATTCAAATAAATGAACAAGAAGTTAGTTTGCGAGCTCGTATTTAATGAACATTAACGAAAGCTCATTAAGCTGGGCGTCGGCTGCGGCGGCCGCCGCTAACGAATCGAGACGACCGCGGAGAATATAAAGTCCGTTAGTAATGAAGCCTCCTTAGCATGCGGCGCCACGCACTGCCCGCGCCATCGTGCGCCATTAGCGCCATTGTCCCGCTCGCGGCGCCATTACAAGCTAATCAGCCACTATGCAAACTCGCGACGCGCGAATAATCACTAATCAATACCGTCATATTCGATAGAGTTAGCGGCCAACGGTCCTCAGCCATGCTCTCCGGCGTCATACTACATATCCATATTTTTAGGTCACCTTCACTACCTCAGCAGCGCAGTTACTTGCTTCTATGTAAGACGGGACTTTTAGACACGTACGGTTCAACTCCGAATAACTTGTTCTAAACCTCTTCTAAAAGTCCTTGTTCAGAACAACGCAAAGCTAAGGAAACTAGCAAAATTAGATAGGCACTCAGAATTTGTGACATTCTGTAAAGTCACTTCCTCAAACATGAACCGGCAATAGAAACAAATTCCATTCGCTACGTTACACGGAGCCGAAGCGCGCCGCCGCCGGCTCAGTGAGCGCAGCGCGCGGCCTTCCGACAAATTGGATGCCTCGGTTTAAACTGTCTTTGAGTTCTCTGCCTGCTCAGCCGTGCCTCATCGAATATCACTCCTTTGAGAACGTACCTATACGTACTGTACTTATCGTGTTTGTCTTTTGAAACCTTTACCGTGAATTTAATTTTAAATTCAGTTATTATATAAATAATGCCATGGTTAACTGATTTTACTCTAGTAATCATCATCAAGTCTTGGGGACGTTTCCGAATGGTATTGATATGGATGAATTGAGCTACCTGTAGATTGTTTGCAACAGTCTGCAGTTAGCTCAATTGTTTCGATTGTAAATACTGGTTCTAATATATTCCTATTATTTGATTGTATTTTTTTTGTGAATACAATATCACAAGTAAAATATAAATTGTTTTTTAGTATACACCGCCCCGTGGCTATATACGCCCGTGTGGAAATTTCAGAATTTTTTTGCACACACCCTATGGGTATTTTGTAAAAATAGATAATTCATTATTTACTTTAAGTATAGTTTATTTATACCGAGTTCCGAGTGAATCGAACCAAGGAATATTAATTTTCCATAGAAACGTTAACACCCTTTTTAACCCCTTCGGGGGTTAATTTTTGAAAGTTAGATTACCTCAACCTCCACCTCAATTTTATGTAAATCGGTTAACTAGTTACGGGGAGACGTTGAAACATTTAGTTAGGAGGCGGGAATCGAACCCGCAAGAGCACCAGAGTTAATGGTAGTGATCACTACTTACACAGGTACCTAGTAAGTACCTACACGTGGTCTAGCGCGGTATGTTGCCGCCCCAGAACTATAAATAAATAAAGTCTTTATACCTCACATTAATCAATTAACTCTCGAATTATAAGAGATACGAATTGTCGAATAATCTACTTACAAGCGAAAACTCTTAATCTTAAGTTATGTATATCACCAATGTTTGCTCATCTATCATAAATCTATCTACTACTTATAAGCGGTTTGTTTTCCACAGTGGTTTTCAATCTAAATCAATATTAAAATACTCAACTAGCTACCTGTAGGTTGTTTTCAACAGTCTGCAGTTAGCTCAATTATTTTTACTGTAAATACTAGTTCTTATTTTTTTCTATTATTTAATTATAATTTTCTTCGCGAATAAAGATTAAATAAAAACGCAAGTCAGATTCGACAAATCCATTTTAGCCGGTCTCATATCTACTGAAATCACCAAATAATGAACAAAACTCTCGAACTAGTAGAGTGAAGAGATGAAAGAGTTATAATGAGACCACTTATTTAAATAGGTAATTGGATTCGTTTGTACTTGTGCAAATTAAAAAAGTTGGCGCCCGCCTTCCGCCGCCCGCCCAGCGCTTCGGACGCGGTATTCATTTGATTCGATTATATCCGTCCCGTTTCATACGAGATTGAATAAAGCTCTCGCTTCATTCTGATAAAAGTGAGCCGATAACTTCTGGTATGCGCTCGCTCAGCACAAGCGGAAAAGGTTGTCGCATATCTGGGCCGCACCCCTGCCGCAGAGCACAAAAATGTGCATTTAAATATGGGCTTAAATTCTCTACATTTCAATAGTTATATAAAAAAGAAGACAGCGCTCGAGAAACTCGCCTGAAAAAAGCAACTATGTCACTGTAAAATGTATCTAAAGGCCTCCGAGTTTAAGCCCATACTATGAATGCTTATTGTTGTGCCGGTAGCGGTGCTGGGTTTGTGTGCTAAGTCCTTAAAACACTCTCCATACACCGGTTATGTGCTGACGCTGTGCACACTCGTGACCTCGGCTGTTTGTGTGAGGAGCTCGCGAATATCTGCGACTTTGTTCCCTTCGTCCGGGAATCCGCTGTCGAGCTCGCTCTAAACTCTCTGCACTAAAGGAAATTGGAGTATAAGTGGAAGAATTGCTACAATTTATCTAGTAGCAAGACTTACCTATATGTATAAATAGCACGAAGTGGCACAGCTACGAACAATATTCAGTCATTGTGCTTGCTTCATCTCTACATAGTATAAAAAAGTCGCTTCCTGTCTGTCTGTCTGTCCCTATACATGCTTAGATCTTCAAAACTACGTAACGGATTTTGATGCGATTTTTTTATTAGATAAAGTGATTCAAGAGAAAGTTTCTTAAGTATAATACCGGCATGCATAATATAATAGAGAAACACTGATAATTTTAGACGTTTCTAATATGATGTCGTTAATAAACACTTTTTTGCACTTACATTGCATTGCAAACGCTGGCTGATCCCTACGAGATATACAAAATATTTTACTACAGTATTGTACACCTTAAAAAGGTCTACAAAAAAGTCCGTGATGGTATATGTCTATCTCTAAGGAATAACCCACAATAACAATTTTTTATCCTTTACTTCTTGCTAGAAATAATGTCTTATTTACGAAGCGATTTTAAACAATACATCATTAATCCTTATCCAATTTAGTACCTTATATACATTGTGCATTTAATTTAGACCGATATGGCCCTTTACAGCATGTAATTTAAATGAACATTTTCGAAGATATTCAAAATATTTAAAATGCAGGGACATAGAGCGGTTGCGGCGGTACCGGGCCGGCGGTCGATTCTGTAGTATATTTAGTATCAGCATTGGACCCGTGCGAAGCCGGGGCGGGTCGCTAGTAAAGGTCATAATTGAGTAAAAACACACGGCTGTCACATCAGAGGGTAACATCCCTCATTAAACAGTTAGTGGTAACCAAAAACCTTCGATCAGGTATCCGGCGCCGCCGGCCCCGACCAAAAACCGATCTATGTGTGTTTTATTTTGACAACACATAATACAGTGTTCTATGTTCTATTTATCATTCTATCAAAACAACGCTTTCAGGTGTTTCTTGTAAAGTGGGTACCTGCACCTGCTGTTGGTCGAAGATAGAACATCGCCCGTCATGGCGGATAGCCGTCGTCCTGGCGAAACAACATTAGTATACAAGCTGAGCTTTGCTGATCAATTATTAAACAAATTCTGTTGTATTTAGACGGAGCTAAGTGCAGCTCTCTCGCGTTACAATAAAGTACGAGGTAACTCGGGTAGTCAGCGCTCGAGCCAACGAACACATAAAAATGCAATATTCATAGGAGCGAGTTAGTTGAATTTCAAGTGAAAAGTGTAGAAGCGTTAACTTTGAACGTCATTAAAGTTTAAACAAAGTTGGCGTGTTGTTGCCTCCCCGCGCCCCCGCGCCGCCGCGCCGCCGCCGCCCCGCGAGCACTCCACATACCTACACAAGTCAACATTTGAATAAGACGCCACAGATTAATTTTTAAAGAGATGATCTTGTTGGGTTAAGCTGTCGTCTCGCTACAACCCTCGTGCCCGCAGAAGACCCGCCGACGATACGCACACGGCCCGCCGACGACCTGCCGACAGCACGCGACGGATACGCGTGGTGCTACTCAGCTCGACGTTCCAAATTATGTAGTACGGGTAATATCTCTAGTGCCGCGTCGTGGCGTCCTCGAAAATATCTTTGTAGCATTATTGAAATCCTATTTTCCCGCTGAAATCATATCATACTACTTGTATAATATGCATGAATAATATCATCATCAGTTCTGTCATCAAAATTAATAGAAAACTGCTAAATGACGACCTCAGTGGCGCAGCGGGCGAAGGTTCGCCTGCGACGCAGTAGGTAGCGGGTTTGTGTTCGATCTGCATAAATTTGTTTCGTTGGTCTGGGTGTTTTCTATGTATATAATAAAAAATATCTATCTATGTAGTGTATTGTATTATGTATATCAGTTATCTAGTACCCATAACACAAGCTCTGCTTAGCTTGGGGCTAGATAATGCTGTGTGAATTGTCCAGCATTATTTTATTTTATTTTTAAATTAGATAATTAAAGGACTAGGTACTACGTCTTACCTACTATCATCGTATACGACCTAGACCGACCCTATCGTCGTAGCCTACAAATCGTAGATTTGAGACAGATGGTGTCGAGGTAAATGCAGTGACCTTTACTATGCGGCGTCGGCTACCGCACCGCAGCCGCATCGGGACCGCTTCTCAACCGCACCGCACCCGCCGCATGTCGACCCAACACTTAACTTATAAATCTGTTAATATGCAAACAGAACAAATTGGTCTTTTCACTTTGTACGTAATATTCGTACGGTAACTCGCGGCGGGTACACAAAGTTGTGTTAAAGCCCGACATTGCGTGAGTTGGAACGAGTTATTTAGTTTTAGTTAGGAACGGGAGAACGTTAACCCGCGATCCGCGACCTGCGGCCGAGCGGGCCGGTATTTGTATCGAGTTGTTGAGTGTTTCGCAGATCGCATCACAAATATTATAAACAAGCTTTTGCCCGCAGCTTTGCTATACATATTTACCGCCATTAGAAGTAGCCTATACGTTAAGCCAAGTGTAGAACTACATTCATGCAATTTCAGCACCAGATAACAAACATAAATCAAAAGCTTTCGCATTTATAATAATATAAGTGTGATGCGAAAGTTTGGATATTAAGATGTTTGTAACCTCTTCACGATAAAACTACTGAACGCATCCTGCTGAAATTTTGCTTAGATGATAGGTCTACGACCTATATTAGCAAGCAGTACAAATTGCTTGCATTTTGGTGGCAACTGGCAGGGCAGCTGCACCGTCTGGCCTACCTTAAATGTATTCACGGTAAACACAAAAAGTTAATAGAAATAAATTAGAACTAGTATTTACAATTGAAACAATTGAGCTAACTGCAGACTGTTACAAACAATCAACAGGTAGCTCAACTGATACATATCAATACCATTCGTCGCGTCCCCATAGACGCTGGCTGCATTGCCCCGCTGTATGGCAATGCTGATGCGCTGTGCCAGATACTGACCAGCTCTCGGGTCACGCGTGGCTTCGACCAGACGCTCAGATATTTTTTTAAGAACCCGAAGAGCCTCGGTTCTTCACGGACCTAGGGTCTCGACTCCAAGGGGAGCAAATATGTAGGCTCGTCGAACTCGAGACCTGCATATTTGCGCCTCTTGAGATCTTCGGCCAGATCTGCCGCCGCACCCGCATTTTTTTAAGTGTACATTTATTGTATTTATGGAAATAAAGAGTTTTTGATTTTGATTTCACGGATGAATAATAAAAGTAAATACCGTACAATATTTTATGAAGGACCAACATTGTAGTCGTGTGAAGTGGATTTGTCGGACACATTTCTGTCCGGTGTCCGGTGTGATTGGGGCCGAATTCCACAAAGGGGTTTGAAGACTTTAGCCCTAACATTGGTCACAATTTTGTTTTTTTTTTCAAAATAGGTCACGCATAATATAAAGTTGCATATTTGGGTAGAAGACGCTAAATCAAATAAAAATGTCTTGTAAAATAATTTCCTAAGGCGTCTGAGATAGATATTCAAAGATTAAAATAATTTTATGTTTTTATGTTTTAAATGCGAGTATCTCAGAATCCTGACGCTTTAGGGCATTATGTTAAAAGATTTTTTTTACTAGTTTTAGTGCCCTCTTTCCAAATATTACATATAACTTTTATTGTGACTTTTGCATGGAGGGTCGATCATCGGTATTGTTTTTTTTTTTTCAAAATTGCGGCGCGCACTAAAATTTACATATTTGGATAGAAGACACTAAAACAAATAAACGACGCGAATAGGACGAAGAAGCTATCCGTGCAAATAACACCGCAAGCTCTATCTAGAGTTTCTCTCATCTTCGGACGATTCTGCGACGGTACATTGTCATAGTTAAGCGATCGGTTAGTTTGCAGAATTCGGCCCCGAGGACTTTTGCGAGGGTTATGCTATAGTGAAGGGATTTTATGGTTTATCTTCATCACGTATTGTGAAAATAAATAGTATTAATAGGTATTAGCCTGGTAGGGTAGGATTAGTTATCTACGGGAACGTGCCGCTCGCCACCGCAGGGGGTGCGGGGGCGCGCGGGGGCGGCGGGGCGGTACGTGCGACGTCATTTAAATTCCGAAAATAGTTCGTGTATATTATTTCCCTCGCGGTGAGCGCGCGAGGATCGATGCGCTGCACGGTTAATAATGATCATAATTCTGGACATTTCACACAGGTTCAACTAGCCCCAAGCTAAGTAGCGCTTGTGATAAGGGTACTAGATAACTGT
Source organism: Eupithecia subumbrata (assembly GCA_949316285.1). Taxonomy (NCBI): domain Eukaryota; kingdom Metazoa; phylum Arthropoda; class Insecta; order Lepidoptera; family Geometridae; genus Eupithecia; species Eupithecia subumbrata. The sequence continues at coordinate 16,874,009 of OX438627.1, read as the reverse complement.
AAAACTAACTGAATATTTTTATTCATAGGAAACACAGAAGACCCGGACGAATATCTGCAGGTTGAACAAATATTTGTCTCGACTCGGGAATTAAACCCACAACCTCCTGCATTAAAAAAACCTAAGGACATGAAAGCCTATGATTCTCTCGCAGTTTGTGTGAAGCGTAGGTACTATATTAAGTACCTTGGTACCTATTCTCCTCGTGGTTAAAGCTGTCTTCGTCTTCATTGTCTTAGGAGCACTAAAATGCCTCTAGAACTTTTATTCAGAATCAGAATAACTCTGCACTCAGGATTCCAGTAACTTCCTGAGTTGCGCTGGAAGATATTGCTTTATCCCCTTGTATTATTCTACTATTGTAGCATGTGATATTATTGCCTGTGGGTACCACTAAGATGAAATATTACCTGGTTATGCAGTGTACGGCCAACCACATCTGCCACTAGTGCCCATGCCAACAGGGACACCCACCACCAACCACCCCCGTAACATTTAATGGCTGGAAGTTCCTCATAGCACTGCCCTTTCAGACTACCTGATACTAAGCGAGAACAGAATGTACTTAGAAGCAGTCAGCTTGACCTGTGAGTGTCACTCTCTCGGATATCTACCAGAGAGTTATCTCCCGTGTGTGCTCGAGTGGTGCTCGAGCGAGCCAGATGGAAGGTCCTCCAGTACGGTAAGCCTAGCACCGCCGAGGAGGTGGCGGCTGCGGTGCGGCAATCAGCGCTCAATGGGCAGTTAGCAGTCACATGGAGCTGAGGAGCTCGTTAGCTGCCTTCGCACCCGCACTCGCACTCGCCGCGCCCTCTTGAGCGCTGAATGCCTCCAAATCACTGGAAAACCTCGAGACCTCCTTTGACCGCGTGCCAAGAAATCGACGAAAGCCGGAACGAAAGGGAGAATTCATTATGTGCCGGTGAATTATGTATGAGAAGAATTTATAGAAAGTCATCCAAGTTATCGTATGTGCGAGTCGTAGCCGCGGCTCGAGTGGAGGGATTCCAATCCAAGATGTCGAGGACGCGCGATCCGTTTGTCGCCTCGTGGAGATGAAGCGCGGCACGTTCGGTTGACCGACAGAGGGGCGCATAAGCCGCGGATATTTTATCGGTAATATTACGCCCATGAATGGATGCTCGAGTGGAGTGGTTGGAGTGCGGTGGAGTGCCATCGGCGCCGAGCGAGCCTCCGCTCCCGCGCCCCGCTGCCGCCGCACGAGTGGACGGACAGACACTGGTACTATATACATTATAGACCTCTATTCAATTATCGTCAGTTTTAGATGTGATCAAGAATCTGTTTTGTGGTGTTACCAATAGCGTTAAATCGTAAAGTTTTTACCTGTACGAATCTGATAAAACTATGTGGTTTTGTACTTACCAATTTTAACTCGTGTTTAACCAGAACTCTTTTGACTGATCGAGCAAACAAAAATTGACAATTCACTTTTTTAATAATTAGACTTCAATTTCTTGTCAAATGACTTGTGCATTATTAATTAGAAAATTTAATTCCTGACTTCCATGTTTTGTTGAAATAAGTGGCCACTGGACAGTGACGTACTTATGCAAGTGTCACTCTCGGAATGCCAGACCTTGTTTTTTGGGATCATGGAAGTGACAAGTACAACCTAAAAGATTACAGAAAACGAAAGATTTATGACCATTTTATGACAATTTTATGACACTTAGCATTACGGACATTGGCAGAATTGTGTCGATTAGACACAGAGCAATTAATTAACCAAGAATTGGATTGAAGAACAATCTATGACCGAAATCCAGTTCCAGTTTTGCAAGCAAGAGCTCTTATTTTTTAAATAAGATACCAAAATTATCATCCCGAATATTCATAGTATTAGATCCAGCGCTAAATCAATGGATCTATATAATAAATGGTTACCCGTTCCAGAAAAATCTGATACCCATAAATGAACGAAATTAGTGATTTTGATAAATTTGACCAGGAAAAGCATATTGAAAGGAATAATACTAGCCGACAGTGAAGAGGCTGGTACATTGATTCTGACATAATTTTGATGCGAGCGTTTTGTGATTGACTTTAAAACACTTGTGAAAATGGAAGTTAGAGACATCTCTACCTTCTATCTGAGCTATCTAAGCAAAAGGGATTCTTTCCACGACATACGATCATGTCTTCCCAGTTCCCACACAAAGTACCAACATAATGTATGTGTCGTTCGTAGATACCGCCCGCCCCGCACCGCGCGCCCCCTGCCGCGGTACATTCGGGACACGATCCATCGTTAAGCTTATCACAGAGCTGATGCCCATAACCGAACAAAACGGATAGAATAACCTCGAACGTTATAAAAGAGGTTCGATTTATCAGCTCGTATATCGGGCATTGTGGCTGCCAGCGGCGCCTCCCTGCACGGCGGTACGTGGCGTGTACGGCTTCTGCCGATTACATATCTCTCAGGTAAACGAGGCTCTCCGCATCGTCAACACATCGCTGGTTATAGCTTCTCGTTTACTTGTAAAATGTGCTTGGAGATATTACTGCTTGTATGGCTGTGCTCCAGGTGGTCGAGACGGGCTGATGATGAGAAGTGAAATAGATTAGAGACAACGACGAACCAAAGTACTTTTGTATTTAATATTAAATGTCTATCTTTATGCTATGTGGGTTGGTTAGAAATAAAAGAGTCTTTGCACTACATTGAGTCTATTCATTAGTTAACACAAGTACATGGAATTACATTTATGTTAATCTACAATCCTTAAATTAGGATATGTCTGTTCTATGCAGAGGTTTGAGGAGGGAGTGTTGGCGATCGGCTTAGCCAGTCAGTAAAAATGTCGAATAATTAAAACGCGTTTGCGCCGCGTACTTTAAGCTAAAATGTGTCACTACAGTACCTTAGTCATTTTAAGTCATTTAGTCAAATTAGAACGTCACAACATAACAAATACCGCACTAATTTAATTAAGTACTTACATTTAAATTAAACTCTGTAAAAGTTATTTATTTATTGTTTCTACAAAATCTACAGCCCTTAATCTAGACAATTCAAACCTACAGCCAATTAAAGGATTACATTTTTTATAAGAAACTTTCAAATAACTGACAGTCAAATACCTTTTAAGCCCAGGTAGTCTTGCAGCAGTAGGCGTAAGGGAAAATGCGCGCCTGCCAAGCGCCGCCGCCGCGCTCGGTTTTTTGTAGTTTTTTAAACATGGTGATTAAGAAAATCATTTTATTAAGTCAAACTCTGCGAATTTGTTTAGAAATATTAAGTGTCCTTAGTTGAGTACAAAAAAAAAAGTTTGATATCAGTAGTTCGCTAGTCAAAAGGGGTAACTTTGGGATTTTTTTTACCGAGTGAAGTTCATAAGATCTTGTAACTGAATGCGATTTTGACTAGACTAGATCTTTTATATTTATTTTTTTCAGAATTTTGAACACTATTTTCTAAGTCTCAGATGATTTTAAAAATCACAAAAATGCGGCCTCTGCTGGCCTACCAAACACTTAACAAAACTTAACAAAATACAACTGACATAAATAAACAGATAATGAAAACAATAGAAATACAGTTAATTTAAATTTAAAAACAAACTTAATATTCCATTTGCTTTAATTATACATGAAATTAAAAGTGTAATTAAATTTAAAATGTCAGGAGTCTTCGTATAGAGGTTGTAAAATTTAAGAGACCTTGTTGAACCCTGTAGGCTACTAAATCTTCGGTAGAACCTTAGATCGTTGTGAAGTTTCAGCGCAAACTTTCTGGTAAGTCCAAGATTGAAAGGGTCATCACTTCGAGATGCAAAAGGAAGCGGAGGCGGTCCGGATGGCCGGTAATCAACACATTTCCCTTCCAGGAAATGCGGTTATCGCGGCGCGTACCTCGCGACCGCCGCCGAGCGACACATTCACAAACAACAAGCAAACAAGCTGCCTTGTTCCGTATTTATACGACACCGGAACCGGAATGTTACCATCGTTCGTAAAGATTGGGGAGCGGGCCGGCCGCGGTAACGGGAAGAATACCAAATAACGGAGAGGTAAAGGCTTTAAGGGTCCGTTACATTATGCATGAAATGTGCGATCCCGGAAAATGTAGGTCGCTTGCTGGAGCGACCCAGCAGCTGGTGAATGCCAAAGGCGGGCAGGTGCGTGGCGACACACGGGTTCTCGACTTATCTCGAAAATGTAATAGATAAAGAGTATTTATCGTCAAAACTTTAACAAAAAATCTTGATAAACAATTTTGTCAGTTTGTCGTTCACTCTTTTAATAAATTACTCAGTCTGTTTATTAAAATTCTGACTAGAATTTCATTCAAGCTTATTTTGTTCGTTTCAGTCTTATACAATGTCAGTATTATTATTAAGTGTGATAGTATGAAGGATCTCTATTGCTTACAACTGAAAGTAAGGTAAAGGCGCTTGCAGAATAGAGAGGGGGGCGGTTAATTCGTTTTCCGTGTCGAGTTGGGCGGGGGAGGGGTAGGGATGTGTCAGCAATCTCGAGCGTTGGTTTTTCTCTCGCCGTAATGAATGGCGCGCTCCGGTCCGCCAGCGCGTGGCGCTTCAGCCAGGAACACCAGGTCCTTGCCTCACAGTACCAAGAAGTAAGACCAGTTTAATAGTTTATTCATCATCATATAGTAACACAACAGTATCAAGAAGAAACTAAGTTACAATAATATAGTACCCCGTACCACATTCTTTACATATAGGTAGTTATATTAATATTTACTACAATTACTACAATTAATTGTAGTAAATATTACGAAGGCATAAAGCTGTACCTTTCCCTTTTGAACGGTTGATATGGCTCTTTAATTTGTAGAATCTTGGTTTTTATTTTTATTTTTTGTAACTTGTGTTTTTCTATAATATTTTCGGATAATTTATTCTCTTTCTATATGTGGAAGCTGCTTAGCTTAATTCTTCTATTGTTTTGTACTTTTTTTCTAGATCCAAAGCTTTTTGTTTCCCAAACATAAATAAATAAATAAATAAATATTATGTAAAGAATGTGGTATGTGGTACTTTAGTCCATTTCACATGAGCCGTTCCGCCAAGGGTCAGTTTTTCTTTGTTTGACGCAAAATGAAATCGAATAATTTGTTATGTAAGATGTACCTACTTTTAATCCCAGTCAATTCATATTGCGTGACATGAAGCAAATGCGAACTTTTCTGGAACGGTTCCTATACTGAAATGAACACAATACACATAAAAAACACATATACACAACAACGTAATAGGTACAGTAGAAGGTACTGTGCGTCGCGAGTTCGAATTGTTCGAATTGCCCGCATGTTATCATCAGCACCTGCTTATCGTATGCACTGTAAAGCACGGTCCAGTCGGCCGGTGTCTGGACCACGGGTGGTCGCAGGCCCACGACACCGCGGCCGCACAGCCAGCCACGTGGCGCGGCTCAGAACCCGCGAACAACAGAAAACCGCTCGCGCTTTATTAAAGCGTGAAATTTCTCATTTCGCTGCTTTTCGTTACGCTGAGCGCAAACAAAATATTAACGGGAAAGCTGTTACTAGGCGCTGCTTCAAAAATAAGTCAATCTTGCCACAAATTGGATTCTCAATCTTATAAGTTATTTTTTGTGGTTTATTGTTCTCACATACTTCTTGAGTAAAATATTAGATACATGGCTGCAACCGCGACCGTGACGGGCTGTCCTTACCACTCGCAGCATGCTGAAGCGGATATGAAAGTGGTTGCAGCAACTACCTTCTTATCCGCTTCAGAAGCGTATACAGGGTGCCACGTAACATGTGTATATAGGCACTAAGCCGAAGGGGTTGATTGTGGGCCCCGGAGGGTTCCGCCAAAAATCCTGAAAGATTAGTTTTTGTTTATTTTCTAACACTCTTTCATTATTTAACTGTACGGTGCAGCGCAACCGTGCATTTGGGTATAAGCTAGCTTAATAATGTAAAATCATCAATATTATTAAGGTCAATTGTTACACGCGCCTTCCACTTACATTATTGCATCAGTTCACGTTTTCACCCCATCATGGTAGGCGCGTGCTCAAATATCAATTTATCTATTATATCAATATAAGAGTTTTTATCATATTATACTCTTCTTATCATTTATATCACAAAAGGTGTCCCGTACATTAACATTACCAAATATTTCTTAAATGTGTTTTGCTTGTTTTTTCCGCAAAATCAGTGTTCTGTCATGATTTACAAAAAAATTACCTTAAATCCTTTGTAATTTTAAAATGATGTAAGAATACACGTAAAAGAACACGAATATAAAGATAAAAATTCAATAACGTTCATTATTAAAAAATTGTGGAACTAAAGTTGATCCCCTCGGGGTACAGTATCAGCCCATTCCAGCCTAGTACAGATGCATAGTTCTATTTTTAGCATTACCTGGTCACACACACAGAGAGTGGGTAGGAGGCAGCAGCGACTGAGCGAGGAGACTCGACTACTCTCAACGTGAGATTGAGATACACTTAGTACTGCCAGAGAGGAGTGCGGGGAGTTATTGTGCTTAGATAGTGAGTGTACCTGTACAATAATGTAGGTACGTGGTTGGTGGTTCCGCCATTAGCGGCGACGGCGCGCGGCGGCCGCGTCGCGGGCACTCGGCGCGACGCCTGTCACCCGTCAACCGTCAACCGTCAACTCCTGATAATACTCAACCCTAATCACAGAAGACAACGGTTCACTCACTTTACATTTTAGTAGCTTACTTAAAGTATTTTGTCGACGTAATTTGAAAATGGTGACCTTATCGGAACTGTTTAGTTGCGGGGATTTGATCGGTTTCGAAGCTACTTTACTTCGTGACAGCTGGGGTTGTAGCGTACTACGTACTACGGAACGGACAGAGGTCGTTTCCATCGCGTAGTATTGGCGACGCGTCGTAGAGGCCGTAATAGATGTGCTACGTGACGACCATGATCGTAGCGTAGTGTCTGCGGAGACTGCAGCGCGTAGCATTGCTACAAAGTGTCTAAACTCTTTTCAAGTAATTGCTGAGCCATTACATAAAGAAAATGTACGTAGACTTGTATTTTAGTTTAAAATATAGGAAGAAGCTGTTCCCCTGTATTACGGCTACGTTGTAGCGACCACAGGAGACAGAGTTCTCGCTTTATTTGTTACAACTATTTTTTACTAGTGTATGCCCGCGGCTTCGCACGCGTTGTTTCTATGGAAACGTTTAAAGATGCTTTCTATCCCATGGGATAAAAAGTAGCCTAAGTTTGATTCCAGAATTAGAATGACCGTATGCAAAATTCAGCCCGATCCGTTCAGTAGGTAGTTTTGGCGTGAAGAGGTAACAAACATCCATCAATCTGTCCATCCATCCAACCATCCAAACTTTCACATCTATAATATTAGTGTGATGTGATGATATTAGTGTGAAGTGTGATGTGATAGTATGATGTGATGTGAATTGACACCTCTGGATCTTCTTACATCTTACTTGAGGATACAAAGAGTTGACATTAAGGCTTGGTAGGCCAGCAGAGGTAAATATTTGTGATTTTTAAAATCATCAGAGACTTAGAAAATAGTATTTAGGATTCTGAAATATATATATATATATTACTTTAGGATCTAGTCCAATCAAAGTCGCATTCAGTTACAAGATCTAATGAACTTCACTTGATAGAAAAAACTCCCAAGGCTACCCCTTTTTCTAACGTTTTTTCAATACTAAAACTAGCGAACTACTGATATCACACTTTTTTTGTACTCAACTAAGGACACTTAATATTTCTAAGCAAATTCGTAGAGTTTGAATTCATAAAATGATTTTCTTAATCACCATGTATATATAACTGCAAAAAACACGAGCGCGGCTGCTTGGCAGGAGCACGTTTTCCCTTACATCTACTGCTGCAGGAATACCTGGCCTTAATGGGAAACGGTCTTCAGGGATTGTAGTTTAGTTACAATGGGTGTACCGCAGGGATCTTTCCTCGGTTCTTTCCTATTTTTAGTTTATATTAACGACCTGCCTAATCTTGTTAAGAATAATTACGATATTGTATTGTTTGCTGATGATACTTCATTAATTTATAAAAGACTAAACACAAATTTCGACGGTGGAATAATACAATCTCAACAGTAGTCCATTGGTTTAGTGTCAATAAATCAAAAAGTTCTACATATAATGTATGAACATAGGTACAATTAAAAAAATTGTCATTTGATAACCCGCCCCTGACCATTCCCGGTGCGAAGGTGCCCATAATGCTTGCAACATTACTTCGCTGAATAGCGATGACAATCCTTTGCACAAAAACAAAATGTATTATATTCTACCTAATGTTAAACAAAATAAGGTTGATGTAAGTGTACAAGGAGAAACCATAGAAATTGTAGAAAGTACCGTATTCTTAGGAATAACTTTAAATAATAGACTTCAATAAGGCCCACACCATATTTAAGTTAACTATGTTCTAAATGTACGGCAAATTTCATGACCTGTTCAGTACTTTTCTTAGATAACAAAAATTCACAAACGTTCGGCTTTTTAATATTAGTAGGATAATTAAAAATGTTTTCCCCATAATCTTCCATAACGCCCTGCCAAGATGATAACCTTCGAAAATTAATTAGTTCGCACTTCACATGCTCTGCCAGTAGGTACTCTCTGTGGCAGCTCAGCGGAGGCCGAAACTTCAGTAGTTTCAATAAGTTCCCGTCAGTTATCAGCGAAGGCGGGAGTTCAGACGTTGATAATCGTACAAGTGTTGTGGTGTAGAGAGTGGTCGAGGGGTGTGCGCGCGCAGCGGGGCGGGCGGGGCGCGGCGCGGGCGGGGCGGGCGGCCAGTCCGGGGCCCGCGTCCGTCCCGCCCGCCCGTGTCCGCACGCACCATGCCGCCCGCGCCGAGCGCGCGAGCCTAGCGCCCGCCGCCCGCGTCGCCCGCGCCCGCCCGCCCGTACTCGACTGCAGCGCGTAGCCCCACATGAATTGACCAGGAGCCACCTGCCGCTGGCTCTCAACCGCCTCTAACGATCTGGTAATTTGGTTTAGTGCGTCCGCCGTAAGCTGGACGTTATCTATGAGACGTAGGTGTTGATGCACCCGGGACCTTCACAACTGTTGTTACTGCTACACGCCGTGGCACGCTGTGGCCGCGTCGTGGCCCCGGCGTGGCGCGACGGCGCGGCCTCAGCGTCGGCCCGCCGCCGCGCCGCCAGCGCGCGGCCCTTCGGCTACCATGCACTGGACCCCTCCGTTCCACTGGACTGGATGACCCTAGTTGGCTCGTTGCAGCCGTTAACATGGAATATACAAAAATACCTACATAATGTAATCACACGATGGATGGATAGATGGATGGATGGATGGATGTTTGTTATCTCTTCACGCCAAAACTACGGCTGCAATTTTGTACACAGTTAATTGTAATCCTGGAATCAAACATAAGTTTTTTATCCCATAAATTAGTTCCCATGAGATAGAAATCACCTTTAAACGTTTTCATAGAAACAACGTGTGCGAAGCCGCGAGCATAAACTAGTATAAAATAACAAAACCTACGTTTACACGTAAAATTAAAAATCTTCTAATCAGAAAAAAATATTTTGATTATGTTGTATTGAGCATTTGCCTGAACCTGTTTTGTGAATTTATAAATCAAATAGGTAATTGGTGGAAAAAAATATTATTCGATATAATAATGTAAGACCAGCAGGGGAATTCGTTTGTTTGTATGCACATTGAGGGGCGAAGGTACATTATAATTTTAAGCGTAGTTTACCCAGTGTAACATCCATCATCATCTTTCTACATACAATCTATGTAGTATACGGTTTATAGTATATCAGTCATCTAGTCTCCATAACACAAGCTCTGCTTAGCTTGGGGCTAGATAATGCTGTGTGATTTGGCGAACATTACTATTTATTTATCTGACTAACAAATATTTAGGTACCTAAACAAAACTCTATCTTAAATTTCATCCCTTAAAATATTACTGGTTTGATCTATACTAATCTTATAAAGAGGAAAGATTTGATTGTTTGTTTGTATTGAGTAGGCTCCGAAACTACCCGATATGAAAAATTCTTTTACTATTATAAGCCCACATTATTCCTGATGAACATAGGCTACTTTTTACCGCGGGAAAATGCTTCATTCTACAGGAAAACGGGTAATAGGACAACGGGTAGTAAGAATGCATCTAGTCATTCATTACTGATAGGTTATAGGTAGATTCACCGCAAATCAAAACTGAAACTACCTATGTAGTACACGCATAGTAAGCTAACACTACCTATAACCGATACAAGTATTTGGTGATGAGTGTCGTATTTAGGGTTCCGTAGTCAAAAAGGATCCCTTATAGTATATCTTCTTAGATTTTTTGTGTCCTTCCTAAAGATGAAGTGGAGATGGATAATAATTTTCCCGTCTTCCCCATGGTCTGTTTAACCTATCGTTGGATAGGTCGGGACTTGAAACCGCATCCTTCCGTATAGGAAGGAGTTTACGGAAGGATGCGGGTTCAAGTCCCGTCGAAGTCGAAATTTTTTTGCGATTCTATTTGATTTCTTAGAAATTAACCTGTGTAAGGTTACGCACTATAATAACAAAAAACCTTAAATTACTAAAATATTGTGAGTTTATGAAAATCAACCATTTTTCTATTCAATTATCCGTTTGTGAAATAGGTGCAATTTTTCTGAGGAATACCCCGAATACTCTAATGCAACTGACATAGTTGTTGGTGAGAACATAAATTTTACAATTTTCTAGGAAGAGAAGTAATTTAGATAGCAGATTAGAAGTTTTGCGCACATTAGGTATAAGTCATTTGACACATTTATAAGTCGTTTGATACAAGTTATTTGTACATGATTAAATAAATAAATAATAAATAATTTCACAATATTTTTTTCAGGGAACGGAAAATTTCGTTTATATTTGTTTACATTGGAAACTACTTATATTAAGTTTTTGTGTATGTAAGTTTATAAACTACTACGGAACCCTATAGGAGTATACGCACTCTGACAGTATATAAAAATTAGAGATATCGAAAGTAGATGTTTTTTAATAACTTTTTAAAGCTGTCTCGGATAATGAGGTGCAAAAGAAACAAAACTGTTAACTTAAGTTTTAAAAGTAAAAAGGGATCGACATTCTAGCGTTAGATATTATCGGACAAAAGTTTTAAGATACATGCATACCAACTTAATACAAACCAACATTATCTATTAGCCTCGGTAAGCACGTTTAGCCGTTGGTCTAGCGCCTGACCTCTCCCCGGTCGTGTCGGTTTGCTGTTCCATCGGATTATGAGCGTGAGGGAATAGAGAGTGAAAGAATAGAATACTACTCCCATAACATAAACCAGTTAAGTACCATGGGATAAAAATAACCTTTGAACGTTTCCATAGAAAGAAAGCGTGCGAAGCCGTTGGCAGAAACTAGTACTATAATTTTTTCTTCTTGGTAGTTCGGATTACGTACGTTATTCACGGGGATAGGTCGGTCTACGCACGTGACCCTTTTATCCTTGTGGGTGACAGATGAGTCCCGCAGGGTGCTCCGCCCCGCAGAAGGCGCCCGTGGGCCGCCATGGCTAAGGGAATATAATAGTACCAATCAGCTGTCACATAAATGTGAAACGCATCCACAAGAGCATGTCGGCCAAGTCACGGCCAACCTTTGAAGTTTATTCAGCCCGCATGCCTGGCATGGGGATTATGGCATTACCCTGAAATGCGATTGCGATAATGAGCTTACATATAAATCTAAAAATAAATCTAAGAGCCTGAGCACTTATCAGGGGAGGCCTATTCTAGTAGACAAGCATAGGCTCTAGAAATGTCATACAAAACAAATAACTTGTTCACCCCCATCTCAAAAAGAGTATTTTTGCTCTTCGATATCTGAGTGCAAAAGCGATAAAGTAAAATTGAATTTAGAACATCCTGTGCACTACGTTTGTGATTCAAAACCTATTTACTTCAACCTCCATGGTGCCGAATATATCATACAACCTTTTTTAATTTTCTTAAAAACTCAGACTTGGAACCTTCTTTGTGTACTTTTTATTTAATTTGCTTTGCGCGTGCCATTTTATTTTTTCCTCGCTGAGGTGGGATAAAAAGTTACGTGTTCGTTCGAGTGCAAAGCTTTTTTACCTCGTGCTCTTTTGACGCTCAGGATTCTAATTTTTGAATCACTCGCTACGCTCGGAGCGGGACTAAAACTCGAGTTTAAGCTCTAGGACTGAAAAGTATTTTTTTTTAATTTTCTTCTGAAATCATCAGCTGGTACAAGATATTTGTCCGTTTACATACATAAAGACTCGACTTTTTGGTGTTCCTAAACAAACAACAAACATTACATTTATACTACACTTGCTCAGAAAGTTGCTTATTCCGTTTCCAAACAATGGGTAGAAAGTACGTAATTGCAGGCGTACTGAAATGAGGGAGGGAAAACTCTATGGAATTTCATTTCTCACACGTTTAGCGGGAGAGAAAAGTGTATGCAAATCTATTTTATTATTTTATTTGATTATTTATTTATTTTATTATTATTTTATTTTATTATTTATTATTTATTAAATTTCAGCCGGTAGCTATGTTTATTTATATAATAAGTCAAACGACATAAAGTTTTTACTCCGAATTCGACTTATGCTACCGAAAATCACTCCATTAAATTCAAATTGTAAACTCAAATGTAGCATTAAATATACGCGCACGTGCGATTTCCACATGGTTGTTTTTTTTTAATAATTGTTCCGAATACGGAAGAGGCCGATGTAATAAATGGCGGATTCGGAGTAAAACTTTTTGTCGTTTGAACTATTAAGAAAATAACCTTAGCTAACGGCTGATATTTCAGAAAATTAAAAAATACAGCACGTCAGAAATGGATTTCCATACTTTTTTCTCTGTCGCTAAACGCGTGAGAAATGAAATTCCATAGAGTTCTCCCTCCTGCATTTCAGTGCGCCTGCAATGACGTACTTTCTACCTTATGTTTAGAAAAGGAGTAAGCAATTTTCTGAGGTGTAGTATAATAGTAGATTGTTTTACAAGGGACTAAACCATCCCATTATATACGTGGTTGTTATACTCCCGAGCGTAGCGAGGGAGGATGACAAGACCGAGTTATAATGGGTGGTTTTGGCCCGAGTAAAACACTCTACTTTTCACTTCGATTGCGAGAAAATAAAACAATTCAAAATTAAACAATTTTCAGAAATTAAAAGTTTGTGATTTGGAATGAAGAAAATTCTAGAGATTTAGCGCCAATACCAATACTTTTTTTTAAATCTCTATCTAACCCGCAACGAAACAGTTCGCATTCTACCGTGAAGGGAATAATTAATAAATAATAAATATTATTTATGGACTATTTTTAGGAAGAATCAACCTTCATAAAACATCACCAAGAAGGTTCTATTTAAAAAAAAAAAATGACGGAGCACCAAGAAGTCGAGTTTTTATGTAAGAGAACGAATGCTTTGTACGGGCTGATGATTTTAGACAAAAATTAAAAAGAAAAAATACTTTTTAGCCCTAGTAGTATTATTATATCTGTGCCCTAGGTATTAAACTCGAGTTTTAGGCCCGCTAAGCTACACTATTATGATACACGTTTTGAGCAAGAGAAGTGAAATGAAAAATAAATTAAAGTGAAGGAATAAGTGGTTTATTTAAATTAGTTTAGAATGTCATCATGCGAAAATTAGGATAATAACATGCAAATGGTAGATATATAAGGGCAAAAAAATAATGAATATGCATCAGTTGCAATCAAAATCACGTGAAATATAAAAGACTTGCGAAAAATTTGTGAAGCAGAGAAGTCAAAAACATGTTTTAAAATTTTGATTGTTTTATTTTCTCGCAATCAAAGTGAAAAGAAGAGTGTTTAACTCTGGTCAAAAATGGCCATTATGACTCTCTCTTGTCATACCTACGAGCACATAACTCCGCCGACATCAGACCAATATTTTCCCTTCATAACTGTTTGTTAACGAACAGGCAAACAATTACAAACCGAGTTTATTTACTCATTTAAGTACCTAATTACTTGAATCAACTTTTAAGATCACTTAAATTTAGTTTAAACATAAAAAATTTAAACATAGTAAATAAGCCATTATTTCTCGTAAAAGTAAAGGCTATGAAATGGTTATTGTGGCTTCCCTAAGAAATAGATATATACACCTTTGACTTTTTTGTAGACCTTTTTAAGGTGTAAAATACTGTGGTACATTGTTTTGATATATCTCGTAGGGTCTCTATTATATTATGCACGTATTATACATATAAACCTTCCTCTTGAATGACTCTATCTAAAAAAAAATCCGCATCAAAATCCGTTGCGTAGTTTTAAAGATCTTAGCATACATAGGGACAGACAGCGGGCGACGACTTTGTTATATACTATACACGTATGTATAAAGATGTACACTTAGAAAAGGTCAAATTATAATACTAAATACTGACACGGAAACAATGTGATATTTTTGATATCCGTCACTGAAGTGATATTTTTGATTTCTTTCGCAAAAAGTTGGATAATCGAAATGTTAAGGAAAAATCCGGCATTCACGTTTCTATCTGCGCGATGTAAAATATAGGTTATACATACATTGGATGAGAGCGTGGCACCAGGCCACTTTTCCTATTATGATGGGAGGTCTAAGTGTCCGCGAAATTTCAAGTTTTTCACTCTCAGCTTTTTTGTCATCAGTACATGGTACTTAAGATCTTGTTCATAGCATTTTGGTTAAATTCAAATTCATTTTATTTCAGATAACAATGATCCATAATTTGTTAGTAGCAGTATTAGATAAGTGTCAAGTATTTGTAGATAAGTGTAAAAAAAAATTAATTACAGGTTTCGATGAAGCTTTAAACTCATGGAAAATAGCCTGTCCTGACACGAATCTGCCCAAAGTCCTTTCTTCTCAAAGACTGTGGGATGAGCAATTTTGTGAGCTGGTGCGGAAAACTCTTATTAATACGTCAACCAGCTCATCAGAACGTGCTCGTCTACTCGCCGTATCCGAGTGGAAGAGAAAGAAAAATCTAGGTACCCTTTTATATAATAACTCATTTCGGGTGGCCACCTCTTTGCGTTTAGGTTCTCCTTGCCTAGTTGCACACCGTTGTCAGTGTGGTGAAACCGTCGACAAGTTTGGTCACCATGCACTGGCATGTGTCTCTAGTGCAGAACGTGTGTCCCGTCATAGTTCAATTAATGACATCATCCGTCGGGTTTTTACCAGAGCTGCAGCGTCAGTGTGGCAGCTTCTCTCGAACCACGTGGCCTTATGCGAGATGATGGTAAAAGGCCTGACGGTATGACTCTGATTCCCTGGAAGATGGGTCGGCCTTTAGTTTGGGATGCCACGTGTGAAGATACCCTAGCGCCTTCACATCTTGCAGGGACATCGGTAAGGACCAGTTCTGCAGCAACATCAGCGGATTCCCTCAAACGGTGAAAATACGCTAACCTTGACCGAGGTTACCTATTTGAGCCGTTTGGGGTTGAACCCTTGGTCCTTGGGGTCCTGGGGCACACGCAATTTATAAAGATCTTACCAAACTTTTTATAGAGCCCACAGGTGATCGGAATATAGCTTCTATTTCGGTCAACGAATTAGCATTGCCATTCAACGTGGCAATGCTGCCAGCATTCTGAGTACTCTGCCTCCTGGTGACGGCTTCGATTTTTAAGAAATAGATAAGTGTGTATACTAGTTGTAATTTTTTTATTCTGTTATTACAATTTATATGTGCTAAATAAAAATATTTAATAATGGTACATTAAAATTGCGTGCGGAATGTAAGCGGACTATCAACGTTCAATGAAACAAAATGCGTTTCATCACCCTCGATACCTACCTATGCGCAGCGGCAGCGAACAAGTTTTCCCCTTAATTCTTTTCAAGGGGTAAAACTGGACTTCAAAAAATGAATTCCTGTTTTCCCCTTTAACGATAATCTTCACAGGAGAAAACTGGAATTAATTTTTTTAAGTCCAGTTTTACCCCTTGAAATTCCCCCTTAAGAGGGAAAACTGTTGTTCGCTGCCGGTGCGCCTCTCGTGGACACAATAGACATACATTGTAAATGTACCTAACTACTTAAACTAATTACTAATCATACAATAATCTAGCTCGATTGATACTTATGAATAATAAGAGAAATTTCCAGACTAATATTAAAAATGCAAAATAAAGTGCTGTTTCATAAAAAACAAAGGGTAACAACCAGGCAGAGATGCATTAGCATCTCTGCCTGGTTGTTACCCTTTCACGCCTGAACGGCTGACCGGAACTTAATAAAATTTTACCAGGAGGTAGTTTATATCATTGTTGTTAACTATTATGGACACAGCGATGTGTAAGTGGTGGGAGCTCGTTGATAAATTGTTGGCGTTAGAAAGCGCCTCTCACATGTTCCATAATAATTTCTCACTTTAGGGACAACTAACTTAGGTATCTTAGATCGACGGGTTGGGTACGCGTACTGTCTATCTCTTTATTCATTACTGTTGTACTGCTCAATCATAATAATAGTAAATAAATAAATAAAAACTAAATAAATAATGCTGGACAATTCACACAACATTATCTAGCCCCAAGCTAAGCAGAGCTTGTGTTATGGGTACTAGATAACTGATATACTTAATACAATATATTACATAGATAGATATTTTTATTATACATAGAAAACACCCAGACCAACGGAACAAATTTCTGCAGATCGTACACAAATTTGTTCCGATGCGGGGATCGAACCCGCAACCTCCTGCGTCGCAGGCGGACCTTAGCCCGCTGCGCCACGGCGGTCGTCAAATAGTCATTTTCACTTTTGATTCTACAGGTAATATGTATATTACATATCTTAAATAATCTTTCGTAATTATTTTCTAGGGACATTTTTACGTTGCTATCTACGAAGAGTTTGAAAAATCGGATTTGCAAGTTGTTAATTTTGTTTAGGTATGTAGGAAAGGTCAGTCCGTACGCACCAAAATCAAATCAAATCAAAAAACTCTTTATTTCCACAAATACAATGTACACTTAGAAAAGGTGAAATCATAAAACTAAACACTGACACGGAAATAAAGTGATATTTTTGATTTCTGTCGCTTCGGTATGTAGACTAAAAGTAAAGAAGGGACGAAGAAACTTTTAGCCTGCTAGTTGTTATTTTTCGAGCTGGAGCAAAACTCGTCCCAAGCTATTTTATCCTCTAGATAATCTGATATTTTGTAAATTTATGTTTTGTCGTTTTATTTTAAAAATTAATGAAGTATCGTCAGCAAACAATACAATCTCATGATTATTCTTGACTAGGTGAGGCAGGTCGTTAATATAAACTAAAAATAGGAAAGGACCGAGGATACCCTGCGGTACACCCATTGTAACTACAGAGCCCTAAGACAGTTTCCCATTAATGTTAACTCTTTGTATCCTATCACTCAAGTAAGATGTAAGAAGATCCAAAGAGGTGTCTCTTATTCCATAGTTATTGTTATGTAGTTTCCTGATTAATGTTTCATGGTGTACGCAATCGAATGCTTATGACAAGTCGCAAAAAACGCCTAAAGCATCTTGCGACTTCTCCCAAGCATCAAAAATATGCGATACTAACTCTACACCGGCATCAGTAGTTGACCTACCCCGAGTAAACCCGAATTGCTTACCATGTAGCAGGTCATTGCCATTGAAATGTCTGAGCAATTGATGTAAGATTAGTTTTTCAAAAACTTTGCTGAATGTAGGCAGTGCTGATATTGGTCTAAAGTTAGTGGGGTCAGACCTACTAACCGATTTAAACAGTGGGATTATTTTACTACATTTCATTAGATCAGGAAATACGCCACAATCAATACATTCATTGAATATAAAAGCTAGATCTGGTGCAATCGTATCAATTAAAGGTTTAATAATTCTAACGGAAATGCCCCAGAGATCTGCAGTATTCTTTATATTTAAAATTTGAAAGGCTTTTTTAATATCTTTTCCATCGACATAGTTGAAATTAAGTTTATTTTCACATTTAGGTACATTTTCAATGAGTAAGGACTCAGCGATTAATTGAGAAAAGTTTAGACACTTTGTAGTAGAGATTGGAATGTCAGTAAAAAAGTTACCAACCACCCAACCCGTATGATGTGATTGCGTCGACCAGCGCGTGCTAAATAACGTACATTACCCCTCTCGAAATCGTATATTTTAAATTAATTAATTTACTATGAATTGCTCGCAATTTATTACATACAGAGTTAATACGGCAGCTCCAGCCAAAATGGGTTTCGACGGTTAGACCTAGATATTTATAACTGGATACATTTTCTAACTTTGCAGACCTGTAATTGATTTTATTGTTATGCAAACTGTCATAATGTATGTCCTTTTAGTTCTATAGTTATATTCTTATATTTATTATAGGGCGAGAGTATCGGCATACACTTGGTGTTACCTATGTTTATGATTATGCCATTGTCATGTAGGTACTCAAAGTAACTCAGATTATTGATAGTTCGGATAATCGAGGTTCAAATCAATGCATTACAAATTAAATAAAACCCAGAACAAACTTATTTTAGGTACTTACAAAAAGTTTCAAATCCCGACGATTTTACTGGGAAACTCGGGTTCGGAGCTGATAAATACCATCATAACACGAGAGCGGCTGCAGAGACGCTTGCTTTATTCATAGTCCTTGCATATTGCAAGTCGTTAGTTTAATAGTGTCTGAGTTGAAGAGGGGTCAAAAGTTCCCGCTCCAAGAAGAACTTCTTGTTAATACTTGATATTGCTAGTGCGTCGCCGGGGTCTTCGTGTATTTTGATGATATTTTAGCTAATCCCTTCGCTGCGATAATAATATCGATGGAGCTCGAACGTGCGACTTGACTCTATTCACACGATGGTGGATGGTAGGGGCCGGCAGTGACACGACGTCACCTTTTAGGCAGTACTGGTCTTTTAAATATGTTAAATGGTCGGTCTTTACGTAAGTTTAAAATTATTTCACAGCAGTTTGATACTGTAAGTGCTCGCCACGTGCCGCTTATGAAGAACATGACATTTAGTTAATGGTTTAATCGGGTATTTATCGCGTACCTTTTGTTTCGGTAGAAACGTAGGTGGGATATAAGAACAAAAGGTACGCGATAAATACCCGATTAAACCATTAGATAACTATGTTTACAAATCGCGAAAGTTTAAAAAACATGACATTTGTTGATGCGCGTTGTGTGTGTGTGCGCAGGAGGCAGGCCCCCAGGCCCCCCTACCTGGGCGCAGCGCCTCGGCAGCAGCAGGCGCGCGCGCGTGCCCGGCGCCATGCGCTGAGCCGGCGCCATGCCGCGCGCGACATGCCGCGTCCCCCGCCGCGCCGCGCCGCGCCCCCGCCCGCCCCTCGCCTGCTGCTCTCGCTCGCGCTCGCGTTATCCCTCGTCGGTGAGTGTGTCCCCGCTCCGTCCGTGCGCTCTCGTGCCATCCCGCTCTAACGACGCGTGCGGTTGCAGGCTGCGCCGGGAATCCGGATGCTAAGCGGTTGTACGACGACCTGCTCAGCAACTACAACAAGCTGGTGCGGCCCGTGCTCAACGTCAGCGACGCGCTCACCGTGCGCATCAAGCTCAAGCTCAGCCAGCTCATCGATGTAGTCAGTACCTCACACATCAGGGTATACTTACTCACCTACGTATCTTATTCCTGTCTGAATACAACACTTTTTTTTACAGAACCTCAAGAATCAGATTATGACGACAAACTTATGGGTAGAGCAGGTGAGTGTATACATTACTTAATCATCACACTCACACAATGTTATAAATGCGAAAGTTTCGTTGGATGGATGGATAGATGGATGGATGTTTTTCACGCCAATACTGCTGAACAGATTGAGCTGAAATTTTGCATCGATGTAGCTAGAAGCCTGGAATCAAACATAGGCTACTTTATATCCCATAAATCAGTTTCCGTGGGATAAAAACTTTGAACGTTTCCATAGAAACAACGCGTGCGAAGCCGCGGACAGAAGCTGGTTAATATTAAATGCAAAAGTTTGTACGTACTTATGGATGGACGGATGAATGTTAGTTACTTCTTTATGCCAAACTTCTGAAAAGATTGGGTTACAATTTTGCATAGGTAGATACTTCGATATTTTGATCTACTCCTGGAATATCATATAGGCTATTTTTATCCTATAAATCAGTTCCCATGGGATATAATTAACCTAAAAACGTTTCCATAGAACAATAATCAGACAGACTTGAAATAACATATTTTTATCCTTATGCTCGTTTTATCCCGGAAACAAAGCGTGCAAATCCGTTGGGAAGACACTATGTGGTTTCCAAAATTGCTATAAAAACAGATTGAGTAAATTCCTTGATTTGTGACCGCATCCAAAAGAATTTACCAGGGTAAAAATTTTAAATATCTCGAAAACCGTGTGTACGGTTTGCATACCATACAGAGCTGCATGTTCCCGCGGGTCAGCACTTTACGTTATGACGTGTTTTAACGGCTAATTAGAGCCAGTCGCAAACAACTGTCCTTTGGGCAACACGTCACGACGTACACTCGTGACCATTTACTTTTAACTTACGTACGATTAAACCGTGAAACTTAACAAACTCTTTTAACTTACAACTCTACCAACAACTTTTAGGATTGTGGGGGGCACACTACGCACCCTACACCGTGAGACTTTTACTGGGTACAATATTTTCCTAACCGTAGGTAAAGGATTATCCACTCCTTACGCCACACCCTGTCTAATAAATAATGGTCTCGTTCCATCAGATGCTTGTATCGCGTTAGAAATGTGTGATCTATTTAATATATGTATGTGTGTGGTTGTTGCAGAGCTGGTTCGACTACAAGCTGTCGTGGGAGCCGCGGGAGTACGGCGGCGTGGAGATGCTGCACGTCCCGTCCGACCACATCTGGCGGCCCGACATCGTGCTCTACAACAAGTGAGAACATACCTGCATCTCTCGTGCAGCTGTCGTTGTCGAGACCAAGGGGTCACCGACCAAAATGTCAAAAGTCATTTATTTGCGAACAAGATTCATAAAGATGTAAATTAATATAAAAGCACAACATGATCTACCTAAATGTAGGGCATGCAAGTATAGGTCAGTAGTTTTTTTATAAATTAAAAATCGAATTTAATTAAATTCGTAAATTTTTCATATCTAATAAAAAAAATGCTGGACAATTCACACAGCATTATCTAGCCCCAAACTAAGCAGAGCTTGTGTCATGGGTACTAGATAACTGATATACTTAATACAATACACTACATAGATAGATATTTTTTATTATACATTAGAAAACATCCAGAACGCCCTGGACAAATGTCTGCAGATCGTACAAACATTTTTCACACATGTGTCTCCTGCGTCGCAGGCAGACCTTCGCCCGCTACGCTACAGAGATCGTCAAAAACCTAACTGAACATATGTGTAACAGTCATACTACAAGGTTGTCATCATCATCAGCCAATACTAGTACCCTTCTGGAGATAGGCCGCCCCTAATGATGGCCGAAGCGAAGCGTAGCGCAGGTCCAGGCTACACAGCGCGGTCAGCATTGCATTCAATGACTGGCACTGCCGGTCACGCTGACTGCAATGATGGCTTCAGAGCCTCAAGTTGACCTTCAAGCTTGGTCAACATTGCCAACCTTGATGGACAAGCTGAAATAAAGCCCGAGGGCGAAGGTCGAAGCCTTTATAGCCCGGACGTTAATGTCCCATTTCCATCAAGGGCTGCAATGTTGACCAAGCTTGAAGGCCAGCATGATGCTTTGAGGCCATCATTGCTGTCAGCGTGGCCGGCAGTGCAGTCATTGCAGACCAGGGCTGGGCTGTAAATAAAACCAGCTAGGATCGTAAGAATTTACCTAAAGTGACAATTATGAAAGTAAAGTTAGTGTGATAGTCTTTTATGTTCAAATTGTGCTTTAACAAAACCGTGTTCTTCAACATGGAGTAAGTATTCCAGAGAGATGAGGGCTTCATTTTCTTTGATAGGTCGCTTAAATAAGCAAGAAAAACGTTTTCCGATAAAGACTGACTTTCTGTCGATTTTCCGCTGCGCAAACTTTTTAGGCTAAAAAATAGTTCATATTTTCCTTTGAATATTTTTTAATATTTTTGGTGGTAATCAATTGTCGATCACTAATTTCGCACAAACACATTGAATTTTAGGATTTGTCGAGTTAAGAGTTCATTTTCACAATTTATTCAAGAAAATTGATGAAAACTTTTGCGAAAATTTTCACTGTGATGCTCTTTTGCACTCTTTTGGCAGTTTTATTTTCTTTTATAATCAGCCAGTGATGCTTGTACTCCCTATCCTATTTCCTACTAATATTATAAATGATCTCCAATACTACTGAACAGATCAAAATGAAATTTTGCATACACTTAGAACGTAGCCTAAATTAAACAAATAGCCTAATTATTATACCGATACTTATTAATACGCGTACGAAGCGGCGGGCAGAAGCATACTTGATGTAAATTGTTTTGCATCTGACTATTGTCAAAACAAAATAATTCGAAATTATAAAATAAAATCCGGCTGCAAAATGCGACAGTCATCGAAATTGCTGGCGCTTTTTCCAGTGAAGGCCGTCTTAGCTCGTAGAAATTGTCAAAATAATGAACAGTTTTTGAGTAAAGTATATTTTTTATGTCAAACGTTTATATTTGATCTACGAGAATGAACTATGTGTTGTAGAAGCAATTAATGATTTATTTACCTATTCACAGTGCGGACGGAAACTTCGAGGTGACGCTAGCCACAAAGGCGACGCTGAACTACACGGGGCGCGTGGAGTGGCGCCCGCCGGCCATCTACAAGTCCTCCTGCGAGATCGACGTCGAGTACTTCCCCTTCGACCAGCAAACCTGCGTCATGAAGTTCGGTTCCTGGACGTACGACGGCTTCCAGGTGGGTGCAGGGGCTGCAGTGCGCGTGGGTTCTATCCGTGCTCTTGTGACGCGCGCTATGTCCGCAGGTGGACCTGCGGCACATCGACGAGGCGCGCGGCACCAACGTGGTAGAGCTGGGCGTGGACTTGTCCGAGTTCTACACGTCCGTGGAGTGGGACATTCTGGAGGTGCCAGCCGTGCGCAATGAGAAGTTCTACACGTGCTGCGACGAGCCCTACCTCGACATAACCTTCAACATCACCATGCGCCGCAAGACGCTCTTCTACACGGTCAACCTCATCATCCCCTGCATGGGCATCTCCTTCCTCACCGTGCTCGTCTTCTACCTGCCCTCCGACAGCGGCGAGAAGGTAACTACCCTCGGCCGGATCCCGGCCCGCAAGGTAACTACCGCGAACAGCGGCGAGGCGGCCCAGATCTCATGATTAATGTTACCTTGAGGGTTCCTTCCATCTGACGTGTCCTTATGCGCAGGTGTCGCTGAGTATCTCGATCCTGCTGTCGCTGACGGTGTTCTTCCTGCTGCTGGCGGAGATCATCCCGCCGACGTCGCTGGTGGTACCACTGCTCGGCAAGTTCGTGCTCTTCACCATGATCCTCGACACGTTTAGGTGAGCCCCACTCCCCTCTCCGCGATCCGCTCCCCTTGCCCGTCCCGTTGACACTCGCGTCCTGTTGCAGCATCTGCGTGACGGTGGTGGTGCTGAACGTGCACTTCCGGTCGCCGCAGACGCACACGATGGCCCCCTGGGTGCGGCGCGTGTTCATCCACGTGCTGCCGCGCCTGCTGGTGATGCGCCGCCCGCACTACCGCGTCGACCCGCACCGGAGCCGCTTGTGAGTACCCGACTCTAGAGGAGGTCGTGCTACGCGCTCCCACAGCCGTCTAGTCTCACTCGTGTCGTGTGTTGCAGCGCGGGGCTGTCCGGCGGGTCCCCGCTGGCGCTGGGCTTGGCGGGCGCGGGGTGCGGGGCCGCCGGCGCGGAGGGCGCGCTGGCCGCGTGCGGCTCGTGCGGCGCGTGCCGGCTGCACGAGGTGCCGGCGCTGTGCGAGGCGCTGCGCCGCTGGCACCGCTGCCCGGAGCTGCACAAGGCCATCGACGGAATCAACTATATCGCTGATCAGACGCGCAAGGAGGAGGAGTCGACGCGGGTGAGTGCCGCGCGGGTGGGGCGGGGTGCGCGGGGCGCGCACCGTGTTGTGCTGACCGAGTGTCGGTTGCAGGTGAAGGAGGACTGGAAGTACGTGGCGATGGTGCTAGACCGGCTGTTCCTGTGGATCTTCACGCTGGCCGTGGTGGTGGGCTCGGCCGGCATCATCCTGCAGGCGCCCACGCTGTACGACGAGCGCGCGCCCATCGACGTGCGCCTCTCGGAGATCGCCTACGCGACGGCCAAGCCGCGCCCGCCGCCGCCGCGCTGAGCGCCTGCCTCCGATACGCAACTATCTTGTACATAATATACATACCTATCTATAGTTTATACGATGATCGAGAGTAAGCTAAATTTCTTTTGATAGAAACGAAATTAAAGAACAAAGTTTTATATGTATGAGTTTTCATTGAATACTGCCTATTTTTATATAATACTAGCTGTTACCCGCAACTTCGTTAGCGTAGTAGGTAGGACCCAACTAAAGTTAGGGCATAAGACATCACATCACATAGAAAAAACTAATATATATATACCTATGTGACTTCTTCATACATTTGGTCACTCCTTCATAAGACCTCCGAGCCACTAGCCTTTATTCTTTGTATATTATTTAACAGATGTATAAAAGAGGGGGTGTATCCACAAGTGCTTAAAAGAGTAAGAGTTTCACCTCTGTATAAGGGGAAAGGGCCCAAGGAAGATGTGAATAGTTACAGACCTGTTAGTATTATTCCAGCTATCGCAAAAATACTAGAGAATGGTCTTAGTACGCGTCTTCTGGAGTACCTATCGAGTACCGCTTCGCTGTCTGCAAGGCAGTACGCCTACCGGGCCGGAAGGTCGACGACTGATGCTGCTAGGGAAGTGGTCCGGCGAATCCTTGAAGCGCGCGAATGTCAGAACCAAGTAGCAGTGTTGTTTTGTGACTTGTCAAAAGCGTTTGACGTCGCAGATCACGCTCTACTCGTGGAAAAGCTCGCGCACTATGGAGTTTGTGGACCAGCTCTTCAGCTGATAGCTAGCTTTCTTACTTATAGAAATCAGGTCGTGACTGGGAGAGCGGGTAAGATCAAATCCCAGGCTCTACCTACCAGTATTGGAGTCCCTCAAGGATCGTCTCTTTCGAACATCGTCTTTTCTTTGCTCATGAACGATCTGCCAGCATGGATCAAGGATGCGCACGTCTTCATGTACGCAGACGATGTGGCGGCAGTAGTAGAGGCTCCAACAGTAGACGCGCTAGAGGCAAGACTCAATACTGTAGCAAGTCAGTTGCACCAGTGGTTTAGCTGCAATGGCCTAGTCTTAAATGTATTGAAAACTAACTTTATCCACTTCAACCTAGCTGGTCGTGCGTATAGGCCGTTGAATGTGGATATTGATAGTAAGCAGTTAGGCCAGGTCAATGAGACAGTGTTCCTAGGCTTTACACTGGACAGGACGCTAACTTGGGAACAACATATTAATACCTTGAGCAAAAAAATAGGTAGAGCCTGCTTTGCTCTATGGCGCCTCTCATCAACCCTAGATAAAAAGATGGTGAGAAGTCTGTACTTTGCCTCTGTCCATAGTCACTTGCAGTACGGAGTGGACCTTTGGGGCTGCGCTGCCGACTGCGAGCGCGCCTTTAGACTGCAAAAGAGGGCAGTACGTGCTGTTGTGCGAGTTTCCCAGGACACATCAGCTAGACCGTACTTCCAGTCCCTGGGTATAATGACCGTTCCTGCCCTCGTTATCTACCAGGCAGCGCTCTATGTCCAAAGCCACCTAGATGATTACTCTAGATGCGGCGATGGACAGAGATACGATTTCAGGCATTCAAAGAGGTTGAGGACCATTGACCATAAGTTGGCGAAATCCAGAAAGCTGGTGCACATGCTTGGCCCCAGTGTGTACAACCGATTGCCACCCGAAATCACCAGCGCACCATCGATGCAATCCTTTAAGCAAAAGCTTAAAAATTGGCTTATTGACATGTGTTTTTATGATGTTAATGAATTAATTTTAATGAAAATGAATTGAAATTTTTGACATTCCGATTTTATATAATATAAAATTGTATTGTTTAATATTTATGATTATTCTTATTTTTACTTAATCCAATTTTTAATTTATAATGTTATTTTACTATAGTAATATTAATTATCACTACTTACAAATTAAGTAAGACTATGTACCACTTGTACCACTTGTACGACCTGTAACGATGTTGCCAATAAATAATCTGAATCTGAATCTGAATCTGAATCTTAAGTTCTTACACACGAAGCATTAAATATTATATTATCCACAGAGCCTGCTAGAGAAAAACATTCTGTTTTAT
Source organism: Eupithecia subumbrata (assembly GCA_949316285.1). Taxonomy (NCBI): domain Eukaryota; kingdom Metazoa; phylum Arthropoda; class Insecta; order Lepidoptera; family Geometridae; genus Eupithecia; species Eupithecia subumbrata. Next base: position 16,847,567 of record OX438627.1, on the reverse strand, counting down.
TTTCACATTTATTTTTCGAGACATGGGTTATGGATTGTTAAAATAGTATATAAATAAATACAATTTCAATATCTTTATTAATTAATAATCAATGAATTGTCTTATTCATGTCTGCATTCCAACATCGATACGGAATGGAACCCATAACAATATGGGAACATTGTTCGTGAGTCCCAAATTTCGAATGATTTGCGTCAAATGTCAACAATTGTTTTTCTTCAAAAAGGAATCTCAGTGGATATGATACCTATAGGTAGTGTTACCATAACTTGCGATAAATTTTATTTTGTACACATTTCCTCCCTTCCAATTGGTATTTAAATGTCATAAAGAATCAAATAATAATAATAAAGCTCGTGGTGTAGTCATTTTTCTTTACTGGATTAGTCAACCGTGGTACCTTTTATTTATGATGTTCATCATAATCATCATCAACAATGGCATTTTACATTCACTGGTATGCGTTCGTTGGATGTAATGTAACATATCGTGTAATTTTGGTAGAAATACACTTAGGTAAGTTATTTTAATCACAAATTCTATGGTATTTAAGTGGTAAAATCTGCGTCTCTCAAACGATTAAACTTGTGGATTTGATTGCCTGAGTAAATATTTGGGTTAGTCCCCGAGGGCCCCATTCCCGGAGGTACCCGATTTCTAATAAAGTACCTTGACTATTTTTGTTGTTTTTTGCAAATTGCCTTTATGGTATTTTTAATGTTTGACGACCTCAGTGGCGCAGCGGGCGAGAGTTGCGGGTTCGATTCCCGCCTTGGAACAAATTTGTGTACGATCTGCAGAAATTAGTTCCGTTGGTCTGGGTGTTTTCTATGTATAATAAAAAATATCGTATCTATGTAGTGTATTGTATTACGTATATCAGTTATCTAGTTAGTACCCATAACACAAGCTCTGCTTAGCTTGGGGCCAGATAATGCTGTGTGAATTGTCCAGCATTATTTATTTATTTATTTATTTATAATGTTTATATCCGTTTATATTGGAAAAAGTATAGTCCACTTCCATATTTTGAATCTTTAAAACAAAATCATCATCATCATCATTCGATTTTGCCATTTGTTAACTCAAAACCCATCTGCCACTCTTAACGGCCCTGCGTTACATTTAAAAATGGACAGACAAAGCGAGACCTGACCGGTTTCGAAACCGATCTCGAAACCCTCAAAAAGATCATTTAGGACGACCACGGCTGGACTTTCCCGTATTTTCCTACATATTCAAATGAAGAAAAACATAAACTAATGCTTTGAGGAGTCCGTATCGCTGAAGGGTGCTAGTTCTTTTAGGGTTAAAGCGCCATCTACCGATTTCATTCCATACTCTGTTTACTCTGTTGGGTTCCAACATTTTACAAGTACTATCAAGGTTGGGAGAGAAAAAACCATTCTCTGGATGGCTTAGAATTTTGCCGATAAAGGTCTAGGGGTCGCCACGTATGTTCTAAATTCCCATCTATAAAGTAATTTTTTTAATGCTAGTGCGATTGTCCTCTATTTTTTCTTACAAATGACCACAAATGACTCTATAATACAGAGTTCATAAAATGTACTTAGATAGGTATTTATTTAAAACTGTAAATGACTTTTCTTAGACTTACCTAATATAGCACAAATTGTTATAAGATGGTAAATAAATCTGAAATCTGAAAATCACACTGAAGTCGATATATCGAGGAGGGGTACTGGAGGCCTCTTTTCACTCTAGGTGGTTTTCACACGTATTTCTTTATGTATATACTGTAAACTATTTTAGCAATTTATTCACTCAATATAGATAAATAATATATCAATAAGTATTTTTCATTATTAGTAGGAATAAGATTCATCGGATCTAAAATACACAAAACAAGACCCGTCAAGTGCGAGTGTAACTCGCGCGCCGAGGGTATTGGACGTTTATCAACAAATATGGTAGAGACTTCGCAATTTAACGAATACCTAAGAATAGTAGGTACCAACCTACATTTTCTAAGGTTAAAGTGGGTAATGGTAAATTTTCGACTTTTTTCAAAAAGTATGAAATCTACAGAAATTTCAAAAACTGTTTTGAAATGTCTAAACAGATACCTTTTATTTGATACCCCCCTCGGTGGGGTAGCCCCCCTTTTGAAAATTATTCCTGTGTTTTTACAGACTTCTCTATATTTTTCCTGTAAAATATAGATTTATATCTACCAACGCTCTATACATTCAAACGGATCGCTGCAAACTTCGGAGATAGGGGGGGGAGATGGGTAATTTTTCGACTTTTTTCAAAATATTTCGAAAAGAAACCTTCAGAAATTTCAAAAACTGTTTTGAAATGTACATACTAATACCTTTCATTTGATACCCCACTTGACTTTGTAGATCTCTTTTACTACTAGACCCTAGCAGACATGTCTTAGTTTGACCACCTAATACATAAATTCTTACGTCATGAAGCATATCGGGAAATATTTGAAAAAAAATATTAAATTCTGGATGACTTTTACTTTTTTATGAATTTAGAAGTTGTCGCGATTTCTAACTTTTACTCCGATTTTATAATTTTAATGCTCGTAACTTTTTTTTAATGTGAAGTGTGTCAAGTAATTATTTATTTAAATTATGTAATACAACGTCAAGTGCGAGTCCAACTCGCGCACTAAGGTGTAATTGTAAGATCTATAGTTTCTTGCCAAATATCATGATTCTAGGTCAACGGGAATTCGGTAGGTAGGTACCCTGTAAATTGTGGTCCAGAGATATAATCAAAGATTTTTAATAAACTACAATTTTACGGATTTTATATTTTCCTTAAATTTTGCTATAAGACTTTTGACTCTCGCCAAATTTTATGATTCTAGGTCTAGTACCCTAGGTTTTGGTCCACCCACAGCAAGAATCAAAAAATATTTTCTTCGTGAACAAAGTACAAATTACAGTTTTTGGTTTTTTCCCTTCAGTTGTGCTATACGACCTTGCTTCTTGTCAAATTTTATGATCTAGGTCAACGTTAAGTACCCTATAGGTTTTGTGTGCAAGTGATTCCCATGGAAATTTTAAAATATTCGGACATAAACGGCTGTAACTTTTGATTGCGTTGACCTAGAAGTTTTATTTATATCGAGGCTTCAAGAGGTTACGGACTTGAGTATTTGATGTTAATTTCAACTCGATACCTCAACGCGTTCTTGAGAAAAGGGGGTTAACAGACGGACAGAGAGACGAACAACAAAGTGATCCTATAAGGGTTGTTAGAGAGAACAGTAGCATTCCTGACCAGCGCTCGCGCACCGCGGCCGGCGGCAGTCATACGCCATCGTCACCGGGACTCGCCACGTCGTCAGTCTGAGCTTTGCTACTAGACGAGACGCGCGCCGACCGCTGGCATATCTTTGCTGTTATTTACCTATAGCGAAAGACAGTAGTTTATATCGTGGTGTTACCTATCGTGTCATCGGATCCATTGGATACATATTAGGTGTTTCGGGATTACATTGTTGCAAGTGAGTCGCATCTTTCCATTCTATTATATTCTATTCTTTCCTTCAACCCACCAAACTCCCTAAACCAACCTATAATCACAAAATACTAATCATTTTTGGAAATTCTTTCGTTTAACATAATAATAAGATAAAATAGGTGGTGGAGCTAATCTGGGTCGGGCCCCTTTTTAGGGTTTCGAGATCGAAGATCGGTTTCAAAACCCTTATGGTCTCGCTTTGTCTGTCCTTTTTTCCCTCCTTAATATAATCCTATCAACTTGAAATTTAAAATAATAATACATTTCGTGCGCCTGTACAGATTTAAAGAAAAACAATGAATAATGAATATGAACATTTTCCATACAAAATAAGATCAAAATTATTATGAAATTTGGCACAGAGATAGATTGTAGTCTGGAATAGCATATAGGCTATATTTTATCGAACGGGAATTACGAGGGTGAAACCGCGAGGCGCTGCTTGTAAGCAATAATTTAATTGTTTTAAAAGACGAAATACCGACTAATTAATAATTTGCAAGTTCCTATGAAAGATCAATCTGATTCATCGTCCTTGTCCTTGTCCACGTCGTCCCTGCCGTCGAATTTCAAAAGGACCAATCGAGCAACGGACGAAAGGCGAATTTAAATCCTTAATTCTTTGATATAAGACTCGCATTCTAATGAAATTGGTATTGTACCTGAGTCTGTGTGCACCGGAACGTAATATAAATTACTTGTGCATGGTCTATACTTCTATAGCAAAAATAAACGATGTCCAGAATCACCCCCTTTCGGCTTCGTACACCCTTTCCGTGGCCCCCTGTATATTTTCTGTCATTAGTTAAAACCTACAATTTACACAATACTTCTCCTCAAGAACCTATACCTATTGGTCAACTGCTGGACTCAGCCCTCCTCCTGATTAGCAAATAATATATGAAGAAAATAACAACGAGAATAAAAACAAATAAAAACCTGGTTTACAATTAAAACAGTTCAGCTAACTGCAGACTGTAGCAAAAAGTCTAAAGGTAACTAAGTGATCCATATCTATACCAATCAGAAGCGTCCCCAAGATGCTGTCTGCATTGCTCCGCTGTATGGCAATGCTGATGCACTGCGTAAGATACTGACCAGCTCTCGGGTCACGCGTTGATAAATTGAGGCATTCCTCGTAGCGCACCCGTTTTAGTGCGCTTCATTCAGAAGGTATAAATGTTAAGACTTATTCCTCGTTGCACACCAATGACAATGTAGGGTCTAGTAATGGAATAATAATATGCGTGTCAATATCACTGATGAAACGGAATTCAGTAACATTTGAGTAATATGAATATTTTATTTTTTTTATTCGCAAAACAGACAATATTTTAAAACTAGATAAAGAAATAAAGTAAGTAAACTATATACCAATTATGTGTCTTCGCATGTTGAGACTAATTATAAAACAAGAACAAAATTAAAAATTTTCAAAACAACTTGACAGATTTTCACGAAATTTGGCTAAGAACACTCGGGATAAAAGTATCTCTGACACAAAAAAAACTAAACGAAAATCGGTTCATCCGTTTGGGAGCTACGATACCACAGACAGATACACAAATACACAGATTATGATTTTCGGGATAAATCTTAATTCCTTGGAAATATATTATTTTTATGAGTCCACAAACAAACAGATCATTCTCTATCTATACCATACAAAACAAATTATTTTCAAAATCGTCCATAATCGACGAACATACTAAAAAATATACATACAGCCGAACATAAAACCTCATTTTTCGAAGTCGGTTAAATACTCTAATAAATGTTGGTACACGGAGCGTCCCGGTCTGGTATCGCAAGTAGAATTCGACTAAAATAACAAAAAAAATAGCGACAAATTAGGTACCTATACAAAAATTGCTTTGATGAAAATTACTCCGATATTTTCAAAAACCGTAACTAGACGTGAAAAGAGTTGGCTGTGAACGACACGAAACATAAATAACGTGCGCGACAAAGTATTTACGTCGATGAGCAAAATACTTTTTTTTTGTTTTGGTGCAAACGTCGCACCTACATCGCGAGATGTAATTATATTTGCATGAGTAGCCGTGATTATTTTAGGTATTTTATCCGGGTTCTTATCTATTGGGTTCATGTATTTTTAGATAATTAATAAACATGTTCCACCCACGTGTTTGGCTTACTCCAACAATCAGCTACCATTGCTCCCCGTTATGGTGATTAATAATAATAATAATAATTAACTACAATAATCTATAGGAATTTAAATAACACAAAATTTTTGGAGTCAACATTTATGGTTATAATTAGAGTTAAATATTATTCTCATGATAAACTTTACCGCAAAATAGATTTTGTGTGGAATACCAAATAATCTTTATCGTAACAGGTTAGTAGATCTTAAAATTAGAGAGAAAAAATTAGATCTTGAATCTAGAGGAGGATAGTAACAAAATCACAATAACAAAATCAAGTAAACTGTCGGGGGGAATTAAATTTTGTAGTTTTGTTCTTGTTGGCTTACATGAAATATTAACCAACCCATGTATTGTTTTCGCTGACGATATATCACTATTGACATCATGTAAAACTGACATTAATTTAAATCAAACTATAACTGACATTCTTAATCGCGTTTCTCTCTGGATGGCCCAACATAATTTAGACATAAACTACAAAAAAACAAAAATAATGCAATACAAACCAAACCAGAAAAAACCCCTTGACATAAATTATTCATACATTAACATACATCTAGAATGCGTAAATAATTTTACCCTGTTAGGCATATATATATTAACTCGCATATAAATTGGAAAGGTCACGTAAACAAGATAACGAGTAAGCTATCCAGCTTTATCTTCGCTCTTAAAGAAATAAAAAAACGCAACAAACCTTAAAACAGCCTTGGCAAGATATTACGCATTTGCATTATCACACTTCAATTACGCTTTTCTGCTTTGAGGGAACATTACAGACGCTATCGACGTGTTTACTTACCTAAAGAAGTGTATACGTATTTTAGCAAACACAAAAGAACCGCGTGACGATGAAGCAGAAAGCTGTAGGCCACACTTTTGTGAACTGAGAATTCTAAAATTAATATCGGTGTATTATTCTAGAAGCATGTAAATTCGTAAGAAAAATCCCAGAATGTTTTATAAAGAAAATTTATGATGATACGTAAACAGACATAATCATAATAAACTTGTAATACCTGACTCAAAATTAAATATTTATAACACAGGCCCAAATAAAATGGCGGCAAAAGTGATAGTAAATAATTGAATATTAACTTTAGTACCCATCTTCTCAATTTGCTTCACCCAGACCGGGTACATAATTATAAGATCTACCAACAGAGTGTTAGAATAGTGAAATATTCATGTACCTACCTATAATTATGAATGTAAAATAAATGAAATATGAAATCTTTATCGTAACAGGTTAGTAGATAGATCTTGGAATCAGAGAAAAAAATTATATCTTGAATCTAGAGGAAGATAGTAAAAAAATCCAGGAAAAATATTAAAAGAACTAACTGATTTCCGCTCACGGCTTCGTACACGTTGTTTTCGGGAAAAAAATTACCTATTGATATGAAATTGAAAATCTAATTAATGTACTTTAGAAAAAATTTCAGGTTATTTTATCCTATGAACTGATTTAGGAAGGCTCGTGATTGGATGACTACAAAAACTATAACATTAACGCTAATATCACCCATTAGGTTTACCTAAGGTCGATTGTGGAATAACATATAAGGTTTTAAACTTCGACCTACAAACATCTATGGCAGACATTACTTTAAAATATGAGTCGTGACATTCACCTTGTGTTTTCATTCAACTCTACGCCGCCGTAGAACGTAGGTGCTGTATAACATAGCCCATAGGCATTCTACTACGTTTACTCACAACTGCAAAGGCCGTAGACCTTCTACGACGTAGGCCTACTTCGCCGTAGAACCTCTACGACGTAGACCACCTACGAAAGACACATTTGACGTTAAACACACATAAATTTTCATTAAGTAGGATAGGTGGATGTAAAAATCCATAAAAAAGCAAGATTCGGACGAGATGTACCCTAACCCATCATAACTGAGATTGAAGCCAAGAGTTAATAAAATGCAAAGTCGGTTCAACTGAAGCCTGAATCCAAAATAAGGTATAACTCGCATTGCATTGCAATTGTAAGAAAATTCAACTCTACAAAGTACTTAAATAATTTGTGATGGTTGTAATAGAAATTGTAAGTACGAAAGAAAGTAGTACACAGAATGTTGTGAATATTCTTGTATTAATTTATCCAACACGATCCTGTGATCCAAGGTCAGATCTGTAATTAAGTAAGAATGTAGCTCAATAAAACCGGCCAAGTGCCAGTCGCCTCGCACACGTAGAGTTCCGTAACATCGCATAAAACTTTCGAGAAAGAAACAAAAGAAGCCCTAAAAAACTAATTTTGACTGAACTGAAACAGAACTTCCGGACAGACGGATGGACAGACGGAGGCTTAGTCATAGGGTCCCGTTTTCACCCTTTGGGTAAAATACCATCTCTGAATGATATTGAGCTCTTCAATATCATTCAGAGATGATATTGAGGACCTCAATGATGAGCAAAAATCAATGATTAAAACAAATTAAAACAATGATTTTCCTTTGTATGATCTAGTTAGTGTAAAAGGTATTTATTTACATGGGTCTTAGAATTAGTTTTGCCATAAGTATTATTCTTACGTTGGATGAAATAATTAAGTACTATTACTAACTTATTATTATTAATGTGTTCCTCTTTCACAGGCAGCCTGCCAGGATGCTGGACGGGCCGAGTCCGATTCTACCGTCCAACGAGTCTACATCTCTCGGTGACCTGCACAGCTTCTACGACACCTTGTACGATGAGACAGCCGATACATATGTCAATAGCTCAGGGAACGCTTCAGAGGTAAGAGAAAGAAAGATGTAAATCTTACCGTATTCAGCAAACGTAGTCAAGGACGCCCACCCCGGTCAGGGCACGTACTCTTAAAAACGAAATCGAAGTTACTGGTTCGTTTTCAAGCGAAGGCTAATCTTGTGCAAGCGACATAAGTGTTGGTTTTGCATTACAACGAAAACGAAATTTCGATTTTTCTTTTCCGAGTAAGCCATCAGGTGGGATAACGATCAACGAAAGACTGCAGGTAGATGGATGTGGAAAGCCCCTACACTAAAAACTAATAGTGATGAGAAAACAATTAGCCCATTGGTGCCTACATTACAAATAGAAGCTCCCTACCCTGATTGGTAGGTAAATAAAGCAGTTTACAAGGCTAAAGTTTTTATTTTTATAGTGCGTAAGCCTCACACTCTGGCTAATTTCTAAGATATCATAATATCGCATAATATCGCAAAAATTTGAGCTAACGGCTATCGCTTCAGTCCGTAGAAAGTCGTTAAGTAAAAATTGGATAAACTACAATATTTCCCCTGTAGGTAGAGCTAACGGATATTATATGTTATTTGATTTCTTTATAAGGCTCTTTACTGGGCACCTACCTTTGGCCAAGTAAGTTAAATGTGGAAGTAATACGATGATTCTAGACTATATGATTCTAAACTAAAATGCATGGCATGCAATTTGACAGCACTAAAATGATGGCGAACCCTGGCGACCCTTACTTATCGATAGAAAAAAGGATGGCATCACTTAATGCTGTCAAGTCACTTTTTCCCTCAGCTTTTTTTTTCCCGCTGTTGGGCTAAGGCAGGGGTCGGCAGACTTACCAACCAAATGAGCCAAATATCAAGTTCGTAGATTTTCCCATGCCTTCAAAGAGCCGTAACATGAATTTTATTAGTCTAATAATTAGAGTCTAATTTGCTTCATACTACATATCTTAATAAAAATATAATGACACTATTACAGTTATAAAAAATGTAAAAAATGAGAAATATATTTATTTACATATAGACATTAAAACAAATGAAAAATGAAAATGAACATTTTCCATACAAATTCTGATGTCGAAATTTTAAAAGATACCTACAGGGTCATGTGGGGTATCAAATGAAAGGTACCAGTTTTTACATTTTAAAATAGTTTTTGAAATTTCTGTAGGTTTCATACTTTTCGAAATATTAATATTAATATTCGAAAATAATCGAAAAATACCCATTCCCCCCTATCTCCGAAGATTGCAGAGCGATCCATGTGAAATGTATATAGCGTTTGTAAATACGGATCTATATTTTACAGGAAAAATATAGAGAAGTTTGTAAAAAGAAAACTTTTTGAAAAATGGTCAAAAGGGGAGGAATAATTATTATCAAAAGGGGTGGCTAGCTCACCGAGTGGGGTATCAAATGCAAGGTATCGATTTGTACATTTCAAAACAGTTCTCGAAATTTATGTAGGTTTCATACTTTTTGAAATATTTTGAAAAGAGTCTAAATATTACCCATTCCCACCCCCCTATCTCCAAATATTGCTGAGTGATTTTTCTGAAATGGATGTATCGTTTGTAGAAATAGATCTAAATTTTACAGGAAAAATAATAGAGAAGTTTGTAAAACGAACATTTTAAAAATGGTCAAAAAGGGGTGGGGGATTGTTTTTAAAACAGGAGGATACTACCTAACTACCTCACCGAGTGGGTTATCAAATGAAAGGTTCCCACGTTTCAAAACATTTTTTTAAAATTTCTGTAGAGTACACTTTTTGAATTATTTTGAATAAAGTCAATAAATTGGCTTAATCTCGCAGAGCGATCCATCTAAAATGTACCTAGTTCGGTAAGTACCTACTATTTTTAGGTAGGTATTCATCAAATAGCGATGTCTCTAGGTACAGGTTACCTTTAGTACATGTATGATAATCGGCAAACGTTCGAAACCCTCCGCGCGCGAGTTACACTCGCACTTGACGTTCTTGTTTTTAGGAGTTTTATTTGTGCTAAGGCGGCGCAGTTACACAGTGAGTGAGTTGTAAGAGCCATATAATCCTATGGCAAGAGCCGCATGCGGCTCGCGAGCCGCGGTCTGCCTGGGCTAAGGCCTCCCACAGATCGTTGTACTCCTTGCTGATTTGATTGGTGTGATTTCACACCAAACAAAATAAAAAAAAAGCTTTCGTGGTCGACCTCAACCGCGGCTTCCTTTCAAGTTAGTCATAAGTGCCTAATTTAATTCTACTGTCTTAGTAAATTTGCCACTTAACGTGGTAATGCTGCCAGCTTGTTTTCTCCTTGTAATTTTGTAATTTTGTCTGTGCTAAATAAATTTATATTATTAAGATAGACAAAGTTAATAAGGGCAGAAGCCTTTATTTACAAAGAAAATTACAATTAAATAATAGAAATAAATTAGAACTAGTATTTACAATTGAATCAATTGAGCTAACTGCAGACTTAAGATGGACAAAGGTAATTAGATGAAAGCTTTCTATTTAATTCTCGGCTTGTAATCGTACGGCAAATTTTATCTTGATTTGTTCAGTAGTTTTGGAAATCTTAGGTAACAAAATTCAGATTTCACAAACATTCGGCTTTATAATAGCTTCTTATAGTCACACTAATATTATAAATGCGAAATTTTGGATGGATGGATGTTTGTTACCTCTTCAAGCCAAAACTACTGAATGGATCGGGCTGAAATGTAGTACACAGTTAATCCTAATCCTGGAATCAAACATAGGCTACTTTTTATCCCATAAATCAGTTCCCGTGGGATAGAAATCACCTTTAATCGTTCCCATAGAAACAAAGCGTGCGATGCCGCGGGCATAAACTAGTTTTTCTATATTTTGGTATTTCTTTCCCCCCAAGGTACACTCGTTCATCCTGCCGTGGTGGCGGCAGGCGGGGTGGACGCTGCTGTTCGCAGGCATGGTGGTGGTGGCCACCGTGGGCAACCTCGTCGTCATATGGATAGTGCTGGCCAACAAGCGGATGAGGACTGTTACCAACTATTTCTTAGGTTTGTATTATGTATACTTGTTACTTCCTTGACGACCTCCGTGGCGCAGCGGGCGAAGGTCCGCCTGCGACGCAGGAGGTTGCGGGTTCGATTCCCGCCTCCGAACAAATTTGTGCACGATCTGCAGAAATTTGTTCCGTTGGTCTGGGTGTTTTCTATGTATAATAAAAAAACATCTATCTGTTCCATTCTGATCTTTGATATAGGATCTATTCTGATATTCCGATGTTTTCGTAAATTCTCATTGACTGCATTTTGATTTAAAAAAAATAAAAAGAGAAGAGAAATAAATTGAAACAACAACACCGAATAGACCAGCTGTGCCGGAGTAAAATCCTTGAGAATAAAAGTTTTTTTTGTAAATTAACTTGTATCTTGTGAACCATTTCTCTGTTGTTTTTCTGCAGTGAACCTATCAGTAGCGGACGCCATGATGTCAGTTCTGAACGTGGCATTCAACTTCACGTATATGCTGAACTCGGACTGGCCGTTCGGACACTTCTACTGCAAGCTTTCTCAGTTCACCGCGGTGCTCAGCATAGCTACATCCGTGTTCACGCTACTCGCTATAAGCGTAGATAGGTGAGTAATCAGATGAAATGGTAACAAATTATCTAGCGTTGACCATTAAAAATGAATCCTAGGGTTACACAGTTAAAGATGGTTCGATCAGTTCAAGACGTTAAAGTATCACTATAGAACTTATGAATGCTTTTAATCCGGTCACTGAGTGCTCAAAAGGGGGAAGTGTTAAAATCTAAAGCAGAAACTTTGACCTCGGAACGATTGAAAATAGGTAGAAAATGTATAAAACTAAAGCTGTAGAGAATTTGTTAATTTTTTAATTATGTAGAAGAACAAAATTTATTACGGACCATCATTATTGATGTAATCCACCTTCTTTGTGTTCCCGAACACTAACCTCAGAGGAATGGGACTTTTTGTATATTTCCTAACTAGTCCAAACCTATAGTATTATAATATCTGTGTCCAAACTAAGTTCGGAGGAAGTCAAACTTTCTGCTTTCGATTATTCCATCCACAATAATTCATTGACTGTACTATTTCCCAGATACGTAGCAATCATGAGTCCCTTGCGGGAGCGGCTCGGGCAGCGCGCCACGCTCGGCGTCACGGCGGCCATCTGGGGCTGCAGCGGGCTCATCAGCATACCCAACTTCATATACTTCACTACGGACGTCATCGACCGCATGCCTGATGGTACCGTCAGGTAATCTTTTAGTTATATTTTTGAACAGCTCGTAGGTAAATTGATGACTCTCTGATAAACTTCCACTCTCTTAACATTTCATCCCTTTTTATATTATTTTGAAGGGAAAATGTATGCTAGTTATAATATGTCTTTTCTAAGGTTACAATCAACCTTGCTAAAGGTTTGTCAATAAAATGTGACAAACAGCGTGACGATCAATAATCAAAAAAATATTTAACAAACCTTGTTTTACCATATTCTTGCTTTACCAACTACATACAAACATTATTATAACGACCTCCGTGGCGCAGCGGGCGAAGGTCCGCCTGCGACGCAGGAGGTTTCGGGTTCGATTCCCGCCTCGGAACAAATTTGTAAGATCTGCAGAAATTTAATCCGTTGGTCTGGGTGTTTTCTATGAATAATAAAAAATATCTATCTATGTAATGTATTGTATTAAGTATATCAGTTATCTAGTACCCATAATAACACAAGCTCTGATTAGCTTGGGGCTAGATAATGCTGTGTGAATTGTCCAGCATTATTTATTTATTGTTTTCAGACGGGTTTGTTACCCGGAATGGCCCGACGGCATGACGACGCGGTCACAGTTTGAGTACATGTAAGTAATTTTGTACATTAATTAAAATATCTGTAGGAAGAAACACTGATAGTTTTAGAGGTTTCTAATGTGATGTCGTAAATAAACACATTTTTTGCGCTTACATGTAAACGCTGGCTGAACCCTACGAGGTAGATCAAAATAAAATACTATGGTATTGTATAGGTACCTTAAAAAGGTCTACAAAAAAGTCCCTGATGGTATATGTCTATCACTTAGGGATAACCCACAATAACCAATTTTTATCCTTTACTTAATGGCTTATTTACGAAGCGATTTTAAGCTAAACAGCATTAATCCTAATCCAATAAGCACCTTAAATACATTGTGCATTTAATACAAATAAATATGGCCCGTAACAGCATGTAATTTAAATGAATATTTTCAAAGATTTTACAGATTTAAAATGCAGGGACATAGCGGTTATGGCGGCGCGCGGCGGTATTGGCCGGGGGGGAGGGATTCTGTAGTACATTTAGTTTTTGCATCCGTGCGAAGCCGTGGCGGGTCGCTAGTTGTAGTTAGTATAAAAATGCCTGTTCATAATTGTGTAATGTACTTAATAAGCGAACTCTTAACCAGGCACTGACCGGTGTTAGAGGGCGTATTTTACCATTCGTGATTTGCAGCCAGCATGAAACGTTACACCGTGTGCTAACGTTTGTCTCGTTGTTTCTTTCTCCGTACAGACTGCAGAAAGTATAATAACATATTTCATGCAATAAATAACCATGATGATGATTAACTCCTCTCACAGCACATAAATCTTATTTCTCCAACAGATACAACCTAGTGTTCATGGTGCTAACATACTTCCTGCCCATCATAGCCATGACGTTCGCCTACGCCCGCGTCGGCGTCGAGCTGTGGGGCTCGCAGTCCATAGGAGAGAGCACGCAGAGGCAGCTAGATAATGTGAAGAACAAACGAAGAGTAAGTCATTCAAACTCTTTAAGGTACGGGGATTGACCAAGAAGGTCTTTACTTCAACTTCAACTTCTTGTCAAATGGCTTCTGCATCTGGTTTGAAGGTCTTTACTTTACCCAGCAGTAGCACACACATGGCTCACAGGGCTACACTGACGTTGATGTCAGGCTATTGGGTTCGCAGTCCATAGGAGAGTGCATTGCACACAGTGACAGGTTGTCAATGTGATGAGTAACTGAGTAACTAAGCATTCAATCAAAATATATGTTACGGGAACTGACCAAGGAGGTCTTTGCTCCGCAGTGGGACACACATGGCTACTTGTATTGATTGTGTGCTGTGGGGTTTGCAGCACGCACAGCCTACCTATATGCACACAGTCGTTCGACGAAGGCATTTTGACGTGGTTTTGACAGAGAAATCGTACGGGGGGCAAAGGACGGGACGGGGAGGGACACTCCCGGGAATGATGCTCCGAACTGTGCGTCTATGTTTGAGTGCGCGAGCCCACAGTGCGCCATACAACGACGAACGCTGTAGGAAGGTGCATTCTGAGTACAGCGAGCTATCGCTCGACGCGCTCGTCCACGTCACTTCATAGGGCGTACAGTTGCCGCGCAACAGAACGCCCTATGTGTAAAACAACATCTCTGATTACCTTGCGGCCTTCTAAACATTCTCTTAAACGCCTTAGTAACAAAATCCTGAAAATTTCTTCACTACTAAAACACTAGTGTTCACAAACCGAACTTTAATAATAATTTATAAGAAATTTTATTTATTCCCTTTGCACAAAAGGTTTTTAGTTGAACTTAAACATACAGGGTGTTAGGGTGAACGAACAGTCTTATCCTTGAAACCAGAGGTTCAGTATCACGAGTAGAGTTAAAAAAAAAAACAAAATTTTTATAAAAAAATCCTCTTAATGTTTTGTACCCTACACAGTATGGGTGCAACAGTTAGCGGTCCACATTCAAAAATAAATCTTGAATTTCTTCGCGGAAAATCCAGAGGAGAGTGCTAGAAGGGACAGCTCGTCTCTTCAATGTTTCGCACTGGATAGTTTGGAAAATCCTCCACATCCACACCTTTTTATGTAGGTGAGTGAACCAAACTGTACATAAAAATAGTTATGTACCTACGATTAGAGTGGTTTCGATACCTAATACATCGCTGCCGCGGCGCGGGGCGGCACGCGGCGACTGGCGGGAGTCGTGCTAGGGTGACCATTAAATCACGTACGATAGTGAAGAAATAAATTATGAAAATCCATCGAAACTAATTGACTATTAATATTAATAATTAGGTTTTTGACTCCACTCATGATATAAACCTCTGGTTTCAAGGATAAGACTGTTCATCCTTACACACTGTATAAGAACCTATCTAAGTAGTGTTTTATAGTCAATGTGAAAATCTATATTGTGAAAGATTGCTACAGGTCTTTGAAAAAAACCTGTAATTGAAAGTCTCCAGTGGGGGATTACTGAACGGATTACTACCAACCTACTAAAACCATAAAGATTAACTGCCACTAAATAAATTATCTCTGCCACTTCACAGGTCGTCAAAATGATGATAGTGGTGGTGGTTATCTTCGCAGTATGCTGGCTGCCGTTCCACGTGTTCTTCCTCGTGACGTCACACTATCCGGAAGTGATCTTTTATGAGCATATCCAGGAGATCTACCTGGGTATTTACTGGCTGGCGATGAGCAACTCCATGTACAACCCTATTATTTATTGCTGGATGAATTCTAAGTAGGTATCAGAGTGGTATGGTTGGTAAGAAAGCGTACACCTTTAAATATCTCTTAACCTTTGGCCATAGCTTTTAACATAAAAGAAAGAGAAAAACATCAATTAGCGACTAGCCATTGCATAATGTAGAGAGGTTCGGGGGTGTATTTTTATGATATGAAATCTTACGCCATCAGTGTACAGTGTATGTGTGTGATACTATTTTAGCTTTAATTTTGAATAGGTAAGTTACAAAACAAGAGAGACTGACTGATTAAAACATTGCCACAGAACAACTATAGGTACATTCTTGAGCAGCCTAATTTGTAGACTAATTCTGAAAATAAATTCGTAAAGAGATAAAATACCTTCGTATTTTAGTACAACCAGAGGTCGACATGCTGCTAGGAGATAAGGATTGGGATTGATTAGGGTACTTAATTGGTTCAATTTATAATCAAACAATATTGTGTATTTAGTATTTTCTCTTTCATTCTCGACCACACAACATAAGTATTTAGGCATTCTTTTCACAATCATCATTATTACTCCTTTCTCTATTTCTAGTTTCTGTAATATCTCTTATACCCTAGATTCCGGCAAGGCTTCAAGGAGTTCTTCTGCTGCTGCGGGCTCTTTGGGTCTCTCTCTTCGAGTAGAAAGAACGGTACAAGTAAGCTGGTGCTCTTTTGTATTAATTGCGATGCTTAGGGCTTCTTATCAAAGAGCGTTCGCCTCCGCTAAATCACAAGTCATATTCAAAAAATATGACTTGTGATTTTTTTTTTTTTATTTAACGGAGTCTTCATTGTTCCAAGCTACCGACCCTATTAAAAAAATAATAATGCATGTCAATTCACATAGCATCATTTAGCCAGGACATCATCTGTCATGGACATCATCAGTTTACATCATGTTACAAAAGCTTTTAGCTGTAAGAACCTATCCGATATATAGCGCTATCCTAATAAGTGGCGGCAGCGTAAAATAGTCGTTGATATGTTTGCAAATTGTCAAAGGGATTTATCTTTATGTTTGGCGTACATTTACATTATTGGAAATACTTTCAAATAGGCACTGAAAGAGTACCTAGCTAAATGTTGCCCAATTCATAAATAATTATATTCTTCTTCGTAATAAAATTCAGCAAAAACCTAAATGGCTTCTCCACCTTGCTACCATCTTGCTGCAAATTTTATTTGATAGGACGCCGCAAGGTTTTGTTTATTTTATAAACAAAACCTTGCGGCGTCCTATCAAGTAGTTAGGCTCGGCGTCGACTATGCTTCTCACTGTATGCTTGATTGACATCACAGATTGTCATTTCTATATGACAATCCGTGATGTCATATAGCATAGCCATAATTTCTATTGCCGAGGAAATCTCAACATGCATGAAAATCGAGTTTCTTTTCTATAGGCACGACTCTAATGTCGTTCAATACCACACACAACAATACGACGACGGTGAGCACGGCCTGACAGCGTCGCGGAGCGTCCGGCCCGCACGGAGAATGCGGGACGACTAACGCGCCCAGTGTCTCCAGGTTATGTATGTGAAATTTCCGCAGATCAGGTTTAAATTTTCCCCAAAAAGATACTTTTTCCTGTAAATTTCTCCAAAATAATTTTGTATCTAATCAATATATTATATTATTAAGGAGTACCTGACTCGGCCCGACCGAATCACTGGTTCTAAAGGCTTTTTAAATTTTACACAAAGATTCCCCTTTCATAGCGATCACACATTTCAATTCATTGTTTTCTGAAATTCTGACGGTGTTGTCCTATATCCAAGTTTTAACGAAACAACTAAAGTTTAAACGCAAATGCTCCATATCTTAGCAACAGATAGAAGTACCTACAAAATTTTACATGT
The DNA here is from genome assembly GCA_949316285.1 of Eupithecia subumbrata. Classification (NCBI taxonomy): domain Eukaryota; kingdom Metazoa; phylum Arthropoda; class Insecta; order Lepidoptera; family Geometridae; genus Eupithecia; species Eupithecia subumbrata. Next base: position 16,829,740 of record OX438627.1, on the reverse strand, counting down.
AGATTCCCCTTTGATAACGATCATACATTTGATTCATCGTTCTCTGAAATTATGACGATGTTTTCCTATACCTAACTAAGTGTAAACGAAAATGCTCTGTATCTTAGCAACCGTTTGCAAAATAACTACAAAATTTTACATTTGGACTAGACAAAAACAACACACATTTAATTCATCGGTTTCTGAAATTCGGAAGTTGTTTTCCTCATTATATTATGTCATAAGGGAGTACCTGACTCATTGACAGACAACGCACAGCCCGAACCACTGGTTCTACGATTTAAATTACGACACAGAGAACAAACCTTAGACCTTTTTATTAATTTTGTTTAGTCACAGAATTAGACATGTGCACACTTTTCATTTCTCCCCAAACTTTCTAAAATAAAATGCGATCCCCAAAATTTTCCCCACAGTTTTTATTTCCCCAAAATGGGGAAAAAAAAACCCCAACCTGGAGGCACTGGACGCGCATCGTGCGGACATGGATATGACGCAAGACGTCCCCCGCGCGCCCGCCCACCCCGCAGGACCTCGACGTGTGAGCACACGCCGCTTGTGGACCCCCGCTACGAAGATCGTAGAGCCTTTACGGAAACCGTAGACGCTCTACGCAGTGTAAAAGACATCAACGCTAAGTGTTAGGCATAAGAACATATTATATTGCAAGTGTAAAAATGTAAACTGCAACAGTAAAAAAAATAAGGAAAATGATGCGATAATGCTGTGTGTACAAACGTAGAATAAAATGTGTGTAATCATAATCACGATGAAAATTTGTAAGATAAAATATTTATCTACTCAAGTAATATTTAATCTTGTACTTTAATCGTGAGAAAGCTAGAAAAACGGAAGGGCCTTTGTTTTAGAGGAAAAATAAATAATATCTACCTACATTACATACAGGTCGCGCAAATTGGTATGAATTCTGTGAACATAACCGCGAATGCGAAACTGCGCATGGTACAGTAGAACGCGTAATCATTAATTCTTTCTTACGACACTTTAAAATAAGCTACTGCGCAGTTACTTGCGCCGCGCGAGCGCTTCCGTGTCTCGTATTAAATAAAAAAAATGCTACAGGGACACGCGAAGCGCAGACTAAGAAACAGTTCATAAAACGAATGGTGTGTTGTTATTTGGTTCTTTTTCTTCGTAGTCTTGTTTATAAAAACTTGAAACTATATTGTATTATTTCTTTGACTTGCTTTACATAGGTCAGTCAAACCTTATTCTAATGTAGCTTTATTTATTATAAAATAAATAATACTGGACCCACAGCATCATCTAGCGCCAAGTTAAGCAGAGCTAGTGTTATGGGTAGTTACTAGATGACTGATATACTTAATACAATACATTCCACAGATAGATATTTTTATAACACATAGAAAATATTCAGAACATCCTCTATTCTCTGTTAAATAGGTATTTGTTATTTGAAACGACCAAAATATTGTGACTTAATTACAAAGAAAATTATTTCTATTATTTAATTGTAAGTGATTATTTTACAATAATTAGCACTCTTGTCGCCTGAAACACAGGATTACCTAGTTCAGGCTAATTTTATATACTTAGCTATGTTTATTCGTTTACGTTGCACTTGTGTATTGTCTATACGCGTTTTTTGAATAAATTTTGTTTTATTTTATTTTGTATAATAATATTGTAAAGAGGAATGATTTGATTGTTTGTTTGTATTGAATAGGCTCCACAACTACTGGACCGATTTGAAAAATTATTTTACCATAAGAAGCCCACATTATTCTTAATGAACATAGGCTAATCAAAAAATACCGCGGGAAAATGTTTCATTCCTACGAGAAAACGGGTAATAGGACAACAGGTAGTAAGAATGCAGCTAGTATTTTATAAAATCCCCGCCTGGGAGCTATAGGTTATTATAATGTCAGATAAAATTGGGAGTATAAGGAGATAGGGTCGAACAATTTTGTATAGGTATAATAATTTCTTAAAACTAACAGTTTTACCTATATATATTAACATGGAAGTGTAAATAGTTATTCATTAAGTATCAAGCTTAATTAATATGCGGCTGTAATATTTGTATTTCGAAAAAATTATCAAATGTTCAACTAGATAATCTGTTTGCAACTTTTTATATATACAATAAATATGTTTAAAAATTATAACCCATGTTTTTTGTTGACACCTTTATCATGGTAGGTACCATGCTACTGCTTAATAAAAATGCCTAGAAATAGCCCTTGAAGAAAGAGTTCTTACAGGGCTATTTCTAGGCATTTTTATTACTGGTATTGGTACCTAGTTTATTTAATTTAAAAATTAAATAAACTATAATGTCCTCCAAGCCGAATTTCGACCACGGCGCCCAGTCTCATCGGAGTCTAGCCAGATGTGCAGGACATATTATAGAGCACCAGTGTGTGCGCAAACACAGGTGCACTCTCTATTCTCTCACTCTCATAATCCAATGGGACGACAGACCGACACGACCGGGTAGAGGTCAGGCGCAAGACCAGCGGTTTCTTTGGCACTCATCACACGTGTAACACCGCCAACTTCTTGACTCCGTGCTGCTACTGTGAATTTTTCTTACTAGAATAAACCCAATAACAACTATTGGCCCGACCTGGGATTCGAACCCAGGACATCGTAATCAGCGGTTTAACAAGCTGACCGCTAGACCAACGAGAAGCCAAAAGGCGTGGCAGTTAAATAAATAAACTAGGTTCCTAAGTATAATAACTAGAGCAAAGAGCTAACGGAAAGCTGCTACGTAAAAATAAAAACAAGATGTCCTGTCTCAATTCTATGAGCGCGGCTTCGCTCAGCGGTCATTTCCATAGATAGGTACATAGAGAAATATTTACTGGCACAACCGACGACTGACGACTTCAGGACTGCAGAAAGCAGAATAATATCGCTTAAATACTTTTACAGATTACTTTCAAAAGACCGTCAGATATTCATAAACTATTAGGTACTAAAGTTAGAAATATAACTTAAAAAACTAAGATAAACAAGAACAAAATTAAAAATTTTAAAAACCCCCGACATATGTTCATGAAACATGGCACTCAGGATAAAGTATCTATGACACAAAAAAAACTAAATGAAAATCGGTTCATCCGTTTTGGAGCTACGATACCACAGACAGGTGACATTTTCTACCAAGGTCCAATTTCACCGTTTTCTGCAAAAACTAAGTTCAGCTTGATTGAGTTAGTTATAACTTTATGTAGGTTATACAAAAAATTATAACAAAAACACAACCTTCACAAACGCATAAATGCAGAAGCACAACGAAAAACATTCAATTTCAAGTTCGAAAATGGACAACAGAATGAAAGCTTTCAAAAACAAAAATTGTTTCGGACTTCTGCGATTTTCTCTGATAGGTATCTATCAGTAAACATATTTTCCACCAATATTTCTTTGGTTTTAATAGAAGACATTAGGTGCTTATGTTTACAATAAATGTCTAGGAATCTAGAACCGAGTAAGTAATAGGTACCTATAATTTATTGTTCGTATATTGCGAACTAAAGTCCAGACACACAAGGAGCTTGAAATGTCGAGAACAAAGATATGATAGGTACAGGTAAATCTTTGGTCGAGACCACTATTTGTACCTACAAATAGTGATTAGGTACTTTACTACAGTAGGTAGGTACTTATCTAATAATGAAAATAAAGTACTTAGGTTTTGTTAATTTTTAGGGTTCCGTACCTACTTCAAAAGGAAAATAGGAATACGTAGGATCACTCTGTTGTCCGTCTGTCTGTCTGTCCATCTGTCAATCCCTGAGTTGAAATTAACATAAAATACTGTAAATAAGTCTGTAACCTCTTGGAACCGTGATATAAATAAAACTTCTAAGTCAACGGAATCAAAAGTTACCTACAGCCTTTTATTGTCCGAATATTTTGAAAATTCCAAGGGAATCTACATGCAATGCACCCAAAAATCTGTAGGGTACCTACTTTCCGTAGACCTAGAATCATGAAATTTGAAGCAAGGTCTTATAGCACAAGTACGGGAAAAATCCAAAAATTGTAACTTTCTAGTTTTTTCATTAAAAAAATATTTTTAATTCTTACCATAATCATGAAATTTGGCAAGAAGCAAGGTCTTATAGCAAATATAAAAGGCAAAATCCAAGAACCGCAAATTTGTAGTTTATCCAAAAAAATAAATGTTTTTGATTCACGCCATGGACCAAAACCTACAGAGTACCTACCTACCACTACGTAGGTACTTCCCGTTAACCTAGAATCATGATATTTGGCAAGAAACAAGGTTTTTGAATTATACGAAACCCTTGGCGCAGGTCTGACTCGCACTTGACGATTTTGTTTTTTAGGGGTCAATACAAACCTACGCCTTAACTCAGCTGGCTCTTCGGTCACCTTGTACTTAGGTCATATTGCAAGAATAAAGTATCGCCCGTCACTGTAGAATAATTAACATTCGATCACAATGCCTTCCTACCTAGGTAGGTAGGTACCTACGGGATTTTTCAACATACCTAACAAGTAGCCTATCGTTTGACCTTGTTCTTGTCAATGGATTGATGACTTTTTTTCTTGGTCCGAGGTTACAACACAAAGGAAATGTTGAACAACCGGAATTTACGGGCCAGACTTTTGTGTGGGTACGTATAGGTATGATCTTGTCCAGATAATGCGGTTTAGTAAGGGGATTTGCATTTGATTATTATCATTTGCATGATGGGCAGCATCGGCATTTTTCTTAGCAACTATTTTATTCGTTCGATCGAACGCGAACTTTACTAAAATTGATTTAATGAACGCGCAGAACCAGAATTATTATAGGTAGGTACGATTCAAATAGTTCCCGCCATAAGTTCCCTTTATCTCTAAGCCTCAACCACAGATAACAAGAGAACAAGATTCATGTAAAGCTACCCATTCACATACATTTCCTGCATTTTTATAGCTGGTAACATGACCCTGAACCAGAGACAGTTCCCCACGCATGTCAATATGACAGGAATGACATAGACATCGACATCCACCAATCATCAACCTCCATCAGTGTAACCACCTAAAGTAGATTTGTACTATACAAGCAGATTTTGAGGAGAAAATTTAGTATGAGCACGGAACAGATTTTGAGATATAATAATAATATGGATCAGTTGAGCTACCTGTAGATTGTTTGCAACAGCCTGCAGTTAGCTCAATTGTTTCAATTGTAAAAACTAGTCCTAATTTATTTCTATTATTTGATTGTTAAATAAAGGCTGCCCTATATTCTTAAAATATTAACAATAAAATAAATACATCTATCGCCCATCTATATCGCTACACTAAAAACGACCGTAGCTAGGAACACAATATTGTGGACTTGTTTTGGTGGTTTAACAGCAGCTGACGCGTCAGCTAGTTAACTAGTATTTAGTCTCGCTCAGAGGCGAGAGTCAATTTGTACTTACAAATTGAAATAATAATTTTTTAGTTGCAGTTTGAATCTAAAATGTACTAAAACTTTTTAACTTATGCAATTTCTAAACAAAATTAAGTACATTATTTTTCGACTTCTGTGGCGCAGCGTGCGAAATTCCGCCTGCGACGCAGGAGGTTGCGGTTTCGATTCCCGCCTCAGGGCAAATTAATGTTTTTACGATCTGCAGATATTATTCTAGGGCATTCTGAATGTTTTCCATGCATAATGAAATATATCTATCTATGTAGTGTGTTGTATTAAGTATATCAGTTATCTAGTACCCATAACACAAGCTCTGCTTAGCTTGGGGCTAGATAATGCTGTGTGAATTTTCCAGCTTATTTATTTTATTAATCGTGAAATATATGAATAACTAATATTATTTTAAATAATTATGTTATTTCGAAGAACCGTAATTCGTAGAAACGTAGGTGAAATAATAACATCATAAGGTACCTACCACGCGTTAAATACCCGTCACCCATTGTACATTTAGTCATGAATTATCTCTAAAATTTATTTTTTCCAGAATCCAGAGAGGTCAATGTATACAGACCATAACTTTGTTAGCTCGACAAAAATATTCTATGCTCACGTGGAGTAGGTATTAGCCAGCTGCATGTCAAGCTCCAACTCTTTACCTCAAGATATCTCTGTACCTAGGCAAGCCTACATCATATCAACAAATGATTGTAGCCATCACACATGGAGCAAAATCATCCTAAGTTATAATGGTTTCAAGGGGACCCGTGGCATACACAGGTATAATTTATAAAAGAACTATTTAAAAAAAACATGGTAGACTTTGTAGATTTTTCCAGTTTATTTTCTGGTAGAATCTCTGATTTTATGTGGTCACACTGACCAACATGGCCGTGAGCTTCCGATGGGGCTGTTCATAGGAATTTGTATCAATTTTGCCGCAAATTTATATGATTCCACACAAAACAAACATCCTTACATGATAATGTAAGTCCATGTGTCCGATGAAGATTTTACTGTAAGTAATCCGTGGTGCAGATTTCTTCCTGCGACATCCTTGAAATGCTACGAGAAAGTTGAAAAGTGGTCTCCTTATTTTGTTTAGTTATAATGGCTATTTGGTGCATTTCTTGCAGGTTTACTGAAGATGCCATTTAACTCTGTGTCGGAAAATAAAAAAGGTGTCGAAAAGCAAAGACTTTCACTGTCCCTAATCAGAAAGAATGCAAATTTTGTAAGTGACAAAAATCTGAGACCAGCCGAAAATTCAAAAGAGAATTCAGATAAGTCTAAGCCGTGTATTAATAACAAGGAAAACAGGCCAGCTAAACGAGCTCTAAACGGGATTTACACGAACACTGTAAGCGCTGCAAAGAGATTAAAGCCTCTTACAGAGGCAGGTAAACTTTCAGGTGAGATTGTGTAACATCTACTTAGCAATTTCGAAATGTCCGGCGTTTTCGTCAATTGTTTAGGTTGAATCTGATAACCCTATAGTCCCAAGCAACTTATCACCCAGCCCTGTGTACCTACCTACACTAAAGAGGTCATAACACACTTGAGAACACAGACACAAGGTGGCAGTATAAAGTCACTTGAGTAATATTTTTTTCTAACCAGCATACTCTCAAAAGACTCTGGTGATTATCTCTGATAGTATCTGTAACAACCTAACAATGAAAGTTTCAGATCTTTCCTATTAATTATTGTCTCTACTTTGTGTGGTGACTTAGTATGTCATGTAAGGGCAACAAAAGAATAATTTGACTATAGTGTAAGTGGAGAACTAAAATCTGTACTGACATCTTGCTTTGTCAGTACAGATTTTAGTTCTCCACTTAGAAGACAGAGTTTGTTAAAAGCCTTAGTTACTGTCACAAAATTAGTTAGGCCCTACCCAGTTTTGTTTATTGATGAAGGTCCAGCATTGGGCTACCAACTCGCATACCTAAGTGAAGTTGTGGCATAAGATGCAGCACACTGTCCCAGAAGGAACTTAATTACCCTGGATTTGAAGACTCCAAGATTGTAGTCTAACAGGAAAACAGACGTGGGAAGCTCATTCCACTCCTTGGCTGTTCATATTATCAAAGTTGAGCTGAAGGTGGAAGGGAGAAGAAGTGATAAGGTTGTGCAATGCTTACACACAAAAACCATAGTGGTACTTGTAGAACTCAGACCGCCTGGCAACGCACTGTCTGTGATTGAGGCTTTATAGATTGCCTCAGCAAGAGAGTCAACGCCTTTAAGTCTTTTCTGTGTCAATGACACAGAAAAGACAAGGGTTGATGGTTAGGGGTTTGAACAATGTAGCTATTTTTCTTTTGTACTTACTACTGGCAAGCCATAAATAAATATGATCTTGGGGTGGAATATTCAGTTGCTGTCAAGTGCATTACTTTATCTCTAGGTTGATCAACTTGTGTCCTAATAAGAAATCAAATAATATCCCAAAAATTTTCAACTTCAACGGAACTTGAATCCGCATCCTTCCCTCAGTATGGGAATGTGCTAACCAACTACACCATGAGGTCAAGTAATGCACTATAATAACAAAAACCTTGTGTCCTAATTTTAGATTGGCAAGTGGAAAGAGAGTTGGTAGTTCTGGATCCCAAACCTCCCCTTGCCATGTTGAATGGCCACCACTCGACTCCATCTGACAGTCAGTATGGGTCTACAGCGTCGATTGTGTCTCGGAAAACACCTATTGCAACTCTCTCAAACTTAGGGAACACTTGCTTTCTCAATAGTGTGCTGTATACATTGAGGTAAGAGTTAATTGAATGAATACTTTATTATGTACGTACACGAATTAATTTATTTAAAAAGGATGCAGTAAAACACCATTACCTACAGGTTTTTTTTTACCTAAGGCCATGTTATAAAGTGAAATAGCAGAACTTATTTTAAATGAGCTGCAGTTAGTAATGCTAATGTCAATATTTCTTAGTAATTATGTATATAATGTGATGGGTTGTACATTTTATAAGAAAAAATATTATTTTAGCACTACAAATGAGAAATCATATAAAACACATTATGTACACTTAAACTGCTTTTTATTAGGCCTCACAATGTACCAATAGTTTATTGTTGTTTTATGAAAGTTTTTCAATCTGCATTTAACGAGGACAGACTAATATCGCTGTCCCTACCAAAATCATATATCTCATCACCAGATTCGCCCCCCGTTTTCTACATAACCTGCACCACCTAGTATCAGACCTGGCCAGTGTGGAACAGAAGCTGGGCAGCATCAGGTTAAAGAGTTCCTCGCTGGGCCGCAGTGCTGCAGGGCTTGCATCATCAGGAGCTCGCTCTTGGAGCAGTAAGGACTTGCTGTCATTGGGGCAGGCTGATACAAGTGGGAAGAGTAAAATACAGGTAAATGTTATGCCTGGTAAGTGACAACAATATGTCTTATGTAGAAACGAAAATTTATATAATAATTAAATTGTTTCGAAACGTATAAATGACGACCGACCGAAGTGGCGCGGCGGGCGAAGGTCCGCCTGCGGCTCAGGAGGTTGCGGGTTCGATTCCCGCCTTGGGACAAATGTTTGTAAATCTACAAACATTTGTTACGGGTGTTCTGGTCGTTTCTATATATAATAAAAAAAAAATCTATGTAATGTATTATACTATGTATATAAATCATCTAATACCCATAACACAAGCTCTGCTTAGCTTGGGGCTAGATGATGCTGTGTGGATTGTCCAGCATTATTTATATTCATAAGACGACGACCGACGTGGCGGGCCGGGCGAAATACCGCCTGCGACACAGGAGGTTGTGGGTTTGATATCTGCCTCGGGGCAAATGTTTGTACGATCTGCAAATATCGTTGGTGTTCTAGGTATTTTTATCCTACTAATATTATAAACGCGAAAGTTAGGATGGATGGATGTTTGTTACTTTTTCACGTAAAAACTACTGAACGGATCGGGATGAAATTCGGCACAGAGATAGATTTTATTATTTATTTATTGTTGTTTACTCAAACTTGACTTACAGAATACATTCCAAAACGTCAAACATTATTATAAAATCTAGCGTAGGTACGTAAAATTATATAAAATAATACATATGGAAATGTCACAATTAAAATAAAATTTAAAGGTATTAACTAAAGGTCAAAATAATAGCAATAGTCAAAATAATAGAAATAATAGCAAGGTCAAAATAATAGCAATAGTCAAAATAATAGAAATAATAGCAAGGTCAAAAAGTACAATTAAAAAATGAGAGCATCAAATGGTGTAATTTGGCGATGGTGTCAAAGAATACGTCGGCGTCAGTTGAGGAGATGAACTCGTTTAGGAGGGTAAGTACTCTAGGGGTGGGAGCGTTCTCCCCGGCATGCGTCCGATATCCGGGTGGTAGCGCAAATAGCACCGGCCGACGCCGCGGGCCAACAGCTCCTACTGCGCCCGCCATGTGCCGTCTCGGGACCGCAAGGCCCATTTGCTGTAGAGCTACTGGGTTATCAACTCTACCACGCAACACCATAATATAGTGCATAAGCAGGAGGAGCTTCCGTCTCGAGTCCAGAGTGTCCAGACCGACCATACCAGAGACGAACAAGGATGGGTAGAGGTATGGATAATAGTCTGGAATAACACATAGGCTTTATTTTTTCTCGGAATTCCCACGGGAACGGGAACTACGCGGGTGAAACCGCGAGGCGCTACTGGTGTTTAATAAAAATTATCTACTTATCTATGTAATGTATGTAATCAATCAATTATCTAGTACCCATGACACAAGCTCTGGTAAGCTTGGGGCTAGATGATGCTGTGTGGATTGTCCAGCATTTTTATTGTATATTTACTGTAATTTGCTCCAGTTTGTTGTGAAACATTTTACACCAATATCTCTTTGGTTATGTAACCCTATGTTTACCAAAATTTATCTATATGCTTCTTGAACAGAGTATAAAACAGTATGAAACCATGGTGACTGCTAAAAGTATAAAACTTTGTCTCAATCAGTTAGGTCTACCTCTGACGGGATGAAAGAACAATTACTAACATCATTCAAGATGTGCTATTTAATTATTTTGATAATGATAAGAAATATGTTCTACTAGGTTACTATTACATCTAAAAACAAATATTTCTGTATACCTTATCCTATATAGATACCTACACATGTAACACATATTTTTATCTTGTTACTGAGTATCTTGATAAGACTCAAGGAAAAATACATTGATGTAGCAATCAAATTTGTTAGTATTTGATTTCATCGGAAAATGACTAACTTAAATAATCTGAACTAGTAATGCTTTCATCGAGATAATGATATTGTAAAACAATATCAAGATACCATGATTGTATTTAAAATTATGCCAATGTTTAAAATAGCATGATTAACCGCATCTCAGCACATACGACAAACACAATACAGACAAAGATTTTATTTAGGCAAGAATAGATATAACTGTCAAGTTAAAGCTTATAATTTTCTCTTTTGTTAAATACTTACTCCATCCAGGTCAATACCTGGTTACTTTCAGGGATTTCCAAATAATACAATTAGATCAAGCTAATTACTTTATATTCATGTGAAAGAACTAGTTTTTAAACAACAACTATACATTTAGAATAATTACATGACGCGACACAGTTTCTCGATCAGTTACAGCTAAGGAATGAGTCTTCGTTCTACCCGCAATACAATGACCGATTATCAGCAACTTCTAAGCGATTCACAAAGCTGGGGGGTACCCGCATTTTGGCCTGAATATATAAAAATAGTCAAGCGGTAGATAAAAACCCTTAAAACTGTCGATCAATTTGAAGCATCTCGCTAACACTTTGTATGAGACATTATTCCGTAGGTATTCATGGTCGTTGCACTTCAAACAACACGGACCGAGTGATGTTTGATCGCGCGCTCCAAGGTTTGGAATTCAAAATAATTCAGTATGTCTATACCTATGTACTTAGGACCGCGCGTCTAACCAACCTTGCTCATGCTAAGCGGCTGGTTGCTCTTACGTTCCCTATACCGTATTCAATATACGTACGTTGTCCACAGATCGCGACAGAGAAGCTCCACGAAACGTACATGAACCTGCGCGCCGCGGAGTCCAAATGTCTGAACAGCAATGCGGTGGACGCGAGCCCGGAGCCTTTTGCAGCTGACGCCTTCCTGGCGGCGCTTAGAGATGTCAACTCTACTTTCGAAGGTAGGATTATACCTAAAAACACATTTAAAAATTGTGATAATTGTAACGTTCGGAATAGTGACTCCCTAAAACCCAAGATAGCTGATCTTACCTACATTAGCTACTAACGCGTGAGAGGTAGGGTCCTTAGATCTAAGTTTTCGTGGTTTATTGCTTAAGTTCTCTCACGTTAGCTACCGAGCGGCGTCTTACCGCTCAAAAGTCCATTTCCAATTCTATATGCTGTAGCATGAGCGACTGTCCAGTCTGTGTTGTGTGGAAAACTAGCAGTTGTTCAAGCGTATCCAATATGTGTTGTGAGCCTATATCAGTTTTAAAAATTCAAATTCTGTGTAACCTACGAAGGCCATAAATAAAACTTCAGACTAAATAATCTCTGAAGTTGATCCATCTGAATGTCTGAAAGTGGTTTCTATACGTAATTCTGTTACACAAATCAAAAATGTCACTTTATTTCCGTGTCAGTGTTTAGTTCTATAATTTGACCTTTTCTAAGTGTAGGTACATTTATTGTATTGATGGAAATAAAGAGTTTTTGATTTGATTCCCAAGACTTTCTTTCGCTTAAGCTGAAACTTGGCAGACATTAAAATGTTCCAATATTTTGCAGGTAACAGACAGCAAGATGCGCACGAGTTGCTGGTGTGCATACTAGACAACATCCGGGAGACGTGCAAGACGCTCAGCCAGCGAGCCTCGAGGCTGCAGCTGCAGGAAAACGGAGAAAGGTATACTTGTCTTCATTGTTACACTGGATCTGCGCTGAATACATTTCAATAATGATTATACATTCACTTACAGTTGACAGGAAGCCCATAAATAATAATACAATTTATTAAACTCGAGGATGGTGCGATTCACAGAAAATTGGTAGTGTTCTGAAAATGCAATCTAAAGGGGTTTCTGATAAAGCTTGAACTTATTAGAATTAAAACAGGCATGATATTGGATGCGCGCCAATTATTTGAGTCACTGCATTATTGATTAGTGTTTCAGGGTCAGAGACAACTCGTTGCGTGTTCGATACCCATCCAAGGTCATTCCAAATAAGGTTTTGATAATGATCAAAACTATATTTTCTGAAAGAAAAAAGTAATAACATTCTTGGAGCTTTCTATATCATTGGTAATTATGGTATCGACCCACCTCGCTACAGTAGGCCTAGCACGGCGATTGTTGTTGTCTAGGGTAGAATAGAGAAGAATGACATCGCATTGTCATACATTGCGTATATCACACTATCACACTAACAAGATCCGTCAAGTGCGAGTGTAACTCGCGCGCCGAGGGTTTTGAACGTTTGTCAACAAATATGTACCTAAAGTACCGGTTAGAGACTAACCAACCTACATTTCAGATGGATCTCTCTGCATGCTTCGGTTAAATGGGTGGTTCGGGTGGGTATTGGTAAATTTTTCGACTTTTTTTGAAATTTTTCAAAAAGTATGAAAGCTACAGAAATTTGAAAAACTGGTTTGAAATGTCCAAACCGATACCTTTCATTTGATACCCCACTCGGTGGGGTAGCCCCCTTTGAAAATTATTCCTTTTTGACCATTTTTCAAAAAAGTGTTATTTTTACAGACTTCTCTATATTTTTCCTGTAAAATATAGATCCATATCTACAAACGCTTTATACATTTTACATGGATCGCTCTGCAATCTTCGGAGATAGGGGGGGGGGGGGGGGGGAATGGGTTATTTTTCGACTTTTTTCGAAATATTTTAAAAAGTATGAAACCTACAAAAATTTCAAAAAATATTTTGAAATGTACAAAATGATACCTTTCATTTGATACCCCATATGAGTCTGTAGGTATCTTTTAAAATTTCGACATCACAATTTGTATGGAAAATATTCATTTTCATTTTTCATTTATTTTCATTTATTTTTCTCTAAATCTGTACAGGCGCACGAAATGTATTATTATTTAAAATTTCACGTTGATAGCTGCAGTAGTTTTTGAGTTATTAAGGAGGGAAAAAAGGACAGACAAAGCGAGACCATAAGGGTTTTGAAACCGATCTTCGATCTTCAAAACCCTAATATTATAAATGCAAAAGTTTGGATGGATGTTTGTTACCTCTTCACGCCAAAACTACTGAACGGATCGGGCTGAAATTTTGCATACAGGTCATTCTAATCCTGTAATCAAACATAGGCTACTTTTTATCCCATAAATCAGTTCCCATGGGATATAAATCACTTTTAAACGTTTCCATAGAAACAACGCGTGCGAAGCCGCGGGCAGAAACTAGTAATTATTATAAAATCTTTTTCTTTTTTCGATTTTCAATCTAGTAATTTATGTATCAAATTTTATAATATTATCTAACATCCTAATATTCCAAGTTTGTTCTGTTTGTTTATAAACTTTAGCGGAAATTTATAATAATACCTCATACAGCAATCTGTGAATTGCGTCGTGGGCTGCATTATTATTTAAGACTAGCTGTACCCGCGACTTCGTTCGCGATTGCCTTACCTGCCGACTAATTAAGTTCACATTTAACCATAGTCTCTCATAATTATTATGAAACGCCGCCGTGCAAAAAATCGTGTAAGTTCTACGGGGGATAGCATGTTGTCATCTTCAATCCCATTCTTTATCCACACGACTTTTAGCTACGACTCGGCCAGCGTCAGTGTTAGGAAGTGTTATACACTTTTCACTTCTTACTCATGGTTCCGTTCAGCTGGGGCCCTATTCTGCTATACTAATCGCTTCACTGTGACAGGGGTATCGAAACAGAATGACACGTTTTGGTATTCCACCTCAAATGAAAGAAATTATGATGAATGCAGATGGAGAGACGCGCGTCAAGTTTGAAACTATTCATTTATCTCGCACGTACTATCTGGAGTTTTATTAATCTAAGGCTTCTAGGTGATGATTCTGCGACGATTCCACTGTCATACTGAAGCTATTGTATTGCAGAATTGGGCTCCTGATCCCTTTGACTGGACCACCGTATTTTTTTTTTCGTTAGTTGGTAGGTACAGTTGGCTGTGTACCAAAGTAAAAAATATCTTTCTGTGGTCTAGTTAGTTTAGTTGGACCACTTACTCCACCCACCATGTATCATGTAAGGTAGGAACCTAACTCATTTTTCCAAGACGCACCACCTTAGTAGGTAGGAACCTAACTAATGGGTGCTTCTTGGAAAAATAAATAGATAGGAACTTACCTACCCTTTATCGACTAATTTTTTTTTTCAATCTACAGATTATTTCATCAATCTACTGATTTTCTACTCGACTTACTACTGATTTAGTCAAATTCGATCTTGCAACACTGTTTCTAACAAAAAGAATGCATGAAAAGGACGACGCGTAGACCCGTCGTGATGCGCGGTTTAAGAATTCTACTTTTTCCTCTGTCCCTGGGGAACCTTACTGAATTCCAGGATAAAATGTATTTCCATGTCCTTCCTTGTAGTATGAACTCAAAACGTGCCAAGTTTCATTCTACATAGGAATACCTACTTATGTAGTTTCGGCGTTATGCGTGAAGGTATTTTACTTTCATCCTCTCTCCCAGGGGAACCTTAATGAATTCCAGGATAAAATGTATCCCATGTCCTTCCTTGAACTCAAATCGTACCAATTCAGTCCAACTCATTCAGCAGTTTCGGCGTGATGCGCGGTGAAGGAATTTTACTTGCATCCCTTCTCCCAGGGGAACCTTACTAAATTCTGGGATAAAATGTATCTTTCCTCGTAGTATGAACTCAAACTATTCCGAGTTCCATTCGAATTCATTCAGTTGTTCCGTCGTGATGCCCGGTTAAAGAATTTTACTTTCATCCTCTCTCCCAGGGGAACATTACTGAATTCCGGGATGAAATGTATCCCATGTCCTTCCTTGTAGTATGAAATCAAATCGTGCTAGGTGTCATTCCAACTCATTCAGCAGTTTCGGCGTCATGCGCGGTAAAGAAATTTTAATTTCATCCCCTCTCCCAGGGAAACCTGATTGAATTCCGGGATAAAAAGTATCCTATGTCCTTCCTCGTAGTATGACCTAAAATCGTGCCGAGTTTCATTTCAATACCTTCAGTAGTTTCGACGTGATGCGCGTTTAAGAAACAGACAGACAGACAGACATGAATGAAAAAAATTACAGTTTTGGCTTCAGTATCGATAATAGAGTGTCCTCCAAAAAAAAATTTCAAAATATCTTCAATGTACAGAATTGGACCTGTTACAGTTTTATTATAAGTATAGATTGTCATATTATTATGTAAACCTAATCTAGATAAATTAAACGGCTAAAAACATTTTGTAGCCGTTAGCTTTTCCTGAAGAAATAAAAAAAATATTGAAGTGGAAGAAATGAGTTTCGAACATATTACGCATTCGATGACGATGTGACGTTTCTCTATTCTACCCGAGACAACAATCCCCGTGCTAGGCCTACTGGGCGGCCGAAGCTTTTTCTCATCGGCCACCAATCATTGCATTGAAAACCCGTGAAATTGTAGATTCTGCGCGGGCGAAACCGCAGGCACAGCTAGTTAATTCCATATGTAACTGGTTTCCAGTAACGGAATAGGCCGGCAACCGAGCCTGGACGGCGACGGCAGCAAAGCGACCCTCAGCAACATCCGCAAGTCGTGGAAGAAGCGGCGGGAAGTGAAGGACAAGCGCAGCTCGCCGACGGAGGAGCGCGCGCCCGCCGCGCCCTCGCCGCCGCCCGAGGACGAGCGCGCCCGGCCGGGGTGGGACTTCGTGGCAGAGGACTTCGAAGGTATACTAATCATATCTAGACATAGACATAGACATAGACAATCATTTATTTGCTACTTACACAGTACATAACAGACATAAAAAAAAAAAGACAACAACACAACTTACAACTAAACTCATTTACAACGGGATATTTTGATTTGAGTTTTGAGCTTTCCAATATTTCGGCATAGTTTCATGCGCCATGATCTCGAATTCGTGATCATGGCGCATGAAATTGTGCCGAAATATTGGAAAGTTTAAATTAAAGATACAAGAATTCAACATTTGGCGTAAAAAAAAATCTACATTCTAGGAAATTATACATTTTGGGATTTCAACATTTTGCAAAGTCAATCGAATGGAATGGGTAAAGGTGATGGATTTAAAAGTTTTAACATCTTAGAAATCACATAATATCCCAAACATTTTGAAATTCAACTGGACTTTGAATTTGAACCCGCATCCTTCCCTCAGTACGGAAATGTGCTCACCACGAGGTCAAGTAACGTAGGAGTTCAAAATCTCTGGGACTTCCTACGGACTCTAGTCGATTCGCTGCCGTTAGGTTTTATTACCCTGAGCGTGAGGGCTTACACACTATAATAACATGAACCTTAATTACATTTTCTCAATGTGTCAACCTAAACCAACTCGACTCCTTTTTCATATGTAACCGATGAGATTCGCTGTGTCTACGCGTAGCCCTGGTGAAACAGCGCCTTCACTTTGTTCCAGGCACGATGATAGTCCGTACGATGTGCATGGAATGCGAGACGGTAACGGAGAAGTCGCAGGCAGTCTGCGAGCTGTGCGTGCCCGTGGGAGACGACGACGAGCCCGAGCCCTTCCGCGCGGCCTGCCTCTCCACAGAGTTCCTGAGGGACGCCAACAAGGTGAGTACTAGTTCCTGAGGGACGCCAACAAGGTGAGTACTAGTTCCTGAGGGACGCCAACAAGGCGAGGTATTCCTGAAACGTTGGTGCTACCATCGTAAACTGTGTAGGGTTGTTTCTAAATCGAACCTACTGTCACATATTATTTTTTAACTTCTGTGGGGAACGACCGCTTCGCAGCCATTAGGTTGTTGCCATTGGGTAGTTAATCAAAGTAATTGTTATCTGTTTAATAGCATTATTATCTGTTTAATTTTAATTTTTAAAATTCGCACCTTCCAATATTATTATAACTGTATACTACGGAAGAGCGGAACCCTCTAATACTGGTATCTCTATACCTAAAAGAGGATTCCAAATCCATGCTATGTAAATTAATTTAAGTTTACTTTAATTAATATTTTGTATTTGTATTTTTTTTTTTTTGTAATTGTACATACATATAGTGATAGTTAATTTATTTATCTGTCGACGGCGGACAAGTGATTTTATCTAGTATTTATCTAGTACTGGTGCGAACGTTGCCTGCGACTGAACGAGGCCCGCCGCTCGGTCGCGTACTCCCGCCTGCCGCGGCTGCTGGTGCTGCAACTGAAGCGGTTCAGCGGCGGCATGGAGAAGATAACGCGGCACGCGCCCACGCCGCTCCTCGTGCCGTGCTTCTGCGAGCCCTGCACCACGCGCCCCAAGCATCCACCCAAACACAGGTATATTGAATTCAGTAATTCAATTATTTGTTTGTGAATCAGGTAGGTACAGTCAGTTATTAGGAATTAGTCTAGATCGCTAGATTCTGCCACTTGAGCTTACAAACATTCATTATTACAATAAATATTGGTTTCTAGAATTTATAAAATAACATTTATACGTATTTTACTAAATGAAACAGCATGCATTAATTAAACAGATGTCCAATCAAACTTTTAAATCCATCATGGTTATTAACACTGAAGTCATTTATAACGGGATATTTACCATGATTTGAGTTTTGACCTTTCATATTGGAAAGCTCAAAACTCAAATCATGGTAAATATCCCGTTATAAATGACTTTAGATGTCCAATCATCATTGTAAGTAAATCAAATGTCAGGTAATTAATGTCAAAATTATACATTTAATATACCTAATAAGTCAAAAGAAATTAATACTGCAAAAAAATAATAGATAATGATGGTGTCAATAGAAGAATAAAACAGTCAAAATCAAAAACATATTTAAACAATAGTACGGTCAGTTAAAAAATCATTCTCAGTGTAGTGAGCTTTTTCAATGAGAAAATCATTAAGTTTGTCACTAAAATGTTTACTGCTCACGAATAGATTTTGGTATTTTATTAAAGATTTTTGAACGAGGCATTATGGCTGTTTGCGGTGGACAACGAAAGCAGAAAGCACGAGTGCGGAGGGACAATACTCTTGTTATAAAACTGTCAGAAATCGGGTTTTGGGAGCAACCGCCCCCGCTGTTGATTGCACTGTTACAGCTGAATCATGGCTTATTTACAGCAGTAGGGTACTCAAAGAGTTTTATGATGATGTACGGTGTGCCGCCTTGAAGTCTCGAGCTAATAGGAACATCGACCTATGGAAATCTTGAAGAGGCTAGGAGACTTACTGTACTTAATACGACCTCAGTGGCGCAGCGGGCGTCGATTCCCGCCTTCGAACAAATTTGTGTACGATCTGCAGAAATTTGTTTCGTTGGTCTGGGTGTTTTCTATGTGTAATAAAAAAAAATTATCCATTGTATACAATGTATTAAATATATCAGTTATCTAGTACCCATAACACAAGCTTTGAGTAGCTTACTTTGAGGCTAGATGGTGCTGTGTGGATTTGTCCAGCATTATTTATTTATATTTATTTAATAATTATGGATATAGGCTCAAGCAGATGAAAGAGACAGCTTGCCACGTAGTACCAAGGTCTACCTTTACCTGTAATCCGTAGATCAGTTATAAATTAAATCCCATCTGTATTTTCAGATACATCCTATGGGCGGTGATCATGCACCTGGGACAGAACCTCACGGGCGGACATTACGTGGCCTACGCGAGAGATACCACCTGTGACTTCAAATGCGAAAGAGAAGGTACAAAAACTAGCTGTGATTGTAGGGTGGGATTTCCTGTATAGCTTCCAATTATTTTCTCACAAGAGATAACTGATTTTTGTCTGGAGTGCCAAGCCACGCCTTTTTTTTAAGTTTAAATTAAATTATATGAAAATATTTATTTGAGAAGATACGTTATAAAACTTAACTGAATTAGGTAAACTAAACTTTCCAGAAGACATTAATAACACTTGAAAAACACGCATCAGACATCACACATAATTATATCTTATAACCTCAGTAATCCAAAATTATTGGCAGTATTCATCGCAATACATTGGCTAGGTACCAAAACTACCTCGCAGCCAGCGGGTCCGTGACTTGCAGGCATCTGTTAATGCTGCCATCCCGTGTGAATCGAGTCATTAAGGCTTGGTAGGCCAGCAGAGGCCGCATTTTTGTGATTTTGAAAATCATCTGAGACTTAGAAAATGGTGTTTACAATTCTGAAAAAAAGATATATATTACTTAAGGATCTAGTCTAGTCAAAGTCGCATTCAGTTACAAGATCTAACGAACTTCACTCGATAGAAAAAGATCCCAAAGTAACCCCTTTTTCTAACGTTTTTTCAATACTAAAACTAGCGAACTACTGATATCACACTTTTTTTGTACTCAACTAAGGACACTTAATATTTCTAAACAAATGCGCAGAGTTTGACTTTATGAAATGATTTTCTTAATCACCATGTTGAAATAACTACAAAAAACACGAGCGCGGCTGCTTGGCAGACGCGCGTTTTCCCTTACACCTACTGCTGCAGGACTACCTGGCCTTAAATGAAGTCAACACTTGCAGGTGCCGGCGACGCCACCACCACGTCCTCGGGCTCCAGCTTCATGCGCACGCTGTTCAGCCGCCCCCGCGCGCCCCCCGCCGGCTGCGCGGCGCGCGAGTGCTGCGTGCCCCGCCCCCGCGCCGACGGCTGGCTGGCTTGTGACGACGACCTCGTCAAACCCATCAGCAACGAAGAGTTCGAGGACCTCCTCTCCGCCGAGCCGAAGATGCGCTCCGCTGCGACGCCGTACTTGTTGTTTTATGTGAAAACGGATGTTGGCTAGTGGTGGATGTTACTGGTGACGTGACGCTTGCTGTGTTCTACGTGTTCATTTTGTTTTGTTTTTTTTTTCATCTTTGATCTGTATTTTGACTATGAGTGGGTTACTGTAAGTGAGAATATCTGTATTTGACTATGAGCTGGTGTATAGGGTAGTGTCCTGGCTAAAAAAAATAGTATTCTGTTTAGCCCGTCAGTTAGATTATCAGAAGATATTGGACACATCGATTTTCTTTTGTCAATCCAACAAAAAATTTCAAAAATAAAGCGCGTCACAGTTCGGGAGTGACGTCACACCTTCCTAAAAAGTGTCGCAAGGTGTGACGTCACGCGGAACTTTAACTGGCTATATCTTCCTCAGTTTTTATTTAATCGACAAAAAAAATACGTGTCCAATATCTTCTGATAATGTTATTGACTATTTAGAATTTTTTAGGACACTGGCCTATTCACAAAACGGAATACAATCAAATAGAAACATGTTAAAAAAAACTGCGGGCAAACACTTACGCCCATATTGCTAGTAGAAGTCGAGGACTGTACTTGGTTCTACAGTCCAAGATATTTTATGTCAACAGAGACATTTATAAAGATAAGAAAAACACAACAACTAGGTCTTGGTTGTATTCCAAAGTGTGTACCCAGTTATAAAATAACGTGCCGGTATCATATTGATTGTTCTAATTAACTGTGCAGAATTAAACTCTTCCATTTTGTAAAAAGGTAACTTTATACGCCGAAGCGACACGTATGGCACAGCAAGCGTACAAATTAAGTAACAACGCTTTTGTTGAAAGTGTGCTTAATCGATTAAATGAATTGTAATTTCTGAAATGGGTGGTTTGAAAGGGTTAATGTAGATGCTTTAAAAGACACGTGCAGCACGGCCAAAATAACTTGATACTTACAACCTACGTACGTATAAAATGTGATTTAAAATGACGTCATCGCATGCTGTCCTTCTCAGTTCGAATCCGATCTGCGCGGGACAGCAAGAGGAATGACATCATTTTCAATCCCCTCTAAGTACGCTGGTTATATTTTTAGCGCACCGCTACCGCACAGCACAGAAATGTCGATTCAAATATGGGCTTTAACTCTTAACATTTACATGCATTTAATATTGACGGCATCAGATGACAGGCAGCTAGCGGGCCACTTGCGGTTAGTCGTTTCGTCACTGTAAAACATATTTAAATGTTATGAGTTTAAGCCCCATATTGGAATGTTAATTTTTGTGTTGTGCAGCAGTGGGGTTGAACGTATGTGCGCCAACCTAAAGGGTCTTGTTGACTTGGTCGTGTTGTACGGTAGAGAACTCTCCTGTCACCTGTCTCGCCGTAAAGTGATATTATCTAGCGAAAATGTATAGAAAGCTAATGTTTAATGTAAAGTGTAATATTCACACATTCTCCGTTTACTGACAATATTGACTGTAGTACCTTTATTATAATAATTCTGTAGATACAAAAAGCGTCATCAATAAGTAGCCTAGCCTAACAGGTCCGAATCAAAACCATCTTAATTTTGCTATCTTAAGGTATATCATATACGCGGTATTTGCTATCCAGAGCGGTAGCGGTAAGTTTGGCTTTGATTTCGCGCTCGGTTTTGTGCGGTCCGCGGTATTCCGTCGAGTATTTAGTGACAGTAGGACAACCGCGTACCCAGATTCTCGGATTTCGCTAGCGGTTTAGGCAGCAAATACCGCATAGGTCTAAGAATGAACAGGCCTTGACGGTGGGGGCATATAGTACCCTCTTATTAGTATGTTGAGTAAACTGCGGGAACAGTAGAGGGGGTGTGGGTTACCAGCTCTTGATGACGCTTTCTGTATACACAAGTTGAGATGTTGACCTTCCTGTATGCATTGACAAAGAGAAACTGGTAAAACTTGTCTGAGTAAAATAGGTAACATGGTTTTCCAATCATTACATGGAGTTTTACCATCTTTCCACAGCTGTTCAAGTTTACTAAAATTGTACCTAATTCTTTATGGCCTAGAGTTGAAATTTATTAGATAGAATAATTGCAATCCATGGTCCAAGTCTCCTCCGTCAATTAGAACTGATTCCTTTTCTTTCTGATTTTTTGTAGAACTTGTAACAATAATAAATGTTATAGAAAACCGAAGCAATACCTTGCTGCCCTTTGATATCTTCCTAATAATTGACTGGCCCTCTAATAGACCAAGCTTTTGTTAGCTATTGCGATCAAATATGTATTTTGTTTATATTTTGGCTAAGACCGATCATTTTGTAGTATCAAATTTTAGTTAAACGCACGTAGTACTGTAGCTAGTGTTTAAGGAACGCGCCCACTAGTCTGTGAATGCAGACCAGTGGGCTCGTATCTTCACGTAAAGTAGCAGTAGGTACTAAGAGACTACAACGATACGACTTGCTTGCTGAAACGACTTTCTTTACTTTTTAAAGTGTTTACTTAATTGTTTGTATGAATCCTGTCACAAATGGATGAGCATTTGCTAATCTGAATACTTGATGTGTATTTTTCTACGCAGTTGTGTTTTTATATATCGTTTATTTAGAGCTTGTCTTGCTGGACCGATTTTGATAGTACTTTTGAAACATAAAACTGTGCATATTGTAATTTTTGCGCTTCACTTCATGGTTTGTGTATTGTTTACTGACATCGGCCATTTTCATTATTTATCTGTAGCCAAGACAGTGTTCTTTTATAGGCGGTAACATACTTACGTGTCATGACGCCAGAAGTATATATGAAAGAAAGTTAGAAACACATTTGTAGGTCGTGACGTGTGAAACCGACATGCTTCTGGCGCGTCACGACACGCCACGACACGTCAGTTTATTTCCGCCTTAATTTGTGTATGCTAGATATTATTAGCGCGCGATTGGCGCTAGTGCCAAATATTAAGGTTTTGAGCAGCTTTGGTATAACGGCACATCGTTAGTTCCGATTTCGGCCGCGCGCAAAGATATCTAGAACGCACCAATTGCATTAGCTTGTTTAAAATCTTAACCAGAGATCCTCGAAATAGTTAAAACTCCTGTTTACTGAAGATTGGAAATGGCTACTAAAATGTTTTAGGTGTAGATGTATGGCAGGTTCTTATGAATTCACCAACAGATGACTATTTTGAAAGTGGTGAAATAGATCTTTAGGTATTATTAAGTAAGGTACGCGAAATGACCTAAATTACTCGATTTATTTATGTATTTGTTGCGGATGCCATTCCAAACCTTTGAAAAAGGTAAATAATTCTTGTCAGTAGCTTACGAGTTATGTTTTTTTAATAATCTGACAAATTGTTATTATCATTCATTTTCATTGTAAATTGGATTTTGATAATAAAATAAGTTCGATGACTTTTTGTTTCTTTTTATTTTGATATGCGTTCCAAAGCATGTGTGAATGTTTGTTACCACGTAGGTACCTATCTCCGCGCTGTAACTACGTAACCGATTTAGATGAAATTTGGTATGTAGATAGTTTAGGTTCTAGAATAACACAAGTTAATGTAATTTTCAAACTAACCTCTCAGGGCAATAAATTTCAGAAATTTAGGTAGGTATATGATTTCATGTGGGCGAAGCCGCGGGGCGCACGCAGCTAGTAATAATGCGCTTCATTCACTTGTGTGCTGTGCCGACGACGGCTCCCTTGGCGTCTTTGCTTGTGACCAAGCCGCCAGCAATGCCGCCGAATGCCGCCGGGTTGTGTGGGGAAAACTGACTCCAAGTCAAGATAATCAATCAGCCGCCCCAGGAAATACGTGGCGTGGAGTGGAAGCCGAGGGATCTATGGGAATTCGACAGCTACTAGCTGGAGAGACTAGAGCCGAGATTTCTGGAGATAATTCTTCTGTCGGCCATAAGACTACAAAATGGATCGCGAAGCCGCGGGAGAAGCTAACAAAATAATTCAGCACTCGACGAGTATAACACAGATGTAGGAATATGTACCTATACTGTGGTGGAGTTTAATAAATAATCAAGTGCATTTACTTACCTATAAGATTTGTAGCCTGGTACCTCTGCGAGACATACCTAGGTACCTACTGATAATATGGTAAGTAATAAAGCCGCTTAGATACCGGTGTCTATTTATCATGCATGACATGAGGTAGGTGCATGAAATGAAGGTAATCTCGCGGGATAATGTCAAACTGAGGTCGTTGACAAACTAAGTTGCTTATTAATAGTACCTACTTTACGCAATTAGTCCCTAAGTTTGTCTGTCTGAATTGTTATCTCGCGTGCGTGGGAAAGATGAGGCCTTAGGTATATCCAGCATAAAAGTACCTAGGTATCTACCTAGATGTCAACATCACCAGGCTCTATCTACGATGATGATGATTAATGGTTCTTGTCTATCCCTCCCTACGTATAGGTCAGTGAGCCCTTTTCTTATTATATTACAGACCAAAAGATTACTCTTGCGTACTTATTATATAAACAGGTAGGTATTATATTAACTGTGCCCTTGCGTAGGTACTTCCTAAATCTTTGTAGTAGGTACCTACATTAATAGAACTTAAGTGATAGATAAGTATTCATACTTAATTAATTATTTATTGCATGCACACTACATCGATGCATGCACAGTAGTCAGCAGTGAACCACATCACATAAAGCTAGTAGGTACCTCTACCTACTCTTTACGATAGGTTTACCTAAGCATGGTTTAAGTACTTAAAAAGAGCCAGTGGGAAACTGTAGATTAATGTTAATACCTACCTAGTAGATACTAGGTCGGTACCTGCAATAGATGTATTCCTACATCTGTGGTACCTACCTGCTTATCCAAACCCACAAACTCATGCTAGAGAACATTATCACAACTAGTTTTGTTGACTTATTGACTGCCGATAAAGAAAGATAAAGGCGAACACGTCTATGCCAGTATTTTATTATCTAGCAGTTCCAGATTAAACTTCGCGCCGGGAAACCGAATTCAACGTTCTTTCTGACAAATAAGGAGCTCATTTACGCGGCAAATTAAAGTGTACCTACCTATTGTGATTTTTTGTGGATTTTTTAAATCTATAACACAATGAAGGCTATGGAAACAAGAAATAAAGTCAGAGTAAGTTAGCATAAATTAAGTTATAACTATACATACTTACAAAAGTATAATTTTTTTCCTAGTTGTAGGGAAGGTGGGCTAGTAGCTATAGATAGATACCTACTACAATTTTTTGACCACGGCTTTTTTAGTGAAACAATATTGGTAGTAGATACAACACCAAATTTCTAAATACCTAATTTAATAAATTCTGTGAAAATAACAGAAAATAACAATATTTTTTACATCATACCTACCTACTTTCATAATAAGGAAAGGAGTTTCAAATCAAAATCCAGCACTATCTGTAACGTGTAACGGACCACCAGCTGTCGTAAACATTTTAGTGTCGACGACCACATAAAGCTCACCATGCACGTACCTACTACGTGCAGCGTTTTACCATGTTAAAAAAACACAGGTACAAACCTTAATATGAAATAATAAATAAGTACTCAAAACTATCATAGGTCCACAAGGAAAATCAACTGCCTATATTTTTAGAAATAATTATCACACATTACCAGAGACATTATACTACTTCTTTGTACGTCTGTGCACATTTACAGAATTTGATAAAAGTCGCCGTAAGCGTTGCGTGCGCCTGAGTCACAAATTGTCTATGATTTGACTGACATTCTTCTGACCTTTGTTGTCCTTGATTGCACGTAAAGTGTCAAAAACGTCTGGCTGTTACCGAAAAATATATTTATTTAGAAATTTTACAAAAAAGGACAATGGCATTTGTGAGTAAACCTTTTTAATATTAACTTTTATTGGCCCAACAATGGCAGAGTGACCTATCACTCAGTTCATTAGTTTGTTATAAACAAAACAGTCAAACAAGAAACTCAGCCGGCGAAGTTACATTAAGAACAATAGTTTAGTTTTTTCCCCTAACGTGTTATTTAATAGACAGTAGGTAAGTACATGAGGAAATGGTAATATAAAATAATTTATTTAAATCAAAAATTTACATCTAGTTGATGAAAACGTGAGCCATCAATCAAGCAATTCATTTTGACAGTTACTGTTGCAATGACCAACATGATTTTTTTTTAATGGTTAGAACTTTTGAAGCTTCGATTAGATGGATTACTTAATTCTCTCTGTAGGTATTTTATGAATTTACAGTAGTTGTAGGTAACCATTGAATTACTGTTACTGTAGGTAAACTACTTTCTTTTTTATAAATCTACTACCCAGTAGGCACGCATAGTTATTCACAAAAATAGTTGGAACTACCTACCGAGTTTCAATAGTTACTTATGTATATATTTATTTGATTAGGTTCTTCCAATAAAGTAATAATACCTAAATCTACTACCTAAAGAAATATAACCGCAGCTTAAAGTAGCCAAGGAACTTATACCCAACCAAGGTTAGGTATAAGTTCCTTGGTAGCCTACAATAATGATAATAATCAAAATTTCAGCCTGATTAGTTCATTACTTCATTAGTTTTGGCGTGAATAGTTTACAAACATCTTACTAAACATTCAAACTTTCGCAATAACAATATAATTTATAAGTGTGATGTAGGTACCTACTTATCTCCTGTTTTGAAAAGAAAACTAGTCAACTGTTTTCAAATATAATTAACCTATAAATCAAAAAGGTACTTATAAAGCTTAGTACCTTCTCACATATATACCTATTATTTTATGTGCTCTAACGCCGTAATTAAAATGTAGGTACGCTATTATACTATCGATACCTATTCTGTGATTATAGGTACTAAATCTAAATATTTTTAAACATAATTTACATTTCTAATCGATGCGAGATCTTTCCTTGTAAATATAGGTAACAATTGTTATTACATTGTGAAACTCAACGCCAAACGCAGTGAGTTGTACGCTAGTAATAGTAGTTCAATGGCCAAACGTGTAAATTTTGGTTTTGGTTTGTTTACGAACATTTCACATCGAAATTGGCTGGAATATAGTAACGTACCTAAGCTAGCCAAGGTCGTTATAATTTTTTAAGAGAAATTGGCAGGTACTTCACTTTAGCCTAAAATGAACTACCTAGGGTTTTGTTCATATTATTATAGACGTCTAATGTTTTTTTAAATTACCTAGGTACGCACTGCATATTAAGTAGCTTGGCTACCTATCGATGACTGGTAATTTTCTAAAATTTATGAAAGAACCATGTAAAAAAGTTCAAGTACATTATGTAAAGTCCATAGGTACTAGACCAAAAATTTAAATAAAAAAAAACAATGTAAAACATTAACAATAATATGAATAGGAATATTTACATTATACCAAAAAAGGTGCTTAAAATACCTACAATTAAGTTTAGGACTAAGGTGTGTATTGGAAAGAAACTCTAGCAACTCATTTCCAAAAAAATGTTTTTTATCTATGAAAAAGGCAGGTGCTGATATAAACGGAAATCAATGGCCTCCATCATGGCTTCATCATACTTCCGGAAAGTAACAGCTGGACCGGAACAGCTGACTGAGGCACTTTTTTGTTGTTGTCAAAAAATCATTTAAACGGCCGCTCGCCGCCGGGGCGCGGCGGCGGCCGTTATATTTTGTTTGTGTTTGTGTTGCGGTACATAGCAACTTCCTATTTTAATCAACTATTTTCGTGAAAAAGGTGAATATTTAAATAATTAGTTCGACAAAGAGTTGGTATAAAGACACAAAAGTTGGCAAGTTTTCAATAGTTTAAAATTAGAACTCGGCAATCTAGTGGCCGCTTTTTGAGGGTTGAAATCGACAGCTGCACTAAACGTGTTTTATTTAACGTGGGAATATTCAGTTTAATCCGAGAGCTAACTGACTATCTGTGTTTCGGTGGTTCTACTCACCCTACAGTGGCCGTCGCGACGACGCGTTACTGCGCGCGCCGCTCTCGTTTCTGCGTCGAGTACGCAACTCCGAACACCGCACCCCGCTGCGGGCTTCAGTTTTTCACTCGGAAGGGCAGTTCAAGATCACAAAAGCCGCGCGACCGACCTCGCGTGGAGTTCAGTGAAAAATTAATACATTTCAGCGCTTTAAAAATGGTGTTCACCACGATCTACGATGGGAAAACTGAGGTACACCTACTGTAGGGTTAGCGTTTCTATTTTAATTCTTGATAATGATTACGTGAGCTCGATTGTTACGGTTTTCCGTGTTAAAGTGGCGATTTCCAATTACGCCGGTTTTGAGTATTATATATATATATATATAGAGTTTCTTACCTATGAATGGCTTGATACATTATCAAATGACATCAAAAAATCTCCAATACATAGGTTCAGTGAGTTATTAAAAAGGGGCAGAAGCCTTTATTCACAAAGAAAATTACATTAAAATAATATAAATAAATTAGAACTGGTATTTACAATTGAAACAATTGAGCTAACTGCAGACTGTTGCAAACAATCGACAGGTAGCTCAACTGATCCATATCAATACCAGTCCGAAGCGTCCCCAAGACGCTGGCTGCATTGCCCCGCTGTATGGCAATGCTGATGCGCTGTGCCAGATACTGACCAGCTCTCGGATCACGCATCGCTTTGACCAGACGCTCAGATCATTTTTTGATAGATTGCAAGTAATATTTAATTAAACGTTTCTGTACATAAATTTTGGAACCTTAAAAATATGTCAAATAATAATCTTCAATTCTGGATTACCTGAACTTGGTCGCTCTGAAGTTAGCTCTTATTTCTCAAATAGGTATAGGTACTACAGAAAATTCCATCCATGCCATAATATTATTATCTTATCTGTTATTATTCCTCTAATCAAAACAATCACATTGTATTAAGTATAGGTATCAGCAATTCAGATGGTTCTAACTTCTAACCACAGTGCCCTGGATCTGCTACTAACCACAAGAGTGGTTTTAACAGTAATAAACAACATTCTTGTATGACACTAAGAGGATAAAATCTGTGTATAGCTTATATAATATTATGACGACCTCAGAGGCGCGGCGGGCGAAAATTCGCCTGCGACGCAGGAGGTTGCGGGTTCAATTCTGGCCTCAGGACAAATGTTTACCTATATGTTCCGGGTGTTCTGAATGTTTCTATGTACCTATAATAAAAAAAATATCTATCAACACAGTGTATTGTATAAGTATATAAGTTATCTAGTACCTATAACACAAGCTCTGCTTAGCTTGGGGCTAGATGCTGTGTGAATTGTCCAACATTATTTATTTATTTATTTCATTATTATTATTTATTTATTTCCTCTGATATTTTCTGATATAGCTCTGATGTAGCTGTATCCATGCATAGCCATTTTAAATCTATCTATTCTATAATAAATTATCTATTAACCTGCAAAACAGATATTTTTTATTTAATTCAGGCACCCCTGTTCTTGCTCGATTCTGCGGGTAAAATGATAGCAACAAAAATTCTAGTATAAACCAAATGGCACAGTGAAGTTATTCAATAGGAAACTGCTAAAAAAACTTTTATACCAAATACAAACAAATAGATCAGATGCCTTCCAGCATGAGCAGTAGGTGAATTGTTTACATTACAACAGATGATAATTAATGACACCAACTTCCTATATGAGCCATCTCATATTGCAGAATGAATTCTTACATACCTACCTGAAACAGTTATAGGTATTTGTTTGTATTTCTATTAGTAGCTTGGTCGACAATCTTACATAGCACAGAATACATTAATATAAAAATAAATAAATAAAATAAAAATGCAAATCAAGTGATATGTAAGGTACCATGTGTAGGCTTGTTTATCTTAGTACATAGTACACACATGAACACAAATTACCTATTCCAAGAAACCTTTTTCACTGAAGTCTAATTAGAATTTTTCTTCCAACAATTACTTCCTAGAAAAACAAAAAACTCCTGAATCCTAGGTGGTTCACTTATGTGCAGTAAGTGTAGGGGTGTCTAGGTTGCAGATAGTTGCGGGTTCGATTCCTGCCTCTTGGTTTGGTACCATTCATTTGATGGTTCCTTGCCCCCTAAAAGCACCAATAATCAACTATGCCCAACTTCATAATATAGATAGGTGTCATGAAATTCACGATTAGCACTTTCAGTCTAATCGAAAACGCAAATGTTGCTTCTCCAGCTCCAAGAATGTTGTGTGACAACCATGCAATATTACCATAAGTTTCAGATAAAATTCAGTGTTTAAAATTACTTGTGCTGCGTTAAGTGGAGTTAGCTATGTTTTTAAGGAGTAGAATATTTTTTATATCAAGGCCATAGCAACAGTCAGTACAACTTCTTTCTTCTGTTAAGTTTTGTTCTACCTGTAGTTATAACTATTGATTCATTGAGTGACAGACTAAAGTGATAATACATGGCAACCGGATGTACATACCTTTAAAAAAATTCACCTGGTTTTTCATGTTTAAGCCCAAGTTCGCTCCCCTACGAATGTAGGTGCACATTCTTATAGATTAACCACTAGATTCTGGCATTACATTTTAGATAACCCTTTACCGACACCTGACTTGAAAACGCGAGACCCGTTCCTTAGTTGCGCTTTTATAAATATTGAACGCAACTGCACCGTCACGCTCGAATCGGGTAAAATTGTTTCCAGTAAAAGTTTATTTCCCGCCCATCGTTTTGTCATAAGTACACTCGCTTTATTATTCAGTTCGATAGCCTAACAATGTGTTCTCTGCCTTCCAGGCAGGCTCTGCAGACAAACCCGCGGGGCAGTTGGCGGCCGCCAACGTCGGATCCCAACTTCAGCACATCTGCAGCCTTGATATCGACTCCAAGGCTTCCTACGTCCGTCTATCTGGCATCATCTGCACCATTGGTATGTCTATTATGAAATTTTAAAAGTTTGAAGAAGAGCAAAAGTGCTGTTGCTGTTTTTATTTCATGGTGGTCTCGCAATGCCGAAGAACCATAGCTAGCCTACGGAACCCTTTTAGCTAGCCTATTGTATTGATGTTGTTGTGTAGAAGATGGCAAAGAAACCGTTCACAACAGAGGCTGCCTAAGATCATCATCATCAACCTATATTAGTCCACAGCTGGGCATAAGGGGGAGCCTTAAGGAGCGCCATAGCGCCCTGTCTTCTTGCCGCGCTTGCCGCATCCGGCATCAGCCTGCAGTCTTTCGCCGGTCGTCTTCCCACCTGGCTGGATACCTATAAAATGTATTAATAGAATCTAGAGAGCGACACTATTATATTTATATTGGTCATGATGTGGATGAGCCAGCATCAGTTTTAATTCCTACGATCATCATTCGAACTGCTAAGTGCGGATTATGAGAGACATAACAGCGATTCGATTCGCTTCCCTCAGTTTAGGAGGAAATTACATCTGTGAACGTTTACAGGGAATTTTAATAGTAATTTTGTCTCCCAGGCCCCGTCTCCCGCGATGTAGCCATGCTCGAGAAGATGATGGAGACCGGCATGAACGTGGCCCGTATGAACTTCTCCCACGGCTCGCACGAGTACCATGCGGAGACCATCGCCAACTGCCGCATCGCTGAGAAGAACTACAGCGCGAAGATTGGATTCCCCTTCTCTCTGGCTATCGCTCTGGACACAAAGGGACCTGAGATTAGGACTGGGCTTTTGGAGGGTGTAAGTTACATTTCTTTTCACATCATGTAGTACCTGAATGCCACATCGCTAAGTTTTACTTTTGGAGGACCTAAGCTAAAGTTTTTTCAACGTCATGCAGTAAAGCCATAACCGACTGCCGCCGCATCATCGCTGAGAAAATCAACCAAGCTAGTGTACATCGCGAAGACTTGTGTCTTGTCTTACGACAGCGACACTGACACTGAGCGACACCGGCAATGCATCTGCAACTGAGGCCCGTATTATGAAAGCGTGCTTAGTCAAAGATCTATGCTTGAGTGACGTTTATTCTGTAGAAAAGCGTTGCTCAAGCATAGATCGCTGACTGAGCAAGCTTTCATAATACGGGCGTTAATGTCGCGGCGGTGGACACACGTAGACACCCATTAGGAACAAAATGTTGAATTCTCATCATGCTGAAAGCCCAAAATGTCCCAAAATTCTCAGAATGTTGGTTTTTTTTCGTTTCGCAAAATGTTGAATTCTTAGAATGTTGCATTATTATTTGCCTCGGTTATAAATATATTATATTATATTTATAACCGAGGCAAATAATAATGCAACATTTTTTAGTCTGGAGGTCAGAAGAGCAAATGACCAAATCATAATCATGCTTAAGGTTCTCCGTGGTAAGATTGACCCCAGATCTTAGCGAAAGGCTACTGCGGCTTTATGTCCCTGACAACTACAGTCGTACTCTTTGATGTACAACATAGTAGGAAGCACTGACTCTTTGATGTACCACATTGCCGACAGTCGCTCACGCTCAATCTCCTATATAACCCTACTCTCTCGTCTCTCAATGCCCTCATGGACGCTAACCCTGATTGTGATGTGTTGGCGGTTGTTACTCAACATGACTCAACTCAACATTTAAGGAATTCAGCTCTCAGCATTTTCAACATTTTAGGATTCAACATGCTGCAAATGCAACTCGATACCTACTTACTGTCAAGTGTCCTTAGCTTTAGATCAAGTTCGGTTTACTGCGCCACGACCGACATACCAGTTAGTAGACAATAATGTAATAGGACAGGAAGAGTCCTCTCATCTCTGCGATTAGGTCCGATTGCTTCTCTCGCCATGACGTGTTGCGCTTTAAAAACAAATCAGATATTGTTCAGTCTAGAAAGAACCAGTTCTGAATTTGTCGTAGTAAAATGATTCCCGGAAATAACAAGACTCTAGACCGTGAAACCGCTGCCAATTACCGCATAGCTAATGGAATCTCAACGCCAAAACGTGGCTTCCCCTTACGTCGGGCGCATTACGTAATACGACGACGGGACGATAACCTTATATAGAAGTTACTAGCCAAAAATAAGGCTTTGAAGCTACTTCACGGAGTACCATCATTTATCAAATTATGAAGATTTATGTATTATGATTGTTGGGTACTGATTATATTGATTTCATTATTGATTGGTTGCAATTTCAACAGTCTGCAATTAGCTCAAGTGTTTCAATTGTGTTTATTGTTTCTACTATGAAGTGAAAAGATTCGTTAAAGAGGCACAAGAGTTTTGAGGCAGCAGTAACTGAAGTTGGACTCTAGATGATTTTCTATGCAGCTTGTTGGATCACATCAAAGAAAGAACAGCGCAGAATTGTTATTAAATAAACAGTCTAAATTTGGCTCTGAAGTTCTATCTTAGCTAGTCGTATTACGATTTTATAAAACACTCTTTAAGTCATCATTTCTATCCACTTTTCTCTTCTCTCATTCGGGTCTAACTTCTCACTCCATCTGACCTGATAAAAAAAATCGTTTTCTCCACAGGGCGGTTCAGCCGAAGTAGAGCTCATCAAAGGTGCCAACATCAAACTGACCACCGACGATTCCTACGCCGAGAAGGGAACAGCCTCCGTCGTGTGGCTCGACTACAAAAACATCACCAACGTGGTGAAGCCAGGCAACAGGATCTTCATCGACGACGGTCTTATCTCCGTCATCTGCCAGACGTCTTCTGCCGGCACTCTGGACTGTACTATTGAGAATGGAGGTGAGTTCCGAATTCAGAATTACGGTATACTCTGATATAAGTTGAGTTCCTGACAGAATTACGGTAAATTCTGATATAATTTGAGTTACTAACAGAATTACGGTAAACTCTGATATAAGTTGACTTGCTAACAGAATTACGGTAAACTCTAATATCAGATAAGTTCCTAATAGAAGTACGATAAACTTTAGTACTTATAAGTTGAGTTTCTAACAGAATACTTTGTAAATAGAAGATATAAATTCTGTTATATTATATCAATTGAATCGAAGTGATTATTTAAAAGTTTAGTTAAAGAATTATGTTTCCAAGATTTGGTAACATAATCTTCAAGCATGATTGTTATTTAGAACCTTATTCCTTAAACCTTCTGTATGTCCAGGTATGCTGGGATCCCGGAAGGGAGTGAACCTCCCCGGCCTGCCCGTGGACCTGCCAGCCGTCTCAGAGAAGGACAAATCCGATCTGCTCTTCGGTGTTGAACAGGGTGTAAGTATTAAATGTTCGAGATCTAGTTTACTCTCTCTCATTTAAACTGTACAGTTTAAATTTATTTAAATTAAAAGAGGATAAATTTGAAGTTGTTACTTGCTATTTTATTCTCTTGAGAAACTTAAAAGTTCATGGAGTTGAGCTTGATGACAAAACATCAAGAATGGAAAAGAGAAGGATCAAATAAATTTCGTTGTACAAAGAGCTTTCATCCATAAAAGAACATAAGAAGCTACGTAGGGGTTTTCACAACGAGAAGTTTGCCTGAAAAACAATTTTAGCGTCATTAGGCACAGATTTCATTTATGTATCATAACGTTTTACTATAACATAACAGCACTGCTAACATAACAATTAGCATATAAGCAAGCTAAGCAATTGCATCACGTGTTGGGGGCACCATAAACAGAAAAAAAATTGCTTGTGATAAATCTACGGTGCGGTGAGTGTCGACAATTATTTCAAAATCAGTTTGTTGAGGTATACCTACGTAAATTATATTTTATATTGTTTCGTTTTTATGTTATCTACGCAACTTTTATTAAACTTACTACACATTTTAGGGTACCTACGTAATGAATGTAATGCAGAAATATCTAGTGGAATGTAATGAATGATCCATTCGTTGTATGAAATACGTATATTTTTTTAAAAGATCTATACTAGTTTAATTATGCATAGTAGTAGTATGCATAGTAGTAGTAATACTAGTTTAATTAGTCTTAATCCGGCACTACATAGTAGGCAAGTCAATGGGTTAGTTTAACAATAAAAGATAAGATTGAAAATCTCCGCGACTTCCTACGGACTGTAGCGCCGTTAGCTCCACCTGCAGGGGAAACCAATGATATTATATAAACTGAGGTAGATGCGTTTTACCGAGGTCTGCGCGGCAAGACAAAACCAGGTGAATTCACTTGACTGAACTCAGTCCGCCCTGCGTCGCGTCGCGATACGAACGTACGTTGCGGGATTTTAGAGAAAAGTAAAACAAACGAAAATGCCACATTTTGTGTTTCGAAAGTGCAAAAATTATACTGGGACAGCTGTAAAAAACAGGCAGGATGTATCTTTCCATTTGTAAGTACTGTTTAGTCTATTTAAAATGGAAAATCATTAATTTTATATTAAAAAATCACTGCCGCGGCGTTGCCGCTTTGCCATTTACACGAACGAGATAAGACGTAGTGCGTTGCATTCATGAGTGACAGAGAGAACGAGATAATGGCGTGCGGTGTTGTCGGTTCGACCGACGCTAAGGGAGGTTAGGGTGATATGGGTAATATGATCACGCAATGCAACAATATTATTTTTCGTAGTAGGATAATAAAGAGATGGATTTGACTTTCAACATTTGCTTCTATTTTGTTTTAGATTTCCTTAAGACGAATTAATTAGGGAGAAATGGGTACGAGTCGTTAGAACCCAAAGACGAGACGATGAATGGATGCCAACGGCATACTCCACAATATGCTCCAAACATTTTGTAGATACTGACAAGTACGTCACAAAAAAAATCACAAAATGATAAAGAATGCAGTGCCGGTAATTAAGGTAAAATAGAAAAAAAAAAACTACTTTTAATATTCGGTTGTGTGTTCCTATGTTTGATTAGACAGGTAAAATTTCAGCCCGATCCGTTCAGTAATTTTGACGTGAAGAAGTAACAAACGTCCATCCATCTATCAAACCAAACTTTATTAAATTATTATCATAGTAACTAGCGACCCGCCCCGGCTTCGCACGGGTGCAAAACTGATTACTACAGAATCGGCTTCCCTGCCGGTACCGCTGCAACCGCCATGTCCGTGCATTTTAATTCTATGATAGCTTCGAAAATATTCATTTACTTTAATTACATGCTGTAAAGGGCCAAATGAATCTATATTAAATGCACAATGTTAAAATAGCTTCGTAATTAAGCAATTATTTCTCGTAAAAAGTAAAGGATATAAACTGGTTATTGTGGGTTATCCCTAAGAGATAGATATATACCACCCGGACTTTTTATAGACCTTTTTAAGGTGTACAATACTGTAGTACATTATTTTGATCTATCTCGTAGGGTTCAGCCAGCGTTTGCAATGTAAGTGCAAAAAAAGTATTTATTTACGACGATCACATAAGAAACCTCTAAAATTATCAGTGTTCTTCTACAATATTATGCATGTATTATACATATAAACCTTCTTCTTGAATCACTCTATCTATTAAAAAAAACCGCATCAAAATCCGTTGCATAGTTTTAAAGATCTAAGCATACATAGACACAGACAGACAGACAGATACAGACAGGAAGCGACTTTGTTTTATAGGTACTATGTAGCGATTAGAAGGCACTTAAGTTACGTAAAAGTATTTTTTCTAGTGTGCTTACATAAATTTAATACTAGGAATGTAATACTATAATTCATAAATAAACATTTTTATTTAAAATTTACTGTTTATTTTCTTAGTGGTGCCTCGTTACCCCCGTTTCCCCTAGTTCCTTCCTTAGCTGCTAGCCGATGACGTCATAGGCTGTCATTGGCCGTCAGCCCGCTGGCCGCTCGTGTAAAGTCTGAACAGTATGTTCATCTCTTTCTGACAACGGGGTCCCATATATCTCTGTGATCTTTTAACGTACTCAGTGATACAAATAAAGTTCCATAGTCCTATGCAGGTAGCTATAGTAAAATATCGCCATGTTTTTATTTCTTTCTAATGAGTATGACGTCTCTATTGGTAAAATCTCATTGGGGGAAACATTGAAGTTTATCCAATCCTGTACAATGACTAAAGTTACATTTAGTTCGTTTGACGAGATGTGTCGCATTGCTTAGTTATAACTTTTTTGTTATTTTAGTGCGTAAGCACTCAAACTCAAGGTAATTTCTAAGAAATCAAATAATAATGCAAAAATTTTCTACTTCGACGGGACTTGAACCCGCATCCTTCCGTCAGTACCGGAGTGTGATGACCTCGTGGTGTAGTTGGTTAGCACATTCCGGGTTCAAATCCCGCCGAAGAAGAAAATTTTTTGCGGTATTATTTGATTTCTTAGAAATTACCCTGAGTGTGGGGTTACGCACTATAATAAACCTTAAATATAAGATGAATCCCGTAAAAATAGGTTAGAAAAAATATTGCACGTCTAGGCTCAGTCTTGTCTGATTTATTGCGTCACCTTATCATTAAGTATCATAATTATCACCTAATTTGGTCTAGTGGTGACAAAACATGTCGATGACCTATCGAAGCTTTAATCCACGTGAGTATCGGAAACGACCACCTATCTATATCACCATATCAAGACCGACACTTGGAGATTATCCGCAGGATTATCCTGTCGTATTTTACCAGTGCCGTTTAGGGTTACGTTTCAATTTTTAACATATAAACGTATCAATTTTCATCACTGTTAAGGTGAATTGAGTCCCAAAACCCACATTTTCACTGTACGGAAAATAAATTTTAAGGCAAAAAACATTGAAATTTGTATAATTTTTTGGTAAGCTTCAAAAGTTTATAGTGCAGTAGATTCTAGTTAGTAAGTTATGGGAGTCGAAACACGATTGACAAATCGCAATTTCCTCTAAATCTTCATTTTTACACAAATACTTCTACGGAAAAAGCAGTTTCATTTGCTAGTTACTAATCATATTTCAATTAAATTTCGTCTACGTGTTCTCTAATAAGTACTTTAGACGATAAAGGTTTTATTTTTTTGCGAAAGAGTATTATTATAAAGCAAAAAATAAATTTATAAAAAACGACCAGTGACATTTGCCATTCCGCGGCTCTCGCCTTTCTTTCTCGCCTTCCTCGCGCGACGGTCGCTCGTCCTTGTCTCGCAACACCGATGGCACTTCGTCTTAATGTGATGTCCTCAAGAGGACATATAAGAAATTATAAGATTATAATAGCCAAATTTCACGGAGACTAGCCATGCGCATGTACTGTGCGCATGGCTAGTCTCCGTGAAATTTGGCCGTGAATTTATTAGCATTATAACAAGTGTGCGCGCAGACATAGGTGCACTCTCGCAATCCGATGAGACGGTAGACCGACACGACCGGGGAGAGGTCATTGGCAGGACAAACGGATTAACGTGCTCCCCGAGGCACGGGGGTGTTTTATCAACAACCTACATTTATTAATGTTGTAGGCCTGGCACTTAAGGCACAAACTTTTTTCTATTATCATATCACCAACAAAATGTTCTTAGAAGTTTGAAAGTGCTGTTTTGCTATCGAAACTGCTTTGAAGCCAACAATAAAATTAAACTATGTTCCTTTTTCACACAGTTAGACAGTCGTCAAAGTAGTGAAAATGATAAGTTATCAATGTTATCATAACGTGGTAACGGAACGGAAATATTGGTTTGTTATCTACCAATCAGCGACCTTGTTCTGATAACTTGTTACGCATGCACTAGAAGAAAGCTGATTAGTTGACCTTGGTATTGGATGTCTTGTACGAATGACCTTGACGTGTCATTTAGATCAGTCTATGTGGTTTCTGTAGGCAAACTGGGGCTCTATGGCGCTCAATAGGGGAGGCCTATGTCCAGC
The DNA here is from genome assembly GCA_949316285.1 of Eupithecia subumbrata. Classification (NCBI taxonomy): domain Eukaryota; kingdom Metazoa; phylum Arthropoda; class Insecta; order Lepidoptera; family Geometridae; genus Eupithecia; species Eupithecia subumbrata. The sequence continues at coordinate 16,790,653 of OX438627.1, read as the reverse complement.
AGTGGACTAATAAAGGCTGATGATGATGATGATGATGGGGTTTTAGACAGCCAGATGATTCATTTGTTGGTTTTGATTCTCGCAACGAGCTTATAATTTTTCCCTTTATTTTTTAAAATGACCCTTTCAGTTTTTCTTTTACTAATTATAGCTCATACCATCGATTTATTAACATACCCATAACATAACACAGGCTCTACTTAGTATGTCTTTTTTTGTTATTTTTAGGCACCCCTAGAGGGTCGTGACGTGAAACGATTATTATGGTTTCCGCTGAAAACCAGCGCCGGGTGCATGCATCAGTGTGTACCCAGCACAATGCTGAGCGAAAACCATGTTTGCCTTGAGCTCTGCTACGCACAAAATTTAAATTACGTAGCAATAACTATTAATATAATTCAACATTTATTGTGTAGTAGTTCGTAAGGTAAATAAAATATTTCATTTCATTTCATTTTAGCTTGGGGCTAGATGATGCTGTGAATTGTCCAGCATTATTATTTATTTATTATTTATCGATCGATACCAATGTAAGAAAAAAATATTCAGTACCTACATACATTCTGATTCGTTAAAATATTTCAGGTTTTATGAGGTGTTTTCTATGTAAAGTAAAAAAAATAGTAGGTAATATCACCCATAACAGAGCTCTGCTTGCTTTGGGGTCAGATGATGCTGTTTGGATTGTCCAGAATTGTTATTTATTCTAGGTTTTATCCACGTGAACAAAGCTGGTAGAATTCATTTGACTAATAAAATATTGGTAACATTTCCAGGTGGACATGATCTTCGCGAGTTTCATCCGCAACGGCGCGGCGCTGCAGGAGATCCGCGGGATCCTCGGCGAGAAGGGGAGGAACATCAAGATCATCTCCAAGATCGAGAACCACCAGGGGATGGTCAACCTGGATGAGATCATCGCGGTATGTCCACAACCATCATCAGTCCTTGTCGAGCCACTGCTGGGCAGGCCTCTCTATGTTTATGGCATTCGACCTCAGTGGCGCAGCGGGCCAAGGACCGCCTGCGACGCAGGAGGTTGCGGGTTCGATTCCCGCCTCGGGACAAATGTTTGTATGATCTGCTTATATATGTTCAGGGTGTCTGCATGTTTTTCTATGTATAATAAAAAAAAAATCTATCTATGTAGTGTATTGTATTAAGTATATCAGTCATCTAGTACTTATAACACAAGCTCTGCTTAGCTTTGGGCTAGATGATGCTGTGTGAATTGTCCAGCATTATTTATTTATTTTATTCGCTCGGTCCTGTGCTAATCTGGGCCAGATGTAGTCTATGGTTTTGTGTATAACATCGATTCATCGCACCGGAAGACGTCCCCTTAAGAAATACGGTACTTTTCACACCACCTGCTTGACAATGTTATTTTTCTAGTGTCTACAATGATAATATCTGCTGGTTCATTCTCTAGTTTAATCCTATATAACATTCAAATCTGCTTCAACGTACTCAAAACAAAATGGAACTTGTTGTCTAATCAAATTCCATGTTTTAATCTATATGATCCTGTGACAGTGAATTGTATCTACCTACCTACATACCTGTAAAGTAGGCTGGATTGCAGTCCCGTGCGAAATTGCCGTCGTCCGGCCATTAAACTATTGATCGCATTCACAACTGACCTGCTCTACATTCATGCAGTTCTCTATGTTATAGGTCAATTTATGTATGACAGGAGTCAACGTACCTACAAATCCGTGAAAACCTTTAATAAGCTTACTGGTATTTATTAATTTGTAATTCTGTTAATTTTTAAGCCTTTGGTTTTCCCCTAAATAAATAAATAAATACAGTACAACTCTTTATTGCACACTGAAGTCCGTACTATATAAGCTTGTTCGGTCATCGATATTTACTTAAGTAACGCTTTTCTATGGCATAAGCGTCACTCATATTTGTGTCCCTTAAGAGGGCGCATTGCGCGCCTTTTTGTGAAAAGGATAGAATTTCGCGTTCATAGGAGCGGGATGGATTATACGTTTTTGGAATGGCGTAAGCGGAAAAATGATGTTTTTGCTTATTTACAATAAAACTAAACAACTTATGAAGAAACTGTATTAAGGAACCAAAGAATTAGTAATAACCTACGAATCAAAACGTTATATTTAGAATCTGATAGCGCATAAAACTTAAGAAAGCTTGTTTCGAATAAAGCAGAACTATTCTAAAATAGACAGGAAAAAAATCATTTCAGTTGTTGTCTGATTTTAACTGATTTCTGTTTAGGATACGTATAACGCACCTCTAACTTAGATCTTCAACAATTTTCTAATTCTTATTTGGTTTCCTTTCGTTTCAGGAATCCGACGGTATCATGGTAGCCCGTGGGGACCTCGGTATCGAGATCCCGCCAGAAAAGGTGTTCCTTGCACAGAAGACCATGATCGCTCGTTGCAACAGGGTAAGGAAATGCAGTTTACTAATCAAATATTGAAAACATATGCCATAGTGTCTGACTTTTCCCAGTTTATCAAAATTCGCAATGCGTCGCTACTTATTTTCTAACTTACGGGATCTTATTATTTAACGGGTATTTATTTATCGCGTTAATTTACCTATTTTCCCGACGTTTCAACAGGTTTACACACTACCATGGTCACGGGATGACTGACATCCCGATAATACTAATAATAATGCGTCGCTACTTACCGACGATGGACGCTGTGTATGTATTGTACGTTGCAGGGCACATTCCTAGCATAAGAGAGTGACCTGCGTCGTCGTACTCACGATCTGGTTTTAGACCGCTTATCAATGGAGTCGTTCCTTAGTTCTGTCCCCATAGTAAATCTTTCCTTGGTGCCCAACTAATTCTTGCAATCTCCATTGACGTCTTGCATGGGAGTGTAATTCGCATTAACTTTGTCTAAGTACGTACCCTAAACTCTTTAAAAGCAGTTTGGTGCTTGACACCTGCGTTTTAGTATCGCAGCAGATTTTTACAGGCTACGGTAGTTACGGGGAATTTGTTCTTGTAACTTATTCTCTTTCCTTTTTATATCGGTTCATTATTGCAACATTATTTCTTCTATTCCAGGTCGGAAAACCAGTAATCTGCGCCACCCAGATGTTGGAATCCATGGTGAAGAAGCCTCGCCCCACCCGCGCCGAAACGTCCGATGTTGCCAACGCGATCCTCGACGGCGCCGACTGCGTCATGCTGTCCGGAGAGACCGCCAAGGGAGACTACCCGCTGGAGTGCGTGCTCACCATGGCCAACATCTGCAAGGAGGCCGAGGCTGCTGTCTGGCATAAGCAGCTGTTTAATGACCTGGCTACTGAGGTGAGGCAATCTGCTGATTGATGGCTTAGTTGATTCCATTCGTGTGACTGGGCAGGTGCTTTAATTCAATACATCAGTCTTTGTCTGGTCTACCCTTTTATGCGCTTGCTGGTGATGACTTGGGTTAGCGAATATACAACTTTCGCATGTCTAAATACCACTGACATAGTTGTGGAGATGATCTCTGTGGATGGTTCTTCAACCTGCGTTTAGTTTTCTATATGTGATTCCCAAACGTCTCTCATTTCACAGCTAGACGGCGCTCTCTAAAATGTAAAATTCGTTTGTTTCAGGTGAAAGTGACAGACCCCGCGCACTCGGTCGCCATCGCGGCCGTGGAGGCCGCCACCAAGTGCCTCGCCTCCGCGATCGTGGTGATCACCACCAGCGGCAAGTCCGCCCACCTGCTGTCCAAGTACCGGCCGCGCTGCCCCATCATCGCGGTCACACGCCTGGCGCAGACGGCGCGCCAGGCGCACCTCTACCGCGGCGTGCTGCCCATCCTCTACCAAGGTATGTCTCTTGTACACGGACCAAGTACCGGCCGCGCTGCCCCATCATCGCGGTCACGCGCCTGGCGCAGACGGCGCGCCAGGCGCACCTCTACCGCGGCGTGCTGCCCATCCTCTACCAAGGTATGTCTCTTGTACACGGACCAAGTACCGGCCGCGCTGCCCCATCATCGCGGTCACGCGCCTGGCGCAGACGGCGCGCCAGGCGCACCTCTACCGCGGCGTGCTGCCCATCCTCTACCAAGGTATGTCTCTTGTACACGGACCAAGTACCGGCCGCGCTGCCCCATCATCGCGGTCACACGCCTGGCGCAGACGGCGCGCCAGGCGCACCTCTACCGCGGCGTGCTGCCCATCCTCTACCAAGGTATGTCTCTTGTACACGGACCAAGTACCGGCCGCGCTGCCCCATCATCGCGGTCACGCGCCTGGCGCAGACGGCGCGCCAGGCGCACCTCTACCGCGGCGTGCTGCCCATCCTCTACCAAGGTATGTCTCTTGTACACGGACCAAGTACCGGCCGCGCTGCCCCATCATCGCGGTCACGCGCCTGGCGCAGACGGCGCGCCAGGCGCACCTCTACCGCGGCGTGCTGCCCATCCTCTACCAAGGTATGTCTCTTGTACACGGACCAAGTACCGGCCGCGCTGCCCCATCATCGCGGTCACGCGCCTGGCGCAGACGGCGCGCCAGGCGCACCTCTACCGCGGCGTGCTGCCCATCCTCTACCAAGGTATGTCTCTTGTACACGGGACCTAGACTGTTTCATCTCGTATGTCCTTAAAGCAGTACACAGAACGGCTCGCTTCGCTCGCCACACTGCCAGACTATGTGATGTCAATAAAGAAAGAACGGCTCGCTTCGCTCGCCACACTGGCACAGTCTGTGAATGCAATATCAGTTTTAAATAACAAAAATTATCTGAACCAGAATGTTGGCAGCATTGCTACGTTGAATGGCAATGCTAATTCGTTGAACCAAATAGAACCCAGCTTTCTATTTCCTGTTGAATCTATGAGAAGTTTTGTTACATCTCTATAATAACATTCATAGGTACTTATTATTATTATTATTATATTAGCCTGGAGTGTTACACTGGCCACTCCAGTCTAGATAATTATTTTAAAGCAGCTCTTTCTTCTGCCACAGACCCCGTCGTCGCCAGCGATTGGCTGAAGGACGTGGACAACCGCGTCCAGAACGGTCTGAAGTTCGGTCAGTCGCGCGGCTTCATCAAGAGCGGCGACTACGTGGTGGTCGTCACTGGCTGGAAGCAAGGATCAGGATTCACCAACACACTGCGCGTTATGTAAGTAATTATTCATTAACTAAGGACGCTATTGCGTCTGAGCGAACTTCAGTCCGTTCTATTGAACGGACTGAAGTTCGCTCAGTAGGATTCATCAAGATCAAATTTTCATGTTAGTTTTATGAAACTTTTTTAAGTAGGTGCGTGTTAATTTTATGAATCTAAAATCTAATTTGTTGCCACTCCACAAAGTTGTGATTGGAATTAGAATCGACATTGCAACTACTTTCTTGAGTAAGCATGAAGTTCGTTCAGTTGCGCGGTTAGAATATCACGATTTCCATTTGTATAGTATAATGTTTTCTAAAACCTACTGTATATCTAAAAGCATACTGTGTATTTTGCAAAAACCTTAATGTGCTAAACTATTTCTTTTTCTTTACAGCAAAGTGGACTAAGCGCAAATCAACGCACAAACAAGAAATAATTTTAAGTATTAGGAAGGATTCACGGAACTGCGAGAACGAACTCTACGCTCCATCAATAAGGTTCAATTTGTATGTTCATTAGTTCCGATATCCAGTGATATGTATAAAGGAATGTATCTCAGTATCTTACCTTAGAAGTAGGCGTACATATTTATTTATACGGATAATTTATATTTACCAGCGTATCGTATGTAACTGTTGCCGAATGAGATAATAAATGTTATAGATGTATTCTATTTATTTTATTTGTATGTATTAGGATCTAGTATAGTAATCAATGCATGGTGCCTATGAATAATTAGTTTATGTCCGCGGCTTCGCACGTGTTGTTTCTATGGAAACGTTTAAAGTGATTTCTATCCCATTGGAACTGATTTGTGGGATAAAAAGTAGCCTATGTTTGATTCCAGGATTAGAATAACTGGTATGCTAAATTTCAGTCCGATCCGTTCCGTAGTTTTGGGGTGAAGAGGTACCAAACATCCATCCATCCAAACTTTCGCATTTATAATATTAGTGTGATAGATATATCACAATATAATAATGAACCTTTAGAAAATATAATAAGCACAAGATCATCAGAAAGAGGTATCACTTACTCACACAAACATTTGCAAATAATTATACATGGTGTTCTGTTCTTTACACACACACACACACACACACACACATACACATTCAGATATACAGGGTGCTCTGTTTTTAATGTTATAGGTATACACACTCATGCAGCGGGACAGTCTGTCCTGCTGACGTGTTCAATCACATTCTTTATCTACACGACTAATAGATATGCATCGATTTTATGATGATGTTATCTTCTGGTTTCGGAAATTACTTGGAATGTGTTCATGTGCCGGCTTAGAATTTGCACCACTCCTACTCTTCCCGCGGGTGTCGTAAGCGTCGACCAAGGGATTTCCACCGGGGGCGGGCAGCAGCACCCCCTGCAGAACTATTATACCACTGAAATGCGATCCCGAACCCGCATGCCCAGCGTGGGGATTATGAGCATTACCTCCACGAGATAAAAGCCAATACGGCGCTTATCAGGGGGAGGCCTGCGTCCAGGTGGACCAATACAATAGCTAGATGATTCTGTGTGGATTTTCCAGCGTTAGTAATACAATAAAATAAAGATTTACTATCTTGATTTTATTTATTAATTATGTATACGTGTATTTCTGCGCATGGACCCTGTGGGGTCTATTCGCCGATTGGAATCCTCCACTAACTATTTCGTTCAATTGTCTGATCTCAATCGATATTCTTATAAACGCAACTAGCGTCATCTAACAATCAAGTGTGGTACCAGGATGACCTACAGACAAGTATTCTCAACTCCCATCACATGATGCCCGTGACGTGATCTATGACTCAGACATTGGCGTTCACTGGATAAAAGTCTAAAGATAAATGCTAGATGGCGCTGGTATAAATAATCTTGAAGCGGTCTAATTTTAAAGTAGGATGTTTTGCTTATATTTGTGAATGTTGCTGAATTGAATCGAGTTTTTTTACAATCAACATTAACCACTCAACTGGACTATGCACTAGCCAAACTCGATGCAGGATGTTTGTAAACAAGCCGCCCATAATTAACCTAAAATTCAGACGGTTGTCGCGTCTTTTTGTACGGAATTTACATAATTTATCGATTTGTGATACTTCCCTGACGTTATCAAGTGAGTTGTAGTTTATGTGTCGTGGTTTGTTTACAAACATTCCACATCGAGTTTGACTTGTGTATAGTTGAACTCGCCAATTCTTTGCATCTTTTATTCCAGCAGTTCTATGTTATAATTAAATAAAAATAATTGCTATGACAACAATTGATGCAACGGTATCTCACCGTTTTTCTTTCAAAAAGTAGGAACGGTTACTATTAGCGTTAATAGTGCTCAAGCTTTCTGATACACTACCAACCATATCCGAGATTCAGACTAAACTACAATACAATACATATAATAATAAATGCTTTATTGTTCACCAAAAAGACCCAAAAATAATCGTTTATTTCAGACCCGTTGTGGTCCATATAAATCTCAAAGATACTACATAAGACAAGTACAATGGACGGCCTTATCGCTTAGAAGCGATCTCTACCAGACAACCTTTCAGAGTAAACCAATTCTCATAATAACAACTAGCGCCAATCGTAACTCCCTCCGTGAACTCTAGATGTCACCTCTAACTTCTATTTCAGTTTCATACTTTTCATAGACAGATCGCCTCTCCACCTCCCGCGGGCTAGCACCGCCTCTGCGCGTGCACATACATCATCCGATTCAAAACACTCGAGATTTATAATAGAATCAGAAGTGGTATTAAAGATATACATTTACCAAGCTACAGAATTCAATTTTCGACTGAATAAACTGAAATATGTTTAGATAGAAAGTAGAGCAGTAATGAGAAAAGCAAACAGTCGATGAGTGGTTCCAACTTAAAGTATAAAATAGACAATGAGGTTATCGTGAACAAATAACTGAAAGCGGAAATGGAGTTAAGAAAAATAATAGTACATTATACACCTAGGTGAGAAAGTGCCCAATTCCTATCGAGTGTGTCATTTGAGGGCCGAGGCGCGGCCGAGGGCCTTGAAACACACGAGGTAGGAATCGCACTTTCTCCCGAGTGATACATACCTAGTGCTTTATACTACACCTTCGAAGAAAATCATCGTTTTTGAATCACTCGAGTAAATTAAAATTGTAAACTCAAATGAAGCAATAAATACGCGCACGTACGATTTACACATACATGCATGGTTCTTTGAGTTTTTGAGTAATAACTTTGTTTATGAAAATAACCAAAGCTACTGGCTGATGTTTAGGAAAAAAAATAACACGTTAGAAATGGATTTCCATACACTTTTCTCTCCCGCTAAACGCGTAAATGAAATTCCCTAGAGTTTTCCCTCCCTCATTTCAGTGCGCCTGCAATGACGTACTTTCTACCTTATGTTTAGAAAAGGAATTAGCAACTTTCTGAGCGGTGTCGTATAAAATATGTTATATACCAAGCCACAGATATTATAATACTATAGGTACTAGTAACCAAGCTATAGAAATAATAATAATCTCTAAGTCTATATAAATAGTGATAAAGAAAATTACAATCAAATAATAGAAATAAAGAAGAAGTAGTATTTACAATTCAAACAATTGAACTAACTGCAGTGTGCAAACCATCTACAGTTAGCTCAACTGATTCATAGAATGTAATTTTCGTCTGAAAAACTTAAATATTTGTATAACAAAAGTATAGCTAACATAATAAAATCCATCTCATTATAAACAAAGGGTAAAGTAGTGACAAGACTCAGGGTAGGGAGGGGTAAAACAGTCTGTCATTGCACTCCACCGTTTAGTCACCCCCTGTCGGCTCGTCAGCCCAGTTGCTCCCAGTTCTCGCTTCGGCAGTGTGACTAAAAATAACCGCGCGGCCGTCAGTAATTCCTCAACTACCGCGTCGTTCGCGCGTCGTCCGCGCCGCGCAGCCATGGCGGAAACAATCGAGGAGTCCTACGAAACCGCGGTCACCCGCAAGGTGGTCCGCACCAGCCTCAAGATAGAGGAGGTGAGGACATAGTCACGTAATCACAGCCGCCCGCGCATAGCGCGCACCTGCTCACATAACCGACGTAAACACGCCGCGTCCACCGCACGAAACGCTCTTTGGTCTTTGCTGCACGTAAAGATGAAATTCCCCGGAAATCGCGCTTCATCTAGAGCTCGGAGGAAGCGCGTGACGCGTCAAATCGCGGATTTAAATATAACAGCCGGCTGAATGAACACTTCCGAGCCACCTTGACTTGTGCATCGACCTAAGGAACACACGTGCGGCCTTCACAGGACACTACACAACATATAGCATGACAACAGACGACACATTTAGGTACACACCCTTGTTACATCACGCTAGGATGCAGGCGTTTTTATCGTTCAGTGTGCTCTGTACTTTATTGTTACGTGAGGCGGCATAGTAGCGAACCTTTCACGGATTTCATGTTTTCTAACATTTCAAATGAAACAGTTATCAAAATAATTAGAATTGTGAAGTTACATTCCTTCAGTGAATTAACAATGAGTCTCAGTCGCGGCTACTGCCCGTTTCCAAAGCGCAAAATCCAATGGAAAAACGCGGCGTGGCATATTTTCGTCTTGGCTCCCATCCTAGTTTATCTGCTACATTACGATGTTTATTCACAATACGAATGTGAACATCAATGTGAGCGTTTGGGCTCGTCTCCCCTACAGCAACAACAGCAAGCCTGTCGCTGTGCCCCAGAGACCTGCACCGGAGAACAAACCAGCTGCGTTTAGAGTTAGGGAACGCCGCGTCCTCGTCGAACCGACATGACCGGCAATATTGTTGTCTGTTTATTCGACATCGCTGTCCTTGCATGCTTGACTCAAGACCCAAAATATTTGTGTGAATCTTTTTGGCAAATGCTTGTGTTTTTTCCCTGAGCGATTATGTTAGCGCATCAAAGGGACGTATTAATGTATGGAATGACGAATGAAAACAGCTGCAATAAAGGTAATTCTGTACAAGCTCACTGAAACATTACAGCTTCCGTTCTAAAACATTGTTGTTTTGCCGTCCGTTTGCTTTCGAAACGAGCGAAATATCTTATCTTAAACAGATTTAAACAATTCTCTCTAAAACTGAATAAAAACTGAGCTAAGAGCATAAATATTTTGACAAATTGTTCTACAAACTCAAAAATTATTGCTGTGTTTTGCACAGCTCTGTTAAAACTTATTTTTGTAGAATTGTAGATGAATGTAAAACACATGTAGAGTAGGAATCATTCATACCTACCATTAGACGAGCTTATTCCATCGTCTATTTGCTGGCGCCAATAACAGAAATCCATCGTACATTTGCTCCGATATTGCGATAACTGAATCTAATTCTATACTGTTGCATAAATGAAGTTCTGAAGGCACGGTTCATATTTAAGTTTAATTAGACGAGTATGATTTAATTGAGGATTCCGCGAAGCTGTGGGCGGTGGACACTCGAGTAATTGGGGAACGGTCAGTGTTTTCATTCACTCACATAACTACACAAAGTACTTACACCAAACAAGTCACATGTTTGAGTATGTATTGTATATGTGCCCCACTGTAATATTTTTGATAGATGCTCGCAGTAGAAATGCGTAGAGTAGAAAAACTATTGTTCTAATATCATTGATGTCATATATTTCGGCAGAATGGCATAAACGAGACTTGTTTTTCTAGCAATGGGATGAGAAAAGTTCATGATGAGACATCACTACTTTTTTACATTTATCAATTGGTTCACAAAATACTAAATCTGCAAGAATTCGTTAAAATTTTAGTCTTGACAGATATCCACATAATATCATTGATGAAAATGTTCAAAGCGTAGATTATTGTTAAAGCCTCTTTGGTAGAGAACATCATATATTTATTGGTTCACAAAATACTAACTGCATGTTGTAAAACAATTTAGAAAATAATTCGTTAAAGTTGTAGTCTTGTCAGATATATCCACACACTTGTCTACCTAATTCATTGGTGAAAATGTTCAAAGCGCAGATTCTTATTAGTATAGCCTCTTTGATAGAAAACTACCAAAACACACCTAAATCTCGTTGTGAGGTCTCCCACAGAAGACCAAAGAGTTCTCAGTCAGAATCAATTCATTTCAGTTCAGACTCGGACAATACTGGGACGATTTATAATACTTACTTATCATAGTCACCTTGTTAGAAATACATACAATTAAAGTGCATTTGTATGTCCTTTTCAATTACATCTAGAACGTGTCCACTTCCTGTCCACCCTCTTTGTCTTATGAACAGCTATGATATTGAACTAAATATAAACAGGATGAGATAGGCTTGGTCGGTCGCTTGATAAGTTACCCTTTTAACAAATGCAATTTTATCCTCACAGTATGTTTAAGTGTATTTATTGCAATTATGTTCTAAAAAGGTGGGTAAATCACCCGACACACGCCTGGCCTCTAGTGAAGAGAGGTTAAATAAAACATGTAGAAGACTTGAATGGTCCTATATTATTGAAGATTAATCTCTCTTCTTGTATTCTTGGACCTTACACAATGCAATAACCACTACCTACCGACCTACTTAATTAAAAGATCTGCGAAAATTTCAATTTAATAGTGTACAGGGAGCCTCGGAGCCGGGTTTCCACCGCGAAAGGGTAATGAGCGAGAAATGAGTGATGTGTGCGCGCAGTTCAACGCTTTTTGCTCGCTCACTCCTTTCCGCTCGACGATTTGTTGGTGGAAATACAAATATGCAGTTTACTCTTGCAAGTAAAAATCGGCCCGCTCCGCTCGCGGTGGAAACCGGGCTTTGCGGGTGAAACGAAAATACCTTGGTGTCACGATAGACCAACATATGACATACGAGTATCATATTAGATCCATCACTGCTAGAGTACGTAAGCTAATCGCCGTTTTTAAACTTATTAGACATGCGGCATCAATGAGCCAACTAAAAACCACGTTCTTTGCGCTCTGCCAGTCCCTAGTGTTATACTGCATTAGATCATGGGGAGGTGCTGCGAAGTCACATCTTCTCCCTCTAGAGAGAGCGCATAGAGCTGTGTTGAAGGTGGCATTTCGCAAGACTTTTAGATACCCAACAACCCAACTCTACAATGAGACACAAATTCTTTCTGTTAGGAAACTTTTCATTCAACAACTCATTCTTAGACAACATAAAACAACACCTCACTATGACGTTTCATACAAACGACGAAAAAACAAAGTCTATGCCATTAAATCGTACAAAACATCCTTCGCACACCATCACTCACAGTTCCTAGCTCCGTTTATTTATAACAAACTTAATAAAATAGAAACTCTACAGCTTAAAACTCACCTAGAATGTAAACGTTTTCTTACACGCTACTTACAAAACCTTGACTACTCTCAGGTAGAGCACTTGTTAGACATTCAATCTTAAATTTGGGCTATATGTATTTATGTATTTATATTTTCAGCTATCTCTGTTATATATTTTTTTCTACTTTAGCTGTGTTAAGTTTATATAATTTTTAGCTTACTTTAAGTATAGGTAATATAGGTACGTAATAGTTAGGGTTGCACAAATATTATATAGTTCTTCTTGATTCGCTGTAATAATTCTAGTTTCAGGCATCTGTGAACTTAAAAGTAGACAGAGGTTTGAGCCCTCGCGTCTAAATACAAGTTTAATGTAAACTTAGTTAGAGCGAGGTGTCACTATCTTTGACCATGATAGGTTTAACACAAGTATGTTTGTACTACAAAGATATATCAGGATATTAATTAAAATAGTCTATAAGTACCAACTTTGTAAACCTACCTTTTGTGAATAAACATTTATTATTATTATTATTATTATTAACGGACCTATTTAATGCTCACTCTCTTACCTAATGTTTTCTTACTACAGGAAAGCAATCGGTCAGCAACAAGTTGTTTTGACAGTAAAGCGTTACGAACAATGGTCATTGTTGGCCCGTCTTGTTTCCTTAACTTCAGTTTATATGGACAATAAAGTCGTGGGACAAAGATCAAAGAAAAGTATAAAATAATGCCTACACCTGAAGATAGTAAGTTATTATTACACAAGACAATGGTGGGAGTCTTCTGTCGATAATAAAATGAAATTCGCCATTTTGAAAATAATTTTCAACAGTTTACGCTGACACTACTGAACTTTATCTTTGTGAAATTTAGGGTTGACTGAAGCAAATACAGAGCGCCTTCCTGGGAAAGGTCCCGGAAAAAGCTTATAAGAAATCTGCCAAAAGTGGCAACTACGTCTCTTCTTTATTAATCTCCAGGCGCTTGCCCATTTGGCACAAAGCATTCAAAACAAGTAAATAAAGCGCAAATCCGAAACAAAAGCTCATGGACAAAGCCAAGCAAGTTTCCAAACGCAAACCAAATAAGGACATCAGAACGTGCAACAGTTCTGCGAATCACAACACGCGATTATTAACAGCTGAACAAGTGATCGGGAACACTGCCAACTCGAGTGTTCACCCTAATTGACGAGCTCGAGCCATGCTTTGATTCCTGCACTTAGCGATAAACATACCAAAATGTGCTTGACATTGGTTTCCAAAAGTTAATGTTTAGGGTTGTTGAACGCAAATTGGCGTGGCGGCGTTTTTATATTTAGAACGCAGGCGATGCTGTGCGCTTGCGTTCGACAGCCGATGGCTCAGCATAGATCACGGAAGGTAGAAAATGGAACGCAGCGGATATTATTAAAGTGGACAAAAGTGGGGGGAGGGGAGATAAAGGTACGAAATAAGAGAGACCTTTTGTTCAAAATTGCACCAACGTTTTTATCAGTAGAGATATAGATATTTATTAGCTCAGTCTGCGATTAAAGATGGTACTGCCTTCTTTTCAGACTCGGTCCTGCAATCTAATCCTATATCCTTGATTCATGAGAGCTTTCTCTACACCGAAAGACGTTAGATGAACAGATCAGAGACCTGTGTGCGATTTGACGATAGTAACGAGACGCGATCGATTTTTCTATGGGATTTGGAACAGCGCCTCTGTGGTGTGGAAATGGAACTACCCAAATTCGGTACAAAAATGAGACGTCGCGATACATCGTCAAATCGAACTCAGGGCTGAGCTCCGAGTTTTGTTTCTCGATAGTATCGAGAAGAGTCGTTCCATTTTTGAATGGGATTTGCTCGCAGAACTTTAACTGTGGTTTTGTTACAGCGCGCAGAGTCGCGTAGTAATACTATGTCATACTAAATGGCATGGAATTACGTTCCATTTTGCGTAGTTTCATATCTGCACGGTAGAGGCGCTCTACTAAATCCCATTAAAATAAATTTTAATATTTAAAAAAAAAAACTTTATTAAAAACAAGCTTTTAATGCATTGTCATCCAAACTAAACGTGTATACAAAATTTCAGCTCCTTCGTTTGAAGATATCTGCTTCAAAATTGAGTTGCAAGATTCCATCCCCGTACAAACATAGTTACATTGCAAGTTAAATAAAAGCTTGTAAAAATGGAACGTCTCGCTCGATACAATCGAGAAACCAAACTCAGGGCCATGTTTATTTGTCCAGTCGTTTATTATTTAGATCGGGATTAAGACACTAATGGCGGCAAATGCCGAGGGATGTTTTTGGAGCGGACGCCTCAAAGTAATTATTTCCGTCGTAGAATTTAGACCGGTGTATTTATAAACAAAACAAACATCTACAAAGAAAACAGGGAAGGGGTAATGTCGGTCACTGGCGAAATGAATGTTTATCAGTTTGAACAACAGTTACTCTCTGGTATAGAATAGAATCCATACTAATATTATAATTTTAAAGTACTCTGTCTGTCTGTTACCTTTTCACGCCTAAACGGCTGAACGGATTTCAATGAAATTTGTCAGGGAGGTAGATAATACCCCGGAGGACGGCATACGATGTTTATTATTCCGGAAAAGCGCGTGCGAAGCCGCGGACAGAAGCTAGTAGACTAAAATTTAGCTAAATAAGAAAAATGGTTACATAAACGTTTCTGTGGTCTTTTTCATATTAGGTAGGCACCTCAGAGCAGTGTTAAAGTTTTTGGCCCGCTGCACAAGGATTTTAAATGTCTAATCATATTTAATTTTGGGAGGCTTATGTCCAGCCGCGGGCTGGTAAAGTTGGTTGAATGAAAAATGAACATTACATTTGACGTATTTGTATGGTTTGAAAACCACACTGCAACAACATTTAAGTCAGTTATACAAACACATACTCTTTATCCCTATACAAGCGAGGCTAAGAATGGGTATTTAGTTTTTCACCTACTCTGGCCCTCCTTACAATATAATAAAATACTTTATTGCACATTTAAATCTAATAGAAACTATTTGCAACAAAACAACTTAAAAACTAAGCGACAATTAAAATAAATAAACGTTTACCTATTTCAAAAGTTCTTAAGGCTAAACGAGTCGCTCATCTCTCCATACAAACGTGGAAGGGTAACTACTACGCTGTTTGATGTTGACCATCCAAAACTAAGGATAATATCAATTTATCTCGTCATTATCTATGTCTGTATGCACCCGAAACCGTAAAAAAAGTATTAATAAAAAAATACAAGCTTCTAAACTTTCGTATTTCAACACTGATTTTAGCCCAACTTTGGGCGAAAATAAATAACATGCGGAGAAAGAAAACTCTAAAATAAAGCCCGTACTACTATGTCTAGTTTAGTTATTTAAAAGTTGAAATAAATTTATTTTGAAATTATACTCTCAATAGTTTTTCTATAATAACCCTTGTGCTAAAAGTCTTTTCCCATTTTTTTACGTGGCCGATTCACGAATAAATTTATTTGCATTTCATCAAGCGCGCGAGAATGTCTATTATGTCAGATGAGATGGCATACATTTAGGCCGCGCCCACTGATGAGTTGGATCGGACGACTCGTGCAGCCTTAACAGTAACAGTACCTACAGTGTTTTTAGACCAAGTAATAATTGGCGGTCTTATAGCTCAACACCGATCTCTACCAGACAACCATGGATAAATAGGATCATTGGACAGTACAAGGGATCTGTGTCCCCTTTCAGTGATTAATTTCTGTTTCATCACCTATTTCAAGTAAAGTCATTTCATGAATCACGTAAAAACAAAAATGCAAAAATGTTAATAGGTTCTTTGCCTGCGATAAAGCTTAATTCAATGTCACAACAATGTCGGGCATCTGTGTCGATAACAATTCATCTAAAAAAGTCTCAAAAAAACCAAAACTCATCAGAACGTGGGTTAGTTCTCGTAAGATAACAAACTCTTAAGAGCCCGATTCTCAAAACGACAGATTTTCAAAAAGAATGAATTTTTGAAAATCTATCCTTTTGACTATAATGTGCAATGCAAACACATTTTTCCAAAAGTCATCAATAACCTAATACTCTACATTTGATTTCATTCTTTTTTTTAAGGAATATTTTTTGTACCACTTTTGTTTTTCTTTTTCTACCTCATCGAGCAAAGAAAAAGTAAAGGCAGTACAAGCTTTACAGATATTTCCGGAAAAATTAAAAGGAGGAAAGGAAGTAAAAGCTTTTCGGATATTCCCCACAGGAAATATAGCAAGACGCAAATTCACTGGTGTTACTTTATCATTAGGCCGGCAGATACAGTGTTTGCTATTTCGACACCAGATGTCTGAGACCTTGGAGATCGGTCGTGTTCGATTTACGTAGATTGACGCGATCGACCTACTAGTCAACGTAGCTACGTTCCATAGTCACCTACTCGGTTTTAAAAGCTGGAAAAGTTTGAGTCTGTTGACGATAACAGGCTTCCTATGTTAGTACAGACCTAGAGTTTTTCTCTTAGTTTAAAGCTGCACCTGCTGCGTAGGTATGGAATTCCTCGATAAGTTTCCAACTCTCGGTAGCCATGTAATTTTATTTTTTTGTTGTTTATTATAAAACAGCGTGTTATCAAAATTTTTACTGATATATTGTAATTTTAGAATATATCTGTATTAATCTTAAAATATAAAAGAACAAGCGATTTTCTGGTAACAACGCCCAGCCCAAACCGCTGAAGGTAGAAAGCTGAAATACGGTTTACGGTTCAGTCACTTTGCACATCGTGCACCAATGAAGATAGGAACTTACTTACTGGCATGGCGCAGTGACCCGAAGTGGATCTAGGCCTCCGCCAGTTGTCCCGGTCCCTTGCCGTGTCAGTGCAGTCGACGCGACGACGGCACGAACGGTCTTTGGCCACTTGGGCGACCCATGCACGCTCCCCCATTCGGAATACATGGCCGAGCCATCCGAGTCTCGGCGATTTGGTTTCTCCTATGTTCGGTTCGGTTCGGACACTTGTTCTTCTATTTCCAATGAAGAGATCACTTTGATAATATTTAGAAACCTACTAAATTGTGGGAAAGTAGGCTACCAGGATTAAACTTTACCTACTGGGTTTTTAGGTAGGTAGGTAATCAGAATTAGTATATAATTTTTTGTAATGAGGATGCCGCCAACTTTGCGGCATACATACCTACGCTCACTGAATAAACTGATTTGGTTTTCAATGGAAATGTAATAATTAATTAGGTAAGCACTATTTTACAAACACAAAAGTGAGACCCCTTGGATTTCCTTAGAACGTATTTTAATGAGCATAGGGACTCTACCTAGTACCTAGGTAGGTAAGGTAGTTATGAGTATTCCTGGCTGTAATTAGGTACCTAAACTATATCAACGATTCCATTTTATTTCATGTGTCCTTGTCGACGATCTGCCTATAGAAACATTTCGCCACGGAAATACAAAATGAACAGCAGCGCTGAAAAAACCTAAGAAAATAAATAACATAATAATTCTCGTGATGCTTCGTTCCATTTTAAATATAATATTGTGCTATTTACAAGATCTTCTATTTTGATCTTATTTACGGTGATATCAATGTAAATGAATGACATCTTTGATGGTAAAGGAAACGTGTAGTCAATGAACTGTGCTTTTAGTTGGTTGTTGAGAGTTTTCGTGAAAGTCTGTCGAAAATAAGCATCTACGAGTGATTTTCTACCGATATTCCTACCTATTTAAAACTAAATATCCATTAATATTTATCGGTTTAAGCACTAAACGACTTAACGATTCTGTTTACCCACATGATGTGGTCTAAAGCTGTGGTTACACAGAGCGAGAAGTTTCAATTTATTGTACGTATGTAGATATGTACTTATATCGGGAAGGACCAACTTCGGAATGACTAAACCAGCATGTGAGCACGCTGCTTATGGTAGGTACATGCTGCATCATTGCTTCCCAGCAGTGGGTAAAATTTCG
Source organism: Eupithecia subumbrata (assembly GCA_949316285.1). Lineage (NCBI taxonomy): Eukaryota > Metazoa > Arthropoda > Insecta > Lepidoptera > Geometridae > Eupithecia > Eupithecia subumbrata. The sequence goes on along the minus strand of OX438627.1, from coordinate 16,772,262 downwards.
TTGTTGATGATAATGAGGATGACTCGCTCAAATTACTAGCACTAGCCTGGCCCGTGTTATAACAGCTTGCTCAGTCATGGATCTTTGCTTGAGTAGGTAACGATTTTATCTATGGCAAAAGCGTTACTCAAGTATCTAGGTACCTATAGGTCGATGACTGAGCAGGGTTACATAATACATGCTTTAGTCTAGATAAAGCTTCTGAGTGACGTCACAGTGACGTAATTACTAAAAAGAGATGACGATCACTAAGGTCATAGACAATCAAAACATAGATTCAGACATAGACAAGTTTACCTCGACATTGGACGCACGGCACGCGCTATTTCTGAACGCACGGGAGAGCTCGTTTGTCATTATTGTACGTTCCCCTTACGTTATCCTCTTCCTCGTTGGTAGAGTCGTAGCATTATAGTATTTTGTGGTAGAGTTAATATTCCTACTACTGTTGAAGGAAATGTAGGTACGTGGAGTTAGCCAACAACTTACCTATTTGGTAAGGTACCTATTTTAATAGTTGGAGGCATTGGTTGGAGAGTTTAGTCAGACCGCCTAGTTGGAGAGCGACGAGGATGGGTAAACTTCGGTTTCAGTTGAATTCCACCCCACTTTTTCTGACTTGCCAAAAAGAATTTCTAAAATCCAGAGAATACGTACCTAGGTAATAGGTATGTTTGTACTTATTACAAATATTGTTACAATTACCGTATAGCGGTCACTTCATCCATAACAATGCCTACGATGATGAATCCATGGCTTTCACATTCGTTATCGATTCTTCGTTTTTGAAGACGAAATGTAGCTAAAATAAATAAAAAAATAATGAAGATCGATAGATAATGTTTTTTTTAATTTAATTGTCAAAAAACACTTATTTCGTTTATTCATGGGCTTTAATTTGGACTGGAACTGGCAATCATCCATTGCTAAAATAATGTAATGGCAATTTGATGAATGGATTTCAGTTAATGGAGCGCAAACGACATAAAGTTACGTCAATTGTTTAGATCAAGAATTAAAAAAAAAACATTCTCCGTCAACAAATGATTATTTAATTTAAGTAGGTAACTATTTATTTATTTTAATTGTAGGGTAGAGGCGGATTTACCGTAATAGCACTGCAGGTTAGAAATAAGTGCAAGTCTTAAACTGACCACATCAGATCAAACCCAGTGCCCATTACCTACAATGGTGCTTGCTAGACTAGCCCAACCCAATGGGACCTAAATACCCAGAAATTGTAACTGCATGCAATATTTTAATCGAGCGCATGCGTGCGGATGTTTAGAAACGTTCGCTCCGAAATTGGACAGCTGTTTTTACGATTTGGGTATGGCATGCATGTAGGCAAGTGGCTTGCATTTTTTATTGCACGATTGCTAGTGTAGTGATAGTGACATCTAATAATATTAGAATGTTTGGCTGAATCACCCATCAGTTTTTTTTAACATTTAGCGTGAAGAACCAAAATTTAAAATGCCACGTGTGATTTAAAAAAACAAAATGTGTGTAGTGAAAAACCTTTCCTATTAAGAAATCGTTTCCCTCGAAATTCGGCGCTAAAAATCAACACGAAAACGCCTAGAACTCGTAATAAATCTTCGTGAATATATCACAAAAAGCCCATTGTTTCGCGTAAAAGCTACAGATGACAGAAACAAAATGGCCGACACAGTCGCTCCAGACCGCTAGCAGTTTTACGCGCGACCTACATGCAAAAACTGATTTGTAACGCCCAAGATTGATGCGTCAGAGGTCGTTGACTTTAGGATCGTTTAGGAGAAAGATCTAAAGCACAAATTATGTGTACGAATTATGTCTTCAGTTTAGTTATACTCCAGTAAGAAGTGCAACAGGTATGGACAACATAATATTACAATGCAGAGTAGGTAGGTATGCCTCCCTAGTTAGACCATACCGGCGACCACGTGGAAGAATTATGAATGAGATAACAGGACGAGCTTTACTTCCACCAAAACCAATAAATATCTATGGCTATAGGTACCTACCTGTTAAAGCGTTAAATCGGATGGTGGAAGAAACTGTAGGAGACCTTTGCCAGTGGACAGTGGCTTCATAGTAATAATATCCCACACACTAGCGTGACGTTAATTTTAACCGAAACAGTTTTCATCGGTTAACATTAATCATCGATGACAACTGACACGGCAAACACGACTTTAACGACGTGAAGACAGACCGCACTCATATATAATACTTTGTATGGGTTATTGATGTCCACTAAACGAACATCTAATCACGCTACCAGCATTTTTCTTGAAAAATTACCTTCTGGGGACTTTAATAAGCAGTTGAGTTGATCACTCGTCACTTTAACTGTTTTGCCTTCCTCTTTTTCACGTGACTTTCTGCATCTAGTCAGGCTCTCTTACTCGTCTCTTTCTCTACTCATCACACTTAAATGTATCATGTACAGCAACATGGCGAATTCTCTCGAAAATATCTTACAATGATTGGGTACTTACTTACTTGCCTACTGTGCGACTACTAGAATTATAAGTCAAAAAATAAAATACGAAACTACCAAAAGGCGTGCTCGGAATACTAGTTGCATTGATGGATGGCCATGTTAATTCGTTGACCGAATTAATAGCCAATATTCCGTCCACATATGAACTCCATCAAGAGCATCGTTGGTTTGGTAGAGTTTTAAACTACACATACGTTCTAGAACTAACAAAAGAACTAGAAACCGGGAATAGCTGGTTTTTCTTGAAAACCGATTGCCCAAAGTAACATTAGGCTCTTGAAGCCGCGAAGGTTTGAACGTTGTTTGGTTAGACCGCGTGATACTAAGGTTAGAAAGACAGTACTATGGGCTGCACATCCTATTTATAAGAGCAGACACTGCAGACGAGTTTTATTTCTGTTCTATTAATTGCATAACGTGGCAACAGAGTCCAATTAACGATTAGTGAGATGACACTCGCCCACGGGGTATTAACGTCTGTCTGTCACACAAATCACACAGAAAGGGAGCAGAATTGTGACGAAAATCCGTTGTGCCTCTTTCATATTCCCCATTTTATTTTCGAAATTACACTAATTATTATAAATGCGAAAGTTTACAAGGATGTTTGTAACTTCTTCACGTCAAAACTAACGAAGGGTCTGGAATGTTGCATCGATGTACATAAGTCTGAAATAACATCCATGGAACAATATTTGTACAATTTGAATTTGAATGAGCGCCATAGCCGGACTGAAATAAAATGCTATAAACAATTTACAGACGTGTTTAAAAATAACCGTACACTTAAGGATAATAATGGGCTACCGCAAGGCTGTACTTTAGGATCGACGCTGTTTCTGGTATACATTAATTGAACAAATTGTAACTAGATAAGCGTCAGGTGCCATCGATAGGTTCATCGACGTTCTATCTAAGGCTAGCTAGTATTAACTTTATGTTATTTATATACTATTTGTTAACCAAATCAAATCGGATAATCAGCAGACGATGAAGCTGCTAATTGTCTGATTATATTTTGGTGCACACCACCCTTAGCTTAGTCCGTTAAGCGGCGTATACGTGGATAGGTATGGCTAGCGCAAGATCAGTGAACGACATAATTTTTGGAGGCCTTCATCTGCGGGTTAAACCGAGCTGCAAATATAATATAAATAAAATAAATAATGCTGGCCAATTCACACATCATTATCTAGCCCCAAGCTAAGCAGAGCTTGTGTTATGGGTACTAGATAACTGTTAAACTTAATAAAATAAACTACTTAGATAGATATTTTTTTATTATACATAGAAAACACCCAGACCAACGGAACAAATTTCTGCAGATCATACACAAATTTGTTCCGAGGCAGGAATCGAACCCGCAACCTCCTGCGCCGCAGGCGGACCTTCGCCCGCTGCGCCATGGACGTCGTCGTAAATAATGATGGTGATCGTGAAATTATAATAAATAGGTACCCAAACCCACGGGAAACGGGTGTTTTAGAACTGTGCTGTGACTGTCTAATTTAAAGTTTACCCTCTTGTTTTTATTTCAAGAACATCGTTGCTAAAATGTTGTGTTATCAAAGGAGCATCTTTGGCGCTACCTACGCCTTACCTTGGCTGGTGTTCCTGATAATAAACCTTGGCATTCTGCTCACTCTCAAATGAAGATAAAATCACAATAATAAATACTATAAATATCGAGCTTGGCTGGAGGGACGTTATATGGCATTATTATTAGGTAGATCTAATATAAAAACCCTGACCTAAGATTAGAACAGAACTAAGTAAACTCAAGATAAAGGCTTCAACGTTATTGTTTTACTCAAGAGTTTAATTTTTGGATGGTTTCAATTAATTTTTCCCTGAAGCCGTTAGTCTAAATTAAGTTTCGCTAAGACTTGCCTTAAACTATAGTTAGGCACTAAAAAGCAGATTATTAAATTGTACCTACGTACCTATATTCCTGTCAGTCTCACTACCATGCGCTTTTTATAAACTTCAAAATAACTACAAAAATCGGTCACAAGCGTAAAAAACCTAACGGTGGTTTTTGCAAAAGATTACTTACCTAATTCATCAAACGCTCTAGTAAATATATTAGCATTCAGTCGCCGAAAGTGAAACCGGGAGATAGCCCGCGAAGAAAACTTACGAGATCGTGACGAGTTTGCAATCAGGTTTTTTGACGGTTTCTGGCGACAATGCGTTACTTTCTACTTTCTTTGGTTTATTGGTAAACAATGCTGCAACGCCATTACACATGGATTATTTTCGATGGCGCATAGATTAAGGTACCGACTACAATACCTACAGACAGAGACAGAGTAATTGGTGACGCAGAAATGTCGCTTGTTCTGCAATGGTTTTTTTTTATTTAAGAATTCACTGTCAAGCTAGATACAGACTCCTCACACATGAAAAAATCCATTTCCATGACAAATTTTATATCAGTTAATTCATTTAGCCATAGGTACACAAGTTGGAACACTTGGTAACTTGGAAGTAGTATTATGCGCTCATGAGCGGGTCATCTAAAAAGCCTTTGTAGCAAAATGCGTAACGATCTGTTCAGTCGACTAAAGGTAGAGTCTCTGTAAGATGCATAGATTGACATTGCAACATTGCAATGCAAGAGATTGGTATGATGGCCACGTCTGGCCTAACGTTGTTTGTAACCAATTTTGATGAATGCCTCTTGTCGTCGGTTTTGGCATGCCAGGGAAGATAAATAGTTACGTTACGACCGTACCTGTCGATCACAATAACGGGTTGTCAGAATGCTGTCAGTGTGATTTACACCTTACCTTACTTTTAATCAAAGATATTGTCGAAGTCATAGGATCTTTGCTTTTAATAATGTAATACTGCCTCGTTAGTCTAGCGGTCAGCTTGTTCAACCGCTGATTACGAGGTCCTGGGTTTAAATCCCAGGACGGGCCAATAGTTATTATTGGAGTTTTTCTTGCAAGAAAAATTTTCACAGTAGCAGCCCGGAGTCAGGAAGTTGGCGGTGTTACACCCCCGTGCCTCGGAAAGCACGTTAAGCCGATGGCCCTGCGCTTGACCTCTCCCCGGTCGTGTCGGTCTGCCGTCCCATCGGATTATGAAGTGCGAGTGATGGTGCGAGTGCACCTGTGTTTGCGCACACACTTGTGTACTTTAATATGTCCTGCGCACTTGGCTAGTCTCCGATGAGACTGGCCGCCGTGGTTGAAATTCGGCTAGGAGGACATTTTATTTAATATTCGAATTCTTCCGTTGACCTTAACAATTTACAAGTTCGTCTACAGGAAATTTACTAAGTTTGAATCTTTATTAGAGAAATTTTACTTTGTACTTACATTATTATCTTTTGCACAGGATTCAATGGGATTTGTTTGCGAATAAAAAGAACGCGCAACGTTCCAAAAATCAAAGGTTAAAAAACAGTATTTTCAAATAACTAATGTTCTGGTGTTTTTCAGCAAAACGCCAATTTTCCGAACGGAAACGTTAGTTCATAATCCGTCGGCTAGATGTCGCTACATGCATTAACCTACATCGGCGCATAAACAAGACGCGCGCGCGCAGCAGCGCAGCTGTTCGCGTATAATTTACCGGTCAATGCACACTACAGTACATTGGCCAGAACTTGAGGTTTGAAATATTAGTTAACTGCTTTTCTCACGAGTTAGGGTAAGCCCTGTACCTACTGATGCTCTGCCACCGAGCTCTGCACAGAGGGGACCATCTTGAAGCACACTACCTGAAATGTAGGAAAACACGCGTTTCTTAGAATACTAAGTCAGAAATCACTTTTCTTTCAGTTTTGACAGCCGTTGAGGTTTTTCAATAGCTTTACATCCAATAGCTTGACATTGAGAAATTGTATAGGAAAATTACAACAGTGCTTTCTTTCAAGTTCATTAAGCTTTTTCTCATGAACATACTGGAGTTTTTACTGAAAAATTAGGCCTGGGCTAAAAGCTCTACGATGGAGGCGGCTGCGTCAACAAAAATGTCGTAGCTTAGACATGAACATCGTCTTTACAACATAAAACTGAAACGTTACCTATGATGGCGTGAAAAGCCACCGACAATTCAGGAGACCAGACGATCTGTTTAGTTTTTCGCAAAAAGCACAGTCAGAAATTTCCTTCGCTTGCCTAAATTGGCAATGCCCCGTTAAAAGCACCATTAGTCTCATTTAAAATAATCTAAACGATCTAAATGTCTATGTTCGACCACGTGTATAATGTTTACACACATTATGGATATAAATCTTGTAAATGGCTATTAAAAATAAAATAAAGTTTCGAGTCATTATGACGGGCTGTAACGAAACGATAGCTTTGCTATGTTTAATGTTCCGTGCGATGTAAACAGCGCTTAATGATAATGGAGTTAAATACTAAATTAGCATGACTTTTAAGATCAAAGCTTTTTTTTGCGCAAATAAAGAGTTTTTACCAGTCCTTAGTGCCTAAAACACTTTGTAATAGGGGTTGGCCAGGGAAGTGTTTGGGTGCTCTATTTCTTTTATTAAGCACTGATGTTGCAACGAAAAAGCTGTTAGGAAGTAAGAGTATTATGTACTTCAATCCAGTCCTCTGTTTTGAATTGTCATCCCAAAATAAATTTGGCGTTTACTGCGAAAAATCCGGTAAGGTTACAAGCTCTTCTTAAATAAAGGATATTTAACTGGCTATATGATTAGTGAGTTGTCAAATCGTACAAATACATCAAACTTAATTATGTTTTGATTAGACATAAGGATTTTGTTATTAGATAGTGCGTAAGCTCGATTCGATGGGACTTGAACTTTGACGTCAAATAGGTAATATCCAAAAATAATTTATTTTGAGATATTACTTATTTGATTTATTATGATTAGATCAGTTCTGCAAGCGGGGCTAAATCTAGGCCGTGATTCGACTTTTCTTCTCGAATTCAAGTGCGGCTTAACACTTACTAAACCTAACAGTGTAAGAAATTAATGTAGTATTTATGGAAATAATAATGAATTTCTCACACTGAACTCAAGAAAACTACCGTAAAAAAGCTGTAAATCTCTACTTAATCTGAATCAGTGGCCGTCGGCCACAAATCAGCAGTTATAACTGTTGCCTACGTGCTACGTAGAGCTGTAGTGTAGAGTCACAGGAGGTAGGGTTGTGCCTCGTCCTTATATTAAGTCGGAAGAGTCCATAAATATTATATTGTTAACTAGCGACCCGCCCCAGCTTCGCACGGGTGCAATGTTAAATATTCTACAGAATCGGCCCCCCGGCCCGTACCTACCGCCGCGCCGCCGCGCTGCGCTCTGCCGCCCGCAACCACTATGTCCCTGCATTTTAAATCTGTAATATCTTCGAAAATATTCATTTAAATTACATGCTCTAAAGGGCCATATTGATATTAAATGAACAATGTATTTAAGGTTCTTAATTGGATAAGAATTAATTCTGTATTGCTTAAAATGTCTTCGTAAATAAGCCATTATTTCTCGTAAAAAATAAAGGATAAAAAATGTTTATCGTGGGTTATTCCTAAGAGATAGATATATACCATAGCGGATTTTTGTTGACCTTCTTAAGAAATGAAATGAAATGAAATGAAATGAAATCATTTATTGAAAAAGAAATACACAATAACAATGGTTAACTCAATGTTAAGCTAAAGTTAGGTGTTATCACTTTTTCTTTTTTAAGGTGTCTACAATACTTTAGTACATTATTTTGATCTATCTTGTAGAGTGCAGCCAGCTTTTGCAATGTAAGCGCAAAAAAATGTGTACATTTACCACATCATAATAGAAACCTCTAAAATTATCAGTGTTTCTCTACTATATTATGCATTTATTATACGTATAAACCTTCCTCTTGAATCAAACGGTCTATTTAAACACCGCATCAAAATCCGTTGCGTAGTTTTAAAGATCTAAGCATACATAGGGACAGACAGACAGACAGACAGACAGACAGGAAGCGACTTTGTTTTATACTATGTAGTGACGTGAATTTGCTTTTGAAATGGATGCGGCAAGCGCACGAATAGTGGATGGATTATATTATGTACTACTGCAGGAGTCCTATACCTAGCAGTGGGTAAAATCTAATCGCAGATGTTGGATACTGGAAAATTCGGGAATAAGAATGTTCTGCTTTATCTTGAACCTTTGGGTGCCAGTTTTGAGTAATATTTAGACTTTTTGTTTAGAACTAACCTTGGTAGAGTAGAATTTATTACATAAGTTGGTTATTTAGTTTTAATTATTCTACTCATTTATATTTAGTTTACGATGGACTGCCATTAAAACACAGTAAGTATAGTAAATCTAGTAATGACGAAATCCGGTAATACATGGGGTAGGTCATGCAGGACTGCACAACAGTGCAACAGTGCAACAGTGCAAAAGTGCAATCTAAATAATGAAAATTACCTGGAAACAAAAATTCTGTGAACAATCCTGAAAAGCGGTTAGGTTAGGTTATGGCCACGGGAATAGGAAGTATATATTCTTTATCTACCTATACTCATTGCAATTTGGTTGTAATACAGACTTTAAAAGTATTTTATTAAATCAGTAGATATTTTCTTCAAATAGACGTAGAGTAGGCCATCATTAAATAAGCTAGGTGTTGTTTTAAAAACCCTCCTGCATTGCACTTAAGATTCATTTCTGATTGCAGGTAAGTTACCTTGAAATAAGAACCTACCCACACGTGGGGAGCCAAACAGGAAGATGTGGGAAACGGAAGAAAACAAAGCCACGTGAGTATTTCCTGGGTCAGATGAGAAATAATTAGAAACTCCTTTGTGTAAGATGACTGGCTTAAAATCAGCAAACAGTTTTGTAAGATTCTAAAAGGGCTTTAAAAAATTAAAACATCCGAGTTCACAACGACAAATCACAAGCGAATCCACTTGTCGGAAAATTAATTATGATCATTCGATCGCACTGGTAATAAAATATCAATACTGAAAATATTCAAAAATAAATTTAAAAACCCAAACTCAAAACTAAACTCTATTAGAAGACAATAAAGTCGTAAATCTAAACACGTCAGCTGAACATTAGTGATGTGCCCGCGCTCGATAGGAGACTATCGATAAACTAATAAAATAGCAACTCGTACAGTAATCCCTCGTGGCGGTACGGATTTACCGCGGGGCTGTTTGGAGAACCACGTATTTATATTAAGTGGAGGAGCTGTCAGCGCCTACGCTGACGCCGGCCGCTGCTGGATGGCTCTATACCACAGATTGCATCTAGATTTAATATTATCTAAATCAATCCTCTAAATCATTATTGTATTGTTAATCTGTCGCATCGTATGATACTTTGCAAACCTGATAGACAATCTCAAAAGTTTTATTTGAAAGAGAATCAAGAATTGAATTGAGATCAAGATTTACCTAGCAATTAAATCCATAGACAGAAATTGCTCAATAGTAGGTATACGATTATGGATCTCTCCATAAAGTTAAATGAAATGTTAATGGTACCTGGTATAATTTTATTTATTTTCCGCTATTATCAAATGAAAATATCAAGAAGTGGCAAAGACGTCTAGTTTTTTTTTGCATATAATACTAAAAAACTCTGAAGTTCTGCCAAATCTTAGAATAGTCAGTTAATAGCATGATGAATTCGTTCAGTACAACAAATGAATTTATCGCAGTCGACAACTAGTTGGTTCTTAACACTCAAACGTATTGGTTCCGTTGAGAAAATTTATATCCATTTAACAGTGTAAATTGATGTACTTACTACCTAAACAGCTATCTATGCAACTGTTCATCAAAACGACAATGCGCGCAAAACAACTACAATGTAAAATGACAAATCATCATTTTACAGCATAAACAGTAAACGCGGAAAACAGGAATAATTCCTGGATTAATTCATGTAAAAGGTCGTAGCGACACTTAACTCTTTCGGCTAGATCGTCCAACTAATAATATTCTCGCACGTGAAATGTTTTGGCTGGTGCTTTTTGTTCGCCGCGGTTATTTCAGTTTTCCAGTGGGATTTTATACAACATCAGCACTGGCCGTCTCCGCGGTGCAGCGCAGAGTCGTAACTCCTCTCGTGGACAATCGAGGTGTTCTCTAGTGCTGGCTAGATGCAATGGATGCACCGCACAACCGCATACAAGAATACAACTAAAACAATACTCGAAATACAGTTTTCTGGAAAGTTCTTGTGATTTACGCGTTTGGATGTCGTGCTTTAGAAGTGCAGTGAATGTGTTTTGGATGCAGTTTGGAGTTCAGTGTAGTGGGTGATCAGTTTACCAGGAATCATGACAGAATTTTTCGGATCATGGAACAAGCCCAGCCAAGATGGCAGCATGGTGGAGACGGAGGAAACTGTGGAAACCATCACCACAACCACTACTCGAAAACGTATACCATCAGTAAGTTGTTTTGTGTGACTCACACCGTCTACTCCCGACGTCCTTGATCGTGACTCGCACCTCCAGATTATTTTTGCTCCAGGGAATTCGAACGGTGTGACGTTGGAATTAAGATAATATTAAATTAAAATGAAATCTTCATTCCAGCTGTATTCAATCAGGGCAAATCACCTTTAACATGAAAGAGAAAGCAAAAGTTATGCACAGATTTTGTTGCGTCTGAATCATTGTTGAAGGTGTTTATTTTGGACAAGTCCAGAGCTGGTGTCACGGGCGCTGTCAATGCTGGCTCCCCGTGATACAAACCAGCGCTGGTCCAAGGTGAAGGCGAACACCGGCCCACTCTCAACCGTCAACTGTCACATCTCTGTATAAATCAACGGACGCATTAACTCACATTCACTAAAAATACAAAATTTCTAAGCGCAATGCGAATAGCAACACAGTTTTATAATTTCGCTTCTTGGAATTATGTATAACGTTTTAGTATCAAACAAGCGTTTACTGAATAGCTTTCCTTCTAAACGCTTAATTTAAACTTATTTATACTTTAATTAGTTTTTTTACTCTATTTACCTGACGTTGGTATTAGTTTCTCTGAAAGAACCTTTGGTTTAAGTCTTAGTTTTATTAAATGTCTAGAGATGTCACCTACGTATTTTTGTCTTTTATTTATTCTTGCATTGAATTCTGCTGTCATTGTTGATTCATTCCTGTCAAATTTTATGGCTCATAATAATATGAGTGTCCAGCGAAATAATTGCTCGAAATGACCTTCGTCCCCACACATTAATGTTTAAAATATGTGACATTTACTAAACTCCGGGCTTTGTGCGCCGTCGACGTCATTTACATGTCATCGACATCGATAAAGTCTGTCCAAAATTATCGATATAATGGCAGCGTTAGAGTTCTCATTGAAAGGTTCTGTCAATTCGCGTTCAGTTAAGTGTGCCTTGGTTTTGTAATGCCATTGTCTTATGTCACGACTATTTCTTCGTGACACACGAGCGCCGGTCGTGATATTGGATGCACTTTAATAAAAGATAGAAGGTAGACAATGACTTTCAATGTGAAGGTGGTAAACGCATGTAGTATCGATTGTAAAAACAACGTTAACTTTGTAAATTGCCCTTTGTTCCATAACAATGGACGTGTTCATAATAAATTCTGGTATTATGTAAACTAATTGTCTTTCTCGGAAAAACTTGGGCTCTAGATCTTCCTCTGTACAAAACTGTTGTATCAACAGTCAATACCAAGAGTCTTGTACTTAAATTTGGTAGAGTCTTATCGTCAATTTGGCTTAGCTAGATACCTCGTTCCTTCTCCTGTAATTTGTTCTACCTACCTAGTACCTACTAAGTCTCTTCTGTCAATGGTCTTCAATGGATAATATATTTTAATCTTTCAGAAAGTAACTTACCCTCAGTACCAGTAACTTACACTCGTGAAGATCCTATTATAGTTGATAATTTTATGAACAGATTGAAATGGGGTGCTCATAATATCCATACACTACATTTTCTAATTCCGTGCTACTCTGAAAACAATGTTTAATGCAACAGCACGGCTTATAAACACCGTATGATTCATTAGATCGTTTGCTCTACTTCTTCATGGCTTCCTATTATATTTAGCCTGAGACATTATTGTAACAGTTTCTATGAGTGACCAACGAACCAATGTCTTGCATGATCCCTGATGACCCATGAAAATCCTGGTCACAAAGAAAAGACATTTTTAAATTCTTTTTCGGCCACCGTCTAGAAGCTGCACGAATATTTACGACTATAGGAATCGGTCGTGATCGAGAAGATTTACCAAGGCACAAACCAATTTCCACGATAATAAGTAGGTACTTACCTAGCTGTACCTACGCATGAATAAAATAAGGTAGTGTACAGAGGTACTCTACCTTATTTTATTTTCCACTAGTTTATGCCCTCAGCTTCGCACGCGTTGTTTCTAAGGAAACGTTTAAAGGTTATTTCTATCTTAGGGAAGTGATTTATGGGATAAAAAGTAGGGCCGAGGCCTAGAGGCAGGACTAGAACTAGGTACCTATATACAAAATTTCAGCCCGATCTGTTCAGTAGTTTTGGCGTGAAGAGGTAAGAAACATACATCCATCCATACATCTAAAGATCCAAATTTCTGCATTCACAATATTAATGTGATAGTGAGATAATGGTAGAGAGGGGAGCTAGACTAGGTGAAGACTGTAAGACCAGTCAATAATAGCAATCAATTTATAACTAGAATTACGAAATTGTTTGTGAACGCAAAATTACAATGTTGTGGATGGAAACCAAAGTAGATTCATAATCAGGCTAAATGTTATGGAGCCGGGTTTCCGAGAAGAAGTTATAACATCGAACGAGCTGAGCTACCTTCCTCACTAAACTATTGCACAACGCTAGAATCCAATAAAAAGCTGATTTCATATTTTAGGAATGATGGTAGACATGTTTCTGGGGAAGTTCAGAAAGATACTGAAACGGTGTCTTTGAAACCAAGGATGTTGAACAATACTCGTAAAAATAGGATTTATATTGTGACAAGAACAAAATTTAAAATTTAAAAAACCCCCCCGACAGATTTTCTTGAAACATGACAAAAACGACAGCTGATAATTTTTCATTTCAAATGATATATTTTGATAAATGATGCGGTAAGATCATTCCCATAAATTTAAAAAATAGAACTCAATCAAATATGTTGCATTTTCATAAATCCCTGTCAAAACTTCGTTCTGCCTTCTTCCTCAAATACCCAAACACCGTAGAAAGTGTACGTTCGAAAATGGAACGTCCGCCTCCAGACTACAGGTCGTCGACCCCGTCCTCTTAGTGTTTATACCTATAAGTTTGAATTGCAGTCCGACGGTTTTAACTTCTAGCTTCTATTCTTAAATCTTAGAGCATTGCACCCCAAACATACAACATTACCAGATGTTCTATCTACTCTGTCGTCGGTGGATCAGTGTAGCTTCACTCACCTATACAATGGACAAGCTAGAATTAAGTGAAAATACTGAATAACCACGGTAAATACGTTTTATATCTTTTTTTTTCTAAATTAGAAGGGATAAATTACCCTTAAGGAGTGGATTCGATGTTTGAAACTCTATAATAAAAACATCGAATTGAACTTATAATGTAACGTAGATACAGATAAAGGTACCTTTTAAAACATCGATACCTATCGATAAATCATCAACAGAACAAGTCACATCCCTTTTGGCTAATAATTTAGCAAAGAGACAAAGAGCGATATTTGGCATGGTTCTTGCTAGGAATGGGTCGTCGACTTCTTTTCAGTCGACGAAACGAGACCGTTTACCGTCAACGATGAACTAGTTCATAAAACAGTTTACTGTTCGACCAGTTTATGCCGTTCAGTTCAGGACATGATCGATCGTTGAACGTTGATGCACAGATTGGTAAACGACGACGAGAATTAAAACGATCATAAACGCTTGCCAATCGACGACGCGACGTATGAACTATTTTGACGACCGATGTGGTGCAGCCGGCAAAGGTCCGCCTGCGACGCAGGTTGCGGGTTCGATTCCCGCCTTAGGACAAATGTTTGTACGATATGCAAATATTTGTTCCGGGTCTTCTGGGTATTTTTATATAACTAGTAGTTCTACGAACAGTAGACCTCGCGATCACTACTCTTTTTTCAACAATGAATTTACCTAGGTACCTACCTACCTACCTAGGTACCATGTCTTTCGGCGTTAACTCGCTTGCAAATCGCCATGCCAGTAGCCAGTGTGAAATAGCACGGAGCAATAGTGTTATGTTATCGTATCACTTATCTATCAGAATACCTAAGCACCAGTTTATTATAGGTAGGCCTACCTTTAATAGTGGTGCTAAACTTGTCATAAGTAGGTAGGTATTAAAATGTAAGTATCGGTGCCTCTTGCTTTTTGACGCGTCAAAAGAAAAATCCCATAGGTCAGTAGGTAGGTAGTGTAGGTACCTAGGGAACCTACACTACCTACCTACCTTCGGGATAGGTACCTAGGTAGGTAGAGATAAAGCATTCTAAAAATGCACGCCAAGTAAGTAGGTACCTATGACGTTTTATGAAGAGGGCCTGCATTTTTAGAATGGTTTGTCTCTACCTGGATAGGTATGCCCGAAAATCAGAAATAATAACCCTCCTAGGTACCTAACCTACGCTTGTGTGCATAGTGCAACTTACCTACCATAAGAAGATAATTGACATGCATATTGCATTGCAATAGAGTTTACTTTTACAAAACACCACTTACGCCGCCGCCGATATACAGTCTGGCCTGGCGCATGGTGAAAGAGAGATAGTCATATTAGCGAAACAAGCAAGTGTGAAGAAAGCAGAATGCTTGATAGACGGGTGGCTAGAGAGCGAGAAACAAACAGTTTCGTCAACGCTCGACTTTGGACTGGGCGATGCAAATGTCGTTCACGAGTAAACTGGTTCATCAGTGGACTGTAAACCGGTCTAGCAGTCGACGGCAAACAAACAGTTTACAAAAACAGTTCGTTCATTCAACGACCACTCCTAGTTCTTGCACATCCATCATACTAATTGGCAAAGTATTTAATCATATTCAAATTAATTTACTACCAAAAGCTCGGGTTAATTAACAACCCTTCCCAAGCCAGATAATAATTTATTAAGCTAACAAAAAACCATCCCCAAATGTTTAAATGACTAGTGGGTGATGGATAAAATAAATAATAATAAACCAGCTGCATTCTTTACCCTGTTCTTTACCTGTTGTCCTATTACCCGTTTTCCTGTAGGAATGATTCATTTTCCCGCGGTAAAAGTAGCCTATGTTCATCAGTAATAATGTGGGCTTCTAATGGTAAAACAATTTTTCAAATCGGTCCAGTAGTTTCGGAGCCTGTTCAATATAAACAAACAAACAATAAAATCTTTCCTCTTTATAATATTTTATTATAATAATAAATAAGTAATGCCGGACAATTCACACAGCATCAAGTGTGAATTGTCCAGGTAAACAGAAAGTTTTATCTAGTTACCTAATGATTTTACCTCCGCTTTATTGGAAAAAATTATACAATTGAATTATGTAAGTATTTTTTTAATAATTTAGCGTGTTTTAAAAAACTATACACCAACTTTAAATTCTGTTAAATAGAAGGTACCTATTCATCTCTGTTCGTTTACATAATAATAATATTCTTTGAAGCAAAAAATTTGGTTTGGAAGTAGTTTTAAACTCGGAACACTTTGAACGAGCGATCTAATTTTTCTAGTGGCGACATCTAGTTATAATTTGAGTCTAATTTAGTTTGATGGCACATGGATCAAACTGTTGACGCCTGCATCAAAAGCCTTCAAACAAAACCAAATCAATTCAGTATTCAATAATATTGCTTAAAAAGTATTGCAGAGTTTTGTAACCATTAATACACCATGTCGTATAGGGTATGGACCATATCTTATGATAAAAACTTAATAATGTATTTTGTATCATTTGATCTTTGAGAATTTTGATTTTAATGTCATTTGCTGATAACGAATAACGAATCTGAAACTTCGATTTTCGTTTTTACGAGTAGACCCCAGTGATTGTGAAATTATCATTGTTTGTGATGATGTTTACGAACTACGTTCATCAATCAAACATATACGTTACTTTATAATGAACACCTGAAAATAAACGATTATGAAACAACAAAACAATCATCAAAATCTTTTAACACGTGGCGCAGAGATATCACCAAAATTGTTGTGACTAGCCGTGATTCCTTAAAAAATATTAAGTTGTTTTAAGTTTTACGGGATAAATTCCTAATCACTTGGGAATAATTTTTTTTGGATTATTCTTTAAACATTCATGATAGAATCAGCAAAATCTGTTGAGCATTGCAGAGATATCAAGAAACATAGGTAGGTACATATATACATAAATACATACAGACGAATTGAGAACCCCCTCCTTTGTTGAAGTCGGTTAAAAAACTGAAAAGATCAGACAAAACGCGATGACAGGCGCCAAAAGTGCTAATTACTGAGACAACCAACAAAATGTTGGTGCTGTGAGCCAAAACCCAATTACACTCGACGTACAACAACAACTGAGTAGAGTCACTCAGTAGGTCTACACAAAACCTATTTTTTTAAAGATTTTTTTATTATTATCATCATTCGTAGCTGAATTTTATCCACTGCTGGGTATTCGCCTCCCAAAGTTTGGGCCATTCGCCAGAGTCGAAAGTTTAATAAATTTAGACTAGCCGAAATTTATTAAATTTTTCCAATAACTTTTAGAAGTAAAATCTTTAGTAGTTTAGATTTTGATAAGCAAAACAAACACGTGTCAGACACTTAGGTGATATTTAGATGTAGTTAATGGTTTAATCTATCATCTTTTGTTATTATTTCCCCTACGTTTCTACCGCGTTACAGGGATCACATCGTGGTCACGGGCGACCACAATCGCTGTAACGCGGTAGAAACGTAGGTGAAATAATAACAAAAGGTACGCGATAAATACCCGATTAAATCATTAACTATGTTAACAAATCTAGAAAGTTTAAAAAGTTTGAAATATAAATGTACTAGTGGTTTCATTTTCACTTCTTCCACTAGTGGACAAAAAATTGAAGTGTACAGAAAATCAAAAACACCTTATCTCTTATTTGAATATAATAAAATTTATGTTATAAAAATTTGACTTATCTAAGTGCTTATTTTGTAAGCTTAAAGAAATAAAGATATTGAAATTTGATTCAATATTTTTTCACGCGTTTTAGTAAGCTAGGTACTAGTAAATTTTCCATTTAAATGCGTAAGTAAATAGTTAAGCCGTAAGAACAATATTTCAAAAAGAAGCCATCTATCTAGGCTACCGTAAAAAAACCACATGTGCAATTCATTGCAGTTTCAAAAATTATTACGAGATAAAACTCGACAAATTCTTCAGAATGTCTCGTAAATAAAATTGAAGACAGGGTAATGAAATGGTTTAGAAAAAAATGCTCTACCACGCCATTGCCGAACAAAAAACCACCTTCAAATTAGATGGTAGAGTACATAATCGTCCGACAAGAGCGGTTTTAAATACGCCGTTTTTCAATTGAGTCGTTGAAGATCAAAAATAGATTCAACCGCTCTGCTGAAGCAAGATACGGACATTTTTGGAAATCAAATAGAGTTCTATAAATAAAGTAACAAGGTTGTGTTGGGGTAAATAGAAAACTGTTGGTAGGTACATCTTCCGGTGATTCGTATCTACTCATTCAACGGTCATCAAAGGTCAACTTTACGTTTTTGTAGTACTAGTTATCTGGTAGGTATACAAAAACTATCTCCAGTTTTTAACCCCCCATCTCATCTAGAACCAAAATAAAACTAAGTATCTGGCGCAGCGCATCAGCATTGCCATACAGCGGGACAATGCAGCCAGCGTAGCGGGGATACTTCCGATTGGTATGGATCATTTGAGCTACTTCTTGATTGTTTGCAACAGCCTGCAGTTAGCTCAACTGCAGGCTGTTTTTATTCCCTTGTTATGACAAGTCTCTTCTCGTGATGACTTCGGTTTAAAATTGTTGATAAAGATTTGTCATAAATTAAAAACACTAATAGTACTTAGGGATTTGAAATGGTGGAAGATACCTATCTACCAGACACAGTTGTTGCAGTCAATATTTACCTTTTACTTGAGAATAGAGGACAAGGATAAGAGCCCTTTAATGTTGTTCCAATTTCCACCAGCCGTAATCTCGGTTTTATACACTCGTAAGCTCTGCTTTGCTGCTAAGATCTTGTTTATGAACACGGTTTATATAAATATGTACAGGTACATATATACCTGCAGATTTAGCACAGGATTATTAGTATGACCACATGACGTCAGTTGCATTTAAATCCATCTGTTTAGTATTCACATTTTGTGGATAGGATTTAAGTCTTTGAACGGCCTTGAACCGCTTTTTCCTTTGAGTTTCCACGCGTTTCTCATTAAAATCCTCATGTTAAATTGAATCACAGACATTATTGTTTTTTTTAGACCAATTAAGAGTCTAAACTGACTATAATACTTCATTTTTAGGGTTTCGAGATCGGCTCGGTTTCGAAACCCTTATGATCTCGCTTTGTCTGTCCTTTTTTCCCTCTTTACTATCTCAGCAACTACCGCAGTTATTAACTTGAAACAATAAAACATTTCGGGCTCCTGTACAAATTTGAAGAACAAAAAATGAAAATAAATGAAATATGAAATATTTTCCGTAAAAATTGTTATGCCGAAATTTTAAAAGAGATCTACAAAAGAAATCAAGTGGCGTATCAAATAAAAGGTATCGGTTTGTACATTTCAAAACATTTTTTCAAATTTCTGAAGGTACTTTTCGAAATATTTTGATAAAAGTCGAAAAATTACCCAATCCTATCTCTGAATTTTGCGAGCTATCCTTTTAAAATGTATGCAGGGTTTGTAGATATGGATCTATATTTTACAGGAAAAATATAGAGGAAAAGAACCCTTTTAGAAAAATGGTCAAAGGGGGGGGGATTTTCAAATTGGGAGGCTTCCCCACCGAGTGGAGTATTAAATGATAGGTATCATCTTATACATTTCAAAACAGTTTTTTGGTACTTACTAATTTTAGGTATTCATTAAAGTCCGAAATCTATGACCGGTACCTTTAGGACCTACATATTTGTTGACAAACGTTCGAAACCCTCGGCGCGCGAGTACACTCGCACTTGACGGATCTTGTTTTACTTTGACACAGAACAAATTACACAGAACTAAAAAAATATCGGTGCATACTTAGGCCCTGAAATATCCCATTTTTACTGCTTTTTATTTTTCACAAGATGGACTTTTGAAAAAAGAAATATTACTTTTACCTACATAAAGAAAAAACTTCAAAAAATTGTCCTCGTTCTTTTCCGTGTAGCCTGTGATGTCAATTGAAGCCCCAGCAGCGGTCAAATAGAGATAGTTTCTTTCCGAACTTCCTTGGTAATCACTCTATCACGTGTTTATATTGAATTTTGAATGAAAGTGTCCATACGATAGCTTCTTACTCAAATCTAATATTATTATGCGAACTGCGCGTGAGTGCCAACTGAGATGATTTAGATGCTGGCAAATGGCTCCCTACATAAACTACCTATTTCACGGATCTACCAAGTTATTTGTCTTTGTAAATGCCATAAATTCTAGAGTTTATATTATGGAAACCCTAAAGCAGATCTGGGATGTTTTAAAGCTGTGATAACAGCGACTAATTTATCTATATTGTTTATTATAATTTATCTATGGTGCTCTGGGTTTTTTCCATGTATACTAAATATTTAATGTATTGTATTAAATATATCAGTCTAGCACCCAAATCACAAGCTCTGCTTAGCTTGGGGCTAGATGATGTTGTATGGATTGTCCCGGATATTACTATTATACCTATGCACCTAAATACATTCATCTGGTTCTCATAACATCTGGTTCATAAGCTTTGCTTATTGGGTACTACTTTTGAGGCAGATGACGCTGCGTGAAAAGTCTATCATATTTTTTATCTGCCTTCTTATGAGATGTCCTTCCCTCCAGTGTGTAACGTTTAGCTAGACCTCAAGAAGGAAATACACTAACATTTCTAAACAGCTTCTTCTGGAAAAGATGGATGGATTGTGTGAAAGGAGATGACTTCTTATTTAAGAAACAGTTAGATATTTGGTTACTTTCAAATTGTTTTTATAGTGTAAACGAATACTTAAATTTTAAATTTTAAGAGAATTATTTAATGGTATTTTAAACTATAATTAAAACCTAATAATATTAATGATATTTAATATTTGCACACCTGCTTGCGGGTCGAATACATTTTCATCACATAGCTTTAAGATCTTGGCATGTAATTATTGTATTCTGCAAATAAACGATTGATTCTGATTCTGATAGAGGAGAGTGGAAGAAAAATACATGTTGTGCCGACCACACCTAGCGTGGGATAAGGACCGGAAGAAGAGAAGAAGAAGAAACATCTCCTTTTGATTATGTAGAAGTAGGAGGACATGGTGTGAGGACAGGACAGAGAATGTCTCTGAATGAATAGTAAAATAACGCTCATTATCTCGTATTGTCATTGAAATGAATAAGGTACAGACAGAGAGCTGCACTGACGGGTACCTAATACCTGTTAAGTTTGACGCCAATTCCTATATATACAGAAATTTGACAACTGTTGTAGTATTTTGGTAAAAATGATTGCAAGCTGCTCTACATAAAAACAACTACTGGGGTTAGCTATCGACGCTGCTCATAGTATCTCACCTAATGTCACTATGCAAGCATTTATTTTCTTTGATTTCTGTCAAAGAAAATAAATGCGTTGAAAGAATGCATTATTTCGTAGACTCTGCTTCATTAAAAGAGTAGATAGTGATGCGAATCATCGGCTCGAAAAGTATCGGAACTAATGAGAGATTCTATAATATATTAATTTATTACGTATGTATAAAAATTGAGTTCAATAATTAAATCAAAAAAATAAATGCGGATGTGAGTAACGAATTATCGAAAATGGGCGATATCTAGGACAGATATTTACTAGTTGGCACAAAATAAACACAATAATGTACTCTGCCTATGTCGGTAGGTAGTATAGATATAGAAAATTGCGATTAAATAATAGAAATAAATTAGAATTAGTATTTACATATAGTAGAATAGTACGTTTTGCTACAGAGATAACTCATATTAATGGGGCCTCAAGGGCATGCCTACGTCATTCGGAATTCGGGCCATGCTGCTATAGAATCATAACCCGACGGAAATAGGCAGACATTGCAGTAGTATTCTTCTAAATAACCACCAACCAAAAATGTTTTATTGTCTGGCTTGTAGGTTGAATTGTAAAATATACTTAATCTATACTAATATTATATTGTTTGTATTGAATAGGCTGGACCGATTTGAAATTGTTTTTTACCATTAGAAGCTCACATTATTCCTGATGAATATAGGCTACTTTTTACCGCGGGATAATGCTTCATTCCTACGGGAAAACGAGTAATGGAACAACGGGTAGTAAGAATGGAGCTAGTCTAATACTCGTTTAACAAAACCAAAATTTCTGCGCGTTGCTGTGATGATATCGTTAAATGTTTTGCATATTTAATTTAATATTTCTCTGGTTTTGTTACTCGCATCATGGTTTTATAACTTAAAATATCTTGTGGTTCTAAAAACGAGTACCTATAGGTGTATTTAATTTGCTTAGTATTAAGTACTAGCTGTAAGTTAGCTGTAACTTCGTTAGCGTGGTTGGTAGATTTTTGATTTTTTGGAGGAAATATCACGCGCTGGCAAAATTTCCATTGGTTTCCATCACCTACTATATTCTGCAAGAAATCCGTTCCGCTGCCTTTAATTAAATAAACCTATCTAAAAAGTAAAATCTATCCTTATTGCCCTGTTTATTTTTCTGAACTAAAATAACTCGCTTTATTCGCGTAAAATAAGTTGGACCGACTTATGAAGACCTAGACCTTAAAATCGGGAAGTGAATTATTAGATTCGTTTGTCCAATAGTGTAGGAGTGTTAACCTTGGCAAAAGTCTTGTGTAGGAATGTCCAGACGTTATTATATTTATTTTGCGCCACTGTGACATATTGTGCTAATATTCAGAAGATTGATCTTTGAACTGAATTCCGGAAATGTAATAATCATTTTCAATGTGATTTTTCAGCATAAAATTATGTCACTGTATCTTTATTTTAGCTGTTGTTTTTGTGCACTTAATGCAAATGTTGTGCAAGCCATGAGCTCACATTCTAGTATAATAGTATATATAGTATAATCTTTAATCTATAATCTTTAATAGTATATATAGTATATATAGTATAATCTTTCCACTTTGTTCCCATAGAAATGTGAAATTACGTGTTTTGTTGACAATACATTAGGTAATTAAAAAATTTAAAAAATGTGGCCCATACAAAAGACATTAACGCGCACTCTTTATTTTTCCGCTAGGAAGACGGTCTTTAAAAGTTTTATGTGAAAATGTTGAGCAGATATTTATTTATTTAGTTAGGGGAAAACCAAAGGCTTAAAAATTTACAGAATTACAAACTGATAAATACCAGAAAGCTTATTGAAGGTTTTCACGGATAGGTGGTGGCATAGTGCAATGAAAAAGACTACGAACATGATGTGACTAGTCTACATGCATCATCCATCTTTAAAAATAAATAAAGATATATTGTTCAAGGTTATCTACACTACAAAAAATTTCAACTTAACATTTATCATCATCATTGGCACCAAAAACTCTCCGCTGAGCCGCCGCCTGGCCCAGCTGACACTTGTGCAGAATAAATCCAGGTCAAATTAATAAGTAGTATAACATAAGTTGTTAAAATTATTACTCGCTCGCCACAAAAAAGAATTTTGACGGTAGTTAGTGCCAGCATGGGGAACGTAAATAGGGGGGTTTAAATCTGATAGGTTTGCAGGGAACGGCCAGCTTAATTTTTTAAAGCAAATTGGGACAGTTAATATTATTCGACGTGATTTTATGCATACAGGATAAGTCGGCGATCTCACGCCACTTGGAAAGAGGCAGAATGTGAAATAAATCAAATAAACCGAATAAGGAATTTATATGAGTCAAGTCACTAACAAAAAATACCTACACGGAAGGTACGTAATAATTGCAGGTGATTTGATTAATTTGTAATAAGTAAATAATAACTTAATCTCTACTTAATAAAAAACGAAGTCGCTTCCCGCTGTCTGTCTGTCCCTATGTATGCTTAGATCTTTAGAACGGCATAATCCAATAATCCCCTGCCATAATCCCCTGCGAAGGGGATTTCTGGACTTTTTTACGCAACGGATTTTGATGCGGTTTTCTATATTAGATAGATTGATTCAAGAGGAAGGTTTAAATGTATAATACATGCATAACATAGTAGAGAAACATTGATAATTTTAGAGGTTTCTAATGTGATGTCGTAATTAAACGCTTTTTTTTTGCGCTCACATTGCAAACGCTGGCTGACTGAACCCTACGAGATGGATCAAAATGTTCTACAGTAATATAGTAATATAATAATAGTAATATAGTAGTACAGTATTGTACACCTTATAAAGGTCTACAAAAAAGGCTGTATCAGCATTGCACCCGTGCGAAGCCGGGGCGGGTCGCTAGTAAGTAAATAATAAATTACATAGAGCGATCGTTATGCAGTTCCGACTAGGTACCCAGTACCCACTGCAATAACCACTGCTACTTTTTAATACGGAGAAAAATATCAATTTTCTAAAAAAAATCACGTAACATGCAAAATACCTGAATAAAATGGTCTAAATTTATGCTGAGAAGTCTACAATCTTCACAGGTACCTAGGTAGCTACTTTCCTTCTTGCTAGAACCCTAGAACTAAGCAACTTACTGTAGTATAATTTTTTATTAATAACCTGTTCGTATCCTTCTTTAGTTTTAAGTGGTTTTAATTTTCAATGTTTGGCTTTATAGTGGTTTATAAGAAATAAATAAGTTGCATTTCATTTCAAGCACTACCTAGGCAATGTGGTAGGTATACCTACTTAGATCACAACACAATATACATCCTTCGAGAGCCACCAGGTTAATAACAGCGTTGAACAGAGCGATGTAGGTGAACTGATATGATTTGATGGTAGAGCGGCCATGCTACATAATTATTGCGTATCGTGAATGCAAGTAAGTTGACACATTTTGTAAAATTACAATTTGTTTTATAGAGTGGTTGGCAATGAAGTATTTTAGTTACTAAAATAACGTGGTTGGTAACAATACATGTTTCATACCTCGGTGGTTTTGGCCATAAAAATAATAAGTAAAAAAAGTAAAAGTAAAATAATTTATTTGCCAGAAAACTTATTTCTACCATACCGTTGCTGGTGGTCCCCGCACGAGGCAAGCCTGTGTCGCGGGAGGCCTGTTTACAAAATATGTTTACCGTTCATAGATTAATAAGGTTTAAGTAAGGCTTCATAATACATAAAAAAAAGTAAATATGTAAGTACTTTCTCCCACCAGTTTTTCGGGATGGTTTTTAATCGATAATTGTTAATTACTACTTACTACATTTGCTGTTTTAATTTACACATAGTTTAAACCGCTAGGTCAAGAATCAACGGTCTTGGTCTAATTTAACGGATTTTTTGGACTACCTAACATCACTCCACGCGAACGAAGTTGCGAGCAACAGCTAGTAAGACATAAGTAGATACTTAAGAACCTTTCTACTACCAGTAGGTATAGCTAGGTAAATGTTTACTCACCCGGCTATTATGTAATTGACTAGTTGTATACCATACCGTCAACAAATTTTATTGTCATTTCGTGCTTTCACTTTTTATACGCCATTTACCCTCGCAAGCAATCAGCTGTGTCCCAAAGCCGCGGATCAATCGATTATTTCCAATCAATTTAGCAATTCGACTTGCGTTCGATTTTCTAGAATCGATACCCATCGCGCCAGCCACATGAAAACGATGTCTGACAACGCTATTTTCTGAACTAGGGCAAACATAATGGGCATTGACTGTCTAGGAGCTAGGAAAAAGTTACTTGTAAGTAGGTAGTAAGTACTTAAGGGAAACTATAGGTACATAATGTAGGTAGGTGAGGGAATATTAGTCCAGTGCTGGACATAAGCCTCCCCTTATGATCGCCTTAGCATAGTGACCTGCCTTCGGCGTGCCGCATCTAGCATCTACCTGCAGACTTTAGGAGGGTTTTGTAGGGTAGGAGGGTTCCAATGGTAGTCTTGGAAAATATACCATAAAGTCACGCTTTTTTCTGAACTCCTAAGTTAGCGGTGTCGTAGATCATCGTTCCGTTTCCCGGAAAAGTAGAACAATAAAACCTCATTCAATCAACATTCGATGCAGTTTTAAGCCCACCAAAAAGTTTGCGGCATTGAGGTTTTGTGGCGACAGACCGGTTCAGTAACGGGATATCCGGCCAAGTGGTGCATTGGTGCAAATATTCACGCAGATGCGTTTGTTTGTGCAGAAAATTGTGTCTGGCCAGTCTGGCCTAGTGGGTTGGAAGTACCAAACTTTCAACCCTGTTGTGAGTAGGTTCCAAACAATATCTTGTCGGTTAAAGTGTTCACTATTCTAACTAAATTTCTAGAAATACCTAGAAAGGAGAAAGAAAGAGTTCATTCAATAGGCCATTCATTTTACAAACTCCGCAACAACGTTGCAAACGTTATAAAGTTTGCAACACATCTGAAAATTTCATAAAATGTACCAACTACAGACTACAGCCTTTTTTGCACCATTATGTGGTGCAAAAAGGCGGTTATAATTTGTCTTTCTGAAATTATAACCTTGGCTCTGCTGAAATATATAATAAATTACCTAGACTATATAGAGACATGAATATACAAATGTTTAAATTAAAACTTAAAAAAAAAAAAAAAAATACAAAATGTTATTATAGTCTTGACGAATTTTTAAATGATAAATTATAAATAGTTGTTAAATTTTTTCATGGTTAGATTAAATGCATGCCATCTCTCTACCTAATTTGCATACTATAATCGGTCAAGCATGTTGTTTCACCTATATTTTTGTCATCTTTTATACACATGTTTTCTGCAACTAAATATCTTTATCTTTATCTTATCTTGAAATGTTCAGGAGAACTGGATTGCAGATGAAAATGGAAAAAAGATCCTCGTACCAATTAAGTTCCATCTTGTATTATTCATAATAACCTACTTATTCATTCATTAAAAACTAAAGATGCGTGTTGCATAACATTTGTACCTATTGCATTAATGTATCGTCACGAAAACTAGTTTTCAATTCCACACAGCAAATCTTATATTTATTCAATGTTTGCAATATAAATTTATTCGTTTTCTCAGTGGTTACCAGGCTATTAAGTATTACATCTTCGTATTTGTATATTTGTATAGTTATGTTATCTGTAAACCTAGGTATTTTGCAGTTTCTATAAATCGTGGGAAACTTAAATGGGAAAATGGTTCCCACACATGGAGACGCCGAGCCATTGAATTCATAATTTCAATAACAATTAGGTACTTACCTACCTACAAAACAGGATTTCCATAAAATAACATTAGCAATTTCAATTCAGGTAGGTAGGTAATTTATACAGGTTAATTTATATTATAGGTTTAAAAACTTATTGAGCGTTTTAAATTCTACTATACCACATTCGTGATAAATAAATTCCGGAAATTCAGATTTCAGACTTCAGAATTCAGACTTTAGAATTCAGGACCTCTTGCTATGTTTGAGACATCGCTCGGAAACAAGTACCAACCTTATAGAAGGACTATTGTCCATAGAAAACAAATAATATCCCAAAAAAATTCGACTTCGACGGGACTTGAACCCGCATCCTTTCATATGTAACATTGTCGATCCCTCATCCACACCTTCATTCACCCAACTCTACAGTTTGGGACCGCATAGAGGGGAATAGAGAGTTCACCTGTGTTTGCGCACACACTGGCGCACTATAAGACGGTCTAGGAGGCCATGTCATCATCACAATAGGTACATGATGTTGATGACACTTGTGTTCCGCTTCTTGTCCGTGGTAAGTAAGGTATCTGCACCTACGAAAAGTCAAGGAAATAATTGCCTTTATTATATGGTTGCCTGGAAGAGATGGCTCACAGCGATAAAGCCGCCCTTTATACTTCCTCTATTTTAAGCATTTCTGTCTGTATTATTTCCTGTCTTGTGTGGTAGGTATAATAAAATGTTTTCTATCTATCCTACTAATATTATAAAGCTGAAAGTTTGAAATCTGAATTTTTGTTACCTAGGATCTGCAAAACTACCTAACAGATCAAGATAAAATTTGGCGTACATTGAGAGCATAGCCTAACTTAGATAATAGGCTGCTTAATAAAACGAAAATACTCGTGCAAAGCCGCGTGCAAAGAAGCTAGTCTAAAATAAATAGCTTTAAATACCTAGTATAACAAGTTATACCTACTAAAGTAAACGTTCAGTTTTTCTAGTTGACTAAAATGCAGTTGAGTTTGTAAAATGTAAGCTTCCAGCGTAAGCGACATGGCGCAGAACGTGTTAAACTCTTTTGTCTCTGTCATTTAAGGCATACCACACACAGTTAAAATTGTTTAAGCCAGTATAGCAATCATTTAACATATTAGAGATACCTAAAACCTCTTATAATTATGAGAGTGAAGAGTTTCGAAATTATTTTGGTCTGTCCAGAGATTTATTTGACGATTTACATGGCCACACTGCCATAATGACGCCATAATGAATCGGAGGGATTGTCGTGAAATGATAGTATGTAGAATAACAAATAAATCAAAGTGATCGACCATCGACGAGGCCGCGCCACTGAAGATTTTGTTTGAAATTAGTGGAATTGAGGCCCAGTAATGTTTTGAGCTAAGAGCCGTCCTATTTGTTCGTCTGTACCTAGTTTTTTTTATACCTACGTAGACGAGTCACATTATGATTATGACAAACAATGCGAACAGTGATTTATTAGTAACGGCCGTGAACATATAGGGCAACACAGTTGCATGCCCCATCATGAGATGCTATCGATCCTCATTGCAAAGATTAGAGGTTTGTTTATCTTTCACAAGGTGAGATATTATATAAAAAAATAATAGTGGATTTGTTTAGATAGGTACCTACTGCTAGCGGCTAGTGCTTCTGCTAGCTGCTGGTTTACTGCTAGCGGTAGGTGCACCTCTTCATGAGGTATTTATTAATCGTGCGTTCGATTTGGATTATACCTTTGACCTCAAAAAGAATAGCTTATAGTCTTCACTTGACTTCTTTGTTATTGGCAAAATTGGTTTGCAACTTTTCTGCCCTCAGTTTAGTAGTAAAGGGGCTGTCTGTCCCTCATCAGAAAATAAATAAATAACTGATTTAAAATTTTTCTAACGTGCGTGATTTGAATCGAAATGTAACGAATTTTCTATCCACCCAGAAACAAGGCGAAGAGCTGCAAGTTAGGAGAGAGCTCTACCATTTTGAGACCTTATTATAACCCCGTATTTTTCATGTTTTAAAGATAAGATAAAGATAAAGATATTTATTTGCAGAAAACATGTGTATAAAAGATGACAAAAATATAGGTGAAACAACATGCTTGACCGATTATGGTATGCAAATTAGGTAGAGAGATGGCATGCATTTAATCTATCCATGCAAAAATTTAACAACTATTTAAAATTTATCCTTTAAAAATTCGTCAAGACTATAATAACATTTTGTAATTAACATTTTTTTAAGTTTTAATTTAAACATTTGTATATTCATGTCTCTATATAGTCTAGGTAATTTATTATAGATTTTGGTAGCAACACCAACAATACTTTTCTGCATAAGTGTTGTTTTTACAGGGTGAGTTCTTAACCTAGTATTGTCCCGTCTGTTTCGACTAACAGAATCAGATAGCCGGGGGAACAGATGAGGATTGCCTTTTACAAAATTAGCTACTTCTAATATGTAAAGTGACGGAAGTGTCAGAATTTTGTGCTCAGAAAATAATGGTCTACAGCTATCGGTGATTTTTATTTTAAACATGGCTCTTATACATCTTTTTTGTAGCTTAAAAATAATGTTGGAATCCCTGCTAGGCAATATGAGATTACTTACAGGATAAGTTAACCATGCATTGGTCTCGCATCGCAGGATCGAGCCCTGATTTTGTTCGGTTACGTATACGGTAGTATAGTAACGGTCTCCCGCTTCTTACCGTCTGATTGTTCCTATTCGATGGCCACACTGATTCTAATCAGGGGTTACATGAACCTACCTGCAGTTTTGTATTATACCTAGTATGAGGTCATCTCATGTTATTTGATCATTTGATGACCTGTGTGGCGCAGCGAAGGTACGCCTGCGACGCAGGAGGCTGGGTTATTTGATTCTCGCCTCGGTACAGCTGTTTTTACCATCTGCAGATAATTTTTATATTAATAAAAATAAAATAAATAATGCTGGACAATTCACACAGCATTATCTAGCCCCAAGCTGAGCAGAGCTTGTGTTAAGTTATTATGAGTACCTACTAGATAACTGATACATAATACAACGCAATAAACACTACATAGATAGATATATAATTTTTATTATACATAGAAAACATCCAGAACACCCTGAACAAATATCTGTAGATCTTACAAACATTTGTCCCGAGACGGGAATCGAACCCGCAACCTCCTGCGTTGCAGGCGGACCTTCGCCCGCCGCGCCACGGAGCACGTCAAAAATTAAAAACATGTCATCTCATTTTTTCGCGTAGGACTCTATGTACTGCCACGTATCTATGTACCCACGACCAGCTGTATCACCACCTTACAAATATTATTGATATTATCTAGTAAACGGTCTTAATGAGAGATATCAATAAATATCAATCAAAACAATCAACTTTCGCCTCTGGCTGAATGGAACACGCGACCGCACCCACCATTGAGCCCGTAAGAAAACCGGATAGGCCGCTCTTTGATGATTATAACCGGAACCGGTTAACAAGATTCCTAGGTACCTACTGCGTCCATGAATCTGTTCATGACTGCGTCATAATAGCACGTGGCTTGAAATATCTACATATTATTAAGTACCTACCTACCTACCTACTTGTAGGTACCTAGTAGTAGGTACTTACAACACAAACCTGTTCACCTCACCTCACCTCAAAAGCCTATTGGTCCACGGCTGAACGCAGGCCTCCCCCTGATAAGTGCTATAGTGGCTTTTATCTCATGGGGGGTAATGGTAATGTCCATAATCCCCACGCTGGCATGCGGGTTGGGGATCGCAGTTTGGTAGTGGAATTGTTCTGCAGGGGGCTCTGCTGCCCGCCCCCGGTGGATATCCCATAGTCGCCTCTTACGACACCCGCGGGAAGAGTTGGGGTGGTGGTGCAAATTCTAAGCCGGCACCTCACAGCTACAAGATTTAGATTTAGATTTATTTGTTTAATTAAAACGGTTATCAAAACCAATTACATTAATTAATTAAAAATAATTACATTATAAATTAGGCACATTAGAATTAATAACAAAGAAGAAAAAAAAGTGTAATATTATATAATTTAATAACAAACCTACTAGGTATGTATAATCACTAAATATGTAATGTAATGTGTATAAAATCACTACCTATAATAAATGCTACCTACCCCACCACCAGTAGGTATTTGTCCAGTGGTAGGTTAGGTACCTATGTATATGATGGCTCCTTTGAAAGAGATCTCGTAACGACGACGACACTCTTGTGCAGTTGTTGATCGTGAATGAGGGTTGAGTAGAAGCAGTTAATTTTGCTGCTTTTCACAAAATGCCAGAATAAGGTACCTGCCATAATCTATAGAAGACTCAAGCTTAGTCACAATCGACAAAGGTATTCAACCACGTAACGAATTTGGAAATTCGTCAAATTAAACTAGGACACCATTTTTTTTCCATTTTACGTAGCCCTTTAACTTGGTACAGTGACGTTACGCCGACCCTAAGCAAATAAAATACTTAGGTAGGTACCTTTTAATTGTAGGCCTAATGGCGTAATGCCGCCGTAAGGCCCCGCGCAACTTTATATAAAACCATCGATGTAGGAATAGGTAGGTAGGTAGGTAGGTATATGTGTATAAAACGCACTCTACCTATTTGGCACCGTAAACGATGGAAAGTGCTGCGTTGGCTTTTCTCAACTTTCGCACCATGGGAAAGTGGCCATTGTTGGCAGTTCTCATGTGTTATGTTGATACTTATGTGAAAACTGCCAGCCTTAGTACCATACCAATACCTAAAACCTACCTACCTAGGTATCTACTTAATACTTATACCTAGACCTACCTAGAGCTACCTACCATTAGCAGATAGGTAGGTAAGCTGCTTTTGCAGTTTACATAAGTAGGTAGGTAAGTACCTAAACCACACTTTTATGGATGGAGTTTGATTGAGTGAAACAAGAATTAAAATTCTGGTTTTTTATGTAAATAATTTTCATTCGTAGGTAGGTAGGTACTCCATAAACAAGTGGTTTTAGAGCCACAGTATGGCATTCAAATTATAATTGATTAAATAATTCTCCAGTTTCCATAAGCTTTACCGATCTAATTTCTTCCTGGCGAATCTTTTCCTTCAAAATAGCCATGTGTTTGTCGCGAATAATCTTTCTCTCAGCCTCCTCCTCGCGCCAGCTCTCTTCCATGACGTTGTAGACCTGCTGTTTGGTCAGGCCGTAGATGAAACCAGCAATAAACAAGGCCCACCTGGTGCCTCGTATGATCGGAGACACATGGAACGGAGTTCCGTATGGAAGCGAACTCATAGTTTGTATTCTAATATTAATCTAAGAAAAATATTACAGCAATAATTTAAATAACGCGCTCGTTCTCCGCACTTCAAAAAGTTGACAGAGACATACATAACTGTCATTTTTTTTCTTTTTCAAACGGTGAGCCATTGAGTGGTTTGTACTATCTAAACTCTATGGAGACTTCCCTAAAATTAATACCGGTAGACATCCGATAGTAGCTACGTGGTATTTGAGGATTTGCGACTGATTTTTTTGACGATAAGAGATTTCTTTATCCCGTATCTTTTTTTCTAGTAACTTTCCATAGGTCAAATGCAAATAAATAAATACTTAAAAGTGAACATTTTCGCACCAAACTAAGTAGAGGTTGTGAAAATGGACTAAGAAAAATACCTTATATATTATCTATAAGTTCGAAGACCAGAGGCCGAATAGCTGGCTAAGAATATGGACTAAGAAAAATACCTTATATATTATCTATAAGTTCGAAGACCAGAGGCCGAATAGCTGGCTAAGAATACAGCTGTCTCCGTTGTGGCGGGTACCAATTATAGCAGACTGGCGAGCAGCCAGCTAGAATTATCACCGCGCAGTCAGCAGGAACAAACGCAATCGATTCAATCAATCACCATCTTATCATTTGAGCTCTTCCTAAACAACCGAGTTGCTTTGTGCACCACTGGTATGAATTTGGCCTGCTGGCTGAGTTCAATGATTGGCTTGGCACGTTTCAGCTTCCTCGTAGCGCGATGTCTAAACTAAAATATCTCATAATATGATGCTGAACCTTTTATGTAGGTAGGTACTTATTTAATTGACACTTGTTATTTTATTTATTAGTTACGCCTTTAATATAAGCTAGTTCGCACAAAATTTGAGATCAGGGCAAAAAAATAATTAACACTAACAATCCAGCCCTGCGCAACTCATACATAGGTACAATACCGGTTACATCAGTAATCATATAATCAGTACAACCCTTGCTAGGTATATTGTCTGTCACTCGAGCGCTATTATCGATATTCGATGTTCAAAAAATTATACCACTCAGATACCAATGCAATCTCGTCTCTATTTTCTACCTATCTCTATCACACTTAAGCATTTTTGCGTAGCCGTACTCGCTCACTCAGCTTATTTGGGTTTTAATAGTTTAGTCCGTATTTGGCATTTCAAGAGGGCGCTTGTTGTGTTGGTTGACTGTCAAAGTCTATCCAAACCCGTGTTTTCGCTTTATTTTTCAAAGAAAAAGTCCATTTGTTACGTAAAATGTAAGAAAATATGCATGTTTTTGTCAAATATTTTCACAGCCTAGACCCAGGGGGTGTCCGGAGTGGTTTTGTGACTGATAAATTAAAATAATGGGTGTGGTGAACGCCGAAAGTGTCATCAGATCAATCAATGATAAAGTTTCTTTTCCGAAAATACTGAAAACAATTACGTAATTTGATCAATACAGTCATTTGTTGACTTATTGTGGTTGCTAAAACTGTGAAGTAACCTAAAAAGTGTTGTGTTTTGTTTGTAGAAATCGTCATCGACGAAAACCACAACGATGACGACCCCGGCGAAGTTGTTTGGGCGCGAGCTGTCCTCGTTCGACGAGGTGGACGTAGACGAGCTGCTGTCCAAGCTCACGGCCGAGGAGCTCAACATGCTCGCCAAGGAGGTCGATCCCGATGTAAGTAACCTTTTTGCTAGATCAGCTACTTCAGAAGCAAGCCAACAGCTGTACCTAAATAAGATCTTAATGAATTATTGAAGATCTTGAAAACGCCTTGTCTTGTTTTTCTGTTCGAATTCTATGTATAATAAAAATATCTATCTATGTAGCATATTGTATTAAGTATATCAGTTATCTAGTACCCATAACACAAGCTCTGCTTAGCTTGGGGCTAGATAATGCTGTGTGAATTGTCCAGCATTATTTATTTATTTATTTAATTTTAACTTGGACTAATAGACCCTCTAATTTGACCTATTTCAAATAACAGGGTATAATTGGTGATGGATGAGTCATACATTTGATTCACAAAAAAATTGATTCAAAATTTCTGTGAATTTATTTAAAAAAAAAACAAGTCCTAAACAACACCTACTTTACAAGATAAAATGGCTGTATTGTGATAAAAACTCAAGGTAGCGAGTGGGAATGGCACTGTCTTTGTTGAATGTGGAGGCATTATCACATGTTTTGTACTGCGACCTTCGTCGCCTATTCACATTAATGTAGTTGTGAACTCGGGGAGTCAATTGAGTTTGATGAAGCAGGAGGGATAGTTAGATCATAGTTTTATATTTGCAATGGAAGGTGACACCTCGTAGTTTTAACATTATTTGCTTTACACAGAAACTTACAAATCAACATAATAATATTAAGACATTTATTTCCACTCACAAAAAGGTTTTTAGTAAAAATTGTGTAAAAATTAGGTCTATAAATATTTAACTTGTTTTGTGAGGAGCTGAGCTTGAGATGACATGAAAAAGCCTGTACTACAAGACACCAGAGGCCCCATTCCACGGATGTAACAAGATGATAAGATACAAGTTTAAGTGAACTCTTAATTAGGTACTAGATACAACAAACATTATGTGACCAATTTGAAATACAAGAAATTAGTGCTATGAAAAATTAATAAAAATAACACTGAACCAAAGAGAATAGATTAACCAATACTTACATTAGATAGAGCGAGAATGTTTGATTTATTTATAGTAGACATGCATTGTGAGACACTTGACTGTGAGGAAGCAGCACCAGAAGGCACCTGTCTCTTAAGAGTCAGGGCAATCCAGGGAGCCCATAAAGACAATAATGTATTAAAGTAATGTGACAAGTTCAACTTGTCACATTATTATCAGCTATAATAATAAGGCAGGCCTATAATAATACAATCTGTAGTTGATAATAATACTTATTTCAAATACTAAATATATAATATGTAGAGAAACAATAGTAGCTTTTATCACTCAAAGAAAACTAGAAAACCAGCACATTGTACATGTATTGTACAAGCATTGTAACAATCCTACCTTTAGCATTGTGTGCTTATGTGTAAACTCATCTGACAACTCCATTGAATTGTGTCGCACACGCTAGGTTTTAATAAGAACAATTTGTGATAGCTCTTTACATTGGACAAGTCTATTCTACATTAATTGTTAGGAGAAACACCATTATCAAAGAAATATTCTACTAAAATCAGAGGTAAATTTTCTCCAACGCCTCTATGAAGGTACCTCTACCTGTGAGGTGTGAAATCTTAATGAATGGAAATTTTTGGCAAACAGCCAAGGCTTGTGGAATGTACACACTGGGAAAATCAGAAGCAGGTAGCATCTATTTGTTTATTGATCTCTGTTTTTCACTATTCTTATTGGCAACTTCCTTACCATACCCTTGTTGAATTACATTTGTAAACAACCTTTAAAACACGACAAACAAAAAGTATGTTATAGAGTAAATTTTGCTGTGGCATTGTCCTATTCTTAACTATCTTCTTTGAAAAGATTAAAAGATAGGTAGATTATTTTCATTAAAAAATATTGAAGCTACAAGGCTCTAATTTAAGAGTTGTGATATTAACTTCATTATTTTAAAATGTTTTTTAACCGGACACAAAACATGTTTTTGCTGTGCATTGGCTAGACTATACACTAGCCAGACTTGATGTAGAATGTTTTTAAAAAACCACGACACAAATAACTAAAACTCACTTGCTTGGCGTTGAGTTTCAGAAATTGTAAGCTATATTTATTGAAGAAATGATCACAAATTCACAAGTATTGTAAATTCCGTATAAAAAGACACGGCAACATAGTGAATTTTAGTACGATTTAAGTATGGGTTGTTTGTTTACAAACACTCCACATGGAGTTTGGCTAGTGTATAGAGAGAGTATCCGAGCTTACTCAGACCTCGGAGTGTTAATTTGTAAATAGCCTCTACAATAGGTAATAACCACAAAATTGTTACTGACACTACATTGGGAAATGATCTGGCTAGGCTTACCCAACATACTAAACAATTATCATGCAAATGCAACAATTGAAACAATTTCTTTGCCAAATATTCCAGACTAATTAATGAGTCTAATCTACGTATTCAGGTCGAAATCCATGTGAACATACAGTACTCAACAATACACTTTGTAATATCAAAACTTTGTGCTTCGCTGAACATCAGACTGGTCCTTTACATAATTTCTAACTCAAACAAACCAGCTTTGCTACACAAATACATTTCCACATAAAATTTACATTAATTTAAATGTATTTTATTTTGTTCAAGTTTATTTTGCCTATTATTGGGTTTTTTTAATACTAACCTAGCTTGAAAACAATGTTACATCATCAAATTAGCACACTCTGGTATTTAACCTGCTTTTAAGTAGGGTCTTTAGAAACAAGATTAGGCACAAAGCAAATAAATATTTAAACAGAAATGTCCAATGAATTAAACATTTCCTAGAAGAGGTGTCAATTTAAATACCAGTCGGAAGCATCCCCAAGATGCTGATTACATTGCCCTGCTGTATGGCAATGCTGATACGCTGCGTCAGATACTCACCAGCTCTCGGATTGATATGGATCAGTTGAGCTACCTGTAGATTGTTTGCAGTTAGATCAATTGTGAGTACTAGTTTTAATGTGTTTATTAGTGTCTATTATTTGATTGTAATTTTCTTGGTTAATAAAGGTTATTTAAATAGGATTTAGCTTCTGCCCGCGGCTTCACACGAGTATTATCGGAATAAAAAGTAGCCCATATGTTATTGCAATGTTATATGCAAGACCAGATCTTTAGTGTCCAAAATGTCTGCTTGTACTTCCATACAACCTACCATTCAGTAGTGGTGTTGTCTTCTATCAAACATCTTACAACAACGGCTCAAACTTTCGTCTTTCTAATATTACATCATTTATATTATAAGATAATATTAGTAAGATATTGATAAATATCCTACTATAAAAGCCGGCTACAGACAAACCTGTGGTAGGTATAGCAATAAAATAATTGAAATCAATTTGGGTAAGCATCAGCTGTACAAATAATATTACCTACGTCATAACAATTCAAGCCTAATTTTACGACATGTTAAAAAGTCATTATCTTTTCGTGTTAATAGTTTATTGCATCTATCTTGAATTATCACTGAGATAAGTTGGCACTTGGCATCCTTCTTGCATTTATCTATCCTTAACACTGTCGATTGTACATAGAAATAAATATATATTTACAATGTAACATTATCATCTCATAAATGATTTTAAATCTGGCATTGACATTTTACATTACATAGATTGTTATACTTAGCTAATTTATTCGTTTAGTGCACTTATGTATTGTCTATTTACGAGTTTCTTTGAATACATTTTATAATAATACTTATTATTTTTACATATACATATGCAAAGGCATTGTCTTTGTTAGAATAAAGAATAAAATCATCAAAGAGATAATTCGTTTGAAATATTTTACGCATTAAATGACCAATCATGCTGTTTTGTCTATTCTACCCTAGACAAGGTTTTGTCTAGCTAGGCTGCCCAGCATTAAACCTATCGGATACATTGCATGTTTAAGATACGTTGTTCTTCGAAAAGATAATCGGACAATTTACGTTTAACTGACGTTTTTGACCGAAGTTTTCATACATTTTACGTCAAAATTAACCGACTCACCTGCTTTTAATCCAAATAGCTTTCAAAGAACACCCTAAGAACCTTCAACCTACTACGTAACCCAATCTTAGCAACACAGTTCTAGTCAAGAGCTGATCCTCGTATTTTACAAAATTTAGCTCCGTTCTGCTTCAAAAGCGACGCACTTTACTGAACTGCCTTTGATCATAGTCAGTCAGTGTTAAGGTTGAAACACACTATTATATCGTGTCGCCCGTTAGTACGGACGGGCCTACTAAAATTATTTCGAAGAATTTATTTCACCGCGACTTATTTCATAGTAGAACCAAACATTGAATCCTATCAAGCGTTGTAATGTTATCCGATTCCGAAACCGCAAAAAGAATCTACAGGATATCATTATAATAAGTATGGTTCGTATTCGAAAGCTTGATCAGTCATCGATCCATGCTTGAGTAACGCTTCAATTTATTTATTCATACTATAGATTCACAGGGAACACTTAGTCATGGCTTGTCTATGGCATAAACGTCACTTAAGCATAGACCGATGACTGAGCAAGCTTTCATAATACGGGGCTAAAGGTATGAAATGGATATGTTTGACGCGTCACCACGACACAATAGTGTGTTTCAACCTTTACACCTTTCTCGATCGCTATGCTAGAATACGCATACTGTAACTTAAAGCTATGAACGGCATATTATTTACGTACTTTAACGCTAAGCTTTGTCATGCATAACATTTTTACCTCATAACGTTACTTAGTAATCTGACAGGAAGGTGAACGAGCACGTTGACCTCAGGGAAACTAATGGGCGCGTGCTAGTAGGTCGTTCTTATTGATTGGATTAGTTCCATAGGCGGGAAATACTATTTCTTTATTGACTTTGATTTAATAGAGACACATTTCGGTCATTGGGCACAGAATTCTAATTGATGGGTCATTTTATGTTAGTTTAAGGCATAAGCATTGCTATACTATAATAGTTAAGAAATATGTATCTATGTAGTGTATTGTATTAAGTACCTATATCAGTTATCTAGTACCCATAATACAAGCTCTGCTTAGCTTGGGGCTAGATGATGTTGTGTGAATTGTCCAGAGCTTTTTATTTTTTTATACAGCGGGGAAATGCAGCCAGCGTCTTGGGGACGCTTCCGATCAGTTGAGCTGAAGCCGTCTGAAGTTAGCTTGTTTCAATTGTAAATACCTACTCTGATTAGATTGTAATTTTTATTGTTAATAAACTCATATTCTAAGGTATGTTAGTTCAAGTAGGTATTATGTTTATGATAGATAACATCATGAACACTTGAAATGAAAAATCAAATTACACTAAACCATATATGCGAAAGTTTGGATAGATGAATGTTTGTTATGGATCGATACCTGGAAATATCATGAACCTGGAATAAAACATGGCTCCCTAATATGCCATTTTTATCCCATAAATGAGTTCCTACGGGATATAAATAACTTTTAAACGTTTCCATAGAAACAATGTCTGCGAAGCCGCGGGCAGAAACTAGTGGATAATGCTTGTCTTACGTACTAAAAGAATACAAAAATAATGACTTGTATCACTACTACTTGTACTTGTAACTTCTACTAGTTGTGTACCAATTGCTTAGTCCGTTATCAAACAATCATCCTTATTTGCTTAAAAATAATAAACATTTGATACACCAGTTTTACCCGAGTTCTTCGCTGGACCCTTTAGAAACGTGCAACTTTCTTGCAAAATACATTCTTTACTTAGGAATTACTTACATCCTGCTACGTACCATTCAAGCCAGTTAGACCAGCCAGGGTTTCTCAGAAATGATACCTGCCGCAGCGGCGTTAAAGAATCTTAAATGGTATACGATTGCATAGTAATTTAGATGCAGCAATGATTGCAAATCTGTTGCGTGCGTCGAAATGTTTCGCTCGATTTCGTAAAACACTCGAAACTTCAGGCTTCATTGGGTACTGAACTTACCTTTGCTATGTTTTATAATATTGTGGTCGAATCAAGTGGCTTTCTCTAGAAAACAGTTCCAATCTCATCAAATGCCGGTCGGTGCTTCGATAAATTAGTGCATGTCGGAGTTACCAAATTTCAACGAAATCGACCAGAAATATCATTTTATTCCGGACGACCTCCGTGGCGCAGCGGGCGAAGGTCCGCCTGCGACGCAGGAGGTTGCGGGTTCGAAGCCTCGGAACAAATTTGTGTACGATCTGCAGAAATTTGTTCCGTTGGTCTGGGAGTTTTCTATGTATAATAAAAAATATCTATCTATGTAGCGTAGGTATTGTATTATGTATAACAGTTATCTAGTACCCATAACACAAGCTCTGCTTAGCTTGGGGCTAGATAATGCTGTGTGAATTGTCCAGCATTATTTATTTATTTAGTTATTTATTCATAGTTGCATGAAATATCATTTTAATCTGATCCACTGGGCTAGATTAAAGTAGCATTCATGAATGACAAATTCTACTAAATTTCGTCGAGCTAAA
This sequence comes from Eupithecia subumbrata, assembly GCA_949316285.1. Classification (NCBI taxonomy): domain Eukaryota; kingdom Metazoa; phylum Arthropoda; class Insecta; order Lepidoptera; family Geometridae; genus Eupithecia; species Eupithecia subumbrata. The sequence goes on along the minus strand of OX438627.1, from coordinate 16,731,873 downwards.
GATCGGAATTATTATTGACACTGTTATGTTGTCTAAACTAAGCATCCGATAGGTGTTGCAGCTGCTCTTTAAATATTATTTCGAGGCTTTTTAATCATAAATTAAGAGGCACAAACACTGGGGGCAACATTGCCGCTCTAAGGGTGACAAATCAACATCGAGCTATGCTGCACTGTACTGCGCTGTGCTGTGCTGTGTTTCTTAAGCTACGTTTTTTTAACAATCAACATCATTCTGTGCTGCGCTTTGCTTAGCTCAGTATTAAAAGCGGAGAATTTAATTTTCTAAAGAATATTGCCACTGAAGACGATTTTTTAAATATAGAGCTCCATAAAAAACATAGCACAGTTCGGCACAGCGCGGCTCAGCACGGCGGGTAGCGCGCCTCGCTCGACATTACTGCGTTTTTAAACAGAGCGTATCCTCACACAGCGCAGCACAGCATGGTTTGTTTGTATCCTCATTAAAATATTAGACGAGCGAGTTGACCAAACATAGCACAGCGCAGTACAGCGCAGCATAGCTCGATGTTGATTTGACACCCTCTCGAGCGAGGCGCGCTGTGCCGAACTGTGCTATGTTTTTTATGGAGCTCTATATTTAAAAAATCGTCTTTAGTGGCAGTATTCTTTAGAAAATTAAATTCTCCATATTTTTCACGTATGGTGTGTGGTAACAAGCTACCGTGACTGGACTCTTTTAACGACAACATAACACATAAAATATCCATATCCGCTTCTTCTTCACTTTCATCTTTATCGGATTCAAATATGTCGTAATGTTTACGTTTTTTTGAAAATGAAGTAATTTTTGACGAGATAAACGACTACACGAGCTGCTGATTACTTTTAATACTGAGCTAAGCAAAGCGCAGCACAGCATGATGTTGATTGTTAAAAAAACGTACCTTAAGAAACACAGCACAGCACAGCGCAGTACAGCGCAGCATAGCTCGATGTTGATTTGTCACCCTAAGGCCCGCACTATGAAAGCTTGTTAAGTCATAGATCTCTGCTTGAGCAACGGTCTGTCAAGCATAGTTCTATGACTGAGCAAGCTTTCATAGTGCGGGCCTTAATCTTAAAGTTTAGGCTCTAAGCACGTTTAAACTTTAAACATCGAGCGACAGAAGGCCTTGACATGATCTTACCCATAGATCACACATAAGGACATTCACGTGCCTTTCACTCCTGCCTGGCCATAACGGCAGCCATTTACACCATCCTAAAAGTTAACGTGAGATAAGAGTACTAAAGTTATCCTATCCTTCAGTGGAAATTGTTAGACACGTGGTGATGGTGACTATCATTCTTCGTCATCTTGACAATGAAACCCATTGCTGGGTATAGACCTTCTCTTTGACTAACCTAAATTTTGTCCTGGGCTAGCCTCATTTGCAGTTTTACCGACCCCTGATGATTTTATTTGTGGGACTACACACATCGTAGATAATGCTTTCGAGAGGAAATCGGGAACTAGTAGAAAAAAACGTCATTTAAGGTATAAAAAATTGAAAGTTAAAATTTCAACTGCAATAATTTAGCTTGGTAAAAGGAAAAATGTTGTTAGCCAATACATACACATACAAAGGATAAAGGTGAGATAAAAGTAACGATTACGGTAACAAAAATGAGCAACGCTCAGCAGATGCTATGGATGTATCCTGCCATAGCGCTGGTCTTTCGTGGAGGCCAGAATGAAGCGCATGAGTCGCAGCGCGTAACTCACACATAAACAGGACAATATTTAAAGAAAACACAAAAAAAACATTAATTTAAGTATTTTTTCTGTTTTTGCCTAAATAAAACCTATTCATTCTAAGAGGAGGCTGACCATCAAGCAGGTGGTCTGAATCGATCACTCTCCTACCGGCTAAGTCGGTGTGGTCCCTTAGTGAGCTCGCCGCGAAACCTGGAAATGTGTTGAGATTCTAAAATGCTAACTGACATTTCCAGGACAACTTCCTGCCTCCAGACCAGAGAAACAACTACGACTGTGAGAAGAACCCCACAGGCCCTCTCAACCGCAAGAAGTTGATCGAGCACATCAACAAGCAGGCGCTCGAGACGCCAGACCGGCCGGAAGTGAAGCCTTTTGTGGCCGGTGTCGTTAGGGGGAAGAAGGTATGTCGCACATTTATTACAACTTACTCAAATGTTTCTCAATCAGTATGCTATTGAGTTGAGTATCGGAACTCGCGTTTTTATAGCCATCCAATTTGTTCCTTAAATATTTTTCTATAATACGTTCCTTAACTTTTTTTAATTGCTTGGAAATAAAAATTTCTAAGGCCTTAATTTCCAAGTCATGACCTAATTTTCGTGTAGTAATCTGTGCCATGTGCCATACATAGAAAATGCCAAATTATTTCTTGTTGTCGATGTTTTTTATTCGTCTAATCTAATAAATAAATTAACTAGTGCGGTACCTATGTGAAATTAACTAAAATGATAATCAAACAGTGAGCACCCGGCAGCCCATATTTATAAACAACTAAAATTATTTCGATGAATTTATTTCACCGCGACTTATTTCACAGTAGAACCAAACATTGAATCCTATCAAGTGTTGTAATGCTATCCGCCTCCGAAACCGCAAAAAGAATCGACAGGATTACATTGCTCATCAATTAGGCATGAAAGGACAGACAATATTATAGACCAAGGTACTGCCGTTTCTAGAAATAATTAAATGTAAGGTTTATTTTCGTTTATTGAGTACTAGCTGTACCCGCGACTTCGTTCGCGATTGACATACCTGGCGACTAATTAGGTTCACATTTAACCACGGTTTCTCTCATGTTATGAAACGCCGTGCAAAAAAACTTTGATGCCCAGAATTGGACCTGTTACACTTCTAACATAAGTATCTTTATTTAGGTACCTTACCTAGTTAAATTGTGTATAAATCGTGTAGAGTCTACGGGGGATAGTATGTTGTCATCTTCAATCCCATTCTTTATCGACACGACTTTTAGCTACGACTCGGCCAGCGTCAGTGTTAAGAAGTGTCATACTCGTTTCACTTCTTACTCTTGGTTCCGTTCAGCTGGGGCCCTATTCTGCTCAACTAATCGCTTCACTATGACAGGGGTATCGTCAAAGAATGACACGTTTTGGTATTCTACCTTCATCATCATCATCATCATCAACCTATATTAGTCCACTGCTGGACATAGGCCTCCCCTAATGAGCGCCATAGCGCCCTGTCTTCAGCTTGCCGCATCCAGCATCTGCCTGCAGTCTTTCGCAGATCGTCATCCCACCTGGCCGGAGGGCGTCCTACACTACGTTTGCCGAGTCGTGGTCTCCACTCAAGAACACGTTTGCCCCAGCGGTTGTCGGTTCTTCGCGAGATATGGCCGGCCCACTGCCACTTCAACTTGCTAATTCTTTGAGCTATGTCGATAACTTTGGTTCTCTGTCGGATGTATTCGTTACGAATTCTGTCCTTCAGAGAGACTCCGAGCATAGCTCTTTCCATAGCTCGCTGAGCGACTTTGAACTGGTGGACCAGCCCTACCGTGAGTGTCCACGTCTCAGCTCCGTAGGTCATGACGGGTAGTTGCCGTGTGGTGCCGGCGGCATAGAATTGCACCACCCCAACTCTTCCCGTGGGTGTCGTAAGAGGCGACTAAGGGAAACACACACCGGGGGGCGGGCAGCAGCGCCCCCTGCAGAGCAACTGTACCAAACTGCGATCCCCAACCCGCAATGCCCAGCGTGGGGATTATGGGCATTACCCCCCCAATGATGAAAGAAGCCATTCTACCTTAAATGAAAGAAATTATGATGAATGCAGATGGAGAGACGCGCGTCAAAGTGTCAAGTTTGAAACTATTAATTTATCTCGCACGCACTATCTGGAGTTTTATTAATCTATAAGGATTCTATGTGATGATTCTGCGACGATTCCATTGTCATAGTGAAGCCATTTTATTACAGAATTGGGCTCCTGATCCATTTGACTGGACCACCCTAATTTTTTTTTCGTTAGTAGGTAGGCTCAGTTGGTTGTTTACTTTAATTGGACCACTCCAACCAAACTTTGGTGGTACAGTTAACTGTACCAGCTAAACCACCAAATATCATGTCCATGGATCATCATGAATATCGCATGGACCATCTGCACATTTTACCTACTTTGCCTGAAATAGGCATTGACGCACTCATTAGTTAGGTTCCTACCTACTTAGGTAGGAATTTAACTTGTATCCCCCTTCACGGGGAACCTTACTGAATTCCGGTATAAAATGTATCTTTCCCCGTAGTATGAACTCAAATCGTGCCGACTTCCATTCGAATTCATTCAGTAGTTCCGTCGTGATGCGCGGTTAAAGAATTTTACTTTTTCATCTCTCCCAGGGAAACCTTACTGAATTCCGGGATTAAATGTATCCCATGTCCTTTCTTGTATTATGAACTCAAATCGTACTAATTCAGTCCCAACTCATTCAGCAGTTTCGGCTTGATGCTCGGTGAAAGAATTTTACTTTCACCCCTTCTCCCAGGGGAACCTTATTTCGGGATAAAATGTATCTTTCCTCGTAGTATGAACTCAAATTATGCCGAGTTCTATTCGAATTCATTCAGTAGTTCCGTCGTGATGCGCAGTTAAAGAATTTTACTTCATCCCCTCTCCCAGGGGAACCTGACTGAATTCCGGGATGAAATGTATCCCATGTCCTTCCTTGTAGTATGAAATCAAATCATGCAAGGTTTCATTCCAATTCATTCAGCAGTTTCGGCGTCATGCGCGGTGAAGAAATTTTACTTTCATCCCCTCTCCCAGGGGAACCTGACTGAATTCCGGGATAAAAAGTATCCTATGTCCTTCCTCGTAGTATGACCAAAAAACATTCCGAGTTTCATTTCAATACCTTCAGTAGTTTCGGCGTGATGCGCGTTTAACAAACAGACAGACAGACAGACAGACAGACATGAATGAAAAAAATTACAGTTTTGGCTTCAGTATCGTTAATAGAGTGCCCTCCAAAAAAATTTTCAAAATATCTTCAATGTACAGAATTGGACCTGTTACAGTTTTATTATAAGTATAGATTAGACTTAATTTGATCTGGATAAATGTGTGTGAAGCGTGCGGAACCTGGTTTAGCTAATATTTGTCAGTTTGATAGTAAGTGTAGTCTCCAGTACAAATAAATAATAAATGATATTTTTTACTGTGAATAGACTTAGGTTTGACCACAACCTGACCGTGACGATATGGCCGACGATGTATCACGATGATCTAGAAGAGTAGTTGACCGGAGAAAATAGGATCACAAAATTCATAAAATCCTTTCACATATAGGATATCTTTGTCCCTCAATGATGCTTACGTTTTATTTACGTACATAAACAGGTGTATCATTGAATGAAGACGAAGTGGGGTGTTCGGGGGTTCCAATCTGCATCGAATCGAACCGAATCTAAGCAAAGCGTGAGTGATTACCACTGGTGGAACTTGTGATATGTAAAACAAAAGCGAACAAAAAAATATCGGTCAAACTCAGTGAGCTACTCTCAAAACATGTAAAGGTCAAATACCACTGTCGCTAGAGCATTTGTCCCATCCGCCCTGCGACCTTCACCTTCAATCATGCACGCAGCAGTTTACGTGACGCAACGGTCGCAACTCATTTATTTGAAAGTTAGCCAAATCTAACGGCCTATTGTTGTTTTGCAATTCATACGGGTTTAGAAGTGCTATTATTAGTGTAATAGCAATCATTTGCGAGCAGGCTATGTTTCGCTAGCGCCGTTGAAGTGTTGCTATTTCTACACATTTTAATTTTTTATTTTTAATTTATTAAGTAATCCGACAGCGGTACACTTTACATAAAACTGTATAAAATACTTATGCTAAAATAAGACTCGTAAAAGTAGACATAATTTTGAATTGCTATTCTTACGGCTAGATATTTGTAAATTCTATTAGAGGAAGCATACTTGCTAATGCCTACGGCTTTGCTCACGTGGTATCTGGAAAAAAACATAGCCTATAAGCACGAAGGGATAAATTACCTACTAGTAAAATATTTTTTTGAGAATGGGGTTTTCGAAGCAGTTTCTTCGGGGATTACCCATAAAGGCTATATTAACAAACAGACAATTTTACAAACTTGTCTCGTCAAGCTTCGGCCCGCGGCTTCGCTTACGTAGTTTTTTTATCGTGTACTTACCTATAGTCCTTCTTTTGACCCCTTAATATCACCTAATGGTAAGTGCCGGTGTGGCCGACGATGTATCACGTAGGAATAGAAGACGAGACGCCAGTCGTCACCTAGTCTTAAATCTAGCTCAATCTGGTTGCTTCAAAGACACAGAAATAACTTACAAATAGGGAGCCTGTGCGGTGGGTGCGCCGTCAAATGCCTATTTCTACGCAATCGATAATCATCGGTTTTGGTTTCACGTGAGGTTACATTGCAACATGGTTCTCAGTCACGATCATAGTGTGCATTATAGTAAGGGCATTGTCTGCGCGAATGGAATGTAATTTATTCTGCAATTTCAATTTGACCATACCAAGTGCCTAATTGGATTTTATCTCATGGGGGGTATGCTGGGCATGCGGGTTAGGGATCGCAGTTCGGTGGTAGAATTTTTCTGCAGGCGGCGCTGCTGCCGGCTCCCAGTGGATATTCCTAAGTCGCCTCTTACGACACCCGCGGGAGGAGTTGGGGTGGTGCAAATACTAAGCTGGCACCACACGGCACTAATCACTCTATCACACTAATATAAATGCGAAAGTTTGGATGTTTGTTACCTTTTTACGACATAACCGATCGGGCTGAAATTTTGCATAGATGTAGCTCTAAGCCTGGAATCAAACAGCGCTTTAGGCATTTTTTTTCCCATACAACAGTTCCTACGGCATAAAAATAACCTTGAAACGTTACCATAGAAACAACGTGTGCGAAGCCGCGGGCAAAAAGTAGTCACTAACATTTTGTCTATTATGTTTGGATGGATACATATTTGTTACTTCTTCAAGCTAAAGCTACTTAGCGGATTGAGCTGAAATTTTGAAAAGGTGTAGCTCTAAACCTAGACCAAAGCTAGGCTAAACAGGCATTTTATCCCATAAGTCATTTCCCATGGGATATAAATAACCTTTAAACGTTTCCATAGAAAAACACGTGCGATTCCATTTGCAGAAACTAGTAAGCAATAATCCACGTTTATGTTTCTTAGTGGTTTTGTTCAGTAATATGATTTTGCCAACTGAAATGGCTGTAAAATCCAGATCCCTCGTGACTCACACCACCTTGTCTTGGCAAGGAACCTATTTACAAACCGATTAATTACTTGTTAAATGTACCACGTTTTCTTGTTTACCTATTATTTTTAACGTCATGGATTACGAGATTGATTTTGCAAATAATTATGCTTGTTTCTTTCGTTCAATACAATACATCACTACATAGTATAAAACAAAGTCGCTTCCTGTCTGTCTGTCTGTCCCTATGTATGCTTAGATCTTTAAAACTACGGAACGGATTTTGATGCGGTTTGTTTTATTAGATACATTGATTCAAGAGAAAGGTTTTTATGTAATACATGCATAATATAGTAGAAAACACTGATAATTTTGATGTTTCTAATGTGATGACGTTAATAAAATTTTTTTTTTGCGCTACATTGCAAACGCTGGCAGAACCCTATGAGATAGATCAAAATAATTTACTAAGTATAGTATTGTACACCTTAATACGGTCTACAAAAAAGTCCCCTATGGTATATGTCTATCTCTTAGGGATAACCCACAATAACCATTTTTTATCCTTTACTTTTTAGGAGAAATATGGCTTATTTACGAAGCGATTATAAGTAACACAGCATGAATCCTTATCCAATGAAATACCTTAAATACATTGTGCATTTAATATAATATCAATATGGCCCTTTAAAGCATGTCATTTAAATGAATATTTTCGAAGATATTACAGATTTAAAGTTAAGTTTTAGCGGTTGTGGCCGGGGCCGGGGTGCTGATTCTGTAGTATATTTAGTATCAGCAATGCACCCGTGCGAAGCCGGGGCGGGTCGCTAGTTAATGTTTAGCTAAATTTAATTTGTCTATACACTATTTAAAACTTTAAACAACCTTAGGTATTTAATGATGGACCAAAGCAGCATGGAGAAATGCGGTGACCTGGAGGCAGACCACCTGCTCGATGGTCAGGCGACATTGCGGGGGCTGTATGGAACGGTGGATCCAGCTGGCACAAGACCGCCGGGTGGCGAGATAAAAAAGAGGCCTATACTCAGCAGTGGGTGTTGCTACCAGGGCTTGAAAGCGGTATAGGTATAGGGTTAAGCTACCGGTAAAAAATTACGGTACCGTTTTGATTTAAAGGTAGACCTATACCGGTATACAATAACGGTATTGGTACAGGTATAAAATAACGGTACCATTATTTTAAGGGTACCGGTAGCTACCTGTATTTTTCTGGTACCGTAACGTAATTCATTTCGGTACCGAAAAACGCGTGAGTAAACGACGCTAGTGCTCTGTTTACAGTTCGCTCGATAGGAATGCCACTGGCCTTGTCGAACGAGGTTTCACTCTAACACACTTCTTAATACACAGCTATGACGTCGCGGTCGTTCTTATATTCGTCAATTCGGCTTCTTTCCTTGTAAAAGGGAAGCATGGGGAGAATGCGAAAATATGCTTTTTATTGTTTCTTTTCATTCAGCGTGGAGACTAGATTGTCTACACTAAGTGCAAAATATTAGCGTTATAAGTGCCTTGCATTTGCATTTTTGCATTACAGCTAAATGCTGAATTTACTCCTTTTGTCTAAGTTTATTAGTTTTAATTAAGTAGTACGTATATTTTTGCTTTGTGTATTTTCTAAATTAAGGCAATAAATGATTTTCTATTCTATTCTATTCTAATTTAATACGTACTAATAATAATTTTCAAAAATTTTAAGCAGTGCCTTTTTTTGATTTCATGAAGGTCAACGACCTGTATTGCCAAGATATCTGGCATCTGGTTTTCTTATAACTGTTTGGTCCCTGACTGTGACAAGGCATTTTCACACATGAAAAACATTTTTTTTTCACACAAGAAAAACATTATTTTATACCGGTATACATACTAGTACCGGTATAAATACCGGTATACATACCGATACCGGTATAAATGCCGGTACATACTGATACCGGTATAAATACCAGTATACATACTGGTACCGGTATACATACCGGTACCAGTATAAATACCGGTATACATACCGATATTATTACCGCAATACATACCGGTATAAATACCGTGATTATTACTGGAAAATATATAAATACCGATATCGGTATACATACGGGTACCGGTATAAATACCGTGATTATTACTGGAAAAAATATAAATACCGATATCGGTATACATACGGGTACCGGTATAAATACCGGTATACATACTGGTACCGGTTTAAATACCAGTATACATACTGGTACCGATATAAATACCGGTATACATACCAGTACCGGTATAAATACCGGTATTATTACCGCAATACATACCGACCGGTATAAATACTGGTTCCGGTATAAATACCGGTATACATACCGGTACTGGTATAAATACCGGTATACATACTGGTACCGGTATAAATACCGGTATAGAAACCGGTATTATTACCGCAATACATACCGGTATAAATACCGGTATTATTACTGGAAAACATACATAACGATACCGGTATAAATACCGGTAAACATACCGATATGATTACTGGAAAGCATACCTGTATAAATATCTATCTATCTATATATTGCTGTCTGGTCCCTGACTATGACAAGGCATGTTCACACAAGTAAAACATTTTTTTTCACACATGAAAAACATTATTTTATACCGGTATACATACTGGTACTGGTATAAATACCGGTATACATACCGGTAGCGGTATAAATACCGGTATACATACTGGTACCGATATAAATACCAGTATAAATACTGGTACCGGTATAAATACCGGTATACATACCGGTATTATTACCGCAATACATACCGGTATGAAAACATATAAATATCGATATCGGTATACATACCGGTACCGGTATAAATACCGGTATACATACTGTTACCGGTATAAATACCAGTATACATACTGGTACCGATATAAATACCGGTATACATACCGGTACCAGTATAAATAGCGGTATGTATACCGGTACCAGTATCTAGTGTATTGTAGTGTTTAATAAATAATTTTCTTTCATTCTTTCTTTCTTTCTTTCTATTTATACCGGTATGCTTTCCAGTTATAATACCGGTATTACCGGTATGTTTTATAAATACCGGTATTCTTATCGCAATACATACCGGTGTAAATACCGGTATACATACCGGTATTAATACCGCAATACATACCGGTATAAATACCGCAATACATACCGGTACCCGTATAAATACCGGTATACATACCGGTACCAGTATAAATAGCGGTATGTATACCGGTACCGGTATAAATACCGGTATACATATCGGTACCGGTATAAATACCAGATTACATACCGTTACCGGTATTAATACCGTTATACATACCAGTACTGGTATACATACCGGTATGCAGACCGGTACCAGCATAAATAGAGGTATATATACTGGTACCGGTATGTATACCGGTATTTATACTGGTATGTTATCCAGTAATAATACCGGTATTTATACCGGTATGTTTTATAAATGTTTTATAAATATCGGTACCGGTATGCATACCGGCATTTTTACTGGTACCGGGATGTATACCGGTATTTATACCGGTATGATTTTCAGTAATAATACCGGTATTTATACCATTATTTATACCGGTATTAATACCGGTATGTTTTATAAATACCGGTATTATTATCGCAATACATACCGGTATTATTACTGCAATACATACCGGTATATATACCGGTACCCGTATAAATACCGATATACATACCGGTACCAGTATAAATAGCGGTATGTATACCGGTACCGGTATGTATTCCGGTATTTATACCGGTACCGATATGTATACCGGTTCATTACGGATGTAAGCGGGTTAACTACGAACCTTATTTGTGTTGGAAGAACACCAACGTTTCATCCCTTAACGAGGGACATCTTCAGGGTGAGTGCGGTTCTAGACGCGCGCGTTCCGCATCCCTCCGAGCACTGCGCGCGAGCGCGCGTTGAGCCCGCGACGTGAGCGCCGGGGGTGGGGGTGGTGGGGGGTGCGCTGCTTGTAGATGCTGTAGGGCGTGAGAGTCATCTCCTCGTAAGGATCCTATTGTGTCGGGTGTTGGTATTCCCTGGGTACATATGGAACTAACAGTATCTACACCCGGCTCCATACTGCTATCCGACTTCTCATGAAGACACGGCTTCCAGGCGGGTGGTAGGTTCCAACCTCTGTCTCTATTGAAATTGAAATCGTAATGAATTCGTCAAACTACGATAGTTTTTATAGTAAAATGTATACCGGTATTTGTACCGGTGCCGGTATGTATACCGGTATTCATACCATTATCGCAATATTTTTATCCCATGTGAACTGATTTATGGGGGTATGCCCCCATAAATCAGTTCACATGGGATAAAAATCACCTTTAAACGTTTCCATAGAAACCACGCGTGCAAAGCCGCGGGCATAAACTAGTAGTAAATAAACGCAGCCCGCCGCCGCTGCCGCGCCGGCGTGGCCAGTGCGCGGTGTGGCCCCGTGCGTGTAACGCAGTGAGGGATGTGGATATTTCGACCACGGCGGCCAGTCTCATCGACCAAGATGCGCAGGACATATTATAGTGCACAAGTGTGTGCGCAAACATAGGTGCACTCTCTATGCCCTCACTCTCATAATCCGATAGGACGGCAGACCGACACGGCCGGGGAGAGGTCAAGCGATAGACCAACGGCTTAAGCCGTCTAACACCGCCAACTTGCTAGAAAAGACTCAATAATACAAATCTTGGCCCGACCCGGGATTTGAACACGGGACCTCATTTTCAGCGGTTGAACAAGCGACCACTAGACCAACGAGGCAGTCGGATAAAAGTAAATGTCCTGCCACAGAAATAATAGATACCTACATTTACTCTACGTTTATTCCAAAATGTTTAAAAATAAATGTCCATCCGTGCGAGGCCGGGTCGGGCCGCTAGTTATTAAATATAATTGCAACTTGGCTCAGCTAAGCAAACGGTTATACGAAATAAAACTTCGAAACGCACGAGTCACACGACTGTCCGGTCTCACTCGCTCGACTAGAACGGAACTGGCTCGATAGAATCTGCAGCTGAGCCGAGAGCTATTTATAGTTTTCTCATTTCAGTACTCTTATTTTAAAATTACGCTACTGCTAAAAATAAAGCTATCGCTATTTTTCGGTATCGGAACATAACGGTACCGTTATATAAGGATATCGTAATATAAAGGTATGACGTCATACCGTTAACCTTTTCATACCGGTATTTTCCGGTTATTCAAGCCCTGGTTGCTACCTGCTACTTAGAAAGATAGATAGTATTTAATAAAACCACGATGATCCTACTTGGAAACTCCAGTACATAGCTGATGAATACAAACTACGTTGGACTTAAAACACCTCTTTTGCTTGAGAAATCATGTCATCCCAAAAAGTAAGACCTTGTGTTATGACAACCTGAATATATTCCACTAATTTTTTGGGATTTCCTTCAGGTATTTATACTCAGAAAACACCCAATGCCCTTGTAAAATGTTCAACTTTTCTTCTACTAACAGTTGAAAAGCTAACACCTGAAGATAAAGTTTAATATGCTGAGAACGAACAACTATGTAGATCAATCTGAGAATATTAGCATAAATTATTATAAAGCGCTTTGACCGTACACCACCCAGAATACTCAGCGCACAGGATAATTAACACTACTCCGAATACTCAGACGCACTTAGGAATTAGGTCAAATTAAAAATTATATCAATGAAACGGAAATTAAGTGAAATTTGAAGCACGTCTCAAGTCGCGGTTTTTTGGCACTTTTCAAAGAGAATCTGTCAAAAATCCGCGGCTTAAGGGTCCGGCGACGGATGAATTTCCCATACAAACGTAGTACCAAAATGATTTGTTGTTTGAGAATATTTTCACCATGGTTTGCTATTATTTGTATTAGAATAGTATTTATTTAGGTTCCTGCCACAATCTTTTTTCAAAATACTTATCTACACAAAAACTAAGAATACATTCATTCCTTAATGTAAAATTGCGATTCGGTTTAATTTCATTTCAGAAAGGTATTTTGAAAAAAAAATGTGTCAGGAACCTAGATAAATACTATTTTAATACAAATAATAGCAGACCATGGCGAAAAAATGCTCAAATTACAAATCATTTTGGTATTACGTTTGTATAGGAAATTCATCCGTCGCCGGACCCTTAAGCCGTGCTTAAATCTGAATTGCGCTTAAGTTTTCGGATGACACACGACGTTCACGGTGATCTTGAACAGCCAGTCTTCTAATCAAAAATTAAAAGAAGCATCTGATTTCCAGTGGATCCCGCCAGCCATACCGGACAAGCAGCGCGACGCGGAGGAACAGATCTCGATCGACCTCGGCGACGAGTACGAGCAGGCGCTCACCGACGCCAGCCAGGACGAGATCATCGACCTCGCTGGTAAGTTAACATCATCATTCGAGGCCTTTACCCACTGACAACCATTCAACCTTTAAATGTTGGTGGCGCTTCAAAAGGTCCTGCCAAAGTCTCTAGAGAATGACGCTCGGACTCCACCAAAACGGAGATGTGCGATGTGGAGACGTTTTTCAGCTAGCTAGGGTGTATCCACCGAAGCTGTGCGGAGATGTGATGACATCTCCGCTCCAGTCAATAGTAGCTTGACTGGAGCGGAGATGTCTGCTGGCTAGAGCGGAACAGAGCTGCGTACGGCGAGCGTCGGATGTTTATTGGCAGCAGCGCCGCTCACATCTCCGCTTTGATCGCGCCAGTCAAATTTGATACATCTCCGCTCGGTGATGCCTATTGAAGCTGAGACTAGATGTGTGAATAACGACATTCCATTGGTTGTTTAAAACACATATCCTCTCCTCTCGTCTCGTTTCCGCAAGAACTGGCTTATCGAGCAAGCCTATTATAGAGTTAACGAATTCTTTGATGGCAATGATTTTACGGTGTAACATTTACACACTACCTATTGTATTTTAATAATTTATTATACATATATTGTAGAATTTATTATTTTTGATCGAATGACTAATATTTTTTAATTTTATAGGTAATTTAATTGATTTATCTACTATGCTGGACTTGTGATTTATTGTTTTTTATTTTTATTATTTGTACTCTTATGACATGTAACAAGCGTTATCAATAAAGAATCTGAATCTGAATCTGAATCGTCTCGTTTCCGCCTTGGTGGAGTCCGGACATTAGGCGTTTTCTTAATCTCAAAAAATGTTAGAACTAACTGAAAAGCGGGCGCTTTGTCACGTGTTGCCGCGAAATTAAATAATAAGTGGCATAGACCGTGCTTATTGTGTTACTGGCACACGTATGAATTATCAAGTTTGATCATAATGACTTCGCTATAACTTATGTTACGGGTCACCGTCGTTGCCGGTTTCTAATAATTAATTTTGATACGTTTCACGATGTAACGCGTCTCAGATCAAATTATTATAATTAAATGCATAATATTCCGGAACTAAGTGCGGACATAATCAACCAAACAAATTACTATTCCACTTCCTAACTGATAAAATATCAATCAGTCCTCGTGTATATTACTCATGAATATAAATAAAACATTAAACACATTCCTATCAAAACTCTCCTAACATAAAAGCCATGGAGCAGAACATCATACATAACATGCTCGATATTTGAACTATGTAACTTCATTAACGGTAAATAAGGCGTTTATATCAATTAACCGGCGCGTTAATTACATCGTGATTGTAAATAGACACGCTTCACGCGTTAACCGTTATTTCTAATAACTTTACTATGTAAAATGCTCTTATATAAAATAGGAAATGGTGAATTAAATAAATTGCTTTTGATAAGAAGCTCAGAAGAGAGATGTTGAAACGAGGGTGTGGCAAAACTTTTCAAGCTATCATGATATTAATGAGAAAAACTCTTGACATCACAAATCATGGAAAATATTCCAACTTATGTGCTTTTAGCGAGGTTGTGCCACTGGAAGAACACGTATTTAAGTATTATATATGTCACATTATGTATCTACCCATAACAGTATTATTATATTTATTTATATATTTTCTGCCATACATAACACAAGCTCTATTTTGTTTGGACCAAATGTGTGAAATTTCCGTTAAGTATATAGTTTTTGACCTAAAACATACAGAAGAAACAATTTTCATCCATTTTGTCGCACTTCAAAGCTAATTCCATTCCACATTTCACGGTCTAGTGCTTTTTGGACCAAACCTTATCAGACCAGTTTATTTGCGTTTATTTTTAACGTTCCGGTTTAGTTATCAAAAGCATCTGCCAAATTGAAAAAAACGTTGATTCGTTCCATACGTGTTCGTTCCAATTTTTCAAACAAAATCTTCTGTTTTCCTTTTATATTTTCTAGAAATTCTATTCCGTTTGACGCACTTGTTTAATTCCGTCAACGAAAATAGTTTGACAGGCAGATGGGCAACGTACCATGTACATTTACTAAATTATTGCGAACTTCAATTAAAATTCCAGAAAAATCTAGGCGCTAGCAGGAAAATGCTAATTTTTGTGCTAGTAGTGAGGAAATTGGCACGACTAATAATTAAAAATTACGGGCATCATCTAGCCCCAAACTAAGCAGAGCTTGTCTTATGGGTACCTACTCGATAACTGATATACTTAATGCACTAAATTACATAATTATAGATATTTTCGTTATACACAGAAAACATCCGAACAACCCGAACAAACATTTGTATATGGTACAAACATTTATCTCGAAGCAGAAATATAACACGCAACCTAATTGTTTATTAAGAAAAATTGTTTAAAAATGTGTCTTCTAGTTAAATTTACGCAATGGTAAATCTCAATGTCCCCTTCAATGAACGCAGCTGACCTAAAACACAAACCATAACCATAACGAAACCAGACAAATTTCTAGAAATTTCTATTTCAAAACACCTGCGACCGACTGGCCCGAAACATTCGCAAAATCGCAATAACCGAAACATAAAAAGTGGCTAAATAAAGAAATTGTTTTATGTGTCATAATCTTTATAACTGATGTAAGTGTCTTTTGTAATAATAACAAGGGGATAGTGGCGACGCGACGCTTTGGCAAGCACCCAGTGGGACTCGCGACTTATAATAGATATGACAAGAAAAATTGTTTGTGATTCCCACAGCTGTGACAAATACACCGAAAAACTGATTGATATCATGCGATGATTTGTAGAAATCGACTTTATTATTATACGCATCACGTTGTTTTGGTTCACACGGCTAAATAGTTTATCAATTCTATAGTGATCGCGAATATAAGGACTCCTGTACACATACGTTTATCATGGTTCACGGGTTAATTCGTTAATTTGACGGCGCCGTGTGACACACGGCGTATAAACCGTAGTTTTTCACTACAAAAACTTATGTGAACAAAGGCCCTTAATGGCGCCTTTTGTACTTACGCTTTTCTCAGCATTTCCTTCTGCATTGTATCGTCTTTGTGTGGTATCATAAAGGTATAGGTATCAGTTGGCGGTGTCCCTCGGACGGAAAGCACGTTAAACCGTTGGTCCTGCCTGCATGATCAATTGATCACTCTTCAGTCGTGTCGCTCTGCCGTCCCATCGGTTTATGAAAGTGAAGGAATAGAGAGTGAACCTGTGTTTGCGAACACACTTGTGCACTAAATTATATCCTGCGCATACACTTGTGCACTTAATTATGTCCTGCGGCTGGTGTGAGACTGACCGCCTTAGCCGAAATTCTGCTAGATCATCAACATCTGTTCTGTTTATTACTAATATTGGTGTATTGTTTCGGTCTTACAACTTTGCGTATTTTGAATACAGACGATTTATGAAGTGTTCGGAAATACACCGGGATGGAAAACTATCTGTGACTCAGTATCAATATTACACATGCGTTGTCTCAAGTAGCGGTACGCCAACTATTCTATTTTAACTGACTTCAAGTACACGCAAGGCCAAAGTCAACAATCAGTTTAAAAAAATATTCGATTTCCTTTTGCGTTAGTTTTCTTATATTGCGCTGTTTTTGGTCGACATCTAAACAGATAAGTTACTAACTACACTGTGACGTCAGAATGCAATAGCGATCTTATGTGACGAATTGTTGAACTGCGCTATTTTTCATTGATGAATTTTAAAGTTACTAATACATAGTGACCTTTACCTACATAAAATGAAACGACAGACTGTAAGACAATCTGCATACTTTATAACAGATTTACTACACTGGCAATTTGCGAGCCAATTTAAGGCGAGGCGAGTGCGCTGCGAGTACGCTGCGACGACGCCGCGAGCTTGCCGCAATTAACAATCGCAGCCAGCTCGCTATGCACTCAACTAATTTGACAGCACGAAAAATAGTGCTACCTTTTTTATTTCGATCGTTGTGAAATCGGCTGAATTTTTTAGTTCTGTCAAATTAGTTTATTTTAGGTATTGCGACACCTGAATTGCCACCAATATCATCCAGGACCGAGAAGCTATAAGCTCCACCGGTATCCAAAGTCATGCTCATAAAGAGACCATAAAATCTATTATTTGCGGCTACAAATCCATGCTATAAAACACCTGGATTTGTTTTTACGATTTTGCGGAGGATCGCGCATTAACATTCCATGATCATAACAACAGAGTGAGCGGTTTGTCTCGGAAGGTTATCTAGACCCTCAGAGTATTCGAGATCTGCCAATATTCTTAGATAGCTTCCAGCGTTCAATTGCTCGCCATTTAAGTTCTTTACCATGTTGTTACTTTGTTATGTTTTGTTTTTCTTTTCTGACTTTGTCCACCAGCAAACTCAAACAACAGTTCTGACGACTTCAAGGCTTTTGCTTCCAAGAGTTTATTTATTTATTTATACAGTTAGGTTAGCCTATGGCGAGTACACTAAAACTTACAAGGTAGATAATTAAAAAACTTGTGGAATGCTAAGTGCACCAACCTCTTACAGGCCGACACAGCATGCAAAAGAAAACATCAACAATGAACACTCTAATACTAAGCAGTAGATATAGTGAAGATTAAAAAAGCTTATTTTGTCTAACATGCTTACCTGCTTAAAAAACATATGAGAAGAACATATCATGAATAGTCTCTTAAGAGTCTCATCTCAAGAATATTTATTAACCAGAGCCTCTCTAAATCTGTATTATATCTTTTCCAGCTATCCTCGGCTTCCACTCCATGATGAACCAGGACCAGTACCACGCCTCTCTGCTGAACAAGGGCCAGCCCGTCGGTCTCGGCTGGGACGGCATCACCAAAGCAACCAAACCCAAAGTATGTACAACCAACTTAATCCTTATAGTCAGAGACATAAGGCACAAGTTGCCATGATGATCGAGCTACCTCATGCAGAGGGTGCTTATTTTGACACTACCTAATGTGAAATTGAGGAAATTCAACACTTACAGATATCTATAAAACGGCCCAGGGGTATTCTAATTCGATCAAAATCAATTTCTTAGAAAATTAGTATCGATTAGCGACTAGCGGAAAAGTAGTGGGAAATTACTTTTTGCTTTTATTCCCTGTAGAAAACAGGATATAAAAAAAAAAAAAACATTTTATACATTAATTTTCCAAACGTTTTTTGAATTTCACAAGAACCCATGTCAGAACCTAATTCGGATGCAATTAGAACAGTCCTGCAGGTCATTCAGAACAAAAACCTTTGCAAAAAAACAACCGCAAGACGATGGAAAGTGTGATATTGACCCATTCTAATTATAAGGAGGGGAATTGAGATCTACACTGATCTCCGCATGGGAGTGTATTGTGTATGGTCAATGCAGCCCTGCCTTACCAGGCCCTAGCAAGCCTAGCTTCTTGGCTATTGGACCATTAAATATTTGAATATTTATTATTTTCAGGTTTTCCCAATGGACCCGCCCAACGACACAGACCCCGAGGAGACCATCGCGCGGGTCAAAAGCGACGACCAGAAGCTCACCGATCTCAATTGGAATAATATTAAGGTAAGACCTATCAGATAGGTATAACTCAGTTCATTAAAGAAAGGAATCTAAAATGGCGGCGCTTATCGTGTTATCTCGCTTGCACACTAGTGCCGTCTATACTCACTCTCGCGCGTACCGCTGGCAGAAAAAATATTCGTTATTTTATTTTTACCAACATCATAATAAGGATCCTCTTGAAATTTTGTTATAAACGTTGTCAGGTGTACAGAAAGAGAGAAAAAGAAAGGCCTGTCATCTAAAAAAAGTTCCTACTTTTTCCGATAAAAACAACAATAACGATCTTATGATAATAGATGGCACCAAATGTTTTTAAAATTTTTCAATTTTAACGCGGGCAAAGCCCCTGGCACAATCTAGTTTGAAATAAAATCGACACGGTCATGTTTTTATTATGTTCAATTTGAAGAAAAATCTTCGACATGCGATTTTATTTGCTAACTGTACCATCTGTCAACGTAAGTACGAGCCGCCATTTTAGATTCCTTTCTTTAATGAACTGATTTATAGTCATCATTCACTTGCCCTTTATCCGCTTAGGTGGGCTCGGCACAACAGGTATATTCTTACATTCGCTTCTATCTGTCGTTGTCAGTTGTCTATCAGGTAGGTAGTATAGGTAATAAATGTTTTGTTAATATTACTTCTAGCGACTGTCGAAGGTTCGTCAAAAACGATTTCGAAAAACGGTATCAGTTTACAACTAACTCTGCAGCGGTTGGTTGTAAAGTGTTGGCAACCAACTGTAACCTTGTGGGTCCTGCAACAGAGCCGCGCAGAGCCGACTTTTAAACGTCTAATTAAGCATTGCCCTACCTAACTCTTAACTCCAATCTCTTCCAGAACATCAGCGACGAGAAATTCGACAGGCTTATCGAAGGCATCACAACCAACACTCACCTCGAGGTGCTGAACCTCGTCAACGTCGGTCTGACAGACCGGCACGCCAGCAAGCTCGCCGACGCCCTCACGCACAACTCCACGCTGCGAGTCGTCAATGTCGAGACCAACTTCATCAGTCCCGCTGGAGTCGTGCAGTTGGTCAAGTCGTTGTTGACCACTAACTGTGTGGAGGAGTTCCGCGCTTCTAACCAGGTACTATAAGTCACTAAAAGTAGATTTAGACGCGGAAATGTCTAAAAAAAATTGCATCACAGCACGAATTCGAGATTCTCTCAATATATTTTACACTTCACCTGAATTTAGTAGGAACAAACTCAAGCTCGTGACTAATACCTTATCGGTCCTACGGGCCTGGCTTGAGGACGGTCTGACAGACCGGCACGCTAGCAAGCTCGCCGACGCACTCGCGCATAACTCCACGCTGCGTGTTGTCATTATCGAGACCAACTTCGTCAGTCATGCTGGAATCGTGCTGGTCAAAACATTGTTGACTACCGAGTGTGTGCAGAACTTTCACGGGCTGAGTTGGGGCTCGATTCTTACGCTGTGCCGCGACGCAGTAATCCACAAATTTAGATTGCGATAAAAAGACGAATTCGATCGAAACATAATAAGACTCTAAACAAACTCCTTATCTCTTTCCAGCGGTCGCAAGTCCTCGGCAACAAGATAGAGATGGAGATCACCTCCCTCGTGGAACAGAACCCGACGCTGCTGCGACTGGGGCTGCACCTCGAGTACAGCGACGCGCGGCACCGCGTCGCCAGCCATCTGCAGCGGAACATCGATAGAAGTGAGTTTTATCACCTGCTACTTAGGGTAGCTATTGGCCTGAGCCCGTCTCATGAGGAGAAAATAAGGGGAGTTGGCTCAGGACGACGATATGAGTGTGTCTTATTGTAACTTGTATAGGGTAGATAATGGTTTACTAGCGGGAGAGAGAGGGCTCAGAATGTCTCCAGCCATTTGTAGAAGTGACTCTTATTACTTGCTGCATAGGGTAGCTATTCTATTATCAATTTGGAAAGATCGTGAGTTTCGAAAACGTGCAGCGGAACATCGATAGAAGGGAGTCTTATTACCAGGTGTATAAGGTACATATTGAATCGAGCTATCGACGGACGGACATCAGAAGTTTGAACCTCTTTAAAGAACAGTTTTATTCTTTATTATTTATTTTCTACTCTTTAGGTAACAAGGGGAACAGGGAGGGATCATAACCAAACTTTCTTTCAGGTTTCTATCAAAGGAGTTATCTATGGTTCATGCAGTCTGAATCTCTCTGTACATTCTTCAAACTAACCTAGGGTTCTTGTTTATCAACCAATCTCAATTTCAACTCCTAATCTGCGACTCTTTTGTTACCCAACTCGGTAACGTTGAGTTTTGTATTATGTAAGGGGTTTCCATAGAAAGTGGCGCCCTCATGTTATATCTTTAGAGATAGACCGATTCAAATAAATAAATAAATAAATAAATAAAAATTAAATAAAAATAAATGCAGAGCGAGAAAGGACTTTTGAAGAATTTACCTATTATTTTGGGGCATGACAGGTAACAAATCTTTAAATTATATCAGCATAAACCGAAGCTCGCTGTGAAATAATTTTCGCTCTTCTGTTGGAACGGACTTACAGATGTAAATTGAAAGGAAAATCAGGTTTCCGAGTCGGAAAAATCGGAACCTGACACGGCTTCATATCGATTCTTCGAGTTGGAAACCTGATTTAAGGATAACAGCGCAGACGGAATTTGAGATTGAGATTGTTTCCCTAACTTAAGAACTGTGTATGTAACATGCGTGTCTATGACTATTCATTTCATTTGTACTATGCCTACGCAGATGGCTTTCGCGGCGCGGCGTCGCATCTCGCTCACGTGTCACAGTAATCACGTTCTATCTATTTATGTATTGTATTATTGGTCACGTACTGGGTTTGGTAGCTTGATGTGTTTGCATTACTTACTAAATCCGTTGGTTCAGCAACCCGGTGTGTCTTGGCCTCGTTGAAAAGCCGCCATTTTGGTCAGTCCTGTGCGGTTTCCATTTCTAGCCAGTTCTCTGCTTAAAAATTAAAATCAATTAATCCACAAAATGGTTGAAATTTATCTGTTTACAATTTATCTTTGCTTATAATTACCAGCAAAATGGTATATCTATTTGAAGCCTTAAAGAAATTAATAATAATAAATAAATAATGCTGGACAATTCACACAGCATTATCTAGCCCCAAGCTAAGCAGAGCTTGTGTTATGGGTACTAGATAACTGATATACTTAATACAATACACTACATAGATAGATATTTTTTATTATACATAGAAAACACCCAGACCAACGGAACAAATTTCTGCAGATCGTACACAAATTTGTTCCGAGGTGGGAATCGAACCCGCAACCTCCTTGATTTGATAATTGATCTCTATTTGCCCTTCAAAACCCTTAGCGCTTTGAATTTGACTTAATCACTTTCAATCTCGGATAGAAATTATAGAAAATAAAATAAAAACCCATGGCATTTTAAATAAATAAAAATAAATTTTAGAAAATACAAGGATTCTTTTTACAGAAATAAATAGTTTTTGTGTCTACCAAACTCAGTACAAGCCTCTGTAACACACACACTCACCTTCAAATACATACAAGAAGGCAGTTTGATCATTCACAACCAATTAACAAAGTCGCGTCGCTTTGGCTCATTCATGCGTCATATCAACTGGACAGCCAATCAAAACGAACTGATATCACGTCATATGCATTTCGACCAATGGAAACAAAGGATTCTACTTCGATTACAACCTCTGAAACCGGATTTTCACTAACACGACAACACTGAAAATATGCTGCAATAAGAACTTTCAAAATGATACCCTAGAAACAAGATCGAAAGTGCTGATAAAAAAAAAAATAATAAATTTACAGTATTGTTTTTCCCATGTCAGATATAATAAACATAGTTTAATTAACAAATAGTACCTATAGTAGACTTAACATTCTAAAACCATTTTATCAGCACCGAAGTCTACAATCCAAATGCTACTCAGATACTGTCGATAACAAGCTGCAATAACAGTCTACCATATCAGATTGCCGAGTCCAAAAGCGAGCTAGCGCGTCCCTCAGTCTTCGCTTACCGCGCGGGCGACCGCCGGGCGTTGGCGTCGACAGCTCTTTCTTCAATCTGACACCGCCTAGCGCTGAGGCGGTCACACCTGAGAATGAACAAACTGTCTCTATTGACGTCACATTACCAGCTACGACCGAAGTAAAAGACTCCACACCTCTACCAGAAGCCACAGAAAGCGCTGAAAAACCAAAAGATGAAGAAAGTGCAAAAGTAGAAGAATCAGCACCACCAATTCTAGATTTCGATACGTCAGAAAAAGTAATACCAGTAGAAGTTGAAACAGATAGTACGATGAATGGCGTGGCACCGTTCGTTATGGCCGAGCGACCTGACGTTAACCCCAATCCCCACTCGTGAGTAGTCGCGATGTATGACACACACACTCACGCGTGACCACCTTTGTACATGTTGTAGTGAGGTTTTACTTTTACACTGTTTAGATGGACTTGGGCAATGTTAGATAGGACTTAGTTTATCGTGGCAGATCTAGAAATGTCTGTCAAGGTAATTTTGTGTGTGTCTCTTCTTTTTTAAACAAGTGTAAGGGACTGGCCTACGAACAAGCGACAATAAAATATTGATATTAAAAAGGCTGTGGTAATTGTCAATCCCCGCCATTTTGTTTTCTTTTATTGGCGTTTGTTACAAAATGGCGCCTTGACAGACCTCTAGAAGCCAAAACGAAACTATAGTTTGGTTTTGCATTGTCTGAGTTCCGACCCATACCCAACTATATGTGGACCCCAACAAACATACAGCAAGTTTGTATTTGAGAGTATTTTCTTCCATTACAGTACGGAAAGACCTAACTCTGCGACTTCAATTCAGATTCTTTAACAACCTACCAAAGGGGGCGCGTAGCCAATAATATCGAGGTATCCAGTTATCCACGGCTGTGGTGCGGTGTGGGCACGGCTGATAACCACTCTTCGCTTAGCTTATTGTTACTCTTATTTTGTTGCCAGACTAAATTGCGGTGTAGATTTATATTTCTTTCAAACTCTACTCTATCTTCTTTCAAAAAGTTAAAAAATTTAACTTTTTCTATTTATTGTTTCTTTACAAAATTTATTGAAAACACAAATAGTAGTTTTTTACTACGTACAATTCACTATATATATTTTGCACAGAATATAAGCCTGCACCTATTCAGATGTCAGTATTTTCTAAGAATATGCCACTGCCCCCTGCTTCAATCGCATGGATTTAGTGGTATATTACTATTTAACATATTTACACTATCTTAACTAGTATTTTTAGATTCTTACAAAGCCTCAGCTACTCCATTCAAATCAATACACTAATACAATAAAATATTTTCTATTCTTGAAAATTAGATTTGATTTTAATATTAGAATTTAATTTTTAGCCGAGAGGGGAGCATAGCAAAAGATAATTAGTAGAACAAATCGCGGAATCCGGTAAAATACATGTTTTTATGTAGCCGATATTTTGTTCCGGAAATAACGGTTTTTCTTCACAGCTCAGTGGCTTCAGCTAACGATGTGTGGCTTCAAGCTACGTACAGCTGTGGGGTTCCAATAGACGGATGCAGTCTGTTGCATTTAACTCACCGAGTGGTTTACTAAGATTCACCCCTGTATCTTCTGTTGTTGGATTGCCTTAGCTGCGATACAGAATAGCCCTCACTTATAGAATTTTGGCATCTTTCCGCCATTACCAATACTCAGAGTATCCTATTACATTTTCTCAACCAACTATAAACTTTAATGTTAGTTGTTCCTACTGTAAATGTTACTGCAGTAAAACAAAAGAGTGGATAAATTGACAATTGGAAACTACTTCTGGAGACGAAAAGGGCTAATCTGGTGTCTTTGGCTGTGGTTATCCAGACAGTTACAAAAGGGGGATTTAAAACCTGTACTAACTGTAGGCATGTTTCCTAATCGAATGCGAGATGACCGCGTGCGCACTCAGCACTCCTAACGTGTTGGCATGCTCTGATAACTAACTGATTTTACCTGTGATTTCGTTGTTTTACCTGTGCATTTATGATTTTATACCTTTATATTTTACTGCTGATGTTCACTATTACAAAAAGTCCTTCAGTTATTTAGCAAAATGGATTAGTAAAGTAAATAAGTTTAGTTTGTCCGTCTCAAATTGAAGGCAAAAAATACAGCGAAACATCCTTGAAATTACAACCCCTTCTAAACCATAACTGCTAACGGTTTCTTAAAATGTCAATAATATTTCCTTAGCATCATAGTGTAAAGATCTCACATTAAGGGATCCACTATGTACCCAATAATTTAATTCCCTTTCTTACGTATCATTCTTATATACATACAGTAAAGTAGTTATAATGAACATCAGTAGTGTCTGTCTGTATGTATATACAAGTGTGTGACCGTGTCCCGTGTGCATTGCAGTACGCCAGCAGCGCCGGAGCCAGAACAGCGCTTAGATCCATAATCTTCGCTTGTGGTGAGTTGGTATACTGTTTATTATGTTCTACTGTGGCCATCGCCTACCACGACTTTTATAGAAACGAAACAGTTCCCATCTCGATTCAAAATAATTGATGTTCTTATCGAGATTGCCCAACACATCTTGGGTAGGAGTGATTTGACTTGATTTCTGGATCGAAATCGAGAAAAAAAAATTTTTATAGTTGCAATGAAATCCCAAATCGGATCCAATCGCGCGCACTGGTGCCTTTTACAAAATCTTTCTTAAAATTCAATAAATATTGAAAGTGTTTTAATAGAAGAACGATGGAGGTACAGCATTGTATAGTCTCTTCATGTCTTGGAAAAAGTCGTGGAAGGCGATGATTTTTTGATATTTTCATCGTAAGGTCTATCGTGTTCTTAAGTCTGAAGACCAATCTCACGTTTTGAACTGCTAAGGACCAACGCCGTGATTACTATCACAAATTATCACGTCTTGTGACAGAACTATTGCCGCATTACTATTTACATTAATGTAATTGCTTTTCATGTTTTAGAATCTTGGTATAGGAAAACATCAAATATTACATTCGCTTCACATAAATCTTCGTAAGTAAGCACGAAAACCCCATATGTGTGCATGTTCTGTGTCCGAACATTATTATAAATGTTGGCGTGCACTTGTCAGGTTCCACTTGCCATCCGATTATGTTTCTTGTGTATGCTACATTGTGCATTAAAATCCCACTCCTCATATATCTGTATGTTGATAAAATGTTTACTTATTACCGAGAAAATTGGCTGAAAAAAAACGTAAAGCCGTTTCGAGGGCCATTTTCAACATTCAACAGTCGCACTGCTGTTTTCAGCTCGTTATTATCATAGTTTAAAAATATTGTTTGCTTGGATTATTCACACACTTTCACATAATTTACGTTACCTACACCTTTCGGTACTTTCAGAAGACACAGAAAGGGTACATTGGAATTAAAAATGTATCTATAGAATATAATCAATCACACATGTCTATTCATGCAACGCTCGTAACCTACATTTTATTACAGCAGCATTGACTTACGTGTACCTTTTCATGAGAGATGAGCTACGCAGCGGAATGTGTGAAACTCCACAAAAATTATCGCTTGATTTTCAAAGCAACTATCCTGCGGGTTGATTTGTTTCATAGTCGAGAGATAATTATTTACTTCTTAGTCTTAAAAAAGTGTAGACCGTACTTAATCTGAACTTATCTTTAAGAGAGGCAATGGAATTGGCGATCGCTTCATTCCACTGTTTTAAACCATATTCAGAACTACGCGATATACGCTACCTAGAGCGGCAGCGAAATATTGCGCACGGTTTCATACCCACTTGGGTTGTGCTACCGCTCTGGGTAGCGAATACCGCGTAAGTCTTAATAGGCCTTCGACTTCCTTAGTCTGGACTCGCACAATGTTCGTTTCAAGATAGGATTGTTCACTTCGGTTGTTATTCTTTGAACATTCTTGTTGGAAGGAAAACAACTGAAAAGCTCGCTTAACCCTGAAAAACAAGCGACTCTTTTAGTTGGGTCCGACACATTCCGCCGCACATTTAGCAACGTAGCATATCTCTGACGCAAAGGGTCCTTGGAACTGTAATAATTAGTAAAGTACCCACTTTTAAAATGTTCTCACATCCTCAGGTGGTCGCATCCGTCGCGTATCCAACTTCGTTCGCAGCCGCAGCTACGTGGTGGGT
Organism: Eupithecia subumbrata; assembly: GCA_949316285.1. Taxonomy (NCBI): domain Eukaryota; kingdom Metazoa; phylum Arthropoda; class Insecta; order Lepidoptera; family Geometridae; genus Eupithecia; species Eupithecia subumbrata. The sequence goes on along the minus strand of OX438627.1, from coordinate 16,704,499 downwards.
TGGATCCCGTGAGCGACGCGCACCGCACGCGCCACGCGCCCGCCACACGCGCAACGCACGCGACCCGCCACGCCTCCGTCTTTGTCTTTGCTGTTGCGTGATTATCGGCATACCCTAACTGAACTAAACCATCCTTCGTGAATGTCGCGGTTTGCGGTACTGGCATCGATGATGATGATGGCCGAAGTCGCACAAGGTCCTGGCCATCACAGCGCGGTCTACATTGCAACCCTTGGACAAGTTGAAATAAAGGCCGAGGCCTTTATAGCGCAGAGCAAGAGCTGCAATGACCAAGCTGATGAAGGACCGGACCCGTAGTAAGCTTAGCCTGACGCCATCATAGCTTGGCCAGATAAGTCATTTCGGACCAAGGTTTATAGTGCTTTACTCTAGACAGTGCGAGTAATTTAAATAAAACCAGCTTAACTTTATTTTCGAAATAAAATTCGACAAAAATGGAAATTGCTGGTGCTGGTATACTTTACTGGCGCCTGTTCGAGTAAGATGAGGAAAGCCGGAAAGGTCGACTTTGCTTACGGAAGGTTGTCAAATTAATTACCACATTGCAAGCATTTTTGAGTTCGCGTTATGGTTCCGCATTCTCCTTTTATCGTGCGAACGTGGGGGTGGTACCTACTAACTACGGGGTGGCTATAGTTCAATGCCATATACAACAAAGTACAATCTTCCTTAACTTTTTGTCACATCTCATCTTTTCTTGATAGAATGTAGCTAAATATCGCTCCGTTCGCCTAAGTAAAAAAGTTCACTTAGCTTTGTGCCTTATAGCTTAAAATTGTCAATTTTAGTCATTTATAGGTGTTTTAACAATTTAATCTCGTATTTCTACAAATCACACAACAGCAAAGACGATTTTAGACAGGATATTGTACGCTTGAGTGTTGTGCGGAAATCAAGAGTTATCATTAAAAACTCAAAACAGTATGTTATAAATTTTAAAGTGTATCTGCATCTACACAAACTTTTGTTGAACAATATTTTGCAACAAGAAAACATTACGATTTTGACATAGCACCCTTTCCTTACCACTTAAAAAGCTCTATAAGTTAACTTTAAAGCTCTATAACTTAACTTTTCGGCAGTTAAGTTTTATCTTAGTCTAGCGTATGTCAACAGAAAAAAAGAAACGACTAAACTAAAACAAAAACACACTCTGACACACACATGCTTAGGTACCTAGTCGGAGACCTTTGTTCCTACTTGTACCCTATGTGTAAAGAGTTTTTGATTTTAAACGAGGGGTCGATGCCTCCGACTGCCACAACGCGGCGCATGGATGTTTATGAGAACAGGATAATAATGTTATGTTTGTAAACGTTACTCAGCCAAGTTATTTAAGTGTGGATGCACCATTATCAAAATTTATAGCATATATTTTAAGCAGAGATCATAGCCATGGTATATCATGTGTAGTGAAAAGTTTAAATACTGACAGGACAGCTATATGAATGGAATAAAATCTATTTGACTTTTTTGTAGCTATGTGCTCATAGTTCTCTTGATATCCAATACAATATTCCTCCTTGCAACATAAATGCTAGGTCAGATGGCAGGACCATCGCTTATAACAAAAATATCAAGTAAAATGATGTTTAATGACAACTCTTGGTCCATGTATGGTGAGTGCTGTGCGTTTTAATTAATAATTCTTACTTTAGTGTGCTAATAATGTATTAATTCTATTATGATAATAAATTGTAATATATTTTATAGACGTCAACATTCCATTAATGCGAAACATGCTTCTCTTTCTGTTTTTGACCAAAAAATACTAATTATTTGACGATAATGTTCTGACTAATGACTTTTTGACTGAAATAAAAGTTTTTGACACGCCTGTATAGGTTTTATGTAAATTGCAATCTTGTAATGTAACTGGTATGTTATTTTAACAATTCTTGTAGATGAATCTTCTAAGGTTAGAAAAGAACCAGAGAGTATTAAGTGGAAGTTAAGACTAGAAAATAAAAGTGAATGAAAAGGGAAGTCATGTTCTGCGTCAATGGAGTTAATTTAACTTTAATATTTTCAATAAAGCACTAGGTTTGACACAATTTAATCTTCAGCCGTAGACATTTTATATCAATTTGTAATTCTTAGAAATGTACTCTAGCGTTGTCTCGTAAAAGCATCAAGCTTTCAATGTAGTGAACTGGCTTTCAAATTATTAGTAACCTTTTGCTTTCTTGAAACAAAAAAATGCTTATGTTTAAAATGTAACTTTATGTATATTTGATAGAATCTACCGGAGGAGCTATTCTTAAGTGTCCGTAACATTGTGATAAAACATCATGTTTTTTCCATTAAAACCGCTTCGACTTTCGTATTTTAGTTTCAATAAGAGATTATTTGTATATGAACTTAGATTTTTAAATTGTAATTTTTTATTGCGACAAAATTTTTATGGAAAATGAATTATCGATAGATTTATTTATGTTGGTTAATTTTGATGGTTCGGAAGCATTTTGTCCAACGAAAATTTATTCGAGTCGCAGTGTTGTAGTTTGTGACAACTGTAAAAAATAAAGTACATAAACATTTAGCTCTGTTTTTCATTTCACCAATACCTATTTTCGTATGTAGTTCCTAGCAAAATATATAGATTTTTTAACTATATTTTCGCTTATAAAATACTAGCTGATGCCCGCGGTTTCGCCTGTTCTTTTTCGGGATAAAAAGTAGGAAAAGTCAGAAAAAAGGCAGTGTATACCATCTGCCTCATTGCCAAATTTCATTGAGATTGATTCAGCCGTTTTATATAATAAATATTAGTATAGATAGGTTTTGAAGAGGTTAAGAGAGAACAACACCATTATCATCTAATCTTTCTATTTATTGTCAGACACTGGAAGACATACATTAGATATGTTACGCTAACCACTACTTGCAAACATCAAATAAAAACAAAATGTATGTAAGAAATTATATTTAGGTATAACAAAATGTACAAAACGTAACAAGCTGTTATTGTCCTATTTGGCAGTACTTGCTAAATACATAGCGATGGAATAAGTACATTTAGGCCTAAAATCTAAGGTCCACAAATGGAATGCAAATATTTCAGCCCACACAAAAAAAGCATTTTTTGACGGATCCCACAAGTATAATAAAGCGGGGTATTGCATTGTTTTTTAATTTTGGTCCTTCATTAAGTCCCACTTCGCGGCAAAGCAAGAGCTAAACTAGGAGATACGTCTTATGGTGGACACAGACCAAGCGAGCGAATGCAAACGAGTACGATTCGACAATCTGTACGTTCGTTCCATTTTCCTTTGATGTAGCGACAGCCGCACGAGCACGGTCGAAGGCGAACGAAGGCCCTCGTTGGGGTTCGCTTGCTTTCGCTATGACGTCCACACTGGTTCTTTCGCGTTCGTTCGTTAGCCTTCGCTTGCTCTCGTTCGCTTGGTCTTGGTTGTACCTGGGATTACATAACTTTCTAGCATGAAAATCTCCCAAGGTTTTTTAGTGATGTGATAACATTTGAAGAATTTCAGAAATTCATTTTATCCGAGTTGATTGTCAACGGACCGCGAAAACAACTATTGTGTCAATAATTAGCTAAGTTCAATGGCACTTAAATTTAACACGATCGTGTAAGTACTTTTCACCAAGATTATAGAACATGATAGGATTTTAAATGAATACAAATTCAATACCTACACTTGAATCTACAATTTTTTCCTTTGATTATTTATATGTCTAGATATACTGTCAACGCTGTAAAAGCGTAGAAAAAACTAGCGTTCAACTCTTGGGCTAAATCTTCAACACGCACTGAAAACTTTTTATTTTGAGCATATTTTTGTAGATACTCGACGCTATGGTCAATTATCACAATTTCTAATGGTAATTTTTTTACAACTGCCCAACTGGTAACATTTTGCCAAGGAATAACGCTTAGCGCGAGTTTTAAACCTAGCTGTCGCGGCAGCATACGAAAATTGCCTGTTTTTTATGGTTGCTTTGCAGAGCGACGCTGTATCTAGCTAGACATATTAAGGTCGAAGCTTTTTTTTCTAATATCAATATTTCTCGGCTTTAAAAGCATTAAAGAAAATAGCATATCTATTTTTGATTTATCAGAAAACTCTAGAGCCACCCAATAAGTCCCATAAATAACAATATACTAAGAAATCTCTATATAAACTAGCTTTGCTAATCTAATCTAATGCTATTAAGAACAACTATGCATTGCCAAACTTATTGTGTATAACTTAAAATGGGTTTCAACATAATTTTGTAACTTAGTGAAATGAGCAATATCCGAAAGCGTTTTATGACGAAGCCAAGCTACCAACAAGCACTACACAGATTTTTGGTCGATTTTTTTTACATTAAAATATATATATAACGTAATACGCAAACATTAATCCAATTAAAACTATAAATACCACAAGAATGTAACAAAAAGTATAAAAAATATTTAAGAAAAATTTATAATAAAATCAAGTTTGATTATTTCTCAAACAAAACTTATCTAAAACAACGTAAGTACATATTATTTATTTTAAATGCGCCAAAGACGTAAACAGAGTTACATCATATTTTAAAATAAGCTAATATTTAAATCTTTAACCCCCGAATACCTATTGAAACACAAATCTGTTTTAAGCACATCTCAAGTCACATTTTTTTGACACTTTTCAATGAAGAACTGTCAAACGAGAACTGTCCACTTGAGACGCTTAAAATATAATATACTAACGCCCGAATACTCAAAGGCAACTCAGATTTAGAAAATATATAGATAGAAAATACTTTTATTGCACACTAAAACTAAAACTAAGAAACTATTTAAAATGAAATAATTATAACCTAAGTGACAATTGGCGGTCTTATCGCTCGTCTCAAGTTGCAATTTTTTGACATTTTCATTGAAACCTGTATACTTGAGACGTGCTTAAATCTGAGTTGCATTTGAGTATTCGGGGGTAGAATAAATCTGAGTTGCATTTCTGTATTCGAGCGTAATTGACGCCGCACATCTTAAATCGTCACCTAAACCGCTAAGCTAATAAATAGCTCTCGTTCTAAAAGATTTAAAAGAATACTGCCTGGAAATACTTCCCTAAATGGAATAATCTCTGCAGTACCATGAGACCGTATTATGACTGCCTAAGCTGTCTCTTTTCCGAAGCTGCATGAATCTTGTTCTAGCACATGAATGAAGCTTAACTAAATTATGGCGATACTTTTAAATACTTCGAGGTATTTCGCGTAAAACATAAAACTAATGACCAGTTAGCACTTGCTTCACGTTTGTACTTACCCGCCCTGAACTTGCTAATACATTTAAAATCAGAAAAAAGATTATTTTTGACATCGCGTTATATCGGGTTTATTCTCAGAAAATGTAGTAATTAACAATTATCTAATAAAAACTACTACGAGAAACTGGTGGGAGGTTTTATATCGGGTTTATTTGAAATGTCAGTTAGCCAGCTGTTAGTTGCTGTTAAGGGGCAAACATTACTAATTTGCTTGTCAAACTAGGCCTAGATCCCCGTGGTAAAAAACTCAAACTGTTAGAAGCAGACATTCTATACTAAGAAACTTTATACCTAATTGTTATAAAAGAACGTTTTATTATGTGTATTGTTGGCATTGCTTTATATATAAATAAATAAAATTCAACGTTTTTTTCTTTGTTTCCTTGAATGTAAAAACACGATTAAGAAACAATAAAAATCATGAAAGTGCACTGTTTCGCACATAGGTAAAGTGGTTGAGATCTCAGGAACCCTGCGGTCTATTAAAATGACTTATGTTTTGATCCGTAAGTAATTACTAATTATCGTTCCCAAAACGTATACTTTGTCCCGCTCCGATGAACGCGAAATCCAAGCCTATCCTTTTCACAAAATGGCGCGCATTCACCCTCTTAAGTTTAATTCATAGATGTCTGTCTAAACGAATAGAAAACCTCTAATAAATGATCTGACTTGAGTGAAATATCATGAATGTTCAGGGCGGTAAGTGAACGTGTGTATAAGATCGTTAAACGGTGTCGGCGCTCAGTTCGCTGTTCATGTTGCTCCCCCGGCGCCAGTTCAACAGCTCGTCGAGCAGCGCCTCGAGGTGCGGGTTGCCGCCGAGACGCGCCACCTGTGGGGGAAAACGACAATTATAAATAAATAATGCTGGACAATTCACACAGCATTATCTAGCCCCAAGCTAAGCAGAGCTTGTGTTATGGGTACTAGATAACTGATATACTTTGTTATAAAGTAAATCCGTTAATAACCGTAAGTCTTGACATGTAACATATTTGTATTAATTAAGGGCTGTGGATTTTGTTTTACCAATAAATAAAAATAAATAAAAAATACTTAATACAATAGACTACATAGATAGATATTTTTTATTTTACATAGATTATACATTTATTGGAGGCTTGGTAAATTGCCCAATTCTGTCCTCACCGTTTTAAATATTTCTCTCAAATAAATCTCAAATAGTAACACCGCACGCACTATCTGAAGTTTTTTACATCTAAGGATTCTATTTCACAATTCGGTGACCATGCCATTGTCATAGCAGAATTAGGCCCCCAAGTACTTCGCTAAAGAAACCGCAGGCAAGCCTTGAATAACCATAAAACATTAAATAATCAGCATTTCCATACAGCGGGGCAATGCAGCCAGCGTCTTGGGGACGCTTCCGACTGGTATTGATATGGATCAGTTGAGCTACCTGTAGATTGTTTGCAACAGTCTGCCTGCAGTTAGCTCAATTGTTTCAATTGTAAATGCTAGTTCTAATTTATTTCTATTATTTGATTGTAACTGGACGGAGCTGGCCAGTGATCGTGATGTCTGGAGGCCTTTGCCCAGCAGTGGGATGAACTCGGCTACTAATAATAATAAATAATAATAATGTGATTGTAATTTTCTTTATGAATAAAGGCTTCTGCCCTCAAAGAAGCAATGTTACCTCCATCCTGGCCTCTTCATCCAGACGTATGAGTATGTCCCGCGTGTACTTGAAGCTGCCCAACTTCTCCAGCAGGGAGATGCAGTATCTCTTCACTTCCACGTCTCTCGTCCGCTGCCGGAGGATGTCTGTGGTGGATGCTCAGGATTCATTATTGTAACGGGTACATCTAATAAGATACTTAAAATATAATAATAATAACTCTTCTGCTAGATAAAACCATATTATTCTGTAAGTGAATTCCTAGTCAGTGACTATAAACAATTTGTAATTTCTCAAAGTCGAACCTTTTCCTGATCTCTACAAGCCTATTTCAAACTGGGTAATTTATGTAATTTAAACTTAATTTTACTTGACGAGAAACTGATAACACCTTACTTTAGCTTAACATTGAGTTAACTATTGTTATTGTGTATTTCCTTTTCAATAAATGTTTTCATTTCATTTCTTTATTCCAGACACTAACCAATGATCCATATTTTGCCTGACGAACGTACAAAAATTATATTATGTTAAATTTTGCCAAGCCCTTTTCCAGGATAACATTAGGATTTGTTCAGCTATCATTAACTTATTTCTTCAGACAAAGGTTTTTGTTATTATAGTGCGTAATAACTCGCACTTGGGGTAATTTCTAAGAAATCAAATATCCCACAAAAATCTAAATCAACGGGACTTGAACCGGCAACCTTCCCTAAATACGAAAGTGCGATAATCAACGATAGATTCCGAAGGAAACCACGAGGTCAAGCAACGTACGAGTCGAAATACATTGAGACTTCCTTCGGAACCTAGCGCCGTTAGCTCCATCTACAGGGAAACATTGAAGTTTATCCAATCCTGTTCAAAGACTAAAGTTACATTTAGTTCATTTGATGAGAGGAGTCGCGTTGATCAATTCTAAGGTTTTTGATATTATAGTGGGTAAGCAAGCACTCACACTCGAGGTAATTTCTAAGAAATCAAATAATATCCTAAAAATTGGGATATTATTTGATTTATTTTATGCTTTTTATCCCGGAAAGTGCGAGCGGAGCGTGCAGGATGTTGTAGAACATATAAAAAATTCCCACTCACACAAATTTAAACTCGAAAAACCTGCACATTAACCAATTAGAACGGCTAGCTGCATTTATTACCCTTAAAATATTCGCTAAAAACTGTAACGATTGCCAAATATTGATACGCGTAGATAACGCAACAGCAATAAGCCACATCAATAGGATGGGGGTGACGCTCGAGTCGAAAATCTTTGCGACTTTCTACGGGCTGTAGCGCCACAAACCAACTAAACGTAACTTTAGTCTTTGAACAGGAATGGATAAACTTTAATGTTTCCCCTGTAGGTGGAGCTAACGGCGCTACAGTCCGTAGAAAGTCGCAAACATTTTCGACTCTTACGTCACTTGTGTGGTGTACTTGGTTAGCACATTCCATTACTGACGGAAGGATGCGGGTTCAAGTCCCGCCGAAGTCGAAAATTTTTGCGATATTATTTAATTTCTTAAAAATTAGCCAGAGTGTGAGACTTACGCACTATAAAAACAAAAACTTTAGGATGGGGGTATCCAATCTCCACACCTAACAGCAATATCGAAATTAATCTGGCAATGGTGTGAACAAAGAACTCCCCACACATAGGGTATTTAAAAGGATACGCAGCACCTGGTTGTCCTTGTGCTGGTGCACGGCGTGCAGGATGGGGAAGCTGAACTTTCCTTCCGTCAGGTCCTCGCAGAAACTCTTGTTCTCGGTGTACTGAGGGAAAAAATATATAAACACAATAAACAAGAAACAAATATCCGGCGGCAGAGTAGAACTTACAAGAAGGTAGTGTATTGGGTAAAAAAATAAATATAATATTATAAATAATGCTGGACAATTCACTCAGCATTATCTAGCCCCAAGCTAAGCAGAGCTTGTGTTATGTGTACTAGATAACTGATATACTTAATACAATATACTATACTACATAAATAGATATTTTTATTTATACATAGAAAACATCTAGAACGCCCTGGACAAATGTATGTAGATCGTACAAACATTTGTCCCGAGGCGGGAATCGAACCCGCAACCTCCTGCCTCGCAGGCAGACCTTCGCCAATACAGGCTGTTGAGGTGGGGTGGGGACAGCGGTCCAACCGCGTAACTCAAATCAAATCAAATCAAATCGCTGCCTTGCTGCTTTGCCCTATCCTGTAGGTCGCAAGATCGAGAGTCCAGTATTTTCCATAACAACAGAATACAAATAAGACCTTATCATTACCTCCTGTAAGTTGAGATTGCAGTAATCATCTCTAATCTGGAAGTACAGCCCGAGTATGGCGGACAGCTTGCTGAAGTCAGACTTGTTGTCACTGAACAGCTGCATCAGTCTGATGGCCAACATAAAGAGACCTCCGGTTTCTGCAACAAACGTCATTTGTTATGTAAACTGTGTGTTCTTTATCTATCTACCCTAGGTCCTTGGGGTTCTCGGGTCCTGGGACACTCTCAATAATAAAGATCCATCGAGTCCACAGGTGATCGGAATGTTGGCTTCTAATTCGGTCAACGAATTAGGATTGCCATTGAAAGTGGCAATGCAGAGGCAGAGTGCCCAGAATGCTGGCACATTCTGGGCACTCTGCCTTCTATCATCATAGCCTACATAGCCAGCATACAGTCGTTCGACGAAGGCGTTTTGATGCAATCGTGCGGAGGCCAAGGGACGGGTCAGGGGGGGACGCTCCCTAGTTACTAATGATGTATGCAACTTGGGAGCGTCCTCCCCGTCCCGTCCCTTGCCTCCCGCTCGATTGCCCTGTCAAAACCACGTCAAAATGCCTTCGTTGAACGACTGTATGCATATAGGTGGGCTGTGATTCTGGTGACGGATTAGGTTTTTAGGAAATTGATGTAAGTGTTAATAATAGTTTTAATTGCTTTGTTTTGTTATTGTAATTTTCTATGTTATAGAAATATGATTACTTAATCATATTTCCGCCGCAAAATTAAAAGCATGCATTTCATGAAATGCATTTGCTTTTAATTGTTTTATCAGCAAACTAGCTGCGCCCCGCGGTGTCGCCCGCGGTGAATATGTTTGTATTTGAATTATTTGATCATCCCAAGGGAATACTGCAATTTTCCGTTAACAAAAGTATGTATTTTATGTGTTAATCTAAACTCACTAAAAATTATGCCATCATAAAATAAAAATAACTTTTATTAAAAGTCGTGTAGATAAAGAAAGGACGGAAAATGATAGCGAAACGCGGTCCCGTTGTTATCTTCACTTCCATTCTATAACTTATGTATTGTAACATTGGTAAAGAATTTTAAACACAAGTATAGGAAAGAATCACGTTAACTAAACACAATCGTATATCAGATTAATAACTTTAAAAGTCACCTTTGGATGTATTTTTAGAATAATCAAGTTTATTCGCACAAAGGGCAATGTTAAACCGTTGTTATTCAACCAATTGTGATATGTAATGATGACAATTTACATCATGTTGCAGTTTACTTTTATAACATTTCGTTTTTAGGTGTACGTAAAATGCCTCATAGATATTTTGTATTTGTTTGTGCGGGGTTTATTTCTTATGATCTTGTTGTACGATCTGTAGATATTTGTTCTGCTTGTTTTGGGTGTTTCCTATGTACATTAAAAAAAGAATAAACCGCCAAGTGCGAGTCGACTCGCACAAGAAGGGTTCCGTACCGTAGGTACCATCAGTCACCGGCCATTCAGTATCAGTAACGTGCGTTCTCGTCGACTTAAGAGCTCGTACACTTTTCCTGACGACATTTAGTTTTAAAATCAGGCATAATATTTCAAAGAACATAAAATTTTCACTTATTCGTTTATTTATTTTCAACTTTATTATATTTTTAGTATTTGTTGTTATTACATTTGAAGTGTTACTTATTTATAGAAAGTTTCATGTGTCACCTATTGTGGTTCAAGAGATACAGCCATTCACATTCACAAAGGAAGAGTTAAAACAGACAAAATAAAATATGGTATTTTATGGATATTTATTTTATTTTGTTGTTTTACCTTTGATTTGGATATGTATTTTATTTTTATTATTTGCTGTTATAGCGGCAAGATAATACACAATCTCTGAAAATTTCACCTGTACATCTTACAGCTCATGAGACCTCTGACAGACAGACGGACAGCGGAGACTTAGTAATAGGGTTCTGTTTCCACCCTTTGGGTACAGAATCCTAAAAATACCTATCTATGCATATAATTTACAGTCATCTCGTTCCCATAGCACAAGCTCTACATACCACGGGGCTAGATGATGCAGGGTGGATTCTCCAGCATTATTTATTTATTTATATAATGGTTTCGCTGTATAGTAACATTATTTTTTGAATAATTCGGCGGTGGCGGCGGCGGCACGTCTAGAAATCGCGCTTACAAAAACGCGGCTGTGTGTAAGGAATCGCAGTTTTTAAATTTATGTGAGAACTTCAATTAAAAAATATGGCGGCCTTACCCTCGGAATTAAATAAATTAATTTACATTAAGAAGGTTGTTAAAAACAAGGCGAGGTATTGAGATACCTAATAAAATGCATCGACCTGAGCATAATGACAAAAAAATTCCAATGTCCAAGGTGAATCAGACAACATTTGTGACAAAATAGATCTTACCTAGATCTATTTATAATAATGTCCTCCTAGCCGAATTTCGACCACGGCGGCCAGTCTCATCGGAGACTAGCCAGATACGCAGGATATATTATAGTGCACAAGTGTGTGCGCAAACACAGGTGCACTCTCTATTCCCTCACTCTCATAATCCAATGGGACGGCAAACCGAAACGACCGGGGAGAGGTCAAGCGCAGGACCAACGGCTTAACGTGTTTTCCGAGGCACGGGGGTGTAACACTGCCATCTTCCTGACTCAGGTCGGCTACTGTGAATTTTTCTTGCTAGAAAAACCCCAATAACAACTATTGGCCCGACCCGGGATTTGAACCCAGGACCTCATAATCAGAGGTTAAACAAGCTGACCGCTACGCTGACGAGGCAGTCACAAAATAGACGTGACGTGACTGTACTTACGTACTGACGATTGAAAATTATTTTTTTGGCGTCGAGTTTCAAATAATATTTCAAAGAATATTATTACAAGCTTATATTTAACTTGCAATATATGTAACTATGTTTGTACGGGTGGAATCCTGCAATTCAATTTTGAAACAGATATCTTCAACCGATTGAGCTGAAATTTTGGGTACACATTTAGTTTGGATGACAATGCATTAAAAGCTTGTTTTTAAAGGTTTTTTAATATTAAAACTTATTTTTAGGTTAAATATGGGGGCAATGATTACAAAATTGTATCTTGAGTTTGGCTGGCGTATAGAAGTAAATAAATAAATAATGCTAGACAATTCACACAACATTATCTAGCCCCAAGCTAAGCAAGGCTTGTGTTATGGGTACTAGATAAGATAACTGATATACTTAATACAATACACTACATATATAGATATTATTTATTATACATAGAAAACACCCAGACCAACGGAACAAATTTCTGCAGATCAAAAATTTGTCCCGAGGCGGCGGCGAATCGAACCCGCAACCTGCTGCGTCGCAGGCGGACCTTCGGCCGCTGCGCCACGGAGGTCGTTATAGTATATTGCGAACTCACTTTTGACCGTCATCTCCTTGTACTCCTCCTCCGAGGGGCAGGTGAAGTTGTCCCGCCAGTAGATCTCCATGCCCTGCCCGCGGTGCAGCTCGAGCAGCTGTTCCGTGTACACCTGTGTGGCCTGCAATCAATGCACTTTCTAATCAAATCAAATCAAAAACTCTTTATTTCCATAAATACAATAAGTGTACACTTAGAAAGGGTTAAATCATAAAACTAAACATAACTACAGAAATAAAGTGAAATTTTTGATTTCTGTCGCTTCGGTATGTAGACTAAAGTAAAGAAGCCACGAAGAAACCTTTAGCCTATTTGACTAGGTACTTTTGCCATAGATCTAGTTAAAATTCTGTAGATATGGTACGTTCTCCCGGCACCAACATAACAAATGGCCTGTGTTGTGTTACAACTAAACGCAAAGACGCTATTTCCATTTCTATTTACCTGACCGAAGTGCGACAGAGACAACAATACGCACGCGAAACACGAACGCCGGCGGCGCTGGTGCGACTATGACTAAGGTGGGTGGACCTAATTTGAGCGTTCCATTTTCGACAAGCTAGTCCACTACCCAATATCCCTAATTTTACTAACATCGGATGACTTTTGGGAAACTATTCTGACTATGATTAAAGTTTTAATCAAATAATATTCAAATAAAGTAAGTTTTAGGTTATTTTCTTTATTTAATACTTGTGAGACCTCAGCTCAACAGCCTGTATTGGTCCACTACTCAACGCAGGCCTTCCCCTGATAAGCGCCCTGTTGGCTTGTATCCCATGGGGGTAATGCCTATAATCCCCACACTGGGCGTGCGAGTCCCAGTTCGGTGGTAGAATTGTTCTGCAGGGGGCGCTACTGCCCGCCTCCGGTGGATATCCCTTAGTTGCCTCTTACGACACCCGCGGGAAGAGTTGGGGTGGAGCTAATTCTGAGCCGGCACCACACAGCTGCGAGAGTTTGCACGCGAATAAAAAGTAGGTAAAGTGTGTCCACGGGATAGGTAGATAGATATAATTTTTTTTGCAATAAAGACATACTACTTAGCTTATACTACTTAGCACTTATCGATAGAAACAATACAACAAAACAGCTTAAAATCGAAGTGACAAGCTTATCGCTCAAGAGCGATCTCTACCAGACAACCGTGACATGGATACCATGGGATACCCCCTGAAAAACATTGATAGTTAGTTAAGTAGGTATCCTTTTCCAAGGTTCAATCTCAATTTAACAAACAGATACGCCGCTTACTTGGCAGTTTTCAATTAAATTTGTCAAAATCTTAACTTGTGTCCTAACTAATTCATGAAACGATTCACGTGGCGCTGCAACCAAGTACGGACGAAACAATATTAGCATAACGCTATAAAAGACCGAGATAATATTTAATGCACTCCTTTTGTGAACATGCATTTGCGTAAGATATGCTAAGCTATTTATGTGTAGGTCACGGGAATTAGTATGCGAGCTGAATCTTTAAGGCTATACGAGTCGTTCATCTCTCCATACAAACGTGGAAGGGTAACTACTACGCTGTTTGATGTTGACCATCCAAAACTAAGGATAATATCAATTTATCTCGTCATTATATATGTCTGTATACACCCGAAACCGTAAAAAAAGTATAAATAAAAAAATTACAAGCTTCTACACTTTCGTATTTCAACACCGATTTTAGCCTATTTTTGGGCGAAAATAAATAACATACGGAGGGGCTTTATTTTAGAGTTATACATAGTTTAGTTATTCATAAGTTGAAATAAATTTATTTTGAAATGACACTCTCAATAGTTTTTCTATAATAACCCTTGTGCTAAAAGTCTTTTCTCCTTTTTTTACGCGACCGTTTTACGAATAAATTTATTTGCCTTTCATCAAACGCGCGAGAATGTTATGTCAGATGAGATGGCAAACATTTAGCCCGCCCCACTGATGAGTTGGACTGGACGACTCGTGCAGCCTTAACAGACCATCATCATCATCAGCCTGTATTAGTCCACTGCTGGCATAGGCTCCCCTAATGAGCGCCATAGCGCCCTGTTTTCAGCTTGCGGCATCCAGCATCTGCCTGCAGTCTTTCGCAGATCGTCATGCTACCTGGCTGGAGGGCGTCCTACACCACGTTTACCGAATCGCGGTCTCCACTCAAAAACACGTTCACCCCAGCGGTGCGGTTGTCGGTTCTTCGCGTGGTATGGCCAGCCTACTGCCACTTCAGCTTGCTAATTATTTGACAGATCATCATCATTATCAGCCTATATTAGTCCACAGCTGGACATAGGCCTCCCCGAATGAGCGCCATAGCGCCCTTTGACAAATGTAGTTGTTTAATTATCCTTCTCTTTAAGTTTCTAGTCATTTATTCTGGTTTTTTAAGAAGGGCGGTGATGGCCTAGTCCGAGACAGTTGACGTAAATCGACACTAATGATTTTTCAAAAAAAAAAAAAACAACACCTACCAATGAATTTTGTTGCTGATACGGATCGATCTTTACAAAGAAATGTATTACTAAAAATAAAAGGAAAAAGTAATTTGCTTATATCGATTTCCTTCAAAAGTAAAAAAAAATATGCTGAAAAAATATATTATTGTTTTCTTATAAATGGAGGGCATGACTCCTTTCACGACTTTTCTCTAACTCGCGTGGTTCCGGGCTTCACCGCCCTTCTCAAAAAACCACCCTGTATTTCAATCAATAAAGTTATTTACCTATGATTGCACGTAAAATAAAGTACCTACCTACAAATATGTGTCTCTATGTCTCTTAGATTGTACCTTAGTTTTAATTAGTTTATTTATACCCTAGAAAAACTGATGATAATTATTTTGGTGTACTAAACTATTTGCTTTTATTAAGATTAATTAACCACTTGAACGTCCAGCGCTTGCGGCCATCTAGGGGGACTTGCATCCGAGCGCAACCGACGCCGACGGCCAGCGCCAGGCGCCAGTAAAACGGCGCGCGACTTCAGTGATTAAAGCGTATACCAAAACGAAAGTATTAGAGTAATTTCAAAATAAGAAATCACATAGTTTACGTTAATATATCACACTAATATTATAAATGCGAAAGTTTGGATGGATAGATGGATGGATGGATGTTTGTTACCTCTTCACGCCGAAACTACTGAACGGATCGGGCTGAAATTTAAATACATTTTATCCCATAAATCAGTTCCCATGGGATAGAAATCACCTTTAAACGTGTCCATTGAAACAACGCGTGCGAAGGCGCGGGCATAAACTAGAATAGAGAATAAACTTGAGTAATCATCTAACCATTAAACCTTCACCATATTTATTACTAGAAAGTATACTAGATAGTACCCATGAGCGGTCAAGTGGATATATGTCTAAATTTAGTTTCCGTTCACTTCGACATACGTAGGTAACGTAGGTACAGTACAAAATCTAAGTTAGGTCAGGACATACCATGGGGTGTCCTAACTCCAGCGTCTTCTCCAAAGCGACGATCATGGCGTAGTTAGCCGCATTGATGGTGCTGGCCACTCCGTAGATGGAGTGCGCCACGGGGATGCCCCGCCGCAGGATCGAGTTGTCCTGGATATCGTCGATCCTGTTGCCAAACACATATATTTCAGCGTTATTTCATACTACTACTTGCGTAAAGCATTGGTTTCTCGATCAGATCTTCATCTATACGTGTCTTTAATTGGTGTCTCTGATGTTATTACATCATTGATTTACCTCACCTCAACAGCCTGTATTGGTCCACTGTTGGACGCAGGCCTCCCCCTGATAAGCGCTTTATTGGCTTTTATGTCATGGGGGTAATGCCCATAATCCCCACGCTGGGCATGCGGGTTGGGGATCGCAGTTCGGTGGTAGAATTGTTCTGCAGGGGGCGCTGCTGCCCACCCCCGGTGGAAATCCCTTAGTCGCCTCTTACGACACCCGCAGGAAGAATTTGAGTGGTGCAAATTCTAAGCCGGCACCACATAGTTAAGTTAGTTCAAGCAGTTGATTTTCCAATAAATTTAATAAATAAATAAAATACCTAGATAAAGCAGTACGCAGTACGCTGCGTACAGCGCGCTTACCGTTGACACAGAGTTTGACGGAACAACTGTAGATGTTTTTCATAAGATTAAACCTCTACCCCACAACCGCAATTTTAAAGCGCGTCTTGTCGCGCGATTTGTAGCGATGTTAGTTTGCAGTACCTATATTTTATACTATGATGCATACGATCGCCAACATCTTTGTTCATCTTTGTGAAAAACATCTTTGTGACCCATGTTTGCAAATAAATGATTTGATTTGATTTGATTTGATCTTACACGCTGCTGCGATTTTATCGACGCGATAGAAGTTGGACGACGCGTTTCCGCGCCTTGCGATTTTGCGATAATTGTTCACGGAACATTTTGTAGGTAGGACGCATGCCATCTTACTCACAGCGCTTGTGCAGATGTGTAAGGAATCGCGACTCAAGACGCGCTTCAAAATCGCGGCTGTGGGGTAGAGGCTTTACGTGTCCGGCACCGCATAGCGCATGTCGCAGCGTACTGCGCAGTGATCAAGACACCAACGGTTAAAGAGGTCCTGTCCATTAATAACACACTATACCATTTAATATTCCATTTTATAAATAAGTATATTTTCAGGATATTTGCCCAACGCGATATGGAGGTTGAAAGTTGAAAAATAAATAAATAGATAGTGGTATATGTCCTTTATATCTCATCATCATACACAACTCTGGCGAAGAAAGGTCGCAAGCCTATACACTAGCCAAGCTCGGTGTAGAATGTTTGTAAGCAAACCAAAAATCACTAAAACTCACTTGCTTGGCGTCGAGTATCTGACAGTTGAAGGAAGGATCACAAATCGACAAGAAATGTAAATTCCGTATGAAAACACGCGGCAGCAGATTGAATTATGGTTAAGTATGGGCGGCTTGTTTACAAACATTCCACATCGAGTTCCGCTAGTGTATATATGCAATGAGCGCAGAAATCGGGAAGATACCAAGGCAGTGGAAGAAATAGGCCGGTGATGATGGTCAATTGAAAGCAAAAGTTACTCAGTAGTTTAAGGGCTAAATATCACCAGTACCTAGGTAAGAATGCGACAGGCTTTAGGCTGCCTTTCCACCAGGGATGTGCTACGTTGCTATGTTTCCAGTCAACCAATAGGAACGTTCCATTATCGCGTCATTATTGTTAGCTATAAATTACGCGATAATGGATCGATTCTATTGGTTGGCTGGAAACATAGCAACGTAACACATCTCTGGTGCAAAGGCAGCCTGAAGGTCCTGTCTAGAAAGCTAGGTTAGGTACCCAAAGTAAATCAAATCAACCGATAGAACCTGTTAGGCCGTTCATGCTTGCTACAGGGTTGGGATCTCGTTAAGGGCTCAGAGGTCAGGAGCTCGATGGTTTCCTGAAAGCTGCTTGGATCTTGTCCATAACCAGCGATGCTGACCTTCATACTACAACAACGTTTGAAGAAATTCATGTCAGGAAAACTCCCGTATTTAAATTCTACAGCCAAGCCTTGTCATGTAGGGTATGCCTCAATTGGCGGACTTGGGGCACATTTCTTACTAAGACAACGTAGGGTACATTTACGCGTGTACTCTACAGTTAGCTGTTTCTTACATAAGGTTAGTGGCGCTTGGAAAAAAATCAGGATTTTACTATTTTCTAGCTTCTACTAGTAATTAAGATAGCAGGGCTTTGAGCACGTGTGGTTAACTATTTGCTATGAATCCACGTTAAAACAATCTACGAATCGATTGTCGTTTTGGAGTTTAGTGATATCTAAATTTAACATTATGTCGATAGACTCCATAACTACAATTTATATTCCAGTGTCTTATAGCAAAGATTCATAGCAAATGGCTTACAATGTGCGCAAAACTTCTAATCTGCTATCTTAATTCTTTGTAGAACGTAGAAAATTGTAAAAACCAGATTTTTTCCAGCTTCTTCATAAGAGCGGGACGGAGCATACGTTTTTGGAACGGCGGCGTAAGCGCAAAAATGATTTTTTTTGCTTATTTACAATAAAATACAGCTTATGAAGATACTGTAATAATATACTCGTAATAAGGAACCAAAGAATTAGTAATAAATAACCTACGAAACAAAACAAAAATCTTTTCTATAGACCGCAGGGTTCCTGAGATCTCGATCAAATTAGGTGCAAAACAGTGCACTTTCATGATTTATTTTTATAGTAATTTTTGTATTTTCCAACTAAGGAACGAACGAAGAAAAAATGTTGAATTTTATGTAATTCGAGTTTTTTGCCACGGGGATCCCGTAAGTACTGAGATCTAAGCCTAGTTTCACAACCAACCCCGGTAGGTTCACCCCTTAATCATCCTTGGTTGTTCAAGCTGAGTATATAAATAATGAAATATTTTTGATCCAAGATATAGAGAAGCGTTCGACGATGCGTATCTGTTCGATTGACGTTCCTCAGAAATCGCCCTTGAACGTAGCCAAAGTCATCGGGACCATTGTTATCTACTATTTAAAAGTGAGTCATAAATGGAAGTCAGATAATGGTCTAACAAAGACTGCATCAGTCAGCCAATTTTATCAATTAACAACCGGAATTTCCTGCAGAATATGACTAGTTCCTGCTAGTAACACATTTTTTTTTTTCATTTATTTATGTTAGGTATATAATTATTAACTTATTTTATCTACAGCTAACATAAACCGTAATTCGGTTTGTCCATCAGCCTTAGTCTCTAAGGTACATTAAAGTTAATATTATAAATAGTTGGTACTCTAACTATACTAATTATTTTGTATTTTGTATTTGTATACAATACATAGTACATGATACATGTATCTTCCTACGTACGTACATTCAGAGCCCCGCAGTGTTACCCGAAGGGGCCGGGCCGCGGGGAGGAGATGAAGACGGAATTTTGCATCATGGGCAATGATACTCTCAAAGATAAGATGGGAACTGACCGAGGTTATGCTCGCGCCTTCTTTCCCCGTACTGACTGCACGAAGGCTCGCTGTGTAACACGTTACATTACATCCTGTAACACCGGTCAGTACAGTACCCACCTTTAAAAATAACTGCAGTAAGAATGTATGACTACTGAATTCCCTCGCCTCAACAGCCTATATTGGTCCACTGCTGGATGCAGGCCTCGCCCTGAGCCCTTAGCTCCTTATTGACTTTTATCTCATGGGGGTAATGCCCATAATCCCCACGCTGGGCAAGCGGGTTGGGGATCGCATTTCGGTGGTAGATTTGTCGCCTCTTACGACAACCGCAGGTAGAATTAAGGTGGTGTAAATTCTAAGCTGGCACCACACCACTAGTCTGCTAATTGTAATTGGTAGGAAAATCGCGGTATTTCATTGTTATAAACAAGGTTGCCCTTGGCATACACAGAAATAGATTTATTGTAGGAACAGTAATGCTGCATAGATGTACCTATCCATCCTGAGTACTTGGATTGTATCATATTCTATTTCGGTTTGAGCTTCGAATGATTTGCGATATTTAAATCGAATCTTACAGCAATTAAACTATACAAGGGAATCTTGTATGATACAATGATAAATTTACGAAACATAGTAAGTTTCGTAAGTTAGTCAAAAACAAAAACTAACTTAACAATGGTAGGGATTTTCTTAAAAACTAATTGGGCTAAGAAAAATGATGAACACCCTTTTTTTCTATCGTAAAAAGGGGACTGCTGCATTTAAGATCAGATAAATTTATTTTTTAAAGCTATTAACTTTACGTTTTGTTGCCAGAAGCCGTAAATTATTATATTCACGTGTATGATAAAAAAATGTTTTCAAAACTGTGAATGTTCACCTACTTTTACAACTTGAAGCTAGAAATCTAATTTTCAATTCATTGAAAATATCATTGCAAAGGTGGGTTACCCAGTTTTCTTTCCAATAAACAGAATTATGGAATAATTTTGGGTTGAAGACATTTTCATTGGGCACACCTGGATGCAAAGTGCTCAGAGGCTGACAAAAATTGAAGGAGGCCTTCCTTCACCTAGCAGTGGGTAACATAAAGGGCTGTAATGATGATGAAGCAGAATTATAAGCCAAAGTACTCACAATAGACTAGAATTATGCAGGATCTGCACTATCTCCCCAACAGCTGTCAGCTTCTCATCAGATATCTTCAGCCAGTAGTTGAGAGCCGAGGCCAGCTTCGTCCGGATCTGCTTCCCGGGAACTTGCTGAATGTATGTGTATGGCATGAGGATTTTCTGGGGACAAGGTTTTCATTGAAAATGGTTGGTTAGTGGTAGTGTTAGAATAGTAAAATATTAATGTACCTATAATTATGTATCATCATCATCATCAACGGATATACGACTACAGCTGGCCATACTACGGCTTCTCCCACTTGATGCCACGAAAAGCAGTCCTGAGCCTCCTCTGTCTATAATAATGGATACAATAAACGAAATATGAAATATTTAGTAAGCAAAACTTGGATACTAATCATAACTTAATAGTAAAAACAAAGATTTGTTGTTTCTGCAGACAGATGGATGGACAGACAGATAGACATACAGGATCAAAATAAACATTATAAAATATCTAATAATGCGAGTAACTGAGACATTTTCATTGATATAAAAAAACTCTGTGAAATTTAAGCCAGATATTTCTAATTGCAGTAGGTATCTTCACACATTGGGGTATTTAACAGTGCACTCAGAAGACTTCCTATCTACAATAACTTGATAATTATAATCTAGTAGTAGGTACAAGGTAGCATTCTCCAACCTGGTGCACTTACCATCACCCCACTCATTTTCAATGATCCGTAGGTAGGTGTTTATGTTAATTTCTCGTAAGATTCATAATTGTGTTCACGAGAAACAGCAATACTCTAGGACAGGGAATATTTTAAAGACTGCAGGCTGGCCGGCGCAATGCGTCATTTTAACTTTTATCGAGAGGTTCACACCGCTAAACTAAATAATCGGATTACAGCTTACCTATCAATATTATTAAACAAATAAATTAGACAGTGAAATCCCAATTTACCTCATGTTAATATAATAAAAAGATAATGAAGCAGACAACTTCCTAAATTGAAAGTAAATAACCAAGTACCTAGTGCGAATTGTTGTTTAGATAAACTTACCTCATCTTGGGTTTTTTCGCCACTCTTTGTACTAATTTTAGACATGTTCAGTTTCCGCCGTAAGTGATTCCTTCTTAATTTTGGAATTTATTTATTTCTACGAGAAATCCAATAATCAATCGCGCTCAATCAAACCCTCAACATCAGCCAGCAACGAGCAAATTCATTTCATTCCTCCTCTCCTCAACCTCGCTCGCGATATCATGTCATGACATGACATGACACTTGACTGACCTGACAGTGACAAAATTTATTTGGTGCTGCCAACAAAGATTTTCAAATACCGTTGAGCGCCCGCCGCCGCGCCGCCGCCGCCAACCGATACTCCGTTTAAATAACCTATTAATTATTAAATATACCTAATTTAAACTATTAATTCGTTACTTAATCTCCATTGATCAACACTTAATTTTAATCTCCAATATTTGATAAAAAACCTAAACGAAACACCGCTGACGAGAATTGAACCTTGTCACACATTTCGTGTATTAATTTGCCTGTTACTGCCGCAGAGCCAAGATGTTACCTATGGACCTTCTCGAAATTATGAATGAGGTTACCAAAATGAAAATGAAATAAAATTGGCAATTTTAAGAACTTTGCATTTTAGAGATACAAAACATACAATTTTGTTGGAATCGTCAACAAATTTCAAATGAAAATGGAAAATTATAAATAACATGTAATTTTAATTTCCCAATCTCCAAAGTTTGGCGGCAGGATTAGAACCCACATACATTGAGGGACATGGACATGGACATGTACAGAGGGCTTCACAATTAAGTACCCCCCGTACTTAATTGTGAAGCCCTCTGTACATAATATTTACTTAAAAGGTCACATTAAAAAAAAATCATATTTTTTGACCAATACTTGTTGAATCGACAATTTGCATCACATTTTTAAAAATAAACAGTCTAACATGTATTGTATTATGTCATTCAGTCAGTCAAAGAAAATAAACGCGTGGACGGAGTTTAGGTTGTTGGAATAGGTAGCTACTTAACTATGTAAAGTGTCGCACTGAACCAGATTTATAGGGTTGTTACATAAAACTCAACCTGCTCAACAAATGAACCACTTATTATTAATTTTAAAGTAGGTAACCAAACTGCATTAGAGATAAGTGGAATTAATACTTTGTTAATAATTCTAAGGTCAAAGGAGTATGGTATAAGACAATTCAAAGCGAACCACCCATCATTCCCTGGTTTACCAATGTACCTCGTAATTTTGGTAGGAATTTAAATGCTGTTGCACACACCCTGCGCTCTGGGCACATGGCACTAAATAGTTTAAGGCATGAACCTATAACTAACCTCGACTGTGCACGTGTTTCATAAAAACGAGCCGAGTGGGAGGCCCCAAAGTAGTACCTAGTTCATCTCTTTCTAGTGGGATGTCCATACATCTGTACTTTTTATAAATTCTAATGAAACTGTGATGTGTTGGTAATAGAAACTTGTACTTTTGAAAAATGATACTATAAAATAACATTATAACTTGATAATTAAGTTTCTACTAGGTTTTAGTAGTATTCACTGTCTGCTACCATTATTGAGTAATACTTTCATGGTGCACAAAAGATTTGAAAACTTGTGTTTCACATTCTTTCGGTAATCTTACAGGGTAATTAGGACAGCTTTTTAATAAGTACATATTCTAGAAGTACCTAATTTTTTCATAATCTTTGATCAAAAGCCCTGTGACATCATATTGTTTCATGGACACCCTACACCATGTTGCCACGTGCTAGACAAGGACCAACTACTACTTTCAAACCCTCACACTCGGCTCGTTTTTCTACTCTGAGATGTCACAAGGAAAAATGATCCTTAAAAGCATGTAGTTACAGGGTTACTTTTGAATGAAATAAATATGTTCTTGCGCTATCCAGTTTATTTTAAAGATTCATGGTTTTAGGTTTCTTATGAAAATTATAGAAAGCCCTATGTGTGAGTGAATCATGTGGAGTAGTGTAAGACACTATCACCTTGAGGTGGGATTATTTCAGACTAGAGTATTCTGGGGCTTAACAAACTTCTGTTGCCGCAGACACTCTGTTTAGGTCCGCATAAAGAATAGGTACTAGTAAATATTGATGATTTGATGAACTAGTTACTAGGATATCCTATGGGACTAACTTAGTCATTGCATTGCTAGACTCGCATCATCTACACAGAATCTGACACAGATTCGCACGAAGTTCAAATATTTTTGCGATTGTTAATATTTTCTGCGTTTTACAAGGAAAATAATTTGCAGAAAAGTAGTTTTAAATAAATCGTAGACATTTAAATAAATCCTATGAATAATTCAGCTATCCAACAAAGTACAACAATTGTAGAGTTTTGGCAGAATTCTAGACTAGTTGGCAGGCCGAAATGTTCTATTTTGACAATGACATATGGAAAGAAAGCCATGACTGCCAGTAGTGTTACATGCACAACTTGACTGACAGTCACTGTCAATTTTCTAGAGGTCTGTTCAAAATGTAGCACCTAGCAAGATAATCTAAATTATTTGTACGCGTTATTAAAGAAAACCATCTCTCTTTCGGTTGAAATAAATACATATTGCAGACAGACAACAAAGAGTTTGACTTTTACTGTTCCGTGAACATCTGTCAGTGAAGTAATTGAACAAATGACGGCGATGAACGGCTTTAATTATCAGATTTTGAGATGGATGAACAATGACAATATCAGCTGATTGGCTTCTATCACGCATTTTTTTAAGCAAAGTAGTGGTAGTAGGTAATTGAACACAACGTCGGAAAGAAATTCATCATGCCCAAATATTATTTTGTGCCGATGCAGAATTTTTGAAATACAAATTTTAAACATTTGGAACACAAATTTCACCATTCCAGCACAGTCTGTATAAGTTTTATAGCCATTTAAGGACATGTGAAAATAACGAGATTTCATTGAATATCAGTCGATTATGTCTGCCCGAAACTTTTTGTCTGCTCGCGATAAAAATTATGGAAAATTGGTTGATTGTTTACCGAGTATCAATCAGCAGAAGTTCGGGTATCGTTCATGTCAGGAGCTGCCGCCGTTGTCCGCCAATACGAGCAAGGTCTTGAACAGGAACCTCAACTTTACCTATGACAAACACTCGTATCTATTGAACAGTGCCAATCGTAGTACAACTCCTTTGTCTGACTTCTTCTCCGACAGTGAGGCAGGTAAGACACTGGGCATTCTAGCATAGAATCATCTGGCTTCAAAGTAAGCAGAGCTTGTGTTGTGGTTACCTGATGGATGACTGTTAAAAGAATAAAATAAAATAAAACATTTAGAACCAGACCCAGAACAAATGCCTGTAAATGGTGCACACATTTGTCCTGGGGCGGGAATCGAACCAGTTGCAGGTAGACCTTTGCCTGGTGCTCCACTGAAGTTGTAAAATGAACAATGGATTCTGTTTTTAACAAAACATGAATAGTACTAGAGTTAACAAATCTATGTTCCAATCTATGTATCAACTACATCAACCACCTCTGGTGGATAAAAAGAACTTACATAAATTATAGATTCAGGCTTTACTTTGCAGAAATATATTACATAACATTAAGATAAAAAATATTTTGTTGCAATTCCGCGCAACTGCTTCTCTGATGAGATTCAACAAAATCCTATTAACTTACATATATTTTATACTTTCTTTTCTAGAGACCCCAGACTTTCTCAGTGAAGAAAGTGACAGCAGCTCAGGATCTATACTCCGTCGGACCACAGCTGAAGCTACAAAGAGTTTGTCTGAGGAATGGAACCGGATTGAGAGGACCTTGTACAATGAAGAGGGAGAGAAATGTACCAGGCCAAGCATTCTGGAGGAGTGCCGGCAGTGGCGGCAGCTCCATCCACAGCTACGGTAAGAGGATGAGTGGAAATATGCCCCATCTGATGTAAATAACTTTATTTATTTATGGACCACACAGGCTAGCTATTGTAATATTTTGGCCGACAGTTTAAGTGGTAAAACAAGCCCCTATTACTAAGTTGGGCACACATTTCCTATCAACTGCTTAAACCATATAATGCCATCATAGAGTTAGGATTGATTAGGACACATTGCTAGCACATTGCCTCACCTGGCTTCTATCATGTCGTACTTCAATAAAACATACATAGCACTAAGGAATTTGCATTACCTAGGAAAGAATTTTAGTTATTAGAATTAGTATTTTTTTTGGGAATAGGCCTTACCTACTTAGGACCACTAGTTCCAGTATACCTACCTAAATAAATTTTTGAATTTATTAGAAGATTTAGTGTTTAACATAATAATAAGATAATTGATGGTAGCGGCGGCGCTAGTGTGAGTCGGGGTAACACCATAAGAGTATCAATATTGTTTTGTATTGTAAATAGTTGAAAACAAAGAATTTAGTGTAGTAGGTCACCATAAAAATTCCATAACCATTGCCTAGATTCCGCGCCATAGTTCTACTTAGCAGTTAAGTACATACTATAGAAATAAAATATATTTTACTAATGATATTAAGATATTAAGTCCATACCATCATTAAAAGAACATGGAGGTAGGTATAGAATTAGTATAGATCAATGAGGTAGGTTCATAAACTAAGTATGTAGTTCAAAGGGTGCAGTTCTTTCTTGATGGAAACAAGAGACTACAAAACCCAGATATAAACATTTAAAACGCGTCTATGTAGTTAAAGAGCTATTCTCGGAGTTTCTCTGGGATAAGGATAGGATTTGTAACGAATACATTCTACAGAGAACCAAAGTTATGGACATAGCCTGGAGAAAGATTAAGCTGAAGTGGCAGTGGGCTGGCCAAATCTCGGGAAGAACCGACAGCCACTGGGGTAAACGTGTTCTTGAGTGGAGACTGCGACTAGGCAAACGTAGTGTAGTGTAAGACGCCCTCCAGCTGGGTGGGATTCCTAAGGGTTCCTTTTTGACTATGGAACCCCAAAAATAGGAAAATGATATATATGACAATATCGTCCACCTAGATTAGTCCACAGCTGGACATAGGCCTCCCCTAATGAGCGCCATAGCGCCCTGTCTTCAGTTTGCCGCATCCAGTATCTGCCTGCAGTCTTTCGCATATCGTCATCCCACCTGGAGGGGTATTTTGATTCATTCGATTCGTTTCCGAATCGAATGAATCAAAATACCCCTGCTGGCCGAAGGGCGTCCTACACTACGTTTGCCGAGATTAGAGAGATTGTACTAGTAAATAACATTATTAAAAATCTTATATCTGAATGAAAAATAAACATACCTAGTACAAAAGGCGGCCTTATCGCTGAGAGCGATTTCTCCCAGGCAACCATGTTTGTGCTGTGCTGCAGCGGTGCTTCGCTTGGAAAGCGACAATCGACAAACTTTAGAGAAATGCAAGAAAAATAATCAAGTTTGGATGGATGGATGTTTGTTACCTCTTCACGTCAAAAGTACTGAACGGATCGGATTGAAATTTAATAAAGAAGGTAATTCTAATCCTGGAATAAAATATATACATTGGCTACTTTTTATTTAGCCTATAAATCAGTTCTCATGGGGGTAGAAATAACCTTTAAACTTTTCCATAGAAACAACGCGTGCAAAGCCGCGGGCAGAAACCGGTAAAAAAATAAATCAAGTCAAAAGTAAACAAGTCAGCCATGCTTCAAGTTACCTACTAAATGGTTGGTGGACAGTTCATTATTTATTAACCCACAGCAACCTTGACCGCGATTGCTACTCGTCTAGTAGACCGCGATTGCTACTCGTCTAGTCACACCTACCTATTGATTTCATACCATCATCACAGCCTACCTACCTAGGTATATGCATACAGTCGTTCGACGAAGGCATTTTGACGTGGTTTTGACAGGGCAATCGTGCGGGAGGCAAGGGACGGGGGGTTCCTGAGATTTCGTGATAATAATTATGCCAGTGGGTCACCTAACTTTGACTCCACACCGTTGACATTTAGGATGCGAATTTCAAAAAACCCTGAAACACATATCCGTTTATTTTAAGTCATCTTTCTACTACAGCCTACCTATATGCATATAGTCGTTCGACGAAGGCGTTTTGACAGGGCAATCGTGCGGGGCCCAAGGAACGGGTCGGGGGGCGGGACGCTCCCGAGTAACTATGGCGGTGATTCTACTCGGGAGCGTCCCTCCCCGTCCCGTCCCTTGCCCCCCGTACGATTTCTCTGTCAAAACCACGTCAAAATGCCTTCGACGAACGATTGTGTGCATATAGGCAGGCTGTGTTTCTACGCTACAAATTTTGACGCGCCAGCAGTTACAGTTATGGAGTTTTTATAAAAATTACCTTTGACCCCCTTAAAATACGTAATTTCCAAAAATCCGTTCTTAGCGGGTGCCTAACGTACGTCCTAAAAGGAACCTCTCTGCAAAATTTCAACTTCGTAGCTCTTGTAGTTTCAGAGATCTCTTGATGAGTCACCCAGTTTTCTCTATTATAAATATGGATAAATAGATAAATAAATAGACTTGTAAATGTAGGTACATGATGATTGCAGTCTTGCAGCGGTGTCGTTTCCGCAACCTCATGTGACGACTATTCTATTTACGCAATACGCCATGGAAGTTGTAGTGTTAGACGAATATCGAATAACATAATTTGATATTTCCTTCAGAGGGGTCTCAAATCAGAAATTGAATATTAGAATTTGATAATAAAACCCACAATAAGTCTACATAGTTTTATTATAATTAAACTGCATAAAAACACTCGTATTTCTCATTACAATTCGTCCGCCATAATGCGAGCAAAAATTGCCACAGATTATACAATAATCTTATAAAGGTACGTTCAACATAAATTCCAATACCCCGGCTCAAGTTTAAGTTTCAAATTAAAAGTATTTATTTAATTTTTATACAATAGCAAATAAACTTGAACTTGCAAAAAACAAAACGAGTTAACAACTAGCAACACTATCGAACTGTCATTATGACGTTGACAACTGACATTTGACATTTTTGAATTTGACAACTAGAAATAACATAACCTTACACATTTATACAATTCCAATTTCGTACTCTGAAAATAATTATTAATTGAGCAAAATAACAACGCAATGTTTCACATAATCAATTAAATGATAGTAACAGGTATAATTACTACAAAGTTACTTAACATAAACCCAGTGATTTACAAAAGTAAGTATGCTTTATTATATTTAAAGGTTTCGTGAAAATATCCGCTTTGTTTTCATTGGTAGATATATATTTCAATGTTAATAAACCTTTGTTTACAATGTCTTTGATAAAATGAACTCTTATATCGATATGTTTCGATCTTTTACTGTTTTCGTAACTCTCTATCATCTTAATTGTACTCTGATTGTCAATACATAAAGTATAGGTTAAGTTTTTATGATACTGCAAATCTTTAAACACTTTTCTAATGTACATTATTTCACTTACAGCAAATGCGGCGGCGACGTATTCACTTTCGGCTGTTGAGAGTGCCACAGAAGTTTGCTTCTTGGAGCTCCAGCTGACTAAGTTGCCACAATGGAATATTGCAACTCCACTAACACTTTTTCTGTCCATTTTCTCACTTGCCCAATCGGAATCTGAAAAGGCTAACAAGGTATTATTATTATTGTCTTCTCTTCTGTATACTAATCCTTTTTCTTTTGTCTGTTTCAGGTATCTAAGGACTCTCTTCGCGCCGGTCCACAGTGTACGAGTGGGACGATTCATATATCGGCTAAGAAATCCAGTTGCATAAGCTATATCTGGTCGACTGATTGTAGCTAAATACATCAGTGATCCCACAAGTTCTCTATAAGGGATGTCTGTAATTAAATCTTCATCTTCATTAATCTGTAAACCAACTTCCATAGGTGTATTTGATCCCTTGCAGTCTTGCATATGAAATTTTAATAAAATCTTCTGAATGATATTAGTTTGTTTTATTTCTATGCTGTCTCTTGTCCTTGTTATTTCCATTCCCAAAAATTTACTTATATTTCCCATATCCTTAGCTTGAAATTCTTCTTTTAGTTTCTGTATTATTGTATTTCCATTTCCAATTATTAGTATATCATCCACAAATATAAGTATGTATGTGTCTGTTCCAGTGTATAAACAGAAATCACTTTGAGACTGCTTGAAACCATTTTGAGTAAGAAAATGATTAAGTTTTTCATTCCAGCAACGTGGCGATTCTTTTAATCCATATAGTGCCTTTCTTAGCTTTAAAACTTTGCCTTCTTTTTGCTTCTGTATCCCTTCTGGATATTTTATATAGATGTTAGTTTTCAACTCTCCATTTAAGAATGCAGTAGGTATATCCAATTGTTTTATAGGTAGATCTTCTTGAAGTGCTTTATTTAAAAATAACCTTACTGTTATCATTCTGGCCACTGGTGCGTAGACATTCTGGGTAGTTTCTTCTTGAAACCCTTTTGCGACTAGTCTGGCTTTCTTAGTATTGTCAGTCTTAGTGCGAAATACCCATTTTGTGTCTATGGCCTTGCATCCTTCAGGTAAGTCACATTCATCCCATGTTCTTAGCTTTCTGTGTGCTTCTAGTTCCTTCTCTATAGCGTTTAACCATCCTTCTTGTTTAATAGCTTCACTGTAGGTTTTCGGGTCTTCTGATATTAGTGCATAGGCTATATTTGACATGTCATAATCTTCATATCTACTTGGTAACTTTATCGTCCTCTTTTCCCGTTCGGTTTTCTCTTCCGTATTTGTATCTTCAGTAATTGTCATGTCTGGTGTGTCTTCATAACTTGTGCTTTCTTCTTTTTCATCTTCTTTATTTTCTTTCTCCTCATCTTGTGCATATGGGATTTGTGTATCTTTCTCAATGTCAGTATATCTATAGTTAGACTCGTCAAATCTTACATCACGTGACTCAACTATTTCGTTAGTCTTTGGATCCCATAATCTGTATCCTGATCCACAATAACCTACCATTATCACAGGCTTCGCTCTGGGTTCCAATTTGCTTGGCCTTGGAAAGATCATGCTCCAGGCTTTACAACCAAATACTCGTAGTTTTTCGAGGTTGTTCTTACCATACCATCGATTTGATGGAGTATCCCCTTTTAGTGCCTTTGTGGGTGATCGGTTAATTATATATGCAGCACATCTGATGGCTTCACCCCACAAGTATTTCGGTAGATTTGTTTCTATCAACATTGCTCTTACTTTATTGGCCAACGTACGGTTCATCCTCTCACAGATTGAATTTTGCTGCGGCGTATATGCACATGTTGTTTCTTGTATTATACCATATTCTTCATAGAAACTTTTTAACTCTTCATTTAGGAATTCTTTGCCTCGGTCTGTTCTTACTCTTTGCACATTATTTCCATTATTCTTCATTCTTTTGATGTACTTTATGATGTAACTTTTCGCTTCATCCTTTGAGTTCAGCAGATATACTTCCAAAAAATGAGAGTAGTCATCGATGATTGTCAAGTAGTATCTCTCACCATCTTTATTTATCGGTGTGACTGGTCCTCCTAAATCACAATAAATCAACTGACCAATACGCTTAGTGCGTGGTATTGGGTTTTGACTGAATGGACATCGACTTGCTTTAGCTTCCATACATACAGAACAGTATTCATTGGATAAAGGTAGTCCAAGTATCCTCAGACCTCCATGGTTCAAATGACCAAGTCTTCTGTGCCATAGGTTTGTGTCTGTCTTCTCGGTCAGTAATGCGTCTGATGATGTCAGATTTAGTTTTATTGTGCATAATCTTCCATTACTTTTACCATAAACTTTTACTTTGTCATTGGTTATTAGTATGTTGTTTTTGTCAAATATCACTTTTAAACCTTTTTCATTTAATTTCAGCACAGATAACAAATTGTGTGATATTCTTTCTAATATAAGACATTCTTCTATTGTAACTTTTATGCCTTCTTCTGACATTCCAACTAATTTTCCTTTTCTGTTAGCTGTTATTGTATTACCATTTGCAACTTGAATTTTTATAGGTGGTATTTCTTGAATATTGGTCATGTATTTTTCATATTTTTTGTTTAACATATGGTAAGTTGCACCCGAATCGATTACTAGCTCAATTTCATTGCTATTTTGACATTTTTCTTCTGCTGAGTGAGCTGCCACAAATGATATTCCCTCATTTGAAGTTGAGGCTTCTCCAATATGAGCTTGAGGTACTGAGCCTCGTCCTCCATATGATCCTCTGTATGATCTTCTCCCTCGGCCTCTGCCTCTGCCTGTTCCTCTGCCTTTTCCTCTGCCTGGGCAATCCCTAGCAAAGTGGCCGGGCTGACTGCAATTGTAGCACTTAACTGTAGCAGTTTGGAAGACATATTCATTTCTATGGGAACTTGGTTTCTGACCTTTAGTCTCAGCATCCAGTAGTTTTCCACGGACAAATTCCATATTTAATTCAATATCGGACATCTCTAATGCAGTTACTATTGGTTGGTATGCCTCCTCGACACTTAGGAGTAATTGGCACACTTTTTCTTTTTCATCTATTTTGATCCCGTGTGCTTCAATACTTTGTACTAGCCTGTCGAATGTTTTTAAGTGTTCTTGCAGGCTGTCTGTCTTTTTACATTTCAAGTTGATAAGTTCTCTTTTAAGACATAGGCTGCTAATGGTACTTTTCCTTTGAAATACATTTTTTAGTTTATTTATCATATCAAAAGCTGATTCCGCCCCTTTTACATATTCGAGATATTTGTCAGGCAGTCCTTGTACAATTGTGCTGCGAGCTTTGGCATCCTTCGCTTTTTCTTTCGTATCTTGTTCTTGTTCTATCTTTGTTTTAATGGCGTCTTTGACTCCTCTTTCATCCAAAATGATCTCAACTCTATACAACCAGTTATCAAAGTTTTCACCATCCAAAAGCGGGATTTGCGTAGATGTGGTCGTCATCTTTCTTATTTGTAATTTTGTGTACTTTAATTGCTGAAAAGTAAACCACTACCCCTTTTCTGATAAAACACGTGTGACCTTGTCTGTGATCAAACACGGTTCTCCTATTTTCCACTTTCCTACGCTAAACTATGTCCATCTGACTTACTGATGGGATCTGGGCCCATAACCTATTAGAATTTGATAATAAAACCCACAATAAGTCTACATAGTTTTATTATAATTAAACTGCATAAAAACACTCGTATTTCTCATTACAATTCGTCCGCCATAATGCGAGCAAAAATTGCCACAGATTATACAATAATCTTATAAAGGTACGTTCAACATAAATTCCAATATTGAACCCTTCTGTTTCAACTGTTTTCTATATTTTGATTTAGGGGTTTATATTTCTTTGTTTTCCCGACCTAAACAACAAAAGTTTTGAATTGAAGCCTCCACCCCAACAGCCGCGATTTTGAAGCGCGTCTTGTGTCGCGCGATTTGTTGCGATATTTGTTTGCAGTACATTTTGTACTAAGTCGCATACGATCTTACACACTGCTGCGACTTCGAATTTGGCGCGCGGCGTCTAGAAAACTCGCTTACAAAAACGCAGCGGAATCGCGCTACAAAATCGCAACAAATCAGGCGATACAAGACGCGTTTCAAAATCGCAGCTGTGGTGGAGGCCTCAAAATTCCACGAAAATCCCTTCCTTGCAGAGTGGTCGGCAAAGCCATACAACTCCCAGACAAGAGGACCAACTGCCGCCTCATCCAACACGACGAAGTGATAACCATGCACTACAGCGACTACAACCAGTTTAGCGAAAGCGAAGAGCGCTTGTCCGAGAGCAGCACTGACGTTACGCCTCAGAACTCGCCCAGGCCGTCCATATCCTCTATATCAGGGGAGCTTGAACCTAGGTCAGTCTTACTGTGAACTACATTTTCCATCTGTTGCCTCTATTCTACTGAACGGATCGGGCAGAAATTTCGAATACAGTTAATTCTAATCCTGGGATCAAACATAGGCTACTTTAATCCCATAAATCAGTTCCCATAGGATAGAAATCACCTTTAAACGTTTCCATAGAAACAACGCGAAACTGTGGGCATAATCTAGTAAGAAATAAAGCGTTATTGATTTTCTCCTTACTTCAATGGATTGTATTTGTCCCTTAAAAAGATTAACTCTACATTTTAATCACACTTTTTTTCCATTCCAGGCTAAGTAGAGAAAGAGTCTCCCTACACCCAAACTACGACGACGAGGACTTGCCAGACTCTTTCTGCTCTCTTCTCCACATCACACCTATACACATCCGGAGTCCCTCACACCGGAAGAAGCAGAACAGCTCCATACTCCGCTCAGAGCTAGCGTCCTCTCGATGGATGCGCACCTCCCGGCCCGACTCGTCTTTAAACTGTGATAGAAATAGCGCTAAGTCCTTACTAGATAATAGGAACTACATGGCACTGAGTGCTTCAGAACGGAATAGTTTACTCAACGGTGTGAACAGAACAGCCACGGCTAGGCATAGAGACTTGAAAAGGCTGGAACCTCTTAGCACACCCGAGCTCCTTCATGAGTCGCCGAAATCAATGAATTGTTCGCAACAATTTCACATCAGAAAGGTTTCACTACCCCCTCTTTTGCTAGAAGACGGGAAAAGAAAAGTAACGTCAGCAAAGAAATCCACTAAGTCGAGGAAAAGGAGTCAACCGTTCTATCAGTTGGACAAAGTGAGACAGTGACTAATCCAAATTGAGTTTTCTAAAAAATTATATGCACCAAGTGTGAATTTGAAGTGTTCAGGATTTGGTGAGTTGCACTTAATTTTATAAAACACGAGTAGGTAAGGTTATTGTTTCCTAGTTTTATAAAATTGTCATTGTGATGGTAGATTTGTGGTGAAGAAGTGACCTGACCAGTTACTGCCGTTGATTGTTGAGAACTATGGTTAATTGTAAAGTAGAGCAAACAAGGTCTAGTAGGTACAAAAGCATTTCGATAAACTCAAATACTAAAGATGTACTCATAGTTCATGTAACTAGTCAATGTCGAATATCTTGTGAGATTTTGATGAGAATTATACATAGGTAGGTTATGACAAAGCACTATTTTTGACTCTAGTCATATATTATCATCAAAATGAAGTGAACATTTGTGTTAAAATGGATTATATTTTCTTAAATACTTTATTTTAATTTTTTTATTCAAACCTGATGTAGCTACCTACCTACTTGATAAGAATTTTAAGAGGGTTAGTAAAAGAGTTATTCAAATACAAATACAGAATTTATTTTGATATTTACATTATTTGCATTTATTAACAATCAACATCAACAATATTAAATAATTTGTTCTTGTGGTGTGATATATGAACAGTCTGGTGATGTCACACTGCCTTGTCGAGACGACATTTCGTTTTTGTTAGGTGCACAAAATGTCCGCTCGAACTAGAAGCCAATGTAACATCGTTTGAGATATAAATGGTGGTATAGAGTAAATGGTATACTATAAGCGGTGAAATATTATGGGTTTATAGTTAATGCTGAAAAATTTGAGCAAGGCAGAGAAAGCTGTGAGCTTGATCTTCGTAGGTTGCCACCATTCAACATAACTTGTTCGATGCTAAACAAAACAAATCTTATAGATAACAATTCTATAAATCTTTACGTAAAATTGACTACCTAATTTGAGATAATAATAGTAACAGGACAGACATAATCAGTAAGTAAACGGAGGCTCCGAATAGATGTTGATATTCTTTTGTAATGGCAACCCTTCCGGGTGAAGAATTAGCGCCAAAACTTGCTTACAAACTACCTATTCATCAGAAATTATAATTTGTACTTGTATATAAGGAACACATGAATAATTTCTGATATAAAGCTGTGATAAAGCTATTTAGGTTCGTCGTTGTCCAGCAACCTCTTAGATTCCGCTGTATAATTTCTGATGAAGAGACGAGACAGACAGAGGCCGGCCGGTTGCGATAGAGCGTTCAGAAACGTTGCTATTTATATAATCTTCTCATTTACACAAATATAATTTAAATTGTTTACAATAATCTCACAGCCATCATTATATATTGATACTACTTTACTTAGACAGGACTAGTGTGTAACAACACGACAAGATGGCAATCAGCTTATAAAAGGGTCTAGCGAATATTATAGAGCGTAAAGATATACGTACATTTATATAATACATTGAAAAATTCTCCATATTTCCGTTCTAAAAACGTTAACAACCTCAAGCTATTAGCAATAGTCAACAATGTTGTTAATTCTAAGATTTAATGCACACAGAACATTGAATAGTAGGTACTAGATTGCGTAGGCGTTTAAGTGGTAATTTTTGATGTGAGAGTAGTTGAATTTTAACCTTATTTGTTTTTGAAAAGGCAGGAGATGGGTTAACATTGAGCTTAGCTTTTGTAGCTCACTTTCAAGAGCATTAGACAAGATAACATTCCGACGTTTGTTGATATCATCCTCTGAAGTGTACCAACATCTCCCGCCGAAAACTAAATATAACCGCTTCATTATATTCTGATCTATTTATATCATGTGAGCGTTTGCACAAATTTCAACTGAACGTGACGTTTAAAAATAACCGTTAACCGTGATAATGTGTCTAAAGTGCTTTTTTAATACCCTTTGTGTTGAAGTACCTACACAGGCAGCCCAATTACACTGATAAAGTTGGGGGCCAAAATGCTTAAAGTAAAATTCGTGAAATTTTTAGTATCTTAGAGGCTGGTTTTAGTTTTCTTGGTTCCAATTTTATTAGTGGAATCGGGTTGATAACTAGTGAGTAGATTCGTCTCAGGTACATTCACGCATAAGACTACAAGATACACACAACGTAAGGTTAGTTCCGAGCGGCGCGGCGCGCGGCGGCGACAGAGCCGGCTATAGGTATATCTCTCTCGATAAGGCGATTACATAAACTCTATCATACTTCACGACTGCACACTGACTCACCTCTATAAAACTTTGTATCGCGTTAAATACTTTGTAATGCTGTATAAAAATATTAAAGGAAAAATCATTTATATTAAATACTTAATTAACATTCAGATATACCAAATAGATAGCGTGTATTTTACATTTTTACAATGAGACGTCCGAACTAACGTCACTTACAGCATACAGTGACGTGACATCGAAGCCTAATCACAACGAACTACCGTAACGTACGACGTAACGTAACGTAGCCCTCTATACACGCAAAGGAGACATATTCAAAAAATCTTACGTACCATACAAAATTACTTCTGACTATGTACAATCTAGCTAAAAATTGAAAGTGTCGAATGTAGCTCAACGGTACGCTAAATATTAGGTACCTAATTTGGCTAGGGCTCCATGCATGGCTCTACTTACTGACGTACCAAGCTCAAATTACTACTAAACGACGACTGATGCCCGGTGGTCGGTCGGAGGGCTGCCACTTGCCACTGCAGTTCAGACCAAAAATTCCACAATTGAACACTATTTTGGCTCAAGTTCGCTGTCTGAAGTGGCAACCCTACGCACGACGCGCGCCCTACACTCTTGGCAAATATTTGGCGAAGCCCATTCTTATGCTTGGCCGAATAAGCCGATTGGACAGACCAATTTTATTTTATATAATTTTTACCTAACGTGCACAACCATCTCAAAACTTTACATTCTTAACATCCGGTGATTTAATATAATTTTTTGATATTAATTTTTAAAATCCTCATAACATTAATCGCTTTCTATAACATTGAATCTAAAAGCCAATCGTGTCCACAACATGGAGGCTCTATACAAAGTGTGCTTTTAAAATTTCATATAATTTTCTTTCATATATTTCATTGGCTTTTTTTGTACTTTTAGTTCTTTGGTTTCTGATGTGATTTTACAAATTAAGGCAGTATGTTGCATTCAATTCCTTTACGATCTAGGGTCTGTGCTGGCGAACGTTAATTGAAAAGGGTTTGAGTTCTCTTCAGGCGAGAGATCGACTCACTCACTCGTCACTTTGAACGACTCAATGACTCACACAATCGAATACATATTTAAATACCCACATTAATACCTAGTTGTAATTAAGGCCGGTTTTGCATAATCTAGACGAATGACATGACATGACACACTATAATGGCATGAGAACATCTATATACAGGATGTTTGATAAACTTTATAATATCAATCTATGCTCACTATCAGTTTTATTGAGGTATTTATTAATTATTTATTATATTTAATATATATTTTGGTGATATTTCGTGCGTTACGCTTGCAGACTTGGGTTCTTTCATCAAACATCTTGTAAAATTTGTTGTAAATTATTGCGTTTTTACTAACCAGTTTACTTGTGATGGTTCTAATCGTAATGCGAATGTAACTATCAGCTAGTAAATTCTAAAAGATGCTCTATTCAACTGCTGGAATGTTCAAGAATCGTTTTCGAGCAGTCGACTAGAGGAGGTCCTTATTTAACACAATCAACGTAGTTATCTAAGAGTCCTCAATCGTCAAAGCACCCGAGTTAACACTAAATACATCGCAGGCTTAAAGCCTTCAACAACGTCTTTCAAATAATATCACATAATATTTACAGCGAAACCACTTGCACGTGTCTTCGCAACACAAAACCAACTATTAAATCTCAACCACACGTTGATTGTCCCAAAGTTCATTTTCATGTGCAGCGCCTTAAACCACGTCCACTTTGACAATCCCCCGCCCAATTCTCGGGAAGAATAAAGAAAAATAAAAAATAAAGCTTCATATAAAATTTATTTTAAATAAACAAAAATGTGCTATTTCTAAGTGAAGTTAATCGTGGCTAAGTCAAATTTTATGCTTAAAATTATGTGCATCAGAATATTTATGTCTTAAATATTAAACGGTAATTCAAATAATAAAAACATTTAATTTGTCTTCGCACATAAGTTCAAGCTATAATATCAACAAATAATAAAATCTACAAAATAATAAACATAAAAATATATCATAAAGTGAGCAATAGAACTGTATACATCTACAAAACGTGCATTAAAATTATGCCCAATGATAACTACCAAAATATCTTTAATATCTACAAAAAGAATTCAGTGTGAACTCAGATAAAAACTTAAAATAGAGACATTGTCTACACCATTATCTACACCAAATATCCAATGATTAATGTGTAAAACATTCAGTCAATAATATATATTAAATGCTTATAATAATAACTAATATCAATCAAAAAGCTTTACAATAAATAGCGTTTCATACTTGAAATGGAAGAAAAAAAATACAATGAATAAAAAGGAATGGTTCTACAAAGAAGAGAAAGAAAGAGATAAAATATACTTAGCTTAAAATTATTTGTCCAGATATACATAAAACTTCACGTCATGCAATAGTGTAAAAGGCTCCTAATAGCGAGCATTTTGAAAGATAAAATTGCGTTATATTTTGAAAATGCGCGGCAAAATACTCTATATGGCAGATAGGGCGCGCGTTCAAATGAGATACGCGAATTTCAAAGATTTAGAGCAAATAGATGAAAATGTAGTAAAAGATGGAAAGATGAAGAATATAAAAACTATCAAAGAGAGGCCTCATCGTAAATAGCGAAAGAGATGTGTCAGAATTAAGCAAACCGCGTATTTAAAAGCCACCATTTGCGACCAAAGTAACGTCAGCTTAAATTTTGAGATATTTAAAAAACTTACCTATTTTTGGGTACTATCTAACATTTAAAATCTGAACTAAACATAAAAGCAATTTTACGGTCATCAGACGAACTCACCTGTTTAGATAGGAACTTATTTAAATTTGTTAAAATATTCTCATTATTTAAATGTTACTTCGCCCCCCTATTATGTTGGGGTCTACGTTCACAATTTGATGTTATAACAATTGATTATATTTTTAAGTGCATTGTCTTTTTGCATTAGTTCATTTAATTCATCATAAAAGTTTTTAATTATAAATAGTTAACGTGTTCAGATATACTTTTACGTATAGAATATAGATTTAAATACCTTAACATGTCTTGCGACAGAATATAGCTTTATACATTGCTTAGACAAACTAATAATTCTTGCTGGATTGTGTGCATTTGCAGAGTATTTCCGTGCCAGTGTAAATTGCCAAATCATATAAAAGGGTAGTGTTGGGCTCAAATGTCCCTTTTACCTATCAAGTCCTGCAAACTTCATAGAAGTTACAAGTCTTGATGATGGGGGACTAGTGCAGAATGAAACAACAGATAGTTAAAAGGGAAAACTGAGATAGTGCAGTGCTTTATAGATCGGGCGTTCATTTTCATCGCGAAATAATAAATTCACGATGAAAATGATTTCTTCGAGTGTTCTATCAGGCTTGATTAGGTGCTGTTACAATAATATTTTTAAAGAACGAAATAGCTAGAATTTAATTGAACCTGTTCGTTGTATAGTTAGCTATCGGAAAAAACTTTAACAGACTCCGTCATTATTTTCGATCAATTCTGAACAAACGATTTGTATCATCATTCCGAATTATTGAAAACGGTTTTCATGTTGATTTTACGTTAAGAGAAACATAATTTAAAAGATAACAACAGAAATCATCTGTTCTATTTACGAGATACAGTAACTCGGTCGCGCTATTTCCGCCATTCTTTGGCTGCATTCTGAAAACTGGCAGAAATGAGTGACGAAAATAGTGCGAGCGAAACACTGAATGTCATTTGGAAGGTTCGTATGACAAATGGTAATAATTCTGGTGTCACAAAAATCTAAACTTAGTATCCTAAAAGTGTTGCTATCCCTTTCTTTCGATCGAAAAAAGAGACGGCAACATCTTAAGGCTAATTCGTTTATGTTTTTGTGCCAACACAATAAATCACTGCCACTATCTTATAAAGTTTAATGTAAAGCAAAAGCAACCATAATCAGGCACCGATAGAAGAGTGAATCAGTTGGGGGATTAGGTGGATTGTCTCGTGGTGGACCTCCCTAGATGTAGGAGTAGGGTCCGTCGGTAAGCGCGCTGCACAGCAATAGTCAGGATGCGTCGTCCTTGCTGCCCGCGGCGGAGCCGGCGCGCTTCTGGGACCGGTACTCGACGCCCGGGTCGAACTGCATTAGGACGAACACCTGGAACGTAAAATAATAATAAATAATGCTGGACATTCACGCAGCATTATCTTACCAAAAAGCAAGGAGAGATGTGTTATGGGACTATGAGCTCTTATAGTCTTATTGTTATAACGGTTGAACTGAGATTTAATGTCATCTCATGAGTGCGCGCATACCTTAATCAATAAGCTTGGATATGGTCTGGAAGCCTCGTGGCTCGCATACCATACCCAAGTTTATAGCTTTAGAGGAGGACACAGAAAGCTAGAAAGCGAAAAGGTTATCGCAGATCTGGACCGCAACACAAAACTGACCATCAAATATGGGCTTTAACTCAAACTACACCATCTACAAACAACATCAAATATGGGCTTATTTACGGTACAGCCCGATGTACAGCATGCTGTACGTTGCTCACCTGATCAGTAGGCAGCAGCGAGAAGTCATCAGGCGGGTTGGTGATGACGTAGCGCTTGCTGCTCGCGTCGCACGAGGACGAGGTGTCGCGGAAGCGGTACAGCCCGATGCACAGCATGCCGTACGTGCCGAGCGCCGCCACGAACAGGTCCCCGTACTTGCCGGCCTCGCCGAACTGCGCCAGCGGCCCGTCGTACAGCGAGATCTGACCCACTCTACACCGGTCCCTGGGGAAGAAGATTTAATGTTACTGAAATGTCACATCACCCTGTAATATTGTAAATGCGAAAGTTTGGATGTTTAGATGCATGGATGGATGGATAGATGTTTGTTATCTCTTCACGGCAAAACTACTGAACAGATCGAGCTGAAATTAATTTTAGGCCTGGAAGTTTAGTTTAGTTTATTTATTCAAAAACAATTTACATCGTGTATGAATATAAGGTACATAGGAATTAAATTAATAGCATGCAATTATATAAATTCTAAGTCATCTTTGTTGCTAACACAATAATTACTTTCGTTTGATAAACTCGTCAACTGAGTAAAAACACCCCTTCAGCAAAAGTTTTCTTAACATATTCTTGAAAATATTTGGATTATCAATTGCTTTCATTTCAGTAGGAAGAACATTAAACAATTTGACTGCCTGATACCTACTGCCATGCATTGCTACATTAAGCCTCGGATATACCTCGAGCTCAATGTCTTTTCTTCGTGTCATGAGTCTTTTCGTTCTCTTCTCTGCAGTTTCGTATTTGAGAGGGTTTCTTACAATGTCCATCAGAAGAACTAATATATATAGGCTAGGCAGGGTCAGAATTTCTAGCTTTTTAAAATATACTTGACACGATTCCCACGGGGGAATGCAAACAATAGTGCGAATGGCTCGTTTTTGAATGACGAAAGCCCGATTTATGTTATATGAGTAGCTATTACCCCAAAAACGTATACTATATCTCAGTTTGGACTCTACTAAAGCATAGTAAACTGTTTTTAATTGCTCTAGGCTTATCTCATCCCTCAGACTTCGCAGCGCATAGCACGCGGAGCTAATTGTGCTTTCGATGGTCCCCAATTCGGTTTTCCAATTTAGGAAGTGGTCAATGTGCACTCCTAGGAATTTGACATAGCTCACAAAGTTAATCTTGTCACCGTAGTTCGTCAAGGTCATGTCAATAGCTTCGTTCTTATTTGCAGTTGTTCTAAATAAAATACCATTTGTTTTAGTCATATTAAGTTTTAAATTGTTAACAGAGAACCATTTATTAAAAGCCTCCAGAGCTATATTTATTTTTAATGTCAATTCTTCTAAATTTGCTGCTGAGATTATAGCATTTGTATCATCTGCATAAACTACTACACTTATACCAGGAACTGCTTTATTCATAAAGTTAATGAGGTCATTAAGAAAGATAATGAAAAATATTGGGCCTAAAATAGATCCTTGTGGAACTCCTCGTTTTACGTTCATTAGTTTAGATTTAGTCACAATTTCTTGGCCATTAACAACATTTCTAATTTCAATAAATTGTTTTCTATTATTAAGATACGATCTCATTAGATTTAGTGCTTTTCCTCTTATACCAAAGAAATCTAGTTTCGTAGTCAAAATTTCATGGTCTACTGTGTCAAAGGCAGATGACAGGTCCAGAAACAGGCCAGCTACTTTCATTTTACTATCTAGATTGATTAGTACTTCATTAATAAGTAGATCAACCGCGTCAACTGTTCCTACCCCAGTCTGGTAGCCGAATTGTCGTTCATTAAGGACCTTATTGGCCCTCATATGGGTCACTAGCCTATGTTTGATTATCTTTTCGAGAATTTTTGAAAAAATAGGTAACAGCGAAATAGGCCTAAAATTTTTTGGCTCTGTTCTTTTCCCTTTTTTATAGATAGGCAAAACTTTTGCAATTTTAAGTTCATCAGGAAAGTATCCTAGAGAAATACATTCATTAAAGTAATGGGCCATTGGTTCTGCAAGGATGTCTATATTTTCTTTAATTATTATAATAGGTATTTCATCATAGCCATGCGAGTGTTTAACTTCCATTCTTTTTACAATAATTTTTATTTCACTACTATTTGTGTCATCAAAAACCATGTCATCTTTAATTCGTTCGCAGGAATCAGTCATAAAATTTATAGCTTGTATCTTTTTCTTATTTGTGTCAGGGTCTTCACAGCTATAGTCATATTGTTTTGCAAAGACTTGAACTATATCTATTGAGTCGTCTATAATTTTACCATTATATTTGAGTACATAATTTTCATACGTTCTGATTTTGCATTTATTTCTATGTTTATTGATTATGTTCCATATTTGCTTTGTATTATTTTTTGCTAAATTAACCTCCTTCCTGACTGCATTCTTTTTAGATTCTTTAATGACCTTCTTATATAGTTTTATGTATTTATTTCGATATTTGAGTAAAGATTCGTGACTGTCTCTCTTATTCATGGTGTTTAGAAGCCTTTTCATTTTGCTTGCCGTTTTTATTCCTTTAGATATCCATCTTGATTTGATTGAAGAATTTGAGGAATAAAACATAGGCTACTTTTTA
This sequence comes from Eupithecia subumbrata, assembly GCA_949316285.1. Taxonomy (NCBI): domain Eukaryota; kingdom Metazoa; phylum Arthropoda; class Insecta; order Lepidoptera; family Geometridae; genus Eupithecia; species Eupithecia subumbrata. Next base: position 16,660,779 of record OX438627.1, on the reverse strand, counting down.
TCCCCTAAATCAGTTTCATTAGGATAAAAATAAGCATGAAACTACATAATAGTTGAATAAATAACACTGAATATTTCCACACAGATGGCACGGAGAGTTGAACCATCATGAGTTGCAGTTGCAGATAAAGTTGCTAAACACTTCACTGCCACCGATTCTCAGTTTGCCGCATTCAACTTCTGTCAGCAGTCTTCTGTGCGCTCTGCCACTTCACTTTAAACCTTATCACCAGTGGATACAGTACCTGTTGGCTAGACTCTCGGGCGTGGAGCACCCTCCGCGCAGCCCTGCCCCCTCGGCCAGGATGAGCGCTAGCTCCGGAATCAGTACAAACTGAACCTTATCACCAGTGGATACAGTACCTGTTGGCTAGACTCTCGGGCGTGGAGCACCCCCCGCGCAGCCCTGCCCCCTCGGCCAGGATGAGATCCAGCTCGGGAGTCCGTATAAATTGAACCTTATCACCAGTGGATACAGTACCTGTTGGCTAGACTCTCGGGCGTGGAGCACCCCCCGCGCAGCCCTGCCCCCTCGGCCAGGATGAGATCCAGCTCGGGAGTCCGTATAAACTGAACCTTATCACCATTGGATACAGTACCTGTTGGCTAGACTCTCGGGCGTGGAGTACCCCCCGCGCAGCCCCGCCCCCTCGGCCAGGATGAGCTCCAGCTCCGGAGTAGCGCCGCCGGTGATGAGAGACCGGATCAGCGTTAAGGCATTCTGGTTGAAATACGTCTGCGAACACAAATTAGGGCATTCAATACGGTTAATGCTGTACAAACCAGCACACATACTGTTTTGCCATATGATTGGTGATCGTGGTAGACCTCCACTGCGATAATTCAGCAGAGAAGGAACCTGCTGCTCTTCCTGTGGTAGATTCCTTTATTAGGCTCTTACGACTTCCACGGGCTGCGTTGGAGGGGTCAATTCTTACGCTGCAACCGCAACGACCGACGTTGTATTATATATCAAATAAATGTTCTATTGTATTGGCATTTTCAAAAACCGTTTGATATTTTAGACCATGGTTTATTGGTTTTCTTCAGCCTCGGATTATTCCTTTACCTAAATGTCTTTTGGATTCAAGAAGTCGTCTTCCCACAATATCCATGTCTGTTCAATAACTACTGACTCGTAATGAGATTAGGCTTCAGGTAACAAGGCTGCGGCGGAAACAAATACCAGTGCTAATAAGAACATTATGCATTACTAAGGAAGACGAAAGGGAGCACACTACGCTACGAGAAGGCTGCGCCAAAAAGAACTCTAATGCATACGATAAAACACAACGGTTAGATGTCCGACTTCAGAGAAGGCTGCGCCAGAAAGGAATGCCATTGCAAATGAATCCTGGATTCACCGCAGGCGAAACGTACATCGGTGAACATTAGAGAGTCGACCACGCTAACAGCGAAGGCGGTACCGCAGGCGAAAGGCTGCGTAAGTCAGTGCAAACTAAACCCTATGTTACAGTACATACGGTGGACATTAAAGAGTCGAGCACGCTGACGGCGAAGGCGGTACCGCAGGCGAAAGGCTGCGTGAGTCAGTGCAAACTAAACCCTATGTTACAGTACATACGGTGGACATTAAAGAGTCGAGCACGCTGACGGCGAAGGCGGTACCGCAGGCGAAAGGCTGCGTGAGATACAGCTCCGTGTCCGGGTCGTCGTCGTCGTCTTGATCTAAGAACTGGACGTTACTGTCGTTCACCAGCTCTGAAAAACAAATTAGGTTAAAACGGAGCGGATGGTTTACTTTGTGAAAAGGATGTTTGATGATTTGTTTTTTAACGCAAAAATGGTCTAATTCATTCGTCAAATACTTAGATAGCTCTAGTTTACCAAATAGCATCTTTCGTCATATTCATCAGCACATGTACCATACCATATCAGCATACGTAGGTACATTGCTAACATGCCTCGCAAACGAGGGTCAAACCAAACGTAATTGATTAGCAAAACTCCATTTGAGGTTCTGGTAAAATCACTACGCTTCGAAATCGGATTGATAATCTCAGTGGTTTTGTTATGCCGATTACTGAGCGAAGGATAACGAACGAACGCGAAAGAACCAGTGTGGACGTCATTGCGAAAGCAAGCGAACCCCAACGAGGGCCTTCGTTCACCTGCGGCTGTGCTCCGGCGGCTGTGGCTACATCAAAATGGAACGAACGTACCGATCGTTGAATCCCATTCGTTTGTATTCGCTCGTTTTCGCTCGCTTGGTCTGTACCCACCATTAAATAAACAAAGCAAGCTGCTGCTTTTCCTCGTCTCTTACGATACCCACGGGCTGTGTTGGTGTGGTCGATTCTTACCGCCGCGATCGCCACGTCCATTATGTACGTAATAATATCTAGTAACGTATAATATATTCTCTTTCTCTGGTCATAACTCACCCGTGATCATAGGCACATTGGCTCCATACACACTGCCTCTCCGCTGCAGTAGCACCGGCGCGGGCGGCTGGCCCGCCGGCGGTACTGCGTTACTGGCGCCGTTCGGTCCTGCGCCTGCGCTTAGCACGCCTAGAAACAAACATTATTGCTTATGACACTACTCTCTCTACTCTTGTAAGGCCTGATCAGGCATTTTCCGCCGCAATTTTCCGCGCATGCGCCTGCGAGTGAGAGGAGTTTCGCCAGTTTATTCTCCAATGTCAGAGGTTCAAAAATTACTCGCCGATCTGAATAGCAAATCCACATGACAAACCTTGACTCTTTATGGCTGTCAAACGTGTGAAACCAAATACAAACGATGTTTAGCATTATGCTTGTGGTAACTGTTGGGTTTTGAACACTCACCTCTGTCCTGTGTTCATGCATCCTAGTACCTACACCCTGGACTTTCCCTTTATTCCGAGCGGACGCCCCGGATTGCTGCAGCCCAATCATGGCCAATCATAGAGCAATCAATAACTACCCCTAAAAAAATTGTACTAAACAACCCACCAGCCTTACCTATAGTGTCGTCGAACGTCATAGCCTTGATGTTCAGCGAAGCCAATATAGCTTCCTTGTCGGCCAGCGTAGGGTCGTCGTTGGACGGAACCTTCGCCGACAGAATACAGCACATGTCGCACAAATTCACGTTCACTGCACGCAAGTCTGCCCGGCTTAGCGGTGAACCCTGGAGATCAATCAATTATCTAAGAAATATGTGTTTATTGATCCTTTTTGAACTTCCTGACAGTTACGATTTTGTGGAGTCATGCTCTATCTATACGCTAATGGTGATAATAAGGATCTGCAAGATAATATTTTGCAGACTTTTGATGATGGCTCAAATGCTTGCCGAAAAGAATTAATGTATTTTTTTTATTTTTTTTTTATTAATGAATGATTGATATCGATAATAATGATCTTTGTTGTGTTGTGTGTGTTTGAATGTTATTATACAGGGTGTAACAAAAATAAGTAACCAAACTTTCAGGTGGGGTGTAGAATCGAACACTGAATTCAGGAAAAATATTGAAAAAAAATCCCGACCTTTAGTTTTCGAAAAATTTAATAAATAGGTACGAAATTTTCACAACATTAGGCAATAGACTATAATACATGTGTCTATTTGGAATAAAAAAAAAATGGCCTAAGTACCTGTATTCATCTCTTTTATAAGCCCATAACACCTAAACGGTGCCCTAATGAGCGGCCACCGCGGTCATCGACCCGGGACATCATTGCAGCGGAAGCGAACAGGCTGCACGGCGTGCTTAGATATGGAGCCTACGTACAACAAATACATTCCAATTTTCCTCTAGGAATTAAAAAATAAATAAATTATTTTAAGTCTTTACACACGTTCTATCGCGAAAATGCATAGTTAGTAGGTACATTCATTAAGCATGCACCTTCCTACTAAAAGATATTCACTACTAGCTTTTATTTTTTCATATCGTTGACTGCCTAAGTACCTACCTTCACATTGACCTTTAAAAACACGGTGAGTAACTTACAATGAACCCCATAAAAGGTTGTTACAATTTGCATTTCCGAAGCACCAGATTGAGACAAGAAAAGGCACAAACTTTTAGCGCGCAAGAGACAGATAGGTATACAAACTTAGTTCATCCGAATGTTCACCCAATGCTAGGCTTATTGTTAGTTTTGTCAAACTGTCATACCACAGAAATGTTATCATAGGGTCAATGGCCGTTTAGTTGCATCATTGCAAGCGCAAGGTGAAGGTCGCGGCGGCGCTTATCGGTTTTTTGTGCTTAAAAATGGCTCGTATGCGATACTCAGATATTGAATACCACGAGATGAAAATTGAAATGGGAAAATTGGAATGCATTGGCTAGCTTCCTACATAACTACAACACGTGCAGCCCGTCGCCGCGCGCGCTGCTGAGATATCGCGTGTCCGGTCGTGGGTGCCCCCCGTAAAAAGATGTTTATCTGCTAAAAAGGTGTACACTAGGTACGTAGACCTTTTAATCATATTTTAATGTCAAATAAACACGTGCATCAGTCGTTTGCGTAATGTAGTGAAAATTCCGTATTTATTTTATTTTTCGAAAACTAAAGGGCGGGATTTTTTTTTAATATTTTTCCTGAATTCAGTGTTCGATTCTACACCCCACCTGAAAGTTTGGTTACTTATTTTTGTTACACCCTGTATTGTGTAAAGGTTGATGTTTTTCAGTTTTCTTATAAGACTAGAATATAAGGTACTCTATCGCATTGGGTGTGCCTGTTAGGATAGATGTACGTTTATAAATAAATAAATAAATTTATAACGGGATATTTACCATGATTTGAGTTTTGAGCTTTCCAATATTTCGGCGCAGTTAATCGTAAATATCCCGGTATAACCATGATGGATTTAAAAGTCAGAGACAACAACCAGAAACTCACATTCAAAACAGAAATCTTCGGTAGATTCTGCAACATCTTCCATTCCCTCCGTATATATTCGACGCTGCCCACTATAACGACGTGCTTCAGCTCATGGTAGTGGAAGTTGGACGCTCGCAGCGGCATCACCAGGTTCCGAAGCCCTATGAGGGGGGAGTCGGGGTCTGCGAACAGGCAGACTACAACATGCCCGTTCAGAACTGTCATTGCCGCTTGGTTTCTGTCCTGTGGGAGAGATTTAGCTTTGATCAACTGAACTGACGAACGAAATGAATTAAAGAAAAATTTATAGTAAAAATTCTGGATTCAAGTTGATGAAATTTACTTTTGATGAGCTGGATAACATGTATCACTTTATTTCCGTGCCAGTGTACCTATAGTTTTATAATTTGACCTTTTCTAAGTGTACATTTATTGTATTTATGGAAATAAAGAGTTTTTGATTTTGATTTTGATTTTGTAAGTAGTGTGAATTTATAAACATTTTTTTTAAATAATGCTAGGTAGACAATTGTTCACACGCGTCATCTAACCCCAAGCTAAGCAGTGCTTGTATTATAGGTAGGTACTAGATAACTGATATACTTTTTACAATCATTATTAACGATGCTTAATATAGTTAACTTTTGTTTCGTAGACAAGCTACCAAGAGGACAGAGTATGTAAATTATATCTAAATGATATTTGTTCAACTAGGAGAATAATCAACACTTTTATTGAGCTCACAGATTAAATTCAGCACTGAAGACATAAAAACGGAGTTGTTTGTGGCGACGAAAAAAACATTGCACTGAAAGAAAATAGTAACAGGAACACAGACACGGAACAAAGCGATTTTTCTGGTAGAAGCAAAAATCTAACAAAACTTACTAATATACAATCCTCCAGATTCCTGGCAGGGCTCCAGTGGAACATCCCCGTGGAGTCGTATTTCATTTCAGTCTTTTCAAAATCGAAGTCCTTCGACTGGTCGTCTGCCAGGCCCGCTGGCAGGCTCACGCCGCCGTTGCTGTTCTGATTCGTACCGCTACTCCTACTCGTTGGCCTGAGCAAAAGAAACCCGTCAGGACCTTGCCATGCCTTCGTATAAAGGTACAGAACACGTTGGTTCAGCGGTTTCTGTGTCCTGTTTGTGCTTCGTGTTAAGTGGACAGTTTTTAAGCTCTTTTTAAATTGATTTTTAATCTAATGTGCTCTATTGTGAAATTCAAAGTTGGAGTAAAAGCTTTCGCTCTACGTTACGTTTCATTTCATTCTTGAAAATTCGCGGCTAAATAACTACAGTTGTTTCGGAAATGAAGTTTATTTCTACAAGTACGATAGAAAATAGACATGCTCTTAAAAGTGAGTCGTGCTATATCGAGGTGCATAATAAATACTTACACAATAGACACTATTCATAAAATGTTGTTTGATTTCAAGCTCAAACACTTTTTAATTAAAGTTGTGATGCAAGCACTACGGTCTACATCTGAAAAGGTTTTACAAGAGAAGTCTGCCTTAAAACTTTGATTCAGTCAACAAAAATCGAAAATACTATCAGTATTATTGTTATTTTCTGCCATACATGAGATAATATTTATTAATATTGTTAAATTCGGCGGGGATCTGACGATATTAATCGTCTACAAATAGAGGTATATTTGTAGCTCGAAATGAGAAGGCAGTTTTGAATTATTTCTCAATCGAGTTGTTGATAGATTAACTAACGGCAGACTTCACTTGTTTCTACAGATATGAATGCACTGTCGTTTCCAAACTACAGATACAAAATTGTCTAGCTGATATATAATTTGAAATTACATGAGTTTTTTCACTTCGTAGGCGAGATGATACGCCTGGTAATTCGTATCCTGTTCCTGAGGAGTCCTGTAACACAGGCCATATGTGTCTACGTTTGTTTCTCGTATATAAACTAAGTTATATTCACATATAAGTGCAGGATAGTTCAGTGCAGTGCACATGGAAAATGTTGGCAAGTAGCTTCAAACGGGAAGAATAGATTAGATGTAGGTACATTTTATTTGTTGATAGTATTATTTTGGAATTTACTCTTCTATTAATTATTGTTTTTGGGGCTAAGGGCTGTTTTATTACTGATCGTGGCTTATGGCAACCTCAAGCATTATTTTCATATCTATCCGAAAATTCATAAAAACCAAGAGTTGTTGTTTTTATATGTCAGATTAGTTTCTTAGCGGTAAGACTGGCGTCTTAGTTGTTGGCAATACTGACGTTGATATTTTCATATGAAAAACTTCAAGGGGTTGCCAGCTGCCAAAATACATTAAAGTTTCGCGAAATTTTCATGGAACTTACGTATCGGGTGGCGCTCTAGTAACATTCGGTTTAACCTTGTTGACTTGTCTCGTGGTAGTCGTGTTCATTAGTTGGTTGGCCATCGGTGACAGCAGCGCGGTAGGCGCGGCGTTTCGATGATTTCGATTTATTACTGTGGGAATAAGGTTTATTTTACTTCGATGTTTTATTACTAATGGAGTTTTGTATCAATGATAGCCGACACCATATTTTGATATACATAAGTTAGCATAAATTAGTACCTAGTTTATGCTAAATTACCACCAGAAATTATTAGCTAAAGCTAATATACTTACAACTAATATCCTCTCCCCTTTCTCTCGCAATTTCGCCTGAAATTTTAGTAAAATATTTTTTAGTTACAGAATAGGGATAAAATTTGATTCAAGCTAATTTTTATTCGATTATTTAATTCAATTTTAGTATTCATGATTTTAATTATTTTAGATAATTATCTAATGTTAGATCTTCAGAATAAAAATTGGTTTTCGAATACTACAACAAAAGCGGAACAATATAAAATTTCAAATAGTGTTGCCATTCATAACTATAAAACGTCAATTTATATAAAAATTCAAAAGATGAGCATAACATCAACTGGCAACTCTACTTCAAAGTACAAAATATGGCGGGTAGATAAATGCAATGCATGAATATTTGCAATGCTCGGCGCAGGGGTACAAACCACAAATGATATTACATCCGCTTTAGAGTTTACCAAGAAGCACATATCGATGGAAAAATTAAATTTTGATTTCATCCCATTCTAGAGCAGTGATTGCAAAAAGAAAGTGAAACGGTAAATTACTTTTTGAATTTGGTGGCTATTTTGTTTGAGGGTATTTTGACGGTGTCGCTTTGGGCGAGTTAGTGGTGTTACTACGTCAGCCGGGCCGGGTCTCATGCGTTTCGGAACTGAACAGATTCCGGACGGTTTCCGACCGTCGCATTAGTGCTTTCTATGAGAAATGCGTGACAAAGCATCTAAGTGCACTATAGGTACCTTTCGGTAACTTGGGACGAAGCACATTGCCGGTTCAATGGGTTAGTGGGGGCCGATGATAGAGAAAGACAAAAAATAAACGAAAAAATATCACTCAGTCCTTGAGTCTGAGATGTACCTCGAACATGGACCTTCTTGGGCAACTCTGGCGGCGTGAAGGTGGGGGGAGGATGGTGATCATCTGCAAAACATCAGCACATATTCGCATTCCGATACACCACTCAGCACCGAGACCTACTGTAGGTACTGGCACATCGCAATATCATACAGCGTGTGACTTTGTCAAACAATGACATCGTTACAAACATTTCGGTTTCACCTTCTGCAAATGTAAGCTTTCGCGCAAAATTTAATTAAGTTCAAAGACAAAGTTTAAAGTGAAAGCGTTTTGATCGTGGTTGTAAGCTGATAGTTACAAGCTTCACACGCAGTTTGATCAAGCGTAGACGGAATCAAATGAAAGGTGAAACCGAACGATTCAAAATACAGTTAAAACAATCAATCAATAGTTGTAATAAAACTCTATCTACATTACCAAATCCACTTCCAATCCCCATGCACCAAACATACAAAAAAGCATCAAACATACATAAATAAAATACTAGGCTAAAGACAAGCGCTATGTGCTATAAACTATTTATGGTTAAGGTAAATTTTAATGGAGTATATTGGGTACTATTATAATGAGTCATCTAATGTAAGAGGGATGTTCTATGGTCTTGTGGATTGACTGTCATAGCCTACTAGTTAGAATGGCTCAGATGAAGGTAAGAATTACTGGAATGAGATCGAAATGCAGCAAATATACCATTTCTGGACTGGACCAGGCGCAGTAGACAATGACTGCTAGTCCGACGGTTCTATCGAGGCGGAATCATCTAAATTAAACTTCCTAGGCGGGGTTAACGAACTCTTCACGGATTTTATAAGCAGAATAAAATTTCAATGTAAATCTATTAACTTCACAACATCAATATTCAGAGGGCTATAATCGATGCAGAAATCAGGGATCAAAATACTCCTAGAGAAAATATTTCGATAAACAAATAACAACAACACCAAAATAAATAAACGACATAACATTATATCTCCCGATGTTTAGATATCGGCTAAAGAGAGGCAAACATCTAACTGCCGTATAAATGCACATAGAGTAACGTATACAGACAGACAAGACAATGATAACAGGACACGACGCTTGCTATGTGCGGGCTCGCGTGCTCGGTGCTCCCACCGCGCATCACAACGCAAGAACATCACATATAGATAGACATATACAGTATACACTGACTTTATACATTTACGTTACGTACTTGCCCTGCCAACCATCTGGACGGCTCGAACGCCTTTCCTGAATGTAGCCACTGAACCAGAAACAATACCGTTTAATTTTTTAGTTTACAACAACAATTGATTTAACCTGTTTACTGTGGGACACAATACGCAAATAAATATATACCTAGATACTTATGCAGACACAGATGCAAAGCTAAGGATAGTTTCTTCATGGTCACCGAAAGAGCCTGAATTTACTTCAGAATACCTTAACCCAAAGCATTATTTAAAGAGTGCTGATACTGAAGTAGAAGGTCATCGAAGTCACATGAAATATGATCTAAACTTGGAATCTGTTGTGGGTGTTGGGAGTGAAATGCTATATAACATGTACCGGAATATCTAGCCTATCTCTAACTTCACCATATACCTAAAATGTATTTATAAGCATACTTCAGTTATTTTGTGATATAGACCAGCTGCCATAAACTAGCTGCGTGTAACGTTTAATCGTGTATTAGCGTACAATATATACTTTAGCTCAATTTTATATTGTTCATGAGCATTATGGTTAGTTGCTGCAAACAAACTAAAGTGTATGATAATACTGATCGTTGGGACTATCGTGTCGTACCGTCGTAAACACGGTACGTATTAACAGTTTGTTTCACCATCCCAGACTGCATCATCATCATTCCGACATCTGTAAAAATCCAAAAACTGACAAACACGTATGCATTCTAGAGCCTAATCTAACGCTTGCGGCGCGACTTTAGGTTATCGAAGAGCGGTATCGTGTGAGGCGCCTTAGTCTCGGTTTGAATCTATCTCAAGCACGCGGGTGAAGTGACGTGATGGTATTGTAGCGTTTCTCGCATTAATCACTGTCAATTAGCACAGACAAGCACGACTGCTGTATAAAGTCTTTGTCTCGGAAGCTCACTCTCAGGGTAGTCTTTAGCACATTGTTTTGGTTCTCATTGTTTCTGAGACATGCTTTCATGGATTTGTAATCTAAGTGTTTCGGGATACAATGACGGTGCAATTTGCTGTTTGCGATATTTAGTTCTACTTCAAGTTTACATGCAAGTACTGCCTGTGCTGGACTTTGTGCATCGTGTTAAGTCTACTGATTTGCATCGTTGTGTTCTAAGGAATTTCGAATTTGAATTTGCTGTGTATTCTTGTTCCTGATTGTGATTAGTTCCGATCGTACAATGCAGTAAACCTCTCGGTCTGTGCCGATACAAATCAGAGCGATCTCAAAGGCAGAGGGATGGCTGTGTAGTACTTCATCCGTGGCGGTTTCATTCAAGAGCGAGCGGACATACACAATGATCGCTAAGTAGGGTGTGAACGAGCACGGGTCAAGAAATGCCTTGCAGCCGATCCAGTCTGTGAGGTACGGACGCAACACCACTAAAGCAACTCAAAAATTATAGACACGAAAAATAAATATCGGAAAACGTCAATGTGAGGTTAGGTGTGGTGCAAGTTACCTATGTCGGCTCCAACCTTCCGCTGGTGTGCGGTCACTAAAAGTTTAGCCGAACAATAATTCATTAATGTCTCTTGAATATAAAGTAAACAGTGTGGTCGAGAACGACAGTTGGTTGTGTCGATGAGTCCGTAATTAGAACGGCCATATTAGTGTTTATATTACACATGTGACATTATAGACGTACTCAAGGAAACATCGTGTTCTTACCGTGAGTTAAATATTGTACAAGACACAGCGCGTGTAAACGGACAATAGGAAATAATTATATCTCCAGAAAGAATGTCACAGAATTTTAGTTCAAATTTAGAAAATCTTGTTATCAAATTGATTGTAATTTTATTGTTATATTCTATGGGGGTGGGTGAAAGCAAGTCAATGATCTTACAGTTTTTGCATTTGCATTTCTTGATAAGTGTTTCGTCTTTGATGTCCTCGTGGCAGGCTTTGCAGTAGTACCAAGCTCTGGAAGTTCGAGAATTTTCCGTATTTTAATTATACGTTCACTATGATATACCTAATGCGAGCAAAATATAACGAAAACAACAATTATGAGCAAAGACAGGATAGTACCGACAGCGTTACCGCGCAGAGGCAAGAAGTAGTCGTCTCTCTAAACATTCTGGTTAAAAGCGGTAGCATTTAAAACATGAAGTATTATATCATCAACATATAACCCCATTCGGGCGAAACAAACAGTTAATCATATTGCCTTTAGTTAACTAGGATTGGACTATATCTGTTAAAAGTTTACCTTTTTACTTCGTCAGCGGATTGTGCGATAAAGAATCCTTGTGTGTTGGCGTGTATTTTCACATTTCGGGGGTTGATGGAGATTTTGCTGTCGGCTCCTTCCTCGCCTTTGATCTCGATGGCCAGGAGCAGCAGCTTTAGCTTTGTGAAGCACAACCTGGGCAAAAAGTTATGGACTACGGATCTTGTCAATTTTTCATAATGTTATTTAATTTTTCAAGCAACAGTGAAATATCTACAGTTGAGTGAATAATAAAAATGTATAGTAACACGTAACAGTACCTTACCAACATACATAAACAACATAAAATACAATACCTATAATAATAAAAAGATGAATCTGACATGCTATAAATGAAAACAATTGTTGAGAAGAATTATTTCAAAATAGAAGAAATTGTTGAAGCGTTGCGTTTAGTTATGAAGCATATTGATATTTTAATTGTTACGAATGATCATGCTTTGTTTGTGATGGTATAGAAGAAAATTAAAATAATAAGTCTTACTGCACTGAAGTAGATTATTCTGACAGTAATAATTTTGATAATATACCAATAATTGTACAAATAATAATAAATAAATCATATACCGTCTAACTATTCAACGAGTGTGAACTACCTAAACATTGCATTAGAAATTAGAAGTCTAGAATACATACCACTAGTGACTAAAATATACCCATTCAACATGCATCTAGGTCTGAAAACCAGAACACCAGTTAGTTCTACCCGGAGTGATCTAGGTTTGCTTCCTCTGGACAAGTAACCATGAACGTTGACGAAGAAAGATCTCGACAAAATGCTAAAAGTAAAAACAATTAGGTAGGTGAGAGAAACAGAATCAGAAATTACTTTTGTAGCTCTTTAATTAGAAAATGTTTTTCTAAAGTTTCGCTATCAATTATGTAGATACTTTAATCTGCCGGCAATTCCACTAGAGTACATTATATCACATTAAAGTGTGTCGCGTTTGGCAGATTGAAAAGATAGATGAATTTTTGCATGCAAAAATTTTATATAATGAATATAAGATTCCGAACTCTGTTTAGGATTTATCACGAGAAACCGTGAACTAAACCATCAACATCACACATTTCAGAGCAACACCAAACTTCACCAACGCAAGTCTACAAGTCTAGAGGAATAGTGCAACTATCAACTAGAGTTAGCGACGTCACACAGTGTCTACAGTGCAGTGCAGGCGGGCCCGGACCGAGGGGGATCTTACTCGCTCGCTTGGGGGAAGCTCATTCCCGTGAAGGAAGTCGACAGGGTTTCCGTGTACATCTCGCATCCCGTACCCTGCAGGTAATCGTTCTGCCAAGCTTGCGTGTCGGGGGACTGCAATCAACAGGAGAGGCTAAGCTTCGTGCCTTGTTAGTCAGGATCCGGACGCAATCTATTAGTTCCCTATTCTATCCGCTATGTTATTCAGTGCAGTTCCTATAGGTATAAAACATCGAGGTATCACGAAGCCGGCAAACAAGTTTAACATGAGACAAGCTATGCGTCATCGGTTAGGGATTTTCGATGGATATGGTCAAACACTTTATAGTACAGATGTCTGTGTCTGTGTTCGTTGTATTGCAAGCGTCTCGCGCCCACTTACTCAGCGGCGAACCCGAAGACCATCCCGATAAAGGTGCTACTTAGCTTCTCGGTATACATCTCCATCCCGGTACCTCGCATGTAGTCATTAGTCCACATAGCCATTTCTTGGGACTGTGGAAATGCCGCATAAGTCGTTAGAACCTGAGCACGATCGAAGTGATTGAGGGATACGTTTGATTCTGATGCCAATTTGACAAGAGCATAGTTTGGGAGACATAGCTGGGTAAGCCCATTTTCAACGGGAAAACTAAAAGATTACCAATTTTGTATCGATATCGAAGTTTCCAACTGGTTCAGATTTGAGTTTTCCCAACTAGGAGTTAAGTTTAGGCTGAAATTTAGCAGGTTATGGTTATAAAGGTCGCGAGTGCAAGCAAAAGGATAGCTGACCGTTTTGAAGCTTCTCATCGCGAAGAGATTCGCCATCATTGTGGAGAAACCTGGCGCGAGACAGCTCTGGGCTATAAACCCGAGCTTCAGTTCCGCCAGGCAGATGACGTCATCGCCTTGCTTCCAGTCCCACGATGGAATGTTCAGAAGATAAGCCTGGAAGACAAACGGCAAACGTTAAAGGCTGTCAATTGTTTCAAAACTAATGTATTTATCTTTCTTTTATTGAGATCGATAGATTGTCAATTATGTGGGAAGCTACGTTCAGTAAACCTAATTAAGAAGTAGGTTGTACAGGATGTTTAGTTGTTTAAAAACAAAAATGGAATTACTACTTCCTTCGGTCTGAGCACGTGAATCGATAAAAGATTTTTACTTGTTTCAAAGTCACGATGATTTGTTGGTAGATTGATTGAAAATCGCTCAACACGATCAAGGATTTTAAAATCCATTCGCTATGCATCAAACAGAGGTTTACCAGTAAAAATTTCGTTCATTACCGTGCACTTATGTTCGTGTGAATTGAATTTGCTTATCTTGGGGCAATTATTATTTATAAATTCTTTCTCCAACTCTTCACGTTACAATGTTTTGTCCAATGTTATAAAGGTGTCGCGATTATTATGGTACAACATCAGTTGAATGATAATAACCCTGATGTTGTCGGAGAAGATCTTTATCGCCATAACCCTCATTATATTCGCAGCATCTTCTGCGTGTATAGCTTCTTACCTTATTATGGTACTGCATCAGTTGAATGATAACCCTGATATCGTCGGAGTAGTTCTTTATCGAAATAACCCTCATTATATTCGCAGCATCTTCCGCGTCCGGGTCTTGGCAGTATTTGTTGGCTAGTACCAGACAAGCATCCGCTTCATGTACCTATACAAATATGTTTATTGAATATTTAGGTATTTCTTGTTTCACTGTCATAGATGTAGACATTATTATATGGACGTGTGACTGTTTTGAGCCGAGTAGATCTTTGGAATTGAAATTGATTATTAGAAATTTGTTGAATTTCAATTGAATTATTTAAGTCAAGTTCAAGTAATTTTTTGCCATTTTTTGGGGCGAAGACTTTAATGGATTCAGGCCAAGGTCTTATAAAAAGACTTTTTAGAACATTTAATTGCATTTTTTTATTCGAAAATTAGCTGTGCAAGGTCAGGATTCTCTTTCTATCCGGACAGGAAATTGGTTAATTCAATTAGATATACAACAAAGAAATACATGGAATCTACATCAAGACTACACTAGGTACATATTGAAACTAAAAGCATGAAGATACAAGTCCATGCAGACGACAGCAGATATTGCGAGCAATTAAATGACCACTACGATTTTGTTTACCACAGGTTAATACGTTCAGAAAAGGTAAATGTATTGTCAGTGTAACAGGAGGTTCTCAAAAAGGAGTTGTTTTGAATACTTTGCTTTCAGGATCCGTAGTGTTCATTTAGGGAGAAGCAGTAAGGTGCTGTGAAATGTGGAAGTAAGAGCAAGCAAAGACTGCGCATTCCGGGAAGCCATGCAACCACTTACCACGAACATTCGACCATCGACAACTGTACTGACTACTAGGTATCTAAATTTTGAAAAGAATCCTTTCGTCGGCAGCCATTAATGCCAATAATCTGAGCTTTGGTACAGTTAAGAACCAGGGCCCACCGGCAGATGGCATTGCAGAGTTTGAATTGTTCAATGAGTTCACAAATTTGCCGTGCCATTCCCCGGTTCGCTCTGGCCCTAAATCGATATCGGAGTAAGACGGGCCAGCAAACATCAATGTTGGAAGTATATACGGTGGCCTGAGGGCGCGGCGAAGGACCAGAGGGAAGTAAAGACACACAGCGCCCGGCCGGCACTGCTCGGCCAGGCAGCACACATAGCGACAGGCACGCGCAGACAGCTCGGTACAGAAGGGAACATCAAACCCGAGCAGGTACTGAACGAGCTCCGCTCTACTGCTAGGACCAACAGTCTGTACATTTAAACCGACACCACGCCCAAATAACACATTCATGTGCAGTGCTACTTACTTTCACCCTCTGTAGATCTAATGGATTCATTATGGTGCCTTGAAAGAATTCCACAGTGGTAAAGTGTCTCTTGAACAGGCCTTCGAGCTCCAGGTCGGGCGGTTTCCTGCCATCAACGCTAGGTTATCACTAGTGGCTGGCTGAGACAGCCGCCTGCCGAGCCCCAACCATGCAGCGCTAGTACCGCAGTCTGGCCGCGCGGGGGCGCCTGCTCCGCTAGGAGGCCGGCGCCGCCGCGCCGCCGTGAAAAGCGATGATTGTATCAAAATAATCACAAGATCAAAATTACCAAAGTGATAAAATCCTACTGTGACTATGGAAGAGCACTTTTACAGAAGAAAAATTTCAATTACTTATGCACATAATACAAAAAATCACGTAGACGCGTTTGAATGATAACGGCCGTGCGGTTTCTAATGCCTGGACTATTTTGTCTTACTCTAACCTTGACGCGCTCAAGGTCGACGGCATTCATCATTGTACCCTGAAAAAACTCGACGGTGGTGTAGTGACGCTTCAGTAGACCTTCCAGCTCAAGATCGGGCTCTTTTCTGAAAGCGTCGTTTGAGCAAACACGATCAACCACTTGTTTACATCATGTCGTACATCATAGATACCTTGACGTTCGCCGCCATTCTTTACAACCACATTCAAAACCTAAGATGCTTTTAGATTTACCTACCAGATTCGTCTTTCATTCACCTTATCATTGCTAAGTTTAAAGTTCTTTGGTCTATGAGGTTTTTACCAATTTTATAAAATTTTCTAGAATATTTATTTCAAAAACCTCTGCCATGAGATGAATAGGCCTGGCCATAGGATATGGCTAAACGATCGGGGGTATTGCTTTAATAATTGTTATTTTGACTAGCCAATAGTTACGAAATGGTTAAAATATATGAACATTGTTTACCATAAGGGCTGGCTTCCAACAAAGCAAAACGTGTCGCTAGAATCTCGAATGTATATTGGTCATGTGACGCTCTTTTGACAACAAGTTTGATATATTGGTTATTTTTTATACACCCTCGCTAGCCTACGTTCTACTTTGGCAGAAACCGACTCTTATACGGAATTTTAAAATATATCCTACATAATAGTGTAAAGTACTGACCTGTGTAAAAAAACCACCTCGACATCAACATCTTCTCTATCCTCGTGTAGGAAGTCTTTTAAAAAATGGCTCACTGACTCATAAGTTATGTGACCACATACGACTATGTGCCTGGAAACATTCACTTTGTTATAGTATAACAGTAAAACAATCAGACTAAAGTGCAACTACTTATGCAGATCGAAACATTTAAAGCACCAAAAGCTCTTGAGAAAGCTTTGATTAAGAGTTTGTAAAACTTTTTGCGGAATTTTTTTTCGCTGCGATAGCTTTTCAATTCAGGAAGCAAACTTTCAGAAAGCTTATTATAAATCTTAGTTAAAGAAAGGAAGGATAGAATTACAGCAATTTGAAGTCTTATTTAACTCCTGGGACCACCAAAGATTAATTAGAAAAAAGAAAATAAGAAATTTAAACAAAGAGGTCGCAACAGGGTTAAACAAAACAATGTCGTGAATAAGCATGAAAGTTCTACAAAATCAGAAAAAATACAACGTCTTCATTTAAGTACCAATTCGTTTTTAAAATAGAAAGAGAATAAAATTTATAACAATCTTTGATTCGATATCGATATCACATTTCAATAAAATTTTGATAAATAAAGACGTTGCTAAAACATAACCTCCATAATTTACAATTAACATTAATTTGTTCATCAATTTGTGGTTTATCAAATATAAATATGAATTTGAATGACAAATTTGTTAGTCAATGAGAGTAAGTTTGTTTAATATCCACAAAGAAATGAACGACTTATCTATGAAGCTCAGTTTCGGTCAGGATTTGTGTTACTATCTACCGCACTAGTAAACAACGGGACTGAGGGGTGGGGAGCTTGCATGGGCAATGAAGGGGTAACACCAAATTTAAAACGCAAAATTTATACTTACAAATTTGTGAAGACTATAGACATTTAATAGAGAACCAAAGTGTATTGCAAATAAATGTAACTTAATATCTAAACACAAAAGTTTCTTGTTTGTACAAAATGCTCCATTGAAACACTTCAAATGACGCTGTGTATGAAAATAATAACGATTTTACTGTAAGGCATGTGACTCTGTACAGTCCAAGCCTATGTGTAAGGGAATTTCCGGTGTTTTCTTGTAAGTTCAGTGCTCTAGATAAGTATAGCGATTGTTAGTAATTTTAAACTCGGAGATGGTTAAATGAAGGTAGTTTGAATAGTGGATAGTCAAGTATTGGTACAATGATGGAGGTTGAAGCTGTTAATAAAACCAAAGAAGGGAGATGCACGCAAACTCACTATATCATCACAGAAAGAGAAAAGTGGAGAGATAAAAATAATTTACTTTGCAAACCGCAAAACTACATACAATCATGCAAACTATTATTCATCTAAGGTGTGGCAAAGAACTGATCATTTTCTTTAAAAATATCTTGAAACTTCTACCTTGACTTTAAGACCGCATAAACATTGCAAATAATTTTCGAATCAGTAATTCAAAAATCATTAAAATGATTCGTGTTCACTTCTAAGATGATTTCCAAAAGTGTTTAATGGTATGTCGAACTAAGCTAATTTTGCGTTAAAAATGTCCTCAATGCACACAGCCTTGCCACGCTCTATGAATTTATATAAGTAAATACATTACACTAATTTAACCGAGGGGATCGATCCAAAGTACATAAACATGAAAACATTAAAGAGGGTCAACATTAAGAGTACAGAACAGATACAGTTACAGAACAGAGTCGTGCAGGCAGGGGAAGAAGGAGGGAGCGGGCGGGTGGTGGGTCGCGGAGGCGGGGGTCGGGAGGCGGGGGGCGGGTGCCGGGGTCGGGGTGGTGCTTCAACAGCGCCCCGGCGGGCGGCGCCGCGCCCGCAGAGAGGAGCTGTCGAGGGCTCGCATTGCACACCACAACTCCAACAACGCACTACGATACGGTACCACTCAACATTTAACTCTCCGTAACTAAGCTTTACCATTAACATTCCTTTACGTACAGATACTAACAGAACATAATCATTAAACCTAAATATAAATATAGACGAGCGATAACACTAGCCACTATCTGCTGTTCGCTAGTTAAACTTAACTCAAATTCAAAGGTAAATTTACAATCAATATCGACTGATAAAACAAAGACAATGCGCGGGACTGACGTCCCGCTTAGATAAGTGAGAACACAGAAGCGTGCTAAGAGAGGAAAAGGAAGAATATAGATTCACAACACGGAACACATTCAACGGAACGGAGTGAAGACTGCGGCTCACCTGCGTCCCCGCTCATTCTTGAGGGTGCCGCCATACTTGGGTCTAGTGCCGATTAAGTCAATTATCTCTGGGATACAACTGGCAAATATCGCCTAGACGCCGACAGACAAAACAGATATTTTGATTGATTCGAGTGGTGAGTGTGAGGGTTGCGGGGAGGCGAGCGGCCGGCGCGGGTGCCGGCGCGGGTGCCGGCGCCGGCACCGGCGCGGGCCGCTCGCCTCGGACAACAGGTCCTCTGAGGGGCGGGGCGCGGGGGACGCGTGGTTAGTGACGTTAGTCAGTCGGCGCGGGCTCGGGCGGACTCGGGCATACTCGGGCAGACTCGGGCGGGCGGCCGGCGCGGGCACTGGCTGTGTGTCAACGTGTGGGACTGTCGTGGCGAGGTGCCGGAGCTAGCGCTACAGCGTGGCGACAGGCATCGTGTGCAAGCGAACAAACCAAACACTACTCATCGACAGCATTACAAAACTTTACATCGGCTCTCTCCAGATCTAGTCTCGTTAGAAGGATTAAAAAGCTCAAGTTAACTCGAGTAAAATTTACGAAAAAAGGCATGTAGTAGTGCGTCGGTCGGTCGCGCCTGTCTCTCGCGTCGGACAGAGGGGCGCGGCCGCCGGGAGCTAACTCTTCGAGCATGCGCCACGGCACCGAGAGACCGATTCTAGTGAAGGATTAATAAATTTCATTAGCAAACTCCGCATTCAATCAACCAAGATCGAAACCGTGAGAGGTAGGAAGGCAGGAAGCCGCGTGGAGCGGGGGCGTGATCGGGCAGGGTACCTGCGGCGGACGTCCTTGTTGTACCGGCCGCCGTATTTGTTGCGCTGCGCCGCCAGCTCCGTGATCTCGGGGATCCAGCTGGCGAACACAGCCTACGATACACGCAACACGTGAGACCGGCAGCCTAGCCCCCCGCGCGCCCGCGCCCGCGCCGGCGCCCGCGTCCCCTCCCCGCGGCCCGCGCCGCCCGCGCCCGCCTCGACTCTGACTCTGCGTCAGTCTGACCTCGCTGCGTGTGGCTGTGTGGCTGTGGGTGTGCGGGACAGGGTGCCGTGCCGAGCTAGCTACGACGCAGGCGGGGACTGCGACCGGGTGCATGCAAAGCCTAGGGATACATACGCTACTAATCGATGAACGGAACTTAAAAGAAATCGGTTTGACCGGATCTTGGAACTACGGTGGAGCGGGTGGGTGGACATTCGATATAGACGTCTGGTAGACGCGGACAGAAGGCGGCCGCGTGCGAGCGCTGCGGCGCGCGTCTCGCCCGCGCTCTACGCCCGCGAGCGACAGCGGACTACCCTCGCGGCGTAGAGCGCGGGCGAGGCGCGCGCCCCCTGCGCCGGCACGGGGCCGCCGACTGCCCGCGAGTAGATGACACAATACATCTGACGGCACTGAGCAAGCTTTCTTAAAGGTGATGATCTCACAGTTCTCAAGAGATCGGGCGAATCATGGCGAGCAGACACGCGCTAGCAGCGCGCCTTGCTGAGGAATGAGTCGCCTTCACTTCCGAGGATCGATTCATTATATCAAACTGATACCTTTTTCCGTGTTCGCGCTTCAGCTCGCCACTGTACTTGGACCTACTTCCTACCAGCTCTATAATTTCGGGAATGCTACTAGCGAACATTGCCTGCAACAGACCACGGTGCCGGTCGAGTTCGCGTTCGGTTCGCACGCGCGGACACCATCGCGTGATGCACGACAATGTCCACCTCGAATCTCGGTTTACATTCTACGGTATGTGACGCAACAGACGTAAGTGTAGCCGGTAGCGGAGCGAAATAAAAATAAAGAGGAACGATAGTGTGTGTCTACCGGTGATGTGAGCAACTGAACACAGCCAGGCACAGTGCGGCATGCAGAGATCGCGAGGTGGGAGGGAGGGGCGGCGGTCCGGCGCCGGCCTCGGGCCGGGCGCGGCGCGGCAGCGGGACCGCTCTGTCGTACAGTACCACTCCACTCACTACAGCCGTACAGTACCGTACACAGAGCCTCTAGCGCGCTGGGAGATCACACCCACGTCGCACAATATGCTCACTAACACGTTACGTAACAAAGCAAAAGAAAAAAACAGAATACACCCATGCGGTCGCTTGAAATTAGAAGCAGATAGATGCTTTAGAGTTCAGCGGAAGTAGAGAGTTGTAGTTCGAGCTATGGCGGCTCACGGCCGGTTGCCACGCTTGAGGCCGCTCGCGAGGCAGGCGCCCGGTCGGCCCGCGGGACGCAACGGTTACCGAGTTAACTGACATGCTCTAGTAAGGTGCGCTAGTCAGGCTGACAATCATTCAACGAGCTGTGCGGTAAACCAGTACGCTTGTAAATGACCCGTGTTATCTACTGCTTGTTGTCCAAATGGCAAGTGACGGTTATTTCCTTTTGCTTTGTTATAGAAAAGATCAGCAATGCAAGGAATAGCAAGCTCGGCACTATCGAGTAAGAGATGTAAAACTAGTTTACTCAACTTTATCGTAAACATTGGTCATAAACTTGCCTCCCCTTGCGAAAGTTAAGAATCAATTTTGTTGTGGTTTCAAATTATTAATTCAAATAAGTTTCAATAGATTTATAGATAAGATAGAAGTAAGTGGAAACGAAACTTACCAAGCCAACGAGGAGAAAAAATACCAAAAATGTTCTGCCGAGGACAGTATGGCAGAACACATCTCCGTAACCTACTGTGGACATGGTTACTATGAGAAAGTACACACACGTCCAGTAAGAAAGCTTCTGCGAGTTTTCAAACTCTAGTGGATCGCCAGAGTTCTCCAGCTGAAACAGAAGCAATTTAAGTTTAAGCAACGAAACACACGATTACAAAAGAATACCATGAATCTAAAAACACTGATTATGAACATATAAATATTGTAAAACTTACCAAATGAATAATTCCGGCGGCTGTAAGCCACACTGATATAAATATTGAAACTAACTGCGCCAGCCGAATTGAGCTCGATGTCTTTAAAATATTGAGGTATTGCAAAATATCAGGCACAGTCATTAAGCGGAGAGCTCGAAGAAACCTCAGTCCTGAAATGAGAAAGACATGTTAAAAAACTTAATATTATCTGTACGTGTTGCTTTAAAGTTCATGGTCATAGTGAAATTGTTAGTGCATCAAGTGAGTGAGCGAAAGGAACTCTATGAGAGTTCCTTTTAGCAAATATGACATCAGTTCAATAATATATTATGTAGATTTTGATTTGTACCCTTACCTATCCATGTTCTATCCAGGTATATTGATACAAAGGATGGGGGTATCGTGAAATAATCTACAAATGAATACATTTCGAGCATGAACCATAGTTTGTCACTAGCTGCTATAAACTGAAACAGAAAGAAAACAAACGTTACTCATGAGAATTCAGAAAGGGATAAACTCAATAATTGGAAAGGAACTTACTCGTATAAAAAAGTAGACCATAAAAAATATGTTAAAGGCAAGGTCGATTTGCTGAGTGATATTGTCACTCCATTTCTGGCATCTCTCCACTTCTTCACTGAAAGGGAACACGTTAACATCGGTAACACTAACTAAACACATAGGTACATACATACAAACAAACAGAACATGTCACGGGTAAGCCACTGCTAATTAACACAGTTCAGCTGATAAATAAAACATAAGCTAACATTTATACACTAGTTGCAGCAAACATTTGGACCACATTTATTTAATGACAATGACTCACGTATTCCTTATGAATTCAGCATTACAAGATATTTGAAATTAATAAATGAGCAATTTGATGGAATTCAAAGGTGTCATGGAAATGGAATTACCTGGATGCGTCAATGAAGTAAATGATGAGCGATGCTATACTGAGAATGAACACCAACACGACCTGAAATAGAAGGAAACGGAATATTATTAACATATCGGCATCAACGAACACCACGCACCTAAGGATAATAATCAACAAGAGTCGCGTGCTAAAAGCTTTTAAAGAAATAGGTGAGTACTAAAAATTAATTGCTTTTGGTCCGGCTTAAAACCACAAATACTGCATTTATTAAATTTTGCAATGTGACCACCAATGAATATATAAACAAAATAAGGGCCATAGTACAATAATTATACTCCTATGTGAGGCCGCGAACTTTTCAATCCACCTACGTACGAGTATCGAGAACGAGGAAGGAAATTACGAAATGCAGTTCGTTGTTAGTAAAGCTGTTGCTCCAATAAGTTTAATATTTTAGTACATTCAGAATTTCAGTGAAATATTATAATCTAACGAAAAATTGTGTATTCAGTCCACGTATTCTCTCATAGCAAGTGCGCTCACATCGAGTTTCTGATGTCATCCATCATACAATATGTAAATCTCGACCCCAAAATTAGACATGGGTCGAGTTTATGAAGTTGTATCAAAGTTAACATAAGCATAGTGGTCCAGTGACCATTTAGGTCGGTACCAGATATTCTAAGAGGTCTCTCTAGAATTCTAAATCCTACTCTTCATCTTGTGACCTATTCGATATACCTAGATATGATCCTTTTACTGATATTCATCAATTTACAGCTTTGAGCAGATTACTTCACTGTATGTAGCTTATTGTCTTGTGATATTACGGAAATTTATTTAATCGAGGTAAATTTTCCTGAAACCAAATAATGCCTATTATTAGTTAAACTGCGCACATTAACATTTATCATGCAAAGTGCATAGGTACCTATTCTCAATTTCAAATAGATGCATCATACTATCATGTGTATTTTAATCATGTTTATGAGTTCATTAATTACTTCCCGAGTGCTGATATGAATAAGCCGATGAATGAGTGCAGCCTATGATACTACTAAAAATTATAATTTGCTTATTTCCAAACCAATTTCGGAGCTATTTACTTTTACTGCGGAAAGTAATGAGTACAGGCTGATTCACACATATATATACCGATGAGTCACAGTTCAGTATCAGTGAATCTTCAATTCGGTGCAGAATATTGTTTTGTAGCTGTATTCAATAACCGTGAATCTCCCTGAATTGGAGATTCACTGGTACCTGAACTGTGACTTCACTCATATGTGTCAATCGGCCTTCATTGAAAAGCTGAAATAGCCGTTATGTATGTAATGAACAAATACGACAACTCCGAAGTTATTAAAGAAAAATAAACCCATAAAAGAAGCAAAGGAAGTTAATGTCCCGTAAACCCAGAATTACTGGAGTCGTGAGCCGTCTCAATAAAGACGAATATAATATCTTCACTGCCAAAACTTCTTGCAAGTAAATAGTAGCGTAGAATAATTTACACATTTTGGGCAGAACAATCCACTGGAATTCGCAAAGAAAACGTACATAGCGGCTATAGTCGATAGTATTACAAAATACGTTGAACTATAAACTTGGCACGAGGAAGACCGCATGAATGCTAGTGTTCCGTAGACAAAGAGCCCATTGAACAAACTTTTTAAAATAATTTCACGGTTCGTTGCTACGAATGGGCCAGAAATGGATTGCATCAACTTGTCACATAAACGGTAGTTGGCAACCAGCCACTGCCTAAGGGGTGCGGATCCTTCCGTATCAGATTTTATTATTTGTGGACACAGACTTTGGCAGAACTATTTTTACATTTGAAAATGTAACCACTCGTTAGATTGGTGCTCCAAACTACAGACACAAGTGTTACTATATAGGTTGCTGGGTGAAATGTTATGCAGTTTAAATTCCACATCAACGGCATCAGCATGTTCTGAATTAAAAGTTAAGGTTAATACTGAATTCCTCGCTCAAAGTTCAGACCAGCAAAACTTTGTCCTCCCCAACTTCAAACGTTTTGCCAAAGTCTAACTTGGCTACGAATAGGTAGAACAGTAAAATTATGGTCTCGAATATATTACTGTAACTTTGTCCTCCGGTTTTGTCTTTGTAAATCTTAAAAGCCAGTAGTAGATCTTCAAGCTGCAACTACCTATTTGGAAAATGCAGTGGCTTTGCCTTGAACAGAGAAATATTATCTGCTTTTGGGCAACGATTTGAAGTTCTAGCGATAAAGTGTAAGTTGCTTTCTGTAGTAAACTATTGTCAATGATTTAAAAGCTGTTTTGCCTTTGTATATGTTATAAATTTTTCTTTCACTTTTGGAATAGATTGCAATGGTGATATTTGGTGTGATACATATCTACCTACTTTAAAAGAAACAAGAGCGTAGATTTACTATCATGAAATGCATAGGTAGGAAGTATAAATAGTTGAAATACAATGATCCCCGTTCCATTATTGGATTGTAAAATAACTGCGCGCAACAAGGCTAATCCATTTACAGTATCCAATTATACGGAATGCAATGCTGCCTGACTGACGCCTTGAAGTCGGCGCAAGGGAAGATTTGCTAACCCGAGGTGAAGTCGGGGGCAAGGGGAAATTTACTGACCCGAGGTTAATTCTATCTTGTAATTGAAAAGCTTCATTATCTGAAGGTTCGTTTAAGCGAGGATGAAGCTAAGCTTCCCATCAATAACCGTAAGCAGGTTTTCGGAGTCCGTCTACACAAAATCGTTAGAATAATTTTGAACCCGAATGACTCCCTGATACTATTATCAGTCATCGTGTGTAGATCAATACGAATGTTCAATAAACCACTGAAACCCATAGAAAAACAGTAAAACAATAAATTTAATGACGCGCCTAATGGAAGCATTATGTCGGCTCCATTACGTAACATTACAAGAATTTCAGAGTTATGAGTCGTCATAGTTCGTTTACCCTTATTTCGAGTGTCGATGCCGAAAGACTATCTAGCTTAGTGACGTATTTTATTACGTCATAACGTATACGTCTACGTGAGGGTTACATTCCGAATTATCAGTTATATTCATAACCGGCATATTATATTTTCTCTCGACTCAACCAATTCGTATTTCGAACCAGAAAAGCGACAGAAAGGGCATTTTTGGGTAGTCTTCAAAACTGTCACGTCCTTAAAATACAAGTTCCAGGTACCAATAAAAGCTGTAACAGCCTCGTAAGTTGCAAGTTCACAAAAGGAACCCTTCGAAAGGTCAAGACAAGGCCATGATCGAAGTCTCGTTAAACGATCCTTTCTCTGATAGGAGTACGTTCAACTTTGTGCCAAAAGCGGAGGGATCTAAAAATGCGAACCTCTTTCCGAGCCGTTGAAGCCTTTACCTATATGATAGGAGTAACTGGCCGGAAATCAAATACCTTATAAAATTCGTTGAGAAATACCGTAGCTAACATCTGGATTATGTGTCTTTTAAGAGACGTTTTCAGAGTACGGGGCAAAAATTGGGTCACCCAAATTCATAATAGCGCCCGGAGTGATTCCTCAACGCGTCTTTCAGAGGGATGGGGTTCTATGGATAAGATAGGGATTAGATTGTTATCCGATGGGGTTAGTGGTTCTTCGATGTTATGTCTGTTTTTTATGGGATTGATAGTTCTAATCCATTTCATAAGATTGGCTAACAATGTGGCACTAAAATTTTACAGCCACAAAAAAGGTCAGAGTATTGAGCGATTTATCATTTATTCGGTTTAATTTTTATAATTCTATGTTTATATCATAATGTGTTTGTTATGGATTTTAGTTGTCTATACATTCATTCAAAGCACGGCGCTTTTATTTGTTTGAGCTTATTAAAAGCAGACGAGACTTGTATTCAAGAAGTAACCTCATCTAATGGGTGTGAAGTTATCAAACCACAGTTCACATCTGAACCCCACATAAGACTACGTAATAGGAAGATAATATAAATATAGAATTCCGAGCGAATTCCACGGCAGCGCAAGGAATTTCATCAAACGCATGGGGTGTTACGAATCTTCAAGAATTTCAAATTAAAACTCACTGAAACAGAAGTACGATGGCTCCTGGTGAAAGTCAGCGCAATTGGACGTAAATCAGGAGTTTTAACGAGCAGTCAGGTGACATCAGCTACTTGAGAATGCAATAAACGTAGGTAAGACCTGAATCCCATATGGGTAATCCACTCTCATATTATGTCTCTAAATGCTGTATGTTGGTAACTTCTAAATCATCGGGCCAATATAATTTTCAGAATAGGACGGAGTATAAAGATAATACACGAGTTTTTCTCAGCAATAGGTGAGTAAAAGTAAATTGAAAAATATACACAAACATTTTAAAACTATCCTTTGGATGATGAGTTACATCATCAGTCGTCAACACAACACTCGAATATGTGGATCTATACTCTGGCTAAAGTCAAGATACCAGGTGATACCAATTTATTTCAATTAATCGGTTGTTATTTCTGTTTAATAAAGTAATCAACTCATAGATACCAAGTTTGTAAACATTACCTTACTTAGCCAAAAATCACTTTTTTTGCGGTTGACTTTCTGACAGAATTGGCACTACTTGTCGATTTGAGCTGCTTACCAATCCCAAAATACTGAAAATTATTTCTCAAAAGAACGTCTAAAAGAGAACTTTGGATTTTGTGTTATAAATTGCTTACAAACATTCTCGAGAATGACTGTGGTCCCCCAAATTATTTGTAGTAGTTTAGAAACAATGCATAATTAGCAACAAACCAAATTGCCATTTTGGCTGGATGCAAATGTAAATTAAGCTCAGTAAAAGACCACGGTGGTATTGTGGCCGGGACAATGGCACTGTATTTCGGTGGACAGAAAGTATACAATCCAGTCTAAACAGTTGATTATGCAGAGCTGTTTATTTTTATGAATAGAAATAGAATAAAACCATTTTTGGCTTGCGAAATCCTTGTGAAAAGAAATGCAGGGGTTTTACTTGTGGTCATGGCCATGGTCGAAACGGAGAACAAGATTAAACACGTCGTAAAAGAAAAAAATTATACTTAAAATATACCAGCAATTTTATCATAACACAACGTGAATGAAAACGCCGCGATCTTCCATATTATTTTCAGTTGCGTGGAAACTTCACATCCTCTTGAAAGTATTTTTATAATTTGCAGAAATATTAAAAGTGTTGCAAATGTGTGTTAAAAATATTATTTTAGTTGCTTGTTGGCTGAAATGTAAATATTTATTTGATGATCGACATAAATTTCAAACGTAAACAACTTGGAAATCTCGATTATATTACCTAGGTACCTAACTTCGTCATGGGGTTTTGGAGATAACGATCATGAGTCCGAGAATCTTATTCAAGAATAAAAATAATTATGAAATTAA
Organism: Eupithecia subumbrata; assembly: GCA_949316285.1. Classification (NCBI taxonomy): domain Eukaryota; kingdom Metazoa; phylum Arthropoda; class Insecta; order Lepidoptera; family Geometridae; genus Eupithecia; species Eupithecia subumbrata. The sequence goes on along the minus strand of OX438627.1, from coordinate 16,632,505 downwards.
TCCAATCATGCAAATAGTAAACAAATTCAGCCGCCTGGAATTACATTCAGGCTAGTGCAGTCGCTTTACATAAGTGTAAAAGACTTCTATTTTAATAGTGACATAGAAAACCCGGAGTTTCCGAAGCAAATGACAAATGTTACGGTATAAATAAAACGAATTCCTTGCCCGTTTCAACGCGACCGACGACTTTACCAATTCTATAAGCGCTAAGCTTTTAAATCTTTTAATTCAGTTTAGAGATGAAAAGATTGTTGATTTCCTTTTGTGCTTCAGCTAAATTTAGTTTGAATTTGTTAGAAACATCGTAATTGTTTTTGACGGGAGAGTTCGAAATGCGGACAAAAAAAATCAATGCTTTTTCAGTGAAACCAACCCCGTTTGTACAAATGTTTGAAAGAGGAGAATATCCGGAAATAGACAAACGCAACATATTGAAAAAACACTGCCGAACGAGTTTCTAAATTTGCTTGTTTGTTTCTTTTTAGCTTTTCATGTTGGGTTTCAAATCTCCTTTCGATGTCAGACTCAATATATGAAATTTATTATAAAGTTTTGTTCGCGTCTTCGCACGCGTTTTTCAGGGATAAAAGTTACCTATATGTTAATCCAGGTCTAGAAATCTAGAAACACATCGACGCAAAAAGTCCAATCCGTTTAGTAGTTGAGTCGTGAAGACACTACTAAACGGATTGGACATACAAACATTTAAACAGCCAATCTTTCGCATTTATAATATTAGTGTGATTTTCCTAGAATTTTCTTCCACAATATGAGGCGTTTTACTGGTTTATTCTCTTATTATCCTATTTCCAATTAAATTCTCCGTTTTCCTTTGATTTACTGCTAGTAAACTAAAGCGGGATTTCAATTTTATGGTCGTTTAAAACTTCTCATCCTGTTTTGTTTACGTTACGCTTGATCCAGTTGGAAGCTGCTATTGCAGATTTTGCGGTTTTGGGTTTTCAAAATGAAATATCGTTATGGTTATTTTATAGAAATGGTGAATGATATTATAACATGATGTTACTTCAACTGGTTGATAGTTTGTAACCCTATAAAGTTTTTAAATAGAACAACATTATCTGAAAAGAAAAATGTCTAATTACATTCAGTGACTAACAAGGACACAAAAACTTCAGTAAAAAAATTGTGATGTTAAGAATCTATATGCATACTCTAAAATGGTTACTATAGTAACTATAATACTTCTTTGGTATACCTACTCGCATTACGATTATCAGCACATGTTAAAAGTCAATTACTGCCATTCATCAACAATATTACTAAAATAAAGCCACAATATTCCCAAATTGGCGTTATTAATGGAACAGGGTCACGCATTTATAAAGTTTTAAGGGCGTTGACATCCTCTCTGGTTTTTAGTACGTGGTTGATTGCAAAGTATATCAAAACAGTTTTTGATGCAAGGCCAGATTCATTCGATGGGTATTTCTGGACAGCCTTGGTGGTGGCCCTTAGCATTTATTGACACATAAATGTGTGGAGTGAAAGATATTTAAACACTAGTAAACCGTAGGAAATTAAACAAAAATTACCAATTTGCGTGCTTTAAAAGCAAATATAAAACGAGATTTTAAGCTTTGCTTGTTTTTCGTTTATGTTTTGATACCAGGGGCCTACTATAAAGGTTCAGAAACGTTCAGAAGCTATTTGCAAACTAATAAAGATTCAAACAGTCGCGTTGAATCTGAAATTTTCCATAGACAACGCTTCACTCAGGCAAAGGACACAATTTCATTTCAAGTGTCACGTAGAAGCGACCCCTCACCTCCTAAGGAATTATCATAATCACCACATTGTTGTGAAGTCAAAGCACCCATAAAACCAATTAGGCGTCTTGCCAATATCCCTAAAGATTGTTTCATCACCATTATCACGGTCCTCGTTGTTCTGCCGGAATTACGATTTTAATTGTTTTGTGACTGATTTAGCATTTCTTGGTAAGCAACTCACCTGTTTTACTAGATTGAATTCTTTATCAGTTCTAACTGTAGGTTTTCAGTAAGTCTATTTTTATTTATTAAAAAGGGCATCCAACATGAGTTCACACAATGCTAGTTGGTAACAATTATTATGGTTCTTAAATCTATGTGACTCTATAATATAGGACGCCTCAGCGTGCACAGTAACAGAATATCAACAAATTACACTGTACCTACTTAAAAAGAAACAAATTACAATGTTTTTTGTCTGTGGTGCAGTGTCGCGATATCAATGTCTAGATTAGGATGTACAACTTTAAATTTACTAGTTTAATGTACGAAAGGTGTTGTGTATACAGTATCTACCTTTGTCAAAGTTTTCATTTCGATCCGAATGTTTTCTCGAACTTGTGCTTTTTTTTGTAAATTCTTATTGTTTTACTTTAGCACGAATAAACTTGACTAATCAAGCATCATTCCCTTTTAAGCTAGTGCTATAAAAAGGAAGCCTGCGTTTTGCGGGCAGCAATTTATTTTTCCTGAAGTGTTTTACAAAGGACTTTAAAATTGCAAGTTCGTTGCTCCAGTTTTTTCCTCACACACCAGCTGGTGCTTACTTCCAATATCTAACCAGGTCATTCCTGCATTGGCAAGTATTATATTACCTTCCTTTTCTCAAATAAAATTTTACTGTCTATCATTCCTCGCTATATTCGGCTTCATTGCCCCAATAACTTGATCATTACCGTAAAGTTCTCTATTACTCCGCAATACGACGACCAACTGACCACTACAATTCTAATAAGCTTTTGCTCTGTCACTAGTTTTAAGCCCTTGGCTTTCCTTGGACATGGCACCTATTCCAGCCGGTTCTAGCTTTATTCATTCTTCTTTGTTATATATATAAAGTTCATGGATGTGGTTTCCTTCAGTAGTTTCTTTTGAACCAACACACTTCTGAGTTTTATAAATAAGCCGTCAGTGTGCTTTCTGACTTAACCTTTGGTTTAGAGTGATAAGGTTTAAACTACCTTGATAACAGTGCTGGCTTCATTAAGCCCTCATACATTTTCCAGGGCGGGTTAAGGTTGGAATTGATTTAAAAAGCTGTGTCTAAATTCTAATATTGCGTGTGGTGGGCTGAAGGGTGAGATGGTCTTTATTTTGTGGTGATAGGGTTGAAATTCATAAGGCAGATGGGTCTGATGATGACGCTTTATTCACGCCACAGGCACTTCAAAGTTTTTTACGTTCTTTTCAATGCATTAAACGTTGACATTTATGTGTTAACATAAGCACGAGCGTGAACAATAACTTTTATATTGTCTGATTCCTTTTCATTTAGATTTTGACATCAATCATCATCATTTTGTGTCTCCCTATCCGCGCCTGTTCTTTTTAGATTAGGTAGGTAGTCTTATTTCTTGAGGAATGTTGACCCAACCAATTATTTAATTTTTCCGCCCCTTGCTTTGTACAATCAAAGCTTCGCGTAATCGTCGACCCAGTTTGCACAGCTCGTTCCTGGTTGACAGGTAGCCCGAACCAGAACGTCTGTTCTGTGCGCAGTTGTCTGTGGCCATGTGACATGTCCGGGGTATATTTAGCCGGATAAGAATAGCCGGAATGGCGCGCGGCGGCGGATGGTCCTCACGATTCTAAATGATTTGTTGTCGGGACCAGTTTGCGATCAATAAACAATCCGCTAGTGCCCGTAAAGTAATAATTTCGACGCAAATACTCCCGGTAATTGAGCGAGGCGTAACTGCCAGTTTAGAGTTGCCGATAAACTGGCGATTATTGAAAAATGTTGTTCCGTTTTTCAGTAGTAAGCTCTCTGGTAGATTTCATCAAAAAACTTTCTTGAATATGTACGAAATAAAAACTTAATTCAAAATCAAACAAGAAACTTTCATTTCTTTAGGCTTACAAATTAGTGCTATAATGTACACCAGAAAAAGAAGTTTACTAGGACACATTCTTTTACAGGAAAATAAGCTCATAGATAGGTTAAACTTTAAAGTAACCAACCAATAGGTAAGGTACTCGTAATTCAAGTATTTATTCTAGCCATTTTATAACTAGTTAATTCAGCGGTAACTTGTTTCAAATTATGGGAATTTAATGCGGGATGCCTTTGCCCAGCAGACGGTACAATGTACCTACTTGTTAAAAAGCAGCGAAAATGGGTAGTGTGATAAAAAAAAAAGTGTCACAAACTTAACAAAATCACGTACAGTATAGTTACCAAAAGCGATTTCGTAAAACAGTACACCGAGATAGGTATCATTTGGAAGTTAGATATCGATATCTTGAAGCATAGTTTACGGCGTCAGGTCACGGAATCCTTCAGAGGTCAAGGCTGGCCTTGGCTTGGCCTTACGAGCTCTGTTATTACTATTCTTGTCTATTATATCTACGAGTAGTTCTGTTATTGCTATGCTGGTCTATTATTCCATGCCAGAATGCCGAGACTCGAGAGGAATGTGGATATTAAGTTCTGAAGACAGCAAGGCAATATTTAGGAGTGTCAGATGCCTGGAACTGCTACTTATAAGTGGAGGCAGCTATAAACCCGATATTATTAGTTTAGGAGTATGGAGCAGAATCATACAGATCTAATTATTATGGGCGTTTTATTTTGCCACGTGAGCGAATGCGGGCAGAATGTATTGCATTTTATAGGTGCGTAATTGCGTATGTAACCAAGGGGATTGTTTAATTTAGGTACTTTGGTATCAATACTGATGTCGAAAAAAATAAACCGAACTAATTTGTCAGGACTACAACATATTCGCTCCTTTCATCGATTGAAATTTAAAGGATGGCGTCATTGTTAGTGCTGTCAAATTAGTTGAGTTTAGTTTTGGCGACACCTATATTGGTGTCAATTCAGATACCTTTTAAATAGTTAATTTATTATTTATTTGACTCTGAATAATTTTTTATTAAATTTGTCAGTCATGTCTGGCTGTTTTTAATTAGTTTTGTACCTTATGGTGTTTCCTATAACGAAGTATCTTTGTGTGTTATGGTTTTAATATAGGTATATTAAAACCATAACACACAAAGATACTTCGTAAAGATACCACTAATTAAAAACACTAATTAAAAACAGCCAGACATGACTGACAAATTTAATAAAAAATTATTTTTTGTACTTAAATATAGAATGTAATGACACCAAGTGCAACATCAATCAAGTTTACGTACGATGGAATAAATTAAAAAAAGTCGCCAAAACTAAACGAATTTGAATACACAAAAAATTATGTCATCCTTTTTATTTGGATCGTAATTAAAAGGACGCCATAATTTTTAGTTCTGTGAAATTCGTTTTGTCGACATTCGATCTGCCTCGCTCATCTCTGGTGGATACACATCACGAACCCTAAATGTTTAACGTCATGGCAACTTGTAGCAAGTAGCCACCTATATCCGTAAACACGGCATAGAAAATACCTAGATCGACGAAAATAGCGTAATTTTCTAATTCAACGCGTGTCTTCCGTCATTTTCATGCCAAAGTTGGCCGCGTCGTTTCTGCCCGAGGAAAGCTCGTTTGGTGTCATTTGCCTTGAATCTTGTTTTGCTGCCTAAAGGGCTAATAATATCCAGCACACATCTGCTTGCCTAACTCATTGAAGGGCGAGCGATCTAAACAAGTCTAGATCCCTACAACAGTTAGGTTAACTCATTTATTTAAGGGCTCCGAAAGTGGAGGCTTTTCTGCTTGTTTTATTCAACCTAATGTGACCTTAAGATTGGGAATTTCGCCTTTGCCCAGCAGTGGGACAAATTGGGCTGAGAGTAAAAAAGGTATAACCTTAAACTTTTTGTTTTTATAGTGCGTAAGCCTCACACTCACTTAAGATTTTGAGCAACGCGACACCTCTCGTCAAACGAACGAAACGTACCTTTAGTATTTGAACAGGAATGGATAAACTTTAATGTTTCCCCTGTAGGTGGAGCTAACGGCGCTACAGTCTGTAGAAAGTCGCAAAGATTTTCGGCTCTTACGTCACTTGACCTCGTGGTGTAGCTGGTTAGCACATTCCGGTACTGACGGAAGGATGCGGGTTCAAGTCCCGTCGAAGTAAATTTTTTTGCGATATTATTTGATTTCTTAGGTATAATAACCTTATCAAGAAATAAATTTAGTTATCAAGTTTCCTCATCTCATCATCATTCTCATTAGCCTGTTCGCATCTTCGAAAGATGATATAAGTGGCATCTATAATGGCACAATATATTGAAACAAAGTGTGCGCACGAAAATTTAGTTTTGATGAAAAGTTCTAACATTTTATACAGTAGGGAGACAGTGCCGTGTGGTGCTTGCTTAGAATTTGCACCAACCCAACTCTTCCATTCGGTGTCGTAAGAAGAACTAAGACACATATGTACACCGGGGGGCGGAAGCAGCGCCCCCTGCAGAACCACTCTACCATCGAACTGCGATCCCCAACCCGTATGCACAGCGTGGATTATGAGCATTTACCATCAAACAATTTAAGGGCAAATGCTTATATTAGTCCAGCAGTGGACTAATATAGGCTGATGATGATAGACACCATGACGGTAGGCAAATGTGGTTCCAGAAAACTTAACTTATGGTAGTAAAACCGCACAAGATCTATGCAAGAGGCTGGTAAGCATGTTGTGGAAGCATTCTGAAGGTCTGTCCAGGAATGCAGCTTGATATGGAGAACTATGCAGCTTACACAACTTCATAGTAACGTATTTGAATGCCAAGCTCAAGCTGTGGCCTTAACCCCAAGCTACAGCTAGGAAACAGTAACATAGCTACTTACGTAACATAATCACGGCATAATATACCCGCCCGCAAATTACGTACGATACGAATGGAGTCGTAAACATTGGGAAGCGGAATGAAATATACAAGCAAAACAAAAATACCATAATAAGAGATACATATACACGTACATAACAGGAGGTATATATAATTGAGTATCTACAACAAGTGATAGATAGATAGAAAATTCTTTATTGCACACTTATCGATAGAAACAATACAACAAAACATAATATATAAATAATGCTGGACAATCCACATAGCACCATCTAGCCCCAAAGTAAGCTACTCAAAGCTTGTGTTATGGGTACTAGATAAGTGATATATTTAATACATTATATACATAGATAGATATTTTTTTTATAATACATAAAAAACACCCAGACCAACGGAACAAATTTCTGCAGATCGTACACAAATTTGTTCCGAGGCGGGAATCAAACCCGCAACCTCTTGCGTCGCAGGCGGACCTTCGCCCGCTGCGCCACGGAGGTCGTCTAACCAGCTTAAAGCTAAGTGACAAGTGGCGGCCTTATCGCTTAAGAGCGATCTCTACCAGACAACCGTGGATGGATAGGATCATTGTATAGTACTAGGGTAGTTGAGATTTCCCATCCATGAAAGACAAGACACTGAGGTGTTTTGTCTTTTTCTGACTTGCTTGTGTGGCAGAAGAAAACAAACTATATTCGATTTCTTAATAATTAAAAAAAAGTTTACCATTCCCGCAGAACTTAATCTTACTTGTTTGATTTTTACCTTTGTCAATAAATAATCCTTTCTTCAATAAATAAAATTGCTAACAATATTATTTTTAACTCGACTGTACATTTTTGTTCTTTTTTCGGATTTCTTGAGACGATTTGCAGCTTGCTCGAAGTAAGACCATACGTTGCTACTGCTAACACTCTTAGCTCATGGTTGTTATAAATTACAATAAAGGTCTCTGGGTCTCGATGTCTCTCAAGGATCTAAAAAGCCGTATCTGACTCAGTTTGATGCTGCTTAAGAAACAGTGCTGTTTTTAACACAAAGCCAAATTCAAATCACTTGTTGGAGTCTTCATAAAGATTCAAGCCACGGACGAAGAAGAACATTGTTTGGTTCTAGACTAACCAATGAAAACGAGTTTAAATCTTTGATCTCTTACTTTTCAGGGGGTTGAGTCTATTTGACTTTGGTAACGAGGCGTGATCGAGACGTCTCCTTTTTCCATACAATTTGGTGCAGCGCCTGTGGACTGGACAGGGAACTACGCAAATCCCGTACAACAAGAACAAAATTAAATATTTAAAAAACCCCCCCGATAGATTTTCATGAACCATGGCTACGAACACTCGGGATAGAATTATCTATGACCCAAAAAAAACTAAACGAAAATCGGTTCAACCTTTTGGGAGCTACGATAGCACAGACATATACACAGACAGACACGTTAAACTTATAACACCTCTCTCTTTTTGCGTCGGGGGTTAAAAAGGATACGTCACGATTACTTCTCGCTAGTAGCATCAAAAAGGTTCACCCCTCAATACATTTTCACAAATTTCAGAGTGATAGTTTGTAAAAATGTAAACCAACCAATCTAAAAGCAGTTTTTTTGCGATAAAACGGTTAGTGCTCCAGTTATTGAGTATTTTCCAGCCGTTATCCGAATGTTTCGAATAGCGATTCACGCCATCGGGACGTTCGGCATGGCAATTTACATAACAATCGAGCATCACCCAGCTGCAAAAGCAGAATTGTTCATGAAAACCATTCAGTGTCTCACTCTAAGCTCTACTGGGATTCTAAACGACAGATAGGGTTAGGTGAATAATAGCATGTCTAGATGTCTATGCTATAGTACCATTATTAGTGTATTCCAAAAGAAGAGTAAAAATTTGCAATGGCAGTGCATTTTGCACACATTAATAATAAATAACAGATGCTCTGTAGCGGCGGTTTTGTGTGTAAATAAACTAAGCCAAGTTATGTTCCATTACAGCTACTTTCTAATAAATGAAGCTGTTTCACTAAAGAAATATTGAAGGCGGCCAAAATACCTCCAGAGGCCATATTACCTTCTCCCGATAGTTATATATTTTTGCTGTATTTCGCGCTAGACTTTTCAGCAGTCCGCATCTAAATATATATACTTTTATAAATTACAAAAATATATGGTTAATTAAAATTCCTTAACAATAAATCACCCCTATTTTGTCACACTTGGGGTTAGATTTTTTCCAAATTTAAATAGGACCAACGTCGGGGTATACCTTTTCCAATAAAAAAAGAATACCTATATCGAAATCGAACCACTCTGAAAAAAGTTATGTGTGGTCTTCATGGTCATACATAAAAAAAAAATATGTACGCGTCGACTTGAGAACTTTCTCCGTTTTTCGTCGGTTGAAAAGTCAGACCAAACTGCATTTTCCAATCTGTTGGCATTCGATTGAGTTCGCGTCTGGATTCCCACCCGATAATTGAGCCAATCGACACCACTATCGGGGTATTGACACCCTGGAATAGACAATAGACTCTTCGTCTAGACTTTTTCAGGCATTAAAAACGGTACACAAATCAAATAAGGAAAAACCCTCGAGCATCACCCAGCTGCAAAAGCAGAACTGTTCATGAAAACCATTCAGTGTCTCACTCTAAGCTATACTGGGATTCTAAACGACAGATAGGGTTACGTGAATAATAGCATGTCTAAATGTCTATGCTATAGTACCATTATTAGTGTATTCCAAAAGAAGAGTAAAAATTTGCAATGGTAGTGCATTTTGCACAGATTAATAATAAATAACAGATGCTCTGTAGCGGCGGTTTTGGGTGTAAATAACCTAAGCCAAGTTATGTTCCATTACAGCTACTTTCTAATACATGAAGCTGTTTCACTAAAAATATTGAAGGCGGCCAAAATACCTCCAGAGGCCATATTACCTTCTCCCGATAGTTATATATTTTTGCTGTATTTCGCGCTAGACTTTTCAGCAGTCCGCATCTAAATATATATACTTTAATAAATTACAAAAATATATGGTTAATTAAAATTCCTTAACAATAAATCACCCCTATTTTGTCACACTTGGGGTTAGATTTTTTCCAAATTTAAATAGGACCAACGTCGGGGTATACCCTTTCCAATAAAAAAAGAATATACCGAAATCGAACCACTCTGAAAAAAGTTATACGTGGTCTTCATGGTCATACATAAAAAAATATATGTACGCGTCGACTTGAGAACTTTCTCCGTTTTTCGGTCGGTTGAAAAGTCAGATCAAACTGCATTTTCCAATCTGAGCTGTTAACTTTGTCAATAGCCTGAACACTGCATCAAATTACCGACAGTTGATTCCCGCAGGGTGTTGGCATTCGAATGAGTTCGCGTCTGGATTCCCACCCGATAATTGAGCCAATCGACACCACTATCGGGGTATTGACACCCTGGAATAGACAATAGACTCTTCGTCTAGACTTTTTCAGGCATTAAAAACGGTACACAAATCAAATAAGGAAAAACCCTCCTTCTTGCGCAGTCAGGTAAAAACTAAGAAAAGTGGTTTTGCAATTAAATCTAGGTCCACAATTATTACTGACTGTATATTTTGTTTAACACGTTACAGGTCTATTTTAACTCTCCAATACGCAATAGCGCATTTCGTTTCGGCCAATATTGGTGGATTAGTACTATACAACGGATTAGAGTTCCAATTTGCATATAAAACACGAAACGAAACACGCAATGACAACACAAATCTGATATTCTTTTGAAAAATTAAAGTAGCAATTTAAAAATACTTACTATTAAAAAAACATATAAAAAAATCCACACCTGCCCAAATGTAATATGTTTTACGTGGCAGTGACGTCTGCCAATGGGAACGACACGAGCGATTTTTTCTCGCTTTTCGTCATCAGTCATTTGATGCGCCAGATTCGAGTGAAAACGATGCCAAACGGAGGACAATGACATCGAATAGAAAACAACCGAAAGGTACGACAATACCATACCTAACTATATCTACCACATATCTACCCACGTTTTCAGTGGAAGTGGATTTAGATTGTTCCCAATGGAGTATTTGCCCGCGCGTTTATCCTTTGAGCTTTTGAAAGCTGTCAATCCGCTCTCGATGTCAAACGAATGCAGTCTACAGCCGGGAACTGACCGGTTTTGGGGTCAGAATCCACCAAAGCGAAGAGATGTGTTTTAAACAGCCAATATAACGTCTCCGCTCAGCTCCAGGGGAGACCATAGCGGAAATGTATCATATTTGTATGCGAAGAAACAAAGAAAAATAAATAAATAATGGCGACATCACGCAGCGGAGACGAGAAGAGATGTGAGTAGCTATGTGCAGTGAGCGGCGCCGCTAGTGCATTCACCTCAACAATCATCCGACGCTCGCCGCACACAGCTCAGCCGCTCTAGCCAGCAAACATCTCCGCTCTAGTCTAGCCAGTAGGCCTCTCCGCAAAGCTTCGGTGGAGACACCCTAGCTGAAAAATTGTCTTGTCGTTTCCGCTTCGGACATCTCCCCTTTGGTGGAGTTTGGGGCTAACGGAGCGTAATGTAATGTGTCACACAGCGAGCGTTGGTGCAGTTACCAACGAGACTGATTTTTGACACGTTCATGGTCGCTGCGAATCATTACGCCCCGCAATACCGGTCAGTTCCTACCCGTCTAAGAGTCATAGTCATAGCTCATACTTAGTTAGAGTTTAAGCCCCGATTTGAATGCTTATTTTTGTACTGTGCTGTAGAGGTGCTGGATGTACATATTAGTTACTAGTTTATGCCCGCAGCTTCGCACGCGTTGTTTCTATAGAAACGTTTAAAGGTGATTTCAATCCCATGGGAACTGACTTATGGGATAAAAAGTAGCCTATGTTTGATTTCAGGATTGGAATTACCTGTATGCAAAATTTCAACTCGAACCGTTCAGTAGTTTTGGCGTGAAGAGGTAACAAACATCCATCCATCCAAACATTCGCATTAATAATTATTACTGTGAAGTGTGATTTCTTGTTATTGTATTGAAACGCTTAAATTTCGACTTTACCCAAACCAGTAGCATTGTTGTCGACTATTTATTCCGTTATAGAGAGTAAAGAATCACAACTGTCAAAAATTCTTACTAAAAACAAGAACATAAGTATGGTCGTTTGCTTCCAAGTAGAAGACTGAGAAACGGAGATAAGTAGGTTTCATAGGAAATTGGGACAACATCCAAAGTTTCCTGGCAAAAACTCATTATTTCACTTGTAACTTTTCGTTCAGAACTGCAGCAGCTTATAAGCATTCTGAGCACAAGTAGGTATAGTGACGTCATTCTACGAGTTACAATTCCAAACTTGGCAGACTGCAGAGGGTGTGCGGTGCACATTCACCCCATAGTTAGCTTTTTATCAACTTTAATGCTTGCTTTCCGGATGTTGTTGTGGCCAGAGGGACGATTCTGTGTCCGTATCTGTTGTTTTGTACAGAAACGTACCTAGTAAGTTTTTTAAACATACTTATGTACATTAGTTAGTGCGTGATTAAATTAAAATTTAGGAAATAATAATAAATTTAATTCGACAAATGAAATAAATTGATAGGTACTCTTTCTATTTAAAGGGCAACGATATAATCATCAAAATTGGATAAAAATTGGCGGAGATATCGAGTAACCAACCTACATAAAAAATCGAAAGAACATAATATACTCTTTTTAAAAGGGCTGTTAGCTAAATTTTCTTTAAATTTCCATACTAGCCCATGGATCAAGTAAAACCGCGGGTTAACGCTCGTATGTCAAGTGGGGTATTTAATTAATTACTATGGAGCAAGGTTAATCAGTAATCACCTTATTCATATTCGCTACACCATGCCATTTTAGAATATTAAAATTATGGGCCATAATAGCCTCAAACGGCATGTTATGGTCTGCATAGGTTAGAGCCATGTTGGAACAATTTAGTTTTAATACAAGAAATAACTACTAGTTACTAAACAAATACTACTAGAATAATAATTAAATTAAACTAAAGCTTGTCGCACACCTGCAAAGCAGCTGCAGCACAGCATAAGAATGTGTATGGGCTTTAACTCATAACATTTTGACACTGTAAAATTAGCTTAACCCTTTTACTGACTTGTGGAAGGGATGGACAGAGGTGGTTAAAGATCGTGATACCTACATGAAACGGGGGAAGGGCTTTAGCCCAGCTGGGAGATGACTAAGGCTATACAATTCTTGTTGGAAAAAAGTTGGAAAAATGGGCCACCCTGGACGATGAACGTGTTATTAACGCTGATTTATAGTAGCCGTGATTTTTCTACTTCTTTCCTTAATTTTTAAGAGCCAATTCCACCATCACCCTAACGATAAACATGTACTCCACATAAAAGCTCCAAGCAGACTAATTGGCACTAAAAGTCGTAACAGAAGGAACAGATAAGTTACGGTCTAGTTTAATTCCTGGTTACGAGTCGGTGGAGATGGCTCTAAACTTAATTTAGAAGACGATCTGTTAGAAGTGGGTGCCAGATCATTCATGGAACATTATTGGGATACATTTCAGATTTATTACTGTAGCTGTGATTTGGCGTGAACATGGAGATCCGGTGCTGAACTATGGGGACATATTTCAACACGTGGTACCACTGGTTCATTTAATTTAATACTGTAAGGTAGTATTGGTTTTGTAGCAATCAGAATATGTTAAGGCGCCAACCCGACCCAAATCAGCGCCCCCAAAATCGATTTAGCAGTTTGTGATACCTTTCATAAGCTTATTTTCAATGCAGAGGCATTAAAAACAAGCTTATGATAGGTTTCACAAATTGCAAGTTCGATTTTTGAAAATTCCTTTCTTTCATAGTAATAAGATACAAGAACAATATTAAATTTTTTAAAAAACCTGCGACAGATTTTCATTAAACATGGCTATGAAAACTCGGGATAAAATTATCTATGACACAAAAAAAGTAAACGAAAATGGGTTCATCCATTTGGGAGCTACGATACCACAGACCTTACCTTAATAACCGCAGTTTAGGTGTTGAATACACAGAAGAATGCTGCTGCCCTTATTTTGGTAGCTTCCCTTAGTCGCCTTTTACGATATCCACGGACTGAGTTACAGGTTCGATTCTTACGTCACGAACACGGCATGATGTCATAAATTGGCCCAACCAAAAAACAAGTGAACACACTACCATTTATTTCTATTCCTCCCATAAAGAACATCACGTGTTCTAAAGATATGATTCAAAACAAATACAACTTTATAAATAAAGTCCAACGTTCGGGGACAGGCCAGTTGTCGTGGCAGCATGCCAACTACCTCTGCTGACTGTTGGTGTAGTAGACTGGGGAGTGGTGACGTCATTTGGAACCGGAGCTGTACACGTCATGGACAAGCGCCGTTTGTCAACGTAGGGCGTGTGTGTTGAAGGCGAAAGCGGATTAATAATAATAATAATAATAAATAATAAATAAAGCTGGACAATTCACATAGCATTACCTAGCCCCAAGCTAAGCAGAGCTTGTGTTATGGGTACTAGATAACTGATATACTTAATACAATAACTACATAGATAGATATTTTTTTTATTATACATTGAAAACACCCAGACCCACGGAACAAATTTCTGCAGATCGTACACAAATTTGTTCCGAGGCGGGAATCGAACCCGCAACCTCCTGCGTCGCAGGCAGACCTTCGCCCGCTGCGCCACGGAGGTCGACATCTATTGTCTATTTTCCAAATTTTCATTTACCCGCATTAACATTTTCAAACCATAGCTGGTAGAATCACTTCTCCCACGTGGCATTGTTTCGTGCGAGGAGTGATCATTTGATTTTTAGTATTATGAAGTACTTAGTATTATGCAAAATGACTAACCCTAATTATAAGTTCTCTCAACCTATATTTACTAGCAAATTATGGTTCTATTTGTTGTCAGGAATAAAAAAAATCGGCCAACTAAAAACTAGAATTTGGCGTTTACACCGTTCCAGAAACGTATGTTCTGTCCCGTTCTTATGAACGCGCATTCCTATGCCTATCCTTTTCACAAAATGGCGCGCAATGCGCCCTCTTAAGTAAGTACCTATCCCATCACATAATAATGCAATGCTGTGCAGCGCATGAATAACATGTGACACTGATCTTAGAAACTTACTTAACTTACTTCAATTTGTTATGGAATGTCTACCTTTTCAGCTTTTTCAGCGGGAGCGGACGATGGTGTCAGATAATGATTGGATCTTTAATAATTGTGCCTTATTTAGTCCTAATTTGTTTTTTATTGTAATTTTCGTGGATTTTTTATGTTGAGCAGGCTGATTATTTCCAATATTGCTAAATTTTAAAGGTTTCCAAAATTAAAAATTTCATAGAAAATATGAAAGTTTTTTTTTTTGTTTTTTACTAGAAAGAAGGCGTACGTTGACGACTGCAAAGTAACTCAGAGACATTCCATATCGATAAGTGCTTAAAATAATGGCAGAACCTAGAACTGTACCTACAAGGCTGGGCTGGTGATAAAAAAAGTATTGTTCATTTTATAGATCAAGTAAGCGCATAATAACAAGGTATCGGCGACTCATTTGCATAAGCTCAGCTGCAACACATTATGCTAATACCAAACTGTAAGTGTTATGTAGGTAAAACTAACGAACTGAGTCTCAGTACCTTAAATTATAAATACCTAATAATAAATAATCTATTCGAAACGGGATGTTCGTGTAATTAGGATAGAACTTCACTTACATGTAAGTTCGTTTAATCATTTAATAATGCACGCCCAATGCCTCATCTAGCCCCATGCTAAGCAGAGCTTGTGTTATGGGTACTAGATAACTGATAAACATAGCCCAAATATTTAATCACGAGTGAGATTCAAGCACGTCTCAAGTGACGAATTAGTGACAGATACTGTAAAAAATCACGATGTGAGAATTGCGTAAATATTAGTTGCGTTTGGGTTTTTAAGGATTGCCATACACTTATAACGTGTGATTCATTTAGAAGTACTTACTTTTTTCAAATCTAAAATAATATACAAAATAATAGACTGAGGGATGTTTATAATGTAGGTTTGTAAGCCCCACGTTTATTTATTTATTTCTAACCCTATGTATTTTTGAAAAAGTACTTAAGTACTTAACCTCTAAATGAGTCATTATAAATATTATTAATAATCAGCCATTATAAATATTATTTATTATGCATAGAAAACACCCAGAACAAATATCTGCAGATCGTAAAAGTATTTATCATGAGGCGGGAATCCAACCCGCAACATTCTGCGTCGCAGGCGGACTTTCGCCCGATGTGACACAGAAGTCGTCAAAAAGCTACGCCCTTTCACTAAAGACTAAAAGCACGTATACACCAAGATCTATAAACTTTTCATAGTAACACTCTCAACACGTGGCGGAAACAAAGACGCTAGATCCTTCACAGTTTCATCCGTGTCCTGAGAGCAGCGCAATCGATAGGGTTCCACCCACTGACCTATTTCCCAGGATTAGAGACACTGGAGGCCCATTCGGAACACTCAGCGGTTTTACGCAAGATGCCTTTTTGTGCTTTACTACTAATGGACTGAAGCGGTGCCTTGTATTGGGATGTATGATACAGTTGTAAATAGTGAATTCAAGAGAATTCTTCTAGAAATTCGGAAATGTTTTTCTTTGCGATTTGAAATCTATTCTCTTATTCTAAGCTGTAAGAATTCAAAAGGCCGCCTATACAACTGTTTATTATTTCAGATATAACATTTTTGTTGGCTTTCTAATTAGGTAAAATAATCGGTTCATTTTGTTCATTTAAAAGGTTTTGGGCCGAACCGTTACCCTCTTTTAAATACTTTTGAAAATGCCTTTTTGACCTACGTTGGCCGGACGCTTTGGAGTCGAAATGATCCTACCTAGCAGTATCCATATGGACCGAACCCTAATAAAAAAGTTACAAATCATATGCATGTCATATAGAAGTTGTCAATAACTATTTAATTTACTTCGAGGTTCGGTTTCGCGGTCAGTCGATCTATCCGGACGAGTGGAAAACTCTAATGCTTGAATAATGCTTTGGAAAAATGCACTACCACCGATGGTCGTGACGTGACCTGTCTTTGACATGCACTGTAAACCAGCGCTGAGTAGACACATCAGGGTCTACCCAGCACAATGCTATGTGTAGTGTAGATCATATTTGCCCTAAACACAAATGGGATCTAAGATATAAGTAGTGTATAGTTAGCTCTATTATGTTGTGTAGTAAATTTAAGGTAAATTAAATTATTTTCTTTCTTTCTTTTGAATGTCGAATTTTTTGTGAATGATTTTTATTTCCCCCGACGCAAAAAGAGGTGGTGTTATAAGTTTAACGTGTGTGTCTGTATATCTATGTATCTGTCTGTGGTATCATAGCTCCCAAACGGATGAACCGATTTTCGTTTAGTTTTTTTTTGTGCCGTAGATAATTTTATCCCGGGTGTTCTTAGCCATGTTTCATGAAAATCAATCGGGGGGTTTTTAATTTTTTTTTTTTTTATAATTTTGACTTAAATTTATTTCTTAAATTTGTATTACATACTTCAATCTTACACTTTAATACTTCTTATGACAATTTAAATATGCTTGATCATTGTTTATTATTTGACATAGGTATGTAACTATTTCTCGCATTATGTAGGTACTTAATCTAACTACACTAATATTTAATTTTAAAACCTATGTAGGTACTATAATATTAGTATAATTGGCCTAAAGCCGTACTAATTACATAAATAAATAAAATAAATTCTGAATATGTCCCATCCAAGGAGTTTTTCCTCTACGGTCCCGGGTCGATCCTATCAAGGAAACAGCTCAATTGAACAATGTAACAACACAAGCACTTCACCCCGGCCGGGCCGGTTAAGTGGCCAAGGTAACCTACACAGAGAAAACTGATATTACGCAAACAATTGGCCCAACAAAAACGGGGAACATTGGGGGCTATCACGACAAATGTACCTTTACGTGATGATACTACGTGATGCTTAGAAAAAAGTCAACGCAAGTATGATAATTTCTTTAATTTTAAGATCTACATATCGTGCTACTATACTTTCGCAAATAAAACTATTTGATTGATTGCCGAACGAATTATATTTGGAAGTTAAACTGGTTGATTAAGCGATTATCGTGTTGAATGTGAAGATTTGTAGTAGTACCGACCTAACTACAGTCGCCAATATCTCAATAAGAATTTTATAACCGCATAATAATAATAATAGCAATAATTCCGAAAATTTCACCTTACAACATCTATCTATCACATTATCAATCGACTTATTTTATATTTTTCTAGTTAATTCACTTTGATTTCGTGAGACTACATTTTGTATGACTACGACTTGTCTTTCGATCTTTACGAATAACGGGCTTTACTCACCTCAAAAATTTAGATCAATGAAGACACCCACCGGGTTTCGATTCTAGAATAATCAAGAAAATATCTGAGGTAAGTAATCATAAAATAAAAACGGGTTATGTTTTCTGCTGCACTACAAACTGAAGAATACCGACACAGTGATATCTGAACAAAACTAATTTGACAGAACTAAATACGATGCCGATCTTATCGTAGGAAATAAAATGGATGCATAGGTAATAACTAGCGCTGCTAGATTTTGTACCATGAGGCGTGTTCCAAAAAAGAAAAAAATCCCTAGTTATCTTGAAACTACAGGTGGCGGAGATGTTTCTCGGAGAGGTGAGGATGTCAATTTGATGTAATGACTAAAGAACTACTTTAATTTGACAAGTCCAAGTTAAAAGGTCCAGTCTGGTCGAACTATTTTCTTAAAGAAAAAGACACATTGACCCCAATATCTTACTACAAACGATACGAAACTAATTCATGCTAGAGCCTCTCAAGCTCTGATAAACAATCCTTAACTAGCCAAACAAAAAGCATTCACGAGCGGGGACCCGAAGCCCGAGCCACTTGGGCGGGCGGGAGCCTCATTCCCACGTAGGGCGAATTCATTCTCACTGAGGTCGCCCTCCGTGAGAATGAACCCTTTTTTATCACGGTTTTATCGGGCCCTTCAATATTGCTACTTCAGCGTTGATTTATATTCTTCATTGAATACTATACCTTTTTGAACGAATTGTTTTATGGACTCTTAGTATAGAAATGAACTATCACCTATTGAAAGATCGAATATACAGGATTGATTTTTGAGAAGGGCGGTGATAGACAAGTCCGAAACCACGCGAGTTAGAGAAAAGTCGAAAAAAAACTAAAATGCAGTTTTTGTTTTCTTATAAATCGAGGGCATGACTCGTTTCACGACTTTTCTCTAACTCGCATGGTTTCGGACTTGGCCATCAGCTTGTCAAAAACCCTTGTCAAAAAACTACCCTGTAAACCTATGTGCCAACAGTGACTTTCGAAAAGAACTGCGCAGGGTAAACCTTAAAGCGTATCCAAATTATTGACAACCAAGCAATTTATGGCGTCGAACATACAACTGGTTTAACTTACACTGTTAAAATGGTGACTAAATACACATAATATATCTGCAATGTATACCGGTAGCATTGTTGTTTTACAAAATAAACGATTTATTTATCAGTTAGTTAAGCTACCTGTAGATTGTTTGCAACACAACAGTCTGCAGTTAGATTAATTGTTTCGATTGTAAATACTAGTTTTAATTTATAAATTATTGAAAGTAGGCGGGAGATAATACATACTTAAAGACATTTATGTTACTAAATCGTGTAAGTCTTAACGAAATCTATACCTACCTCAAGAACAAAAACGCAATAGCTAAACGCTAAAGTTCTGTTCGTGTCACCACGAAATCGTTAATTCTCACGCTCACCACCTGCAAAACAAACGAACGTCGCCAACTAATCGCTTTCCAGAACAAATAAATCAAATAAACCTGCACCGGAGAGGTGTTCCCGGTTTCAATTCACCGACACACGTCAACACAAGGTCCGGGAAAGTAAATCGTGAATAAAATAACAGAAAACGTGTCCATAAAAGGCTGCCAGTAGTAAAACGCCAGCTGTAAAACTAACATGTAGGTATAGATACCTACTAACGTATATAACCTGCCGGTACAGTCAGCTGCGGAAATATTTATACACTGCCAGGTTTTTATTTGAAGTGTGTGAAGGCTATGGGATATAGAGGGATACTACTAGAATCTTTGACTATACAGTGGATGTGTGTCACGGCCATGGGACAGGGAGGGCTAGTACTTGAAATATTGAAGATTTATTTATTATTTATTGGTAAATCACAGCGTAGTTGATAGATAGATAGTGATACGTATTGATTTTACAAATGAGCCAATAATGATGTACAGGTGTACATCATTATTGTCTCATTTGTAAAATCATTTGTAAAATGTAAAGCACTTCAATCTTACCGTTTTTACCTATTAGGTAATAGGTAAAAACGGTAAGATTGAAGTGCTTTACACAAAACTTTAGGTAGGTACAAAGATACTCACTGCATTGTATTGTATGTGTTTGTGTGTAGGTGTGTGCATGTGTTTGTGACTGCTCTTCCGAGGCACCAATGAAGAGTGAAGAGAAGAAAGAGTTTGGGCAAGATGGGAAGTTATACTGAAAGGAAACTTTCCTTTAATTTTATACATAAGTAAAACTGCATTCACCGAGTTTTCACAAATGACTTGCTTTATCCCGTATTCGTTCCCACTAACATCTGAAAAATAGCAGTTATAAAAATGATACCGATCGTTAGAATCAACTATTGGAATGTAATCGATTAATAGTCTATTAAAAAATGCAAATTAAATTTAAGGGGTGAACCTAAAATTCAACAATTTTTCTTCGGTTCCTTAATTGGAAAACACGATTGCGAAAAAAAATTACTCAAAAAAAAATCATGAATTCAAGATGTCTCTTGAATTCATGATTTTTTATAGTAATTTTTAATTTTTAACAGTATCCTGTTATGCACCTAATTTGGTCGACATTTTAGGAACCCTGCGGTCTATAGAAAAGATTTTTGGTTTGATTCGTAATTTATTACTAATTCTTTGGTTCCACAGTACAGTTTCTTCATAAGTTGTGAAGTTTTCTTGTAAAAAAGCAAAAAACATCATTTTTGCGCTAACGCCGTTCACAAAAAGCCAAAGAAGTGAAAACTTGATAAACATATTTTCGGTGCTGACTGTAGTAGACGTATGATGAAAATCGCGAAGACCTTTACGAGGGTACGTGATATCTTTGTCAGCGAACACTTTCACGATCGAGACAGATGGTTACTCTAGCCGAGACTTGTTATTCGTAATTGAGACTCCACAGTAGCACTTTGCTACATTCGTAGACACTCTGCTAAGTATATGTGGTACTGGTGCGATATTGCTGCCTAGAAAAACTGTTATTAGGGTTTCGAGATCGGAGATCGGTTTCGAAATCCTTATGGTCTCGCTTGTCTGTCCTTTTCAGTTTCAGTTTCAGTTAACATTGTTAAAGTTTTTCATTTAAGCTTATTTTGTCCGGTATAGTTTTTGTAAAGTTTCTACAAACATAAGTTTCTACAAACCTTTTTGGTTCTAGAACCAGTTTGGTAAGTAAGATTATTAGTACTTGAGAGTACAGTTAATAGTCTGCGTAGCACTTTGCTACACTCGTAGACGCACTGCTACGAATGTGGCCCTGCTACGATAGTGCTACGCTCGTAGCAATGGCTCCCCTGCTACGCTCGTAGCAAAGTTAGAGATAAACCATTCTAAAAATGCAGGACCCCTCCACAAAACGTCAATCGGTGTGCATTTTTAGACTCGTTTATCTCTACGTTTGTAGCCACAGAGGGAAAACACGCTGCTGTCACAGCAGGGGGATAGTGTCACTCAACAAATTTCTCGATTTCGAAGCCAAAACGAGTCTATGCGTGAGATAGTATGTTCAGCAGTGGATGTATGCTGATCAAGAAGTCTAATCGATATTGGTTGTTACGAAAATTGTAGATATACGGCAGCTATCGCTACGCTCGTAGCAATATTGTCGTAGCGTATCACTACGAGCGTAGCATCAAGTTACGCATTCTTATTGGAAATCGAAATTCAATCTCGGAAATCTTATCAATCGACTTTGCTCCTTCTGTTATACCTCTGTAGGAACAGTATCGTTTACACGTCGTTGGGTGGAAAAACCTAAAGCTCTCAATCGAATTTGTTCCTTCTGTAATACTGCTGTAGGAGCAGTATTGTTTACATGTGGTTGGATGAACCCCCATTCGTCACAATTCGTCACACACGGCCCGCTGCCGGTCGCGGTGACCCATTGGACTGGAAGTGATCAAATGGGTCACATTATTGCCGTAACTGAGTGTACCTTCCGAAATACGGGCGGCATTAGAATGAGAGGCTTCTCAGTTTGATTAATACAGCCTTGGTTAAGCCGTGTTATAAATTACGCTTTTATATTAAACTAGCTGACCCGCCGCGATTACATTCGCGTGGACTTTAGTAATACTAATACCCCAAGTAATGTTGGTTTCCATTTAAACTATCAACGCCAAAGTTTTACAACCAATCCTTTACAATTTTAAAGTTATTGTAAGAAAAGCAATAAATCCCATTTCATCCTTCTAAGAATGCTTGTTTAAAAATTACTTATTCGTTTACGACCCCATTTTAAATACCTTACGAGTGAAGCCTGGCGTGACACTTGTATTTCGTGGCGGGGTACTACTCAATGGTACATCTGGCTCGAAGGAGCTCAGTTTATTCTTTTAATAAACTCAAGGTTTTGATGAGACAGGTCAACAAGAAGAGTCAATAAACTTTGAACTTTGATGAAGGTTAATCTTGAGACTTTCGAATTACATTTTTCATTTAAACGAGCTGTTTAACTTTCTTCGGAACTTTTTACACAGAATTTTAGAAAAGTAGTCGTGTTTTTGAACTTGAAAGAAGGCTGATGTGTGTGACCTGAGAGGTTAGCATTAAATAATATTGCATTTGCTAAAGATACATACAAAAACATCTTGTTATAGCTAAGTACGGTACATAAAACAACCCAATAACTGATTATATCTAAGTGAATAACTTGTCTACGTAGAAGGCTAATATGTTTTGTATTGTACCATGTATATCAGTCATCTAGTACACATAACACAAGCTCTGCTTAACTTGGGGTTAAATGATGCTGTGTGAATTGTACCGCATTATTTATTTATTAGTATTATCTGGAGGACATCCTTGGTCTCTAGCTATTCTATTATTTTATTTTATTGAAATCAAATATTTATTCAATTGAATATAACTTTATAGACTTACGTAACTAGTAAAACAACTAACTCTATATAAAATTAACATACAAAATTAGACAAGTATTAAGGGTCATAAGTCATTATGTTTACCGTCTATATTGTTATCTTATGTCCAGTCCATCCCAAGCTCTGGAAGAGATCACTCAAAGCGATATGGCCGCCCTTTGTACTTCCCTGAGTCTCAGCATTTAATTATGTATTGTATTGTGTTTGTGTCGTAGAATAAAAATTATTTATCTACACTGGCCTGCAAAACTAATTATCGCACTTTTTTTCTGAATATACATAGAAGTTATGAGATTTAAAATAAAAACGTTTGATAACAAATTTTATCAGCTTTTTTTAAAACTATACTAAATTACACATAAGATATTTAACTTAAAAAAATGATAAAACAATAAAATAGCAATTTTTAGCTTAGTGTCCAAAAACTCAATAAACATTTCATATGTATGTTTTACATGTTATTTATTTTTTTATAACTGGTATTGCCTCTTCGAGCTCTGATTACAGCTTTGAGCCAGTTAAGCATACCTACTGAACACGAGGTTTCAAAGCCGATCCGATTTTGGGGAATATTCTCCCATTCTTCTATCAGGACCTGTTTTAGTATCCTGAGGGTGGTATGTGGTTGTCTGCGGCTTCTGACTAGCCTTCCTAGCTCATCCCAGGCGTGCTCAATACTTAAAATGTTGTGTGCACTTAAAAATTGATTCCAATTTTAAAATTGTGATACTAAGTTTTGCGGGCCAGTGTATCTAGTATGTTTATTAGGGTAGTTAAGTTGTATATTACAAGGCCTAAAACCCTCAAGTGACTTTCCTCCGCACGAGTTTGCACTGTATAACGGCAGGGAATCTTTTAATAGTCTGAACCCTGAGTTCGGTTTAACGATAATATCGAGACGTTATCTTTACGTCTAATTTTTGTATGGGATCGTACTTCCGTGTCCATGCGCTAGGGGGCACTGTACCAAATTCCACAGAAAAATGAGAGGTTACGATGACATAGGTACGATATTCAAATGGAATTCAGGTCTCTGTTTTTCATTATTATTATGTACTGTAAAGATAATTTATCAAGTGCTCCAATGTGTCTATGGCTAAATAAACAAACTGAAATTGAAATTCTACGTCAGACAATTTCACTATTCTTGTATCTATCCTTCACAGTCGACAAGGCCACTTGACAGGTTGCTATTCCAGCTCGAGATGAAATTCAGAGTCGTTCCCCAAAATAGACTTGGGCTTCGAGGCCTACCCTGACCTGACCCGAAACGGGTTTCGATTGGACCTACTTCCATTCCTGAATGTCATTAAAAATTGAACGAGGTCAACCGCGGAATAAAGGCTTATTGGGGAATATTTTAAATTAACTGGTAAAAGAAGACCAGCTTGAGAGTAGAAAGGCATTGGACCTGCAAATGTGGTGCAATAGATACTATGATGAGCAAGAAAATACTTAGTCTGACTGAACTAAGGGTAACATAGTGATTTTTGTGCAAATGTTAGGATGTTTTTTAATATGTTTTATTGTCATCATTCCAAATATATGTATATAACTTTTAATGTGCGCGGCGATTATGAACAAAAAAAACAAATGGTGGCCGATGATGTTAGGGCCAAAATCTTCAAACCCAAAGGGGTTTGAAACAGCATAGACAAATATTTATTTGCTGCTCACACAGTACGAAAGAGACATAAAATATACATTAGCATAAATGCCTTTCCACTCAGGAGGTCTACTCCAGAGTGGTACCTACTATAATCTTAAAATATGAGGCATCCGGAATCTGATAACTTAATGAAAAGTACCTTTACGCCTAGTTTCTATTCCAACGAAAAGAAGAGAAATGTGCAAAAATGCAATAAATCTCGAAATCATGATAATATTAGGTCCTTACATATGAAATTGGCGTTTTTCGTACTGGCCACTTTAATCACAAATTTCTCCTCTTTGGTAAGGAGTTCCAAATTCAAATTTGTACAGCTATAGACTCGTGTATTTGTGCTTCGATGATCGTCATTCATTTGTTTTTTTTCTTCTGTTTTTTTCTGTTTGCGTCACTCATTTTACAAAATGGAAAACTTAAAATATCGCATTATTTACGAGTACGAGTTCCGCCGTGGCACTAGTGCTGCGGAAACAACTCGAAGGGTGAATGATGTGTATGGCGGTCGTGTTGCAAAAGAAAACACAGTTCGTTTTTGGTTCCAACGTTTTCGTTCTGGAAATTTCGACTTGCAGAACAAGCCCCGTGGACGGCCTGAGACTCAAGTTGATAATGAAGAGTTGAAGGCTATTGTGGAAGCGGATCCATCGCAAACCACGTCCGAGTTAGCTGCAGGCTGCGGTGTTAGTGATAAAACTGTTTTAATTCACTTGAAGCAAATTGGGAAGATTAAAAAGCTTGAAAGGTGGGTACCTCACGAATTGACTGAAGCAAACCGGCAAACGCGCGTCGACTGCTGCGTTACATTACTAAACCGGCACAATAATGAAGGTATTTTAAACCGAATCATTACCTGTGATGAAAAATGGGTTCTTTACGATAATCGGAAGCGCTCAGCGCAATGGTTGGATCCTGGCCAGCCAGCCAAATCCTGCCCCAAGCGAAAATTAACCCCAAAAAAGTTACTTGTAAGCGTTTGGTGGACTAGTGCCGGTATTGTTCATTACAGTTTTCTCAAATCTGGCCAGACTATTACGGCTGATGTCTATTGTCAGCAATTGCAAACCATGATGGAAAAGCTAGCGGCTAAACAACCTAGGCTGGTCAATCGCTCCACGCCACTGCTGCTTCACGACAACGCTAGACCACACACTGCGCAACAGACGGCTACTAAATTAGAAGAGCTTCAATTGGAAAGTCTAAGACATCCTCCGTACTCCCCGGACCTTGCTCCAACAGATTACCATTTTTTTCGAAATTTGGATAACTTCTTGCAAGGGAAAAAATTCAACTCCGATGGGGCAGTCCAAATCGCCTTCAAAGATTTTATTGATTCCCGTCCGACTGGTTTTTTTAGTAAAGGGATCAATGAACTACCTATAAGATGGCAAAAGTGCATAGAAAATAATGGTTCATACTTTGATTAATTAAATATATTATATTAAAAAATATTCGACTTTTTGTTCCTCCCATACAAAACGCCAATTTCATATGTAAGGACCTAATATATCTTAATGGTCGATGAGGCCATTTTGACATCATGCTATTGGTCACTTTTACTCATTGCTTAGGTTCTTACCTGACTCACGGAGGCGAATTATGAGGATGACACCCTATGTATGAAGCCAATAAATATTTATCGCTTAGGTGAAAGCCGAGACCGTACAGAGTAGAAGATTACGGACTTAAATCCCGCCAAAGTCGCTAATTTTTGGGATATACAAACTCTTAAAACTGTTGAAATGTGGGACTAAAAAACAAATAACAGAGACCATTTTAGGATTAGCAGTAAGTACCTAAGCTTATCTAACTATTTATTTTACCAATAAAACATATTATAAATAAAACAATTTCATATACGACTTTAAATTCTTCTCTCGTACATATAAGGGCTAAGTTACATCCGCAGCTGCGATATATCGATCAAGTTGAGACGTTGCAGGATAGAAGGAAACCTACATCTTCGGAGATCCGCTGGAATTGAACGATCCTATCTTTGCGGGGATGAGAGTGGATGGAATTCCCAGAAGCCATTTACGATACTATCTTTTGCCCGCGCCTTCTTATACTTTTTCCCAGAGATAATGTTGTTTCAGCTTGAACAATATCAAATACTAATCGATTTGATTTTCTACTAGTTTTGGCGTCAGAGAGTTAAAACATCAGATCTTTTTCAAGCTACCATCAAATAATTTCTTATTTATTTACAAAAAAATCACAGCAAAATAATAGAAACAAATTCGAACTAGGATTTACAATGAAACAGTTGAGCTAACTGCAGACCTTTGCAAATAATCTATAGGTAGCTCAACTGATCTATGTACATATCAATTTCAATCGGACAGACGCGACGTATCGCTGTAAAGACTCATTTATCAACGTGTCCTGAAAATAACCACACGATAGAAGCCTCTCTATTTATTAATTATTACTTTAGTCCTTTACAAAACTCCAGTTCCGTTCTGACCAATAATACCTATCAGATAGAACCTAGTATCCGCCTGAAATAGCTAGAGGTCACACACGACAGACGTTCCAGATATGGCCTTTTAAAGTTCTGCGCTATATTCCGTTCAGCTGACTGCCAGTTTTATAGGTCACAGTGGCTCTGATGCATTTAACAAGAGGATGGGAATAGAATCGCAATATCCAAAGCGACAGCTGGTATTGAAATCTATATAGAAGTATAGATACTAGTTCTTATATTATGGAGATAAATTGGGAAAGTTTCCTTATAATGGGTAATCTTTGGAGATTACCCATTATAAGGAAACTTGGAATTGGCGGTTTACCCTGCTATGTTATATACAGGTACCAAGTGAATCTATGGTCGCTGTAGGTATATATGTTTTATTATATGTGCGTTCACCAATTTCTCCGTCAACTGTGAACGTTTTTGACAACTCTTTTGGTTTTGCATAAAGAATGATCCCAGGGTGCTGCCATACAATTTTTAACCCCCGACGCAAAAAGAGATGGGAGTTATAAGTTTAACGTGTCTGTCTGTGTATCTGTGTATCTGTCTGTGGTATCGTAGCTCCCAAACCGATGAACCGATTTTGGTTTAGTTTTTTTTGTATCATAGATAATTTTATCCCGAGTGTTCTTAGCCATGATTCAAGAAAATCTGTCGGGGGTTTTTAATTTTTTTTAAATTTTGTTCTTGTATCTTGACTTACAGCCAAAGTTGAGTAATAGAAGAGCCAACTGGGCTTTCGAAGCCAGCTTAGTTTTATGTCTGACCAAATGCCAGCCCGTATACCTGCCATGCTGCTAAAGTTCTATCCTATATTATATTCTTATAGTCCGTTTGTGAACGGCGTCGGCTATTCTATGAGAGTTTTATAGGTCACAGTCGGCTGTGTGTGGCGGTCCCGATGCATTTTTCATGTTAAAAGAGCGTCAAATGGAATTTTGGGACCGTAAAGAATTGAATTTGACAACTTTTAAAAGCTTTTTAAGAGCAGAAAGCTTTTGGCTGCGACGGCAGGAAGTTTCTGGTGCTTTTTTGTGCGAAAATTAAGTGGTAATTAAGCGAAGTCTCCAAAGAAGAGAATGAGCTTTTTTTCGTAAGGCCTAAGTTTATTATTCTATATATTTTTATCTATATATCTCTATATATTTTTATGTGTATTTCCGCCTGCAAAGCGTGGTCAAAATAGCTAACCCCTTTGTTTGGGGAAGGTACGTACAGCAGTGAACTTAGGTATATTATAAGTACTGATTATGAATGAAGTGTTTAATTAATCTCTTCGTAGGTGCAATGTGTTTCTACCTAACTACTAAATATTTGATAAGTTGGGAATTCGTATACAATTTAATTATACAATTTTAAACGCAATTGATTCTACCTAATAAAAATCTTTCTTCTCGGGACAGATAAATAAATAAATAAATAATGCTGGACAATTCACACAGCATTATCTAGCCCCAAGCTAAGCAGAGCTTGTGTTATGGGTACTAAATAACTGATTATACTTAATACAATACACTACATAGATAGATAGTTTTTATTATACATAGAAAACACCCAGACCAACGGAACAAATTTCTGCAGATCGTACACAAATTTGTTCCGAGGCGGGAATCGAACCCGCAACCTCCTGCGTCGCAGGCAGACCTTCGCCCGCTGCGCCACTGAGGTCGTATTTCAATCATTTATAAAATAATATTTATGGTAGCTACAATATAAGATATCTCATTTATAACGAGTGAGGTAAAATTTCAATAATTATTTATTATTTGTTACGCCTTCATTCCCCCTAGTATATGGATTGGAGATATTGCTTACTTTCTTTAGCGATCTGTGTTATTATTTAAAACTAAATATTCTTTATTTACGTAATTACGTTTAATTAGCTTCATTTAGAGGTAGTGTGTTAGTTTTTAATAAAATAGCTCAGTACATAGCTGTTGCAAGGACGGCACCACACGCAACGTGTGACGATATCAGCTTGTTAAAATAACTTACTAATCAACACTACAAATTAGGAGGTTTTATTTTTATCGTTTGTTAGGTTTATTAGCTTAAATAATTAAATTGGCTAAGCATTTGATAAATTATGAAGCAGGTGCAGTTCCATAAGTTTTCAGAGACTAATTAATCATAAAAAAATACACCAGAGTTAAACTTTGCAGTAAAAAGAGCGAAAATTAAATTGCATCTTCGAAGATGACATAGGAAATTACTGGGCGTAGTTAACAAAACAGGGTTTTTATGAGCACTACTGGATCTACTGAGTCTACACTAATATTATAAAGATGAATGATTTGTATTTTTGTATAAATGTTTGTAACGAATAAACTCAAAAACTACTAGACCGATTTCAAAAATTCTTTCACCATTGGAATGCTCCATTATCCCTGAGTAACAGGCTATATTCCTAAAAAACGAAGGTATTGTAGTGTGGGCGTTTTGCCCAAAAAAGTGAAGAGAGGTATGAGTTTTCAAAATTTAAAAAGTTACTTTACTCCTAAAAGGTTCTTTTTTTGTTTTTTTTACCTTTACACCGCTGAACGTAGTCATAGGATCTTTGCCGCTGCCTTTCTATAACTTGTCCAGGAATGTATTTTCTGTTTGGTATAAGCACTACTATGAAGTTCCCTTATTGTTGACATGCGAGTGAATGAAGACTAAATGACAGAATGAAGAATTTCATAGACACAGTTACTTTTGACAGATAGAGATGCGAATCTTTCGACTCGAAAAATATGTAAGGATACAGGCTATTCAAAAATATAATTCCTAAGTATATTTGCTAAGCTTAGTGCCACCACTTGATGGCCGTCGTTGAATATTTGAAAAGGTCTGCGACTTTTTTCTGACCTAGACACAGGTCGTCCGGTCATCGATACCTAGCTTTAAAATCATAAAATATTTTTAAGCTGATTCGAATGGTTAGCAACAAAATTGATACAAAAAAAGTGTAACTAATGGTCGTGTCGTGATATACAAAGAGTGCAAAAAGTATTGTGGCTTTTCAAGGACTATTTTGGAGTTTACGATAATTAATAGGTAAGGTTAGGTACCATGGTAACACAGTTATAAATATTTTCAAACTTATGCGATCAGAACTCATTTTTATTAGTATTATTTAACTGGTATTTATCGTGTTTATTTACAGCTCCAGTACTCCACTCATCACGTGACCACGACAGTGTGTAAACCTGTTGAAACGTCGGGAAAAAAAACGTATGTTTTCCATTTACTCCTTAAGGGTTGAACATCTATTGATCCTTACAGCTGTACCTACTACAAAAACCACGTAATCACTGGTCTAGCAAGCGTTTACCTAAACAGAGTCTAAACAGTTAGACATGGGTTCAACAAGAGTTTAACTCTCGTTTAAACTATGTCTAAGCCGTGTCTAACTGTGAACCGTCGTAAAACGGGGTTTTGTGGTAACGCTTTTGTTAAACACGCGCTCAACAGATGTCTAACTTTTTTGTAGTGTCGCTGTTAGTGTTCACTACCAGATACGTAAGAAACTCCAGTCTCACTAATATTATAAATCCGAATGTTTTGATGGATGGATGTTTGTTACGTCTTTGCTAAAACTACTGAACGTATCGGGCAGAAATTTTGCAAAGACGTAATTCAAAGCCTGAGGATAGGCTACTTTTTATCCCGGAAAATCGCAAGCGAAGCTCTGGGCAGAAGCTAATATTGAACCTAACAGGTTTGGTTGTAAAACGAGGGCGAGATCTGGGAACAAAAATCGAATTCGTAAAATTCAACACTATTTCTATGGTTCCACTAATGTAAAAACACGATTGAGAAAAAATACGATTAAACAAATATCATGAAAGTGGCACTATTTCCGGTCTATTGAAATGACATAGGTTTTTCTTTTTGATTCTTACATTATTATTAATAATTATTTGGTTCATCCTGCTAAATATAATAA
Organism: Eupithecia subumbrata; assembly: GCA_949316285.1. Taxonomy (NCBI): domain Eukaryota; kingdom Metazoa; phylum Arthropoda; class Insecta; order Lepidoptera; family Geometridae; genus Eupithecia; species Eupithecia subumbrata. The sequence continues at coordinate 16,601,366 of OX438627.1, read as the reverse complement.
AGCTGTGTTGGTGCCAGCTTAGAATTTGCACCACCCCAACACGCGGGTGTCGTAAGAGGCGACTAAGGGATATCCACCGGGAGCAATCCAAGTACATAGTATATACAATTATATAGCATGTACTCTAATTTTTGTTTTTCATAGTCTTGTTTCAACAACCTGTAATAGATAGGTTTAACTCTACCTACTCGATATATATTTATATGATAGCAGCACGTACTTAAGTTTATGTTGCAATCAAGTTTTAATCTAACTTTAAGTTACCTCATAATATGAAAGTTATTTTGATGTGCTTTGTACGTTAACTAAATAAATAAAATAAAACCTGATCTGATTTTTTGCCTTTCCGAAAAGGTATGCTATTTCCCGCTCCTGTGAACGCGAAATATTATTCCTATCCTGTTTGCACGCATGGCGGCAATGGTCCAGAGACAAAAGTTACGCAAAAGCAACTTCGTAACGCAAAAGCAACTTCGTAACGTAAAGCTACTTTCATGACGGAAGTAACGTGAGTGTAGTAAGTTTCGTGACGTTCCGCGAGGGTAACATTCTTGATAAACGGTAGGGAAGGTAATGAGATTGGCCCAAGCTCGCCCGAGGACCCTGACCCAGTTACAGTTATCGATGCGCGCTCCCTTTCGTTACCTTATTGATGCGTTCAAAGGAAACTAACTGTTATATCAAGTGCGATAAAGTTCAGTGTGAGCTGTGTTTGCGAGTGAAATTATGTAAATATTGAACCATAAGGCAATGGGAAATCTAAATCGTGAATTGATGACTTCGAATAGTCTCTGAATGGTCCTGAAAGTTTGACTTTGAGTTGTGGTGTGCTAGTATTTTATTTAAACTTTATCAAGGAAATAAATATTCACAATGATATTATTCTTGAACTAACTTTTACCCGCAGCCTCGCCCGCGTTCTTTTGGAATTAAAAGTAGCCTATATGTATTATAATAATAAATAATAATGTTGGACAATTCTCACAGCATTATCTAGCCCCAAGCTAAGCAGAGCTTAGATAACTGATATACATAATACTATACACTACATACATAGATATTTTTTTATTAAACATAGAAAAAAAATCCAGAACACCCTGAACAAATATTTGCAGATGGTACAAACATTTGTCCTGAGGCGGGAATCGAACCCGCAACCTCCTGCTTCGCAGGCGGACCTTCTCCCGCTGCGCCACAGAGGTCGTCAATTAAATGTAAATTAATTGTAACTGTTAATTTATATTGTGTATTGTGGTGGCAAATAAATGTTGTCTATGTACATGAATCCAGGCCTAAAACTACCTCCAAGCAAAATAAAGCCCATCATCGAGTGACACTTTCATAACCCAAGATGCAGATGTCCGTCTGCACAGCGCGGGGCGAGACTGGGCAGTCATAGTGTTGAGTAGTTATGGCGTGAAGAGGTAACGAACATCACATTTATTTTTTTTGGTGTCCTCTATCCATATTACCTCCTTATATTGGTCCAATGCTGGACGCAGGCCCCCATTGAGCATGTTACTCCCACGCTGGGCATGCGGGTTGGGGATCGCAGCTCAGTGGTAGAATTGTTCTGCAGGGGACGCTGCTGCCCGCACCCGGTGGATATCCCTTAGTCGCCTCTTACGACACCCGCGTGAAGAGTCGGGGTGGTGCAAATTCTAAACCGGCACCACACGATACACGAAGACAAAGACATCAAGATTACCATAGATTACTATTATAGAGAATATATAAGATTATAAAGGCTAATTTTTATCCCGAACTACGCGTGCAAAGTCGCAGGGAGAAGTTAGTACCTATCTAATCAAGTTGATTCAGCTCATATCCGACATTTTATAAAAACTCATTCGGTCTAGGTAGGTACATATTTAAGGCAGATAGTATTAGGTCATCAACTGCTTATGAATCACAGGTTTTGTGAGCGGAGCTCTAAGGAAATATCTGGGCCACACAGTTATACAAATTTACTTAATAGATTAGTGCATTACCATTTAATCAGCTTATCTGCTTTTTAACCGACTTCAAAAGAGGAGGTTTTATGTATATCTTCACCGATTTCTCCGTTAATAGTGGTGATTATGGTGATTCTCTTGGTTTTGTGTAGTCCTATATACATACATTTCTGAGGGATTAACTATTTGTCCCACAAAACTTAAAACAAGATCCGTCAAGTGCCAAAGAGATCTTACTAAAAAATAACTGATATCGAAAATTATCATCCATAAATCAATTCTAAAACCATCAATCCAAGATTGCCAATCGAAATTAGACGTTGATGTATTATCTCCAAGAATCAAATTGAGTTTTCTTCTAATCTAAAGTTTGTCGCAACGTAATTGCCTATGGGACTTGGAAGCTCGGATGGTTCAATAAATAAGGGAACCTTCATTTGTGGGTACCTGAAGCAAGCTGTACTACCTGAAGTGAATCGACTAGGTACCTACCTCAGGTGAGATTTACCTGAAGTAGGTACCTAGTCGATTCACTTGGAGGATATAAAATACATTTTAAACTCGGATGTCTCTGTCCACGGCTGGACCCCCCGATGAGGAAATAAATCTTCACTTAAGTGAGATGGTGGAGAAACACTTGACCATAACCAGTAAAAATAAAACGTCAAGTGCCAGTCGGACTTGCGTACCGAGGTTTCCGTATACGAATTTACGGTTCTCGGATTTTTCTCTTTACTTAGAATGTTGCAACGCCCTTACAGGGTTCATGTAGATTCTACCAAAAAATGTTAACACCTTATAATGGACATGAATGCGATAAATAAATACTTGTGCTATTAGATCTTCATCATCATCATCGTTTGCCGAGTCGTGGTCACCACTCAAAAACACGTTTACCTCAGCGGTTGTCGGTTCTTCGCGAGATATGGCCGGCCCACTGCCACTTCTTGCTAATTCTTAGAGTTATATCGATAACTTTGGTTCTCTGTCGGATGTATTCGTTACGAATCCTATCCTTCAGATGAACTTCCAGCATAGCTCTTGACGCTAGTTGACTAAGAATTTTGATTAATATCACGGCTCCAAGAGGTTACTTGAGTATTTGATGTAAATTTCAACTCGTTCCGGAGAAAAGGTGGTTGACAGACGGACGTCTGTCCGTTTGTCAACTTTGTTGTCCGTTTGTCAGTCTTGACAAACGGACAACAAAGTAGCATGAAACTCAAAACTCAAATAATAGTAAATGTCCTGTTTTTAATGACTTTAGGACAACAAAGTGATCCTATAAGGGTTCCTTGCTTTTTCCTTTTGAGGTACGGAACCCTAAAAAATAACAAAATTGTGTCGTTGACAGATGCTAGAAGAGGAAATGGAGGTTTCGCCTAGGACCTAGGCGCATGAGTGCACGAATGCAAGCATTCAAGGGCGGGCCCTTGGATATCTGTTAATAAATAAATGATAATGCTGGACTATCCACACAGTACCATCTAGCCCCAAGCTAAGCAGAGCTTGTGTTATTAGATATCTCACCAATATTACCTATTGGATAAAACACAATAAATAAATAGTGTCAGAACTTCGTAAAAGTTTTATGTTAACTGATTTCAAGTTACCGATAAGATTTTTGGCACCGAACAAAGAAGTAAGAAAACGAAAATGCGAAAACAAACAATGCTATTAACGATAGTTTTCCCAACTTATAAGATATGGTTTTCTACAAGGACAGACATGGCGTAAACAAGTGTTCAAGATACTATACAGATATATATAGGTACCTACCTGGGTAATATGGGGATAGAGGGGTGATTTCATAAAATGAGGTCGTGGATTCGTCCACAGGTATTATGGTAAAATGTAGGTTGCAGAACGGAAACTGGAGCGATTTATTGATTATGATCGATTTATTCTTATTTTTTTTTATTTAATTTAATTGAATTTCATATTAAACTATTGTATACCTATGTTGAATACAATGATCAAATTGCAACGATCAAATGAAGCTGAACAAGACCTTTTTGGTTTACACATAATAAATATTTTTTTAATATTTAAGGGATTTTTTATAATTATTGTATATTTTATGTGTATCCCAATAAATGGATTTTCTTTCTTTCTATGTTTCAAGTTTTACTCAAATAGCATCCTTACATTGTACCTACTTCACGCACTAAATGAACTTTTACTTTACTTTAACTCGAAACGATTTCTTAATTGCTTTGTTTAGTTGTTTTAAATTAAAGGAACGTAGCCGGTTACGACTCAGGCTTTCCAAAGTTTGAAGAATCAGAATCAGAATCAGAATCAATCGTTTATTTGCAGAATAATTACATGCCAAGATCTTAAAGTTATGTGAAGACAATGTATTCGACCCGCAAGCAGTTGTGCAAATGTTAAAAATGTTATTATTATTATTAGATATTAATTATACATTAAATATCATTAACTAATTCTCTTACTATTTAAAATTTAAGTATTCGTTTACACTATAGAAACAATTTGAAAGTAACCATAAATCCAACTGTTTCTTAAATAGGTTTCCATTTAAATCTTTCAATTTTTCTGGTAGCTTGTTATAAATAATTATGCACATGTTAAAAATCAACATGAAGAAGCATCAACATGCCGATAGTCGTCAGCTAATAAAAAAAAATTAATCCCGATGAATACTCAAGATTTAACTTAGCTTTAATTAGCGTTCAAATTTTAAAGCAATATGCGGAGGTAAAAAGAATTTAAAAACAACAATTTTAAATATAAATAGCTGCGGCCCCGCGGCTACGTCCGCGTGTGAATCATACAAATTTCAGAAATTTATGACACGCACAGGGTAGTTTTGTAAAATAAAACAATGCGTGATTCATTATTTACTTTTTAGTTTATTTATGTATACCAAGTTTCGTCAATCGAACCAAGGAATAATAATTTTCCATAGAAACATAACCACATTTCATCTAAATCGGTTAAGCAATTACGGAGATACGCGGTAACAAACTATCACACAAACTTTCGCATTTATAAATAGAAGGATTGTTTAATAGACGAAATAAAATGGTTAAGTATTTGAATCAAGTGGCAGCCGTACGAACTTGTAAAAGAAAAGTAAGCATCAACGCCTCTTTTATAATAACAAAAATAGTGTGTAATAACAAAAATAAGTGACTTTATTCGAGTTTTACTTATGTTATTTGAAATTTCTCACGTGTCCAAGAGTCCTGTAAGGTCTAAAGGAAACAAAGCACTGAGTTTTAAGAGTACTTTGAGTTTTGAGTTTTATTTATAAAGTACAGTGTTATTTATCACATTACCATCCATCAAGGCCAGTGACAGACTTAAATTTTGATTAAAGGCGAGGAGTGGAAGGAGAAAAGGGAATTTTTTAGCCAGTATTGGGACAGTAACGGCTGAAAATAAAATAAATAACAATATTATCTGAGCGTCGGGTCGAAGTGACGCGTGACCCGAAAGCTGGTGAGTATCTGGCGCAGCGCATCAGCATTGCCATTCAGCGGCGGAGCCAGGAAGCCAGCGAAGACTGGTATTGATATGGATCAGTTGAGCTACCTAAAGATTGTTCGCAACAGTATACAGCTAGCTAAATAGTTTCAATTGTGAACACTAGTTCTAATTTATTTCTATTATTTGAATGTAATTTTGTTGTGGATAAAGAGCAATTTTATAGTTTCACATCTATGCGCTACGCGCAAGCCTTCGCCTTACGTCATTGTCCTAGAAAGCTCCACTATTACTCGGAACCTAGACGAGATGGAATAGCATTTTCATGGCATTTTCTACGGCCAAGCAATAACATGCAAATTAAAATGGAAGCCTCATAAACTTACGAGTAATAGATGTGATTTATTGAATATACGAGTAGGTATTTAGAAGCATATTAGGTATTATACTGAGATGGCAGTCTCGGTCGTGGCGTAAGAATCGATCCCCATAGCTCAGTCCGTGGATGTCGTAAGAGCCTTAATCACACTAGCGGTTTGCTAGCGGCTGCGGGGCGGGGCGGGCGCGCTGCGAATACAACGCGGATGCGCAGCGAATTCGTTGCGGACGAGCAACGATATCGCCGCGAATAGCAGCGTGGGCGCCATTTTGTACTGTCTCGTACAAACGTTTTAGTACGTACATATTTTTTATTACTTCGCAAAACAAGACGAAGTAGTCGCTCTCTTCCATTTCATTAATTGATAAACGATCATCCCAAATCCATCGATGCTTTCGTTTTCGTCTCCGACGTCTTTGAAGTAACAAAGCCGACCGCAGTGTCTCCTCGTCAGAATTCATTTTGTTACTAACTTGCCACAAACACGCGACGAAAACGTTGCGCGTCCGCAAAGAATTCACTGCCCATCTGCGGCATGTTCGTTGCGCCCCTGCAACGTAATCGCTGCGGGCCCGCTCCGCCCTGCAGCCGCTCGCAAACCGCAAGTGTGATAAAGCTCTAAGAGCCGACTAAGGGATTCTACCAGGAAGGGCCATTGCTTCCTTCTGTATATTTTAAATACATCCACTTCGATCACCAGACCCTGCCAAGCGTGGTGATTAACGACATCCACGACCTGAGTTATCGGAATCGATTCGTACGCAGCGACCGATTTAGAAGCATATGTGTTTTATATAAGTTTTAGCTTTACTTAAAAGGTATGACAATATAAAGGTACGTAATTTAATTTTAATTTAATTTTAATTTTAATTTATTTAGTTTAATTAGTAATAGTTAGGGTTGCACAATTATTATATAGTTCTTTTTAATTCGCTGTAAAAATTCTAGTTTTAGGCATCTGTGAACTTAAAAATAGCCAGAGGTTTGAGCCCTCGTGTCTAAATACAAGTTTAATGTATTGTGTTCTTATTCTTATTCTTATTCTTAATGTCAACTTAGTTAGAGCGAGGTGTCACTATATTTGATACCTGTATTATGTGAGATGGTTTAACACAAGTATGTTTGTACTACCTACAAAGATTACTAAATGTCAGGATAATCATTAAAATAGTCTATATGTACCAACTTTGTAAACCTACCTTTTGTGAATAAACATTTATTATTATTATTATTATATACCTACGATACGAAAATACCAGGGTAAATAAGTTCCTTCTGGGAAAGCGTGCTCCATATTAGGCCGTTATATCTTCACTTACTTTGAGTTGGTGGCCAAACACTTGACCATCATCAATAAAAAGAAACCTATATAATTGTCTATTTATGTAAAAAGCTGGAACTTCCTTTGGTGAAAGATTTTCCTTAGCTTCTTCCTTCATCAGCTCGATCTATGCACAAATGCATTGCACCAGATAAGTCAAGCTTATCATCTCCTTGCCAAATTCCATTAGAACATAGTTGTAATTGAATTTGGCAAGTCGTTTAGTAGATAAAATAAGGTAACAAACAATAAGTCATCCTACAAATATTATAAAGCGGAAAGATTGTGATAGGTATGTGATATTTATTTTGTTACCTAAAATCCCGTTCAAGATGAAATTTGGTGTACATTTAGAACATAGCCTTACTTAGTAGGCTATTTATTATACCGAAAATACGCGTGTGAAGCCGCGGGCTGAAGCTAGTATCTACATATTTACCCTCAACCTCAACAGCCTGTATTGGTCCACTGCTGGCCTCCCCCTGATGAAAAGTCTTATTGGCTTTTATCTTATGGGGGTAATGCCCATGATCCCCACGCTGGGCATGCGGGTTGGGGATAGCAGTTCGGTGGTAGAATTGTTCTGCTGGGGGCGCAGTTGCCCGCCCCCAGTGTATATCCCTTAGTCGCCTCTTACGACACCCGCGGGAAGTTGGGGTGGTGCAAATTCTAAACCGGCACCACACGGCTACATATTTACTTTAGCACTATTGAGATTTAAGATTAATATAAGACCAGCTGTTGCCCGCGGCTTCGCGCGTGCTTTTTAAGTACCTACCCTACGTCTCTCCCCGGGATACCATTTACAGCATGACAGACAGACAGATAACTGTCGGTCTGTGTGTCTGTCTGTTAACTTTTTAGACAGAGTTACTTTCAAATTTATAATATTAGTATGTAATATGTATGGATTAGTATGGATGACATTCATCAATGATTCAGTGACTCAATAGCACGAAAAAACGCTGACCAAATAGATTTTATTGTTAGCATAGCAAGGTCAAGGTGTGATTCAACTCTTGATGATGTGTAATCAAACTAGACAGGTTATTATTATTAATGCTGTGAGGGTGTTGCCATGTGAAGAGGACTTTAAGTTCTAGCAAGATTCTCACAAAGGGGTTTGAAGATTTTGGCCCTAAAATCGACTAACGCACTTGATTATTTTTTTCAAAATCACCGCGCACGATATACGTTATATATTTGGATAGAAGAGACATTTTATCTTTGTTTAAGTATACATACAGCCCGTCGCAGGCGGACCTTCGCCCGCTGCGCCACAGAGGTCGTCTAGTACATAGTACTCAATGAAAACAAACTTCCGTATGGATAAAACATGAATGTAGTTCTGCATATAAATTATCCTTCAATATTCATAATTCCTTCTCAGGATATCAGCTAACTGTGCAATGAATTTCGAATCAGAATATAAGCATACGCTTATACACACGCATTAGTTGGATCAACATAAACTAATGATGAATGTTAACGACACCGTAGATAGGCTTGTCAGCTAATATTGGAGTTGGCAAGCATAGCTGAGCTACCCCTAACAGAATACCTACTATATAGGTGAGTACACAATTAATAAATCAAATGTATGTTTACTCGATTCTAGAATCCAAGATATTTTTTGTAAACTTAGACATTTATGACTGACTAGCTGCATTCTTACTACCCGTTGTTCTATTACCCGTTTTCCCGTAGGAATGAAGCATTTTCCCGCGGTAAAAAATAGCCTATGTTCATTAGGAATAATGTGGGCTTCTAATGGTAAAAGAATTTTTCAAATCGGTCCCGTAGTTTCGGAGCCTATTCAATACAAACAAACAATCAAATCTTTCCTCTTTATAATATTAGTTTATGTTTAGAAAACAGAAAACAAGAAGGTAACAGCAAGGTTGTCACTAAAAACAAAAAACTAAAAACAAACTTCGAATCGCATAATTTTAAGCCTTTTTTAAGTTTTTTGAAATAAATACTAATCCCCCAGATATAAAATTTATGGGAGCACCTGGTGTTCATTCTCAATACAACAGTCAAAGAATTTTCAAAATCGGTCCATAATTGACCGAGAAATTGATGAACATTCATTTAAAAAAATCATACAGCCAAACATAGAAAAAAGGGGCAGGCTCTTTTTTCGAAGCAGTTTAAAAATACAACCTTCAACGATGCCTTATTGCACAGCATTGTGCACAGCGAAAAATATGCAAATTAGAGTTCGTCAACGTAGGAGAGTCAAATAAAAAGACGATTGAAAACTTTCATAACAAAAAAAATCTTTACCTATAGAATTCCTATGATATCCTACTCTCCTACTAATATTATAAATGCTAAAGTTTGTGAAATGTGAAACTTTTGTTACCCAGTATTTCCAAAACTACTGAGCAGATCAAGATGAAATTTGGCGTACATTTAGAACGTAGCCTAACTTAAAAAATAGGATACTTATTATATCAAAACTACGCGTTTGAAGCCGCAGGCAGAAGCTAGTACATAGATAAAACTTTATCTATCAACCATTTCAGTGGTTTCAGTAGTTCTTCAAATTATAGTGAAATCCCAATTAGCTACAAAATTCGTGGTCTCGGTTCTGAAGCGCCGCGTCGCTCTGATGGGTCTGTAATCGGTTTCCGTTGCGGGGCCTAATGCCAGCGAGGGGCAAAGGTCTACCGTAATGAGGGTAGGCGAAGGCAGTACTACCCGCCTTGATAAGTATCTTTGCAATAACGATAGAAGCTAATGTTTTAGATGGAATTTTACGATGAGACTTTTGTGGTCTAACTGGCCTAGACCAGTTATACTAAAGCTTGCTCAGTCATCGAACAATGCTTGAGCAACGCTTTTCGATGGCATAAATGTCACTCAAGCAAATCTATGACTGAGCACTGGGCAATACGGGGTATGGCTCGTGTTATGAAAGCCTGCTCAGTCATTGCTCAGCTTTAGTATAGTGGTTTTATGTCTATTTAGAGAGGTTCCTAGGTGTCAAAGATGAACGGACTTAACGCATTCACTGCCCACCGCGACACGGTGAATGTGTTAAAGGCGACGGGAGAAACAATAAGGAATGATGATTGGAATACACAATTTTCGATTGCCTCGATTTATGCATTAAAAGGAAGCACTAGAACTAGAAACTTTTTGAAATAATAATATACAAATAAAAAAAAACTTTTTTAAAACAAGCTTGTACTTACATATATCTTCTAGGACCAAATTGCTTGGGAAGCATAACATTTAACAGGCTAAAGGTTTCTTCGTCGGTTCATTACTTTAGTCTACGTACCGAAGCGACAGAAATCAAAAATATCACTTTGATTCCGTGTCAGTGTTTAGTTTTATAATTTGACCTTTTCTTAGTGTACATTTATTGTATTTAAGGAAATAAAGAGTTATTGATTTGATTTGATATGAAGACACATCTAACGAACCCAAACTCGACGGGGTTACGTCGTTTCGTGTCGTTCCTATGGCCACCTTCTGTGTAGATCATCAGACCAGCTCGATAATATAACATTACATCGTCACCGAACTTACATAAGTAAGTTGTTAGTATTATACATAGTACATAGTGTTTTAGCTAAATCTGTTGATCATATTTTACTATAAAAACTATCGTAGTTTGAAAAATTCATTACGGATGACAAATAAGGTTCGTAGTTAACCCGCTTACATCCGTAATGTTGATCATGTCTTTGAAATTATGAGATCCCAATAAAATAACCGGAAAATTTTAATTGTTTGATAAATCGGTATTTGTTTATTCCGGCGGTCGTCAAAACCTTTCTGCCCAAAAAGGCTTACTATTAAATATCAGATAAGAGGATAAAAAACCTTGAGAAGGGTTTTGCTCGAAAAATAACAACTTACAGGCTAAGGGTTTTTTGTTTTCGTTTTCTTTACTTTAGTCTACATACCAGCAGCGACAGAAATCAAAAATATCACTTTATTTCGGTTTCAGTATTTAATTTAAGAATTTGACCTTTCTAAGTGTACATTTACTAAAACTTTTTAAACTTTAGCGTTTTGTTAACATAATTAATGATTTAATCGAGTATACGATCGCTGTAACGCGGTAGAAACGTAGGGGAAATAATAACAAAAGGTACGCGATAAATACCCGGTTAAATTATTATCTATGTACATTTATTGTATTAATGGAAATAAATAGTTTTTGATTCCTGATTCTAGATCCAATTCCTTGCAATTGACCTACTTTTAAAGAACAACTAAATAGTATCTACTGATCGCACTCGATAATCATCTATTACGTTGACTTTAATCCATTCCACCAGTTTACTGTGATATTTATTAGCTAATGGTTTTGCCACACCCAAGTAGGTTAATCGAAAACTGGATCGTAGCGAAAACAACGAATTTGCGGGGAAAGCCCAGGTTTTCGTTCAGTAGGTCATACTTTAACATATTATGCCCACTTGAACTAGTGTAAGAATAAATAAAATCAAACAGCAATAATAAATGTATAGAAAGTTTTTAGGACGAACAATAAATTATAGACGCGGAACAAGTTTTTGTTATTGTTTTTTTATGATTCGTATAGATAAAGCATAACCTTCTTTGATCGGGTAATATTTTGGTGACTTTCGTGGATACCTTCATAAATAAGTGAGAATCCTTTATTGGCAGGTGGTCAAATACTTAAGAGTCTACTGCTGTGCGTGACCCTAAGTGAAAGTGGCTTATCTATGACTGATGATTCACGTGAGAAATGTCACCTTGGCAATTAATATTAAATTTTACTTCATACACGTGTGACAGGGTCATTGCTGATTCCACTAACTGGGTATAAATGTAGTAGGTACCTTCTTTTCATTATGTTTTTATATTTCCAGGCGAATGGAGGGTCTAATAATTGGTTCTATAAGAGTGACCTATTATGAGTTGTAACTGTGCTCACAGTGGAAACTAGCTTCAAAGAGTTTTTATGGTACAATAGAAGTAAAGTAGAGTATCGATATACGGTCTCCAAGCCTCTAGAGCCAGGGTTTATCATAGTGTGTGACAGTAGGGGGTAAACCAAGAGAAGACTCACCAGGATCCGGCCGGTGGTGGTCTGCCCGGAGATGAGTTCGCCGGCCCAGTCTTTCGCTTCGGTCATGAAGGTTCCCTCGAACTCCTGCTTGCCTTGCCGCGCCGCCTTCTGCTCCTTCTGCTTGGGGTCGTTCGGAGCCAGCTCCGGCTCCTTGTGGCAGCAGACGAACGCGCACGCGCGCCATACCAGCACCACGCACAGCCCCGCGAGGAACGTGAAGATCGACGACAGCAGGAAGCACCACCATTTTCGCACATTGAGGCATTCGACATCGTCAGGGAGCGACGCCGTAGTCGTCTCTTCCTCGGACGAAGCCATTCCCCTCTAGCGCGAGGCATCCAGTCAGGCGTGCCATGCAGCCGCGGGACACGCGCCTCTCGCTGCCTCGCGCGCGACTGACTCGACTCCGCCCGAGCGCCGCCGAGCGCGCCGGCGCCCGGTCGATCTCCGCCCGCGCGCGGCGATCGATCCGCGCCGCCGCACTACCGCGCCACCGCCCGCCGTCCAAACTGCCCGTAGCACATGCACCTTGCTTCCTACACTCTTCTCTTCTCTTCTCCAATGCCGTTCCTCCTATCCCTCTCAATAGGAACACGACTCCAGCTGCGATGCGAGGACTGGGCGCGGTGCTACGACGACCACCTGGCTACGACACTCACTGCGACAGGGAGCGCTACGAAACTCGTAGACGTCTACGAGCGAGCTACGATTGGCCACCGTACGTGGCTAACTTCACTTCACGCGGGTCGCGAAAGCCTATTTGTCTTTTTCTTTGTTAGTAGGTACATAAGGGGTTTTCGGTGTACAAATGAGCCAATTAGCGGGTAATGGTAGTTTTTTGTCACCATTAGTGAATTGGAGTTGTTACTTGAAACTCCTGGCAAGGGCATGAACTAAAAGAGGAAGGTTAGGTACACTTTATAAGACTGAATGCATGTGCTAGGTATTGAATAACTAAGATCTTTATGATCTAGGGCTTACGTTTTACTTCAGTTAAATTTCTTTCAAAATTCCTTGCCTCCTAGTTTCTCAGCTAGTAAGGGTAAATAAGGTCGATTTTCCAACTCAAATTAATAGTAAAGAATTCACCACAACTACAACAAGAAGTGGGTCGGTCTGGGGACCTGGCACCTAACACCAGAGAAGGCCTTTGCATGATTCATCTCATGCATGTATAGATCTTCTTGCCAATTTTGTTTGCAAGTGGTCATGAACAATGTCGCAATGGGTATCAATTTTCAGCTCATGAACGCAAAGAAACATTGAGCACTAAATTTGAACCCAGATCTAATTTTGTTCAATGGTCTTTTGGATTTTTGTGTTCTATATATCTGTCTGAACATGGATGAATATTAATTAGTGACGAATGTTTTTATAGCCGTGTATCAATTCTCATCTAGCACTGCTAAAATATTGTTGGTCACTGGAAATCTAAATGGGCAGATTTAAAACCCTCCCACAGAAATATAGGAATCTATTTATCACAACTGTGGATGGTAAGGGAATTTAATGTGTGTTTAAATTTAATGGTGCTCACGCCTATTTGATCTAGGTAATGTAGAAGCGGCAGCGCACCCCTCGGGCTCGCACCGCCGAGACTGGGCTGTGAATAAATAAATAAATAAAGCTGTACCCACACAGCATCATCTAGCCCCAAGCTAAGCAGAGCTTGTGTTATGGGTACTAGATGAGTGATATACTGAATACAATACATTACATAATTTTTTATTAAACATAGTAAATACCCAGAACACCCCCCGAACAAATATTTTCAGATTGTACAAACATTTGTGCCAAGGCGGGAATCGAATCCGCAACCTCCTGCGTCGCAGGCGGACCTTCGCCCGCCGCGCCACATCGGTCGTCGTGAATGCGTTAAACCATTATTAGTTAATGTGTTAGTGAATGCGTTGAACCATTAGTTAACACAAGTACCAGACATTAATTGACAGAAAATATGCGATAAAAACTAGTTTAATAATCAGGTCGACAACGTCAAGCCCCACTGACGTACAAACAGACGACATGACGACGACGACGGTTCGATTGGAGCGCTATATCCGGCCGGTCTCAGTATTCCATACTCCATCCTAATGACTACATTGTTTTTTAAAATTATTTATCATGGTAGTGGCCATCGTAACAAGTACCTAGCTGTTTTATACAAAACCGTCTATCACCATCTGAATTTTATACCTAGTTGCATTTTTATGTGAAAGTATTTATTTATTGTATTATTAAGTTTAACTTAACACTAATGGTTGTTTTTATAACCTTTCTAATTTAATAAATAAACTTGTTAGATAGTCAGATCACCATTTACTGCGTTACCCATAGCCATCTTTAATCGTAATCGCCAATCCTTATCTCAAGATACCTACAATGTGTACTGTGCTGTGTAGAACTGAATTGAAAATGTTTGTTTCTTGTTTTGTAAAACAGGTTTCTCCGTAAAATTTAAGTTTTACAGGAAGCTGTAAGTTTAATTCTAAATTTGATTATACTAGGTACTGCCCGCAGCTTCGTAAGCGAAGCTTTAAAAAATATAAAAAGAATCATTATAAATAAAAATATCCTTTCCCGTGGAGAAGGTTGTACGGGCCAACCCGCACAGATGCACCTATACTTAGATATTTAGGTACACACGTAGGCCGGCTTAGGTAATAACTTTGTACTAAGCTGTGTGCGCCACAGCGTTAGCAATAAGCAATGATCAGCATTTGTATGTACTTTATATCAATAAATTCAGTCTGCATACAACTTCCGTGTCGTTCAGTCACTAACTCCCATCTTAAGTTTATCAACAACAGTATCAAAATACAGGGCAGTAAAGGCCTGTACAAAGGTGATGATTCTTTAGGTTTTGTATAGAGAATGATACCGGGGTGGTCCTATAAAATTTTTATTCTCGAGGGATTTCTATTTGTCCCGCAAAACTTCGAAACAGTGTGAATCTAAAGGAATTAGAAGTAATTTTTTTGAATATATCATCGAGTAATGTCCTCCTAGCCGAATTCCGACCACGGCGGCCAGTTTCATCGGAGACTAGTCAGATGCGCAGGACATACAGTGCACAAGTGTGTGTGCAAACACAGTTGCACTCCTATTACCTCACTCTCATTATCCGATGGGACGACAGATCGACACGACCGGGGAAAGGTCAAGCGCAGGACCAACGGCTTAACGTGTTTTCGGAGGCACGGGGGTGTAACACCGACAACTTCCTGCCTGACTTCGGGCTGCTACTGTGAATTTCCTTGCTAGAAATACCCCAATAACAAACTATTAGCCCGAACCGGGATTCGAACCCAGGACCTCGTAATCAGCGGTTGAACAAGCTGACCGCTAGACCAACGAGGCAGTCAGAACACATCGAGTATGGATATAATGGAAGAATGGGTTAGAAAGCTATATAATTAAGTTTGCAATTCTTTTTGTTTGTACGGAATTTTGTCAATCTGCATTATTAGAAAGTTAGAGAAAATATTTTTTGAGATAATTTCTGTTTAACGCATTCACTGCGTCTTGTGTCATGAATGTGTTAAAAACGCCGGGCGCCCAATTGGAGTCCTACAAACGTCAAACTTTCAGAGAAACATTACAAAAGTATAGTACCTAGCTAAGAATTCGAGTGTTTCCTTTCAAAACAAGATCCGTCAAGTGCGAGTGGGACTCGCGCGCCGCGGAGGGTTTCGAACTTTTTTTTTGTCAAATACTATAGGTAAAAGACTTTGCTTGATGAATAATCTAAAAACAGTTGCTACATAGGTTTCAGATGGATTGCTCTGCAAACTTTGGAGATAAGGCGGGAATGGTAAATTTTTCATTCAAATAAATTTGATTTATCACACTAATATTACAAATGCGAAAGTATGGATGGATGGATGCTTGTTACCTCTTCACGCCAAAACTACAGAACTGATCGGGCTGAAATTTTGCATACAGGTAATTCTAATCCTGGAATCAAACATAGGCTTTACTTTTTATCCCATAAATCTTTAAAGAAAATTAATATATATGGGAATGATACAGTATAGGTAATTTATGGGGGCATTCCCATAATAAATAAATAATAAATAATGCAGGACAATTCACTTATCATTATCTAGCCCCAAAGTAAGCTACTCAAAGCTTGTGTTATGGGTACTAGTTATCTGATATTTTTTTTTTATTATACATAGAAAACAGACCAACGGAACAAATTTCTGCAGATCGTACACAAATTTGTTCCGAGGCGGGAATCGAACCCGCAACCTCCTGCGTCGCAGGCGGACTCTCGCCCGCTGCGCCACTGAGGTCCCATAGGATCACAGGAACTTGCATCACATCACATGAATAAAACAGACTTACCATCATTGTAACATTTTCCAGAGCAGCGCAACTTTTCTATACACCGTGGCTCCATCTGTCTGTAGCACCAAACACTACTAGTTAATAGACGTTCCATCGAGAGAATAAAGTTTCAAGTGGGAATGTAGTTGATAATGATACCTACTAGTTTTGATAGATGGCGTTATTGGAAATGACAATCTTGCAGTCTCATTAAAACTTATTTAACGCCAGCTACCTACTGGTGAATTTAGATGTACTCGTGAGTGTACTCAATATTTTCACCCTTCATTGCCATTAAACCTACGAATAAAACCATAAGAAAAAGAACCAATGAACGGCGAAAATAGTCATACCTACCGTGTTCCATATAGGTAGGTACATATAATGTAATGAATGAGTGATACAGGAAATAAATCAAAAACGTTTATTTCTTTAGACTTACAAA